>OY728158.1:1224561955-1225811955 GCA_963277665.1 Viscum album
ATAAATTTTCCTTCCACAGCTTTCTCATCAAATTTTACCAAATCCAGATTTTTGATTTTGATCAAACATGGACTTCCAAAAACATTGAAGTATTTAAATGAATATTTTTTTTATACCACATTTCTTAAGGATCCATGTTAGTTTCTAGTCTCAACAAGCATCTATTTTGAACATGTACAACAGTACTAACATCTTATATCCAATAGAATTTTGAAATTTTGTAGTCTGCTAACATACTTCATCCCATTTCCACTAAACTTATATTCTATTTTTCTGCTATTATATTTTGTTGTGGAGTATAGGGAGAATTATACTGATGTTTAATACCATGCTTTCTCATATAAGTTTCAAAAGTATTATTTGTGAATTTCGTACCATTATTTTTTCTCAACTTCTTTATGTAAATCCCTATTTTTTCTCAACATATTTTCAGAAGAATTTGAACATTTCAATAGCCTTTGACTTGTGCTTCATAAACATGATGTTTTTCATCTGAGTGAAATCATCAATAAAAGTGATAAAGTATAAATCTCTTTTTTTATTGATGTCTAATAGGATGATTAGCCACTTAATGAGGCTAATATTCATTGGTAATATATATATATTATTCATGTTCTTTATTAATCATAAACACCATTTTAGTTCATTTTATACTTTGAACATTAATTCACATTATGATTGTAATTCCCTCTTAAAATGCACTATTACATGGTACTTTATTGAACACCTCCTAAAATAAAAAATGGTATTGATTTTATTTTCATATGTTACTTTCATGTCCCCCATGATATAAGGAACAATTTATGCTTTTAGAGCACTTGAATATTCTCATTAGAAGACCACCAAAGTTGGACTTGAATTAACAACATTCTGAGCCAAGTAAACTAGAAAACAGCCCAATAAATAGATTTTAGCGGACAAGATCCAAGCCCAATAATTATGAAAATTGAACTAAAGATAAGGGAAATCAAGGGGAATATTTCATCCAATAGTGAAAGGAGCTAATTTGGAGTTTTAAATGGAGTTCCATGCGGCCCAATTTGGAGATAAAATTATGGACCATATTCTGTGGCCCAGAAAAACATCCCACAAATTTAATCATATCCCGCAAACCATAAACTATTTTGGGCTGCAATTTTACAAGCTATTGAGGTACATCTGTATCTTAATTTTTTGTCTTTTATGTCCCACCAAAATTTGGCCATCTAGATGCTCGTTTGAACACATCTGTCGAGTCATGCAAGTTGGCTCAGATTGTTTGTAAAGGGTGGAAAAATCAACTATCCCTCAACTTTCCACCCACTTATGTCCTACCAAAATTAATTGAGGAGAATTGTACTATTTGATTCTTAACCTAAGGCTTCAAAAATTCCTATTTAAGGCTGTGGTGGTGGAGGATTTGGGGATCTTTAGTGCTTTCTTTCATTGTAATGTTATGCTACAATTTTGTTGTCTCAAGTTTTTATTTCACATGTAAGTTGTTCTAATTTATCTTAGTTTCTTAATAAAAGTTATTCTTCTCCTCTTATTATATTATTATTCATATCATTTTTATATATTTGGATCATGGTGTGAATTTATTCACACCAAACCTTGTGAAATTATCACACAATGGTGGAGTGGTCGTTATTTCATTGTCTTTTTTTACTTCTTCAATTCTTCCCTCATGAGTCTACTTCCCACTTCCATTGAAACCATAGCATCAATGGAGGACTAACCCACTTATGGGTTGATCCAAGGGAGTATCAAGGGGCTGTATTGGATTTTATTTATCACCCCATTAATGTCTAATAACTTCTTTTAAATGAGATTTTTATTTTATGATTGTAAAATTTCTTCGTCCTTGTTGAATTTTAAGGCCACATACTTCAAGAGCTAATACGAACCTTTACCTTGGAGTGCTCATAAATTTGATCCTCCAAGTGTATAGGTGATTAGTATTATGGTGTGTTGGTATTAAACCTGTAAGTGATAAAGTTGTTTGATCTTCTTGAATAAACCCATCTTGAATACAATAAATTGATGCCATTAAAAAATAATTTCATCCAATCTACCCCAAGTGATAACCTAGGATCAACTCATTGTTTTAAATTGAATTCACTTAAGTATCTTAGAGTTCACTTAAATCCGTCTAAAATCACCCCAAGTTGGCCACCTCATAGCCAAAAAGAATCCATAGAATACACGTGTCTATAGGTTTCTTCTTAGGTTTCTGAGGATTCTACAACCCAAGCTAAACTACAAGCGACCGCTTAAACCTAAAATCTTGGGAAAATTTGGGTGAGACCAAATTTTGGAGCCATTGCTGGGGACATAAGTAATTCATCTCAACACCCATTATATTCTCCCTCATTTCTTCTATTCTTATCCAAATTATATTATCTTTTCCCTTTCTTGTTTTTTTTCTTTTGGCACATGTCCACCTACACTCGTGACCAATCAAACCCTCTAGTTAGGGTGGATAGTCCTGGGGTCGGGGAGTCAAGTACACCAAGGGAACTCTTTCCATTAGATCATAATCTTCTTAATACTCCAGATTCAAAAATTGATCCCATTTCAATGGAAGGTCTTCAAATAAACCAACTCATAAATCCTAGTGGGAACCAAAATGGAAATCCAAATGAGGCAGCCCCAAACTTGGGGAATGCAGTCGATCAAACCATGAATGACTACCTCACACCTTCCTAGACCAATTCCCCCTCATGCATTAGACACAATTCCTTAGAATATGCCAACTACATATTTAAACCTCATGTCCTAAACCACCTTCCCACATTCCATGGAATGGAGTCTGAGATTCCCTACCTTCACGTTAAGGAGTTCAATAACATTGTAGAAACCATGTGCCCCCCACATCAACTAGAATCAGCTAAGATGAGGCTATTTCCTTTTTCTTTAAAGTATTGAGCTAAAAATTGGCTAAACAATTTGAGACCATAATCCATATACTCTTGGGACCAATTACAAATATAATTCTAAAAAAAATACTTTCCCCACCACAAAACAATTTCACTTAAAAAGAGCATCCAAAATTTTTTGGAAAAAGAGGAAGTAAATTCTATGAAACATGGGAGAGGTTAAAAGACACCCTAAACATGGTTCCAAACCATGGTTTTTCTATTCCTGAAAAAGTGATAATTTTCTATGAAGGGTTGGGCCCAGGGAACAAACAATTCATTGACATGATGTGTAATGGGACCTTTAAAAACAAAGCCCCAAATGATGCTTACGAGTATCTAGAAAGCCTTGCTGGACAAAACCAAACATGGGGAACATCACCTTCTTCTAAAAAGCCACAAAGAACTATTGGAATGCATACACTTAGAAAACAGTAAACCCTTAGGGCTAAAATTGTTGCACTCACTAGGAAGGTCGAGGTGATCGATCTTAGGAAGGTCCATGAAATTCAAACTGTTGACCTTGTTTACACAATTTGTGAAAAACACGACCACAAGACTGACAACTGCCCAACCATCCCTTCCATTGAAGATTTTCTTCTATTAGGACCACCATCGGAGGTCAATTCTCTGAAATTTCACAAGCCACAGTACCAAAATCACTTTCAATCCAAGGTACAATGACCATCTAGGATTCTGTTGGAAAGATAACCAACAACCCAACCAACAACCTAGTCAGCCACAAGAACCAAACCCATACCCTCCACAAAATTTTCAAAACCATAACCAGTTGCAAACACAACCAATCCAATACCAAAACAGTTTTATCCAATACCAATAACCCATCTAGAAAACTATGCAACAACCAATCCAACAACCAAAGTATCCTCCTGGGATAAACCAACCAGCACAAGCCCCTACTCAATTTGTCCCTCTTCTAATCCTTGAGCAGTTGTGTAAACAAATGGAGAAAATGAACTCAGAAGTATCATCCCTTAAACATGAACTAAAAACCATTAAAATCTGGAAGCCACCCATGCCTACTCAGGCGGTACCATCCTCAACTTTAAGGGGAGAATCCAGTTACACACAAACCTCTCATGAACAACTCAAAGCAGTGACTATTTTAAGAAGTTGGAAATCCATTAAGAAACCTAAAAAATCCATTATAGAACCATTAAAAGCTTCAACAATTCATAAAAATGATGAAGAACCACCCATATATTCTGAAAAACCCAATGAGAATGTGAAAGAACTACAACCACGCCAAACAATTAAACAACCTACTCCTCTCCCTCAACGCATGAGAGGAAAAATTAAACCAGAACTGAATGAGACTTTGAGGGAGATATACTCTCAAGTTAAGTTGAACACCCCCTTTCTTGATGCAATCCAAACCATTCCTACCTACTCAAAGTACCTTAAGTACTTGTGCACTTTTAAAAGGAAATTTTCACATAAAAATCAAGTCCTTTTGGCTGATAATGTGAGTACCACCATTCAAGGGACCATTCCTCCAAAGTTAAAAGATCTAGTATAACGCCCCAAACCCAGTTACCCAGAGTCGGTGCACTATTTTAATACATTGGCATGATTACAAGGAATCAAGTCCTGAAGGACTGATTGGTTTAGTAGTCTTGGAAAATAGATTACATACATGAATGTTACATTACACTTTATAACATACAACACAACATAAATAATCCTTTATGAATGCCATTATTACCTTTAGCTTAACCCTGTATATCAATCATAATAAACTTCTTGTAATCCTGGGAAAATAAAACATAAGAAAGGGGTGATCTCAAATGCCTAGTAAGGGTAAATAATTTAGCGGAAGCTATAAACATTTAAGAAAAGATGTGTGATTAAAACAACAGCCTTTTTAAACATAATATGAAAAAAAATCAAAAATTACCATATAAACATGCACATGGATATTCTACTAGTCGAATAATCACATGTAATAACTAATTTCATAATGAGGGAATTCCTAACACCGAACATCATTACCACATAGTCAAGGCCTCGTGTCAAGACTACAAATAAATTTTTTTTCAAGGCCTTGTGCCAAGACACTAGTTTGTCTCATGAGACCTACCGATGCATCGAGGAGCTATAGTAGGCTCCACCCGTCACTTATTAAGTCCACTGCATTCCTCATATGAAAAGGTTGAAACATAACATAAACATTCGTATTAAAACTAGAATACGAAATGTCAATACATTATCCATAAACCATGAATGGTATAAAAATAAGACATCCACATTCAAACATATCACAAAACCTTCATTACAATATGGAAGATTTGTATCATAATAATTCAACTTCAAACAAGTTTAAAATCCATCAAAGGATGTTGATATAGATGAAAATGATTTGTAAAACTCTTTGAGAGAAATATCCCTTTTTCATGAAAACATTTAAAAGTCACACAATTTAGAAAGGAAGAAATTTAAAGACATTTTTGATTCAAAGTTTCCCATACCACTTTAAAACTTTTTAAAGTAATTAATATTTTAAAACATTCATGTCCATATAGATAAATCCTTAAAAACCATTTTGAAAACATGGACATTAATGAGAATGATTTAGAAGAATAAATATTTAAAACATTTAAAATGATGTTTTAGTAAAAAAAAAGTATCTTAAAAGAATATCTTTTAAAACTATTTCATGAAATATGGACATGGATAATAAATATGTCCCAGTAGATACTTACGTAAAAACAATCTCGGATTATAAAGTGATTGTGAAAATAATCCTTACCTTGTACTTTTCTTTAGTCGATGGTATGTTTAACCTCCTGTATAAAGATCGTAGTATGTTATTAAATTATACTAGAACCATATTAACATTTATGATATCATACATGATTCATTTATGACTTTATACAACCCATTTAATAATAATTTCCATGTTAAATTAACATTTTGGGTAATAATCGCTTTCTTTATCATACGTGTTTGAACTTGTTACTCTTGATTGTATCACTTAGATCAAGATTTAAATACTTCCAGAATATAAAACATGATTTATATATCACATATATTTAGAATATAAATATTTATAATAGACATATATATGAAATGAAAAACACCGTTTATGGAGACAGTAGTTCGTACGTACGCATAAACGTTGTTTCCGTTTTCATATCATATTGAACGGAACTAAGTGAATAAGATATATGTAAGTACATAAATATATATATATATCTCCAGTAGAATTATTATGTCATATATTACATACTTATTAGTAATATATATTTTTATAATCATTGATGAATTGTGAACGTGGAAATGAATCTCATCGCGTCGTGGAGATGGTAATCCGTACGTGCGCACGAGCGATAATATCATTCTTTTGATTTAAAATCATATATAATAGATATTATTTCATATATTAAGAATAATTAACATGTTATATTTATTATTTAATTCAATTATACATCATTATTATACCCATCCAAATAATAATGTATTGAATAACAATTACACCACGACGTGGAGAGGGTAAGCCGTACGTACGCGCGTACGGTGACATGTCATTAAAAGGATGGATAGAATAATGAATATGGTTGTACCATATTTATAATAACATCACAGTATATAGAAGATACTGGATTTATTTTTTATAGAATGGAAACAACAAAGAAACATGAAGCTGAAGAAGAAAGGAACTTGAAAGAGGTGATGAAATATTTACCTCTTCTTTGGGTTCTTCCTTTTGATTTGATCAAAAGTGCTCCTTAGATTGGCTTTCTGACTGAAGGAAGGCCTCTAGGATGAAGGTAGGAAAGTTGGGAGAATATTTGGGTAGGGTTTGGCTGAGACAAATGGATTTGGAGGTGTGAAATTAAGAGAAGGGGAATCTCCCTTTTATAAGAGGGGTGAGGGTCACTTTTGGAAAAGATTAATGTATTAATTTATTATACAATCATATTTGGTTTATAATGGCTCCAAATGAATTTATTTCGAGACTTAGGTTGTTATGGGACGAAATTATCTCAACCAATAGGTTTTAGACAAGTTTAGGTTACCATTTTAACCTTATATTTTCGATTTAACTCTTAGTTAAATAGTTTAACTTTTATCGTGTCTTCTTGTATTCTTACACTATATTGTTAATAAACATACACTAAACTTCCAATAGAACCTCAAGTGGTTCATTAATTACATATATAATATTATTTTAGACCTTTTTCCAAACCTTATATTTTTAGGAATAGAATATCAATTAATAATATAATATTTTTTAAAAAAACTATTTGATGTCAATTTTGACACTATTTGTTATTTTGTTTTTGCTAAAATCATAACAACTTGATTACTTAGAAAAAGATACATTGAATTAGACCTAACATGTCATATTCACCTAGAAAATTCGTGGATGTCATTAAAAATTTGAAATTATATTTATTTTAATATTTATAATACCATTTATTTGATTCTTTCATTAATAAGATAATTACTGCATCATTACTGTGTCATAAATAAATTTAAGTATTTAATGTATAAAAATTATATATAAAATATAATTATGTAGGAAATCTTTTTAGATTTCTAATTAATCTTTATAGTCGAATTTATATTAAGTATAACCCTATATTAAAAATGGTTTAGTTATTAAAACTTGAATTTAACACTTTTAACTCTTCTTTAAATTAAATAATAATAAATGTCTTAATCTATTTCAAGTGGACCTAAAGGATCATATTTTATTCCTAAGGTTGTTTTTGGTCTAATTACACTTATCCAATATAATTAGGAGATGTGTTATGATAATTATAATATCATTTTTACCCTTAATTACCCTATTTACTTTTAACCGCGGTAAATAAAAGTCAAAAGTTACTATTCACCAAAAATTATTTTTATATTATTGAACCACATTTTACTCCTTGATATTAACTGTGTCTCTTAGATTTTTAAAATTCAATTTGCAGAAGTGTTAAAATTAAGATTTATGTGAATTTGCAAATTCTCCTAGGAGGTGGGTAAAAGACGGTAAAAAGTTCAATAAAATTTTTATATATCTAAAATTAATATAAAATGAATCCAATAAATTACATTGAATTTATATAGGTATTATGTATCTATTTTGACCTAAAATAAATTTAAATAAAATAAATAATTATTTAAATTAAAAGTCGGTTTAAACCAATAACTCAATGTTTTTCACTGTTCATCAAAAATTGAAAGTTTTCAGAAAAATACCAAAAATTCACCATGAGCTAATTTTGATATTCTGAATTAAAAAATGAATTATATTTTACCAAATTCAAAACATAGAAGTTTCATTTATTAATTTAAAATTAATTCCCGTTGTCAAAACTAGAAAGCGGGTTTTTTAAAAAGTAAAAACTATCAAAAGATTGACACTGGTTTATGTCCAATTTTAAAGTGAAATTACTTCCAATGACCAACATTGGATTAATTGGTAAAACTATAATCTAATTATATTTCCAAATCATCAAAATTTATAATTTAACACTATAAATTATTTTTATTAAAAAGGTTGTTTTCAGTTAAAATAGTATTTTTCACTATTCACCCAAATATGAAAGTTATCAGAAAAACACCAAAAATTTATTGAAGATAAATTCTTATGTCCCGATTATAAAGAAGAGGTTTATTTTTTAAAATTGAATATATAAAAGTTTTAAATATTGGATTTAAAAAGGGTTCACCATTAAAAGGCGGTAAAAATGCATTTTTTGAAAAATACTTCTTTTATCTGAAAAAAATGAATTAGTTCTTACATTATGTCTAAGAAACTCATAATATGGATTCTAAAATTATAAGGATTATATATAGTTCAAAATTTGTTTAATACTATTCATAACCGCTTTTGAACGGCTAGTTTGGTAAGTCGTGGTGCGCTTGAACTCGTTGTTGTGTGTAGTGTAAGTTATTGAATTACTTTGAAGAAATAACGTACTATGAAATCTTGGGGTGTTACATTATTACCTCCTTCAATAAATTGCGTCCTCACAATTTGAAATTGTTCTTTGAAAATAAAAGATTGAAAATAGAAAATACCTTTGTGGGAAAACCCACATCAGAAATTGGGTTAATAAAATTTAGTCTTAATAAGAGGAAAAAAAATTATATATATATATATACTTAACAATTAGAGTTTCACCTTTCATCCAATTCCTACCACAATCTCATCATTCACTCCAAAAGATTTCAAAAAAATATTCTATTTATCCTAATCGTATAGGGTTTCAAAAAAATGAATTTATAATTCACCTATCAGACATTTAAAAAAAAATAAACTACATTATACAATCCAGAACATCACATAGATTAGTGGTAGGTGATGCACCCTTTCCACTCTTCGGTTGCAGGTTTAAGTCTCGCGGCCTTTCCAGACATGACGGGTTGTCGCCCAACCTTCAGGTTTTCCTTTTCATGACAATCCAAAAATAATATTGAGAAATGATTTAACCTTAACAATAGTATATAATGTCAAACTTAATCAATTCCAACCTTTAGACTTTTCCAAAATACTTCTCTCCAAACCCATAGTCCAAAATTTATAAGGAAGGTAAACACAATGTAGATCCTTTTTTCCATGTAATAACATGTGAATACCTTCATCATGTATTCTTTTAAAACATAGTAACACCCTGAATTACCATAAAAACTTATTGATTACATACATGCTCCCTTATTCCTCGAATATACTCCTTATATCCACTAATGTTTTAAACTCCAACAATGATGGAATCTACAAATCATTAATCAGTTTTAAGGTTGTCAAAAATATCCAATATAATTTATCCAAATCAATCATCTCTTATTCAAAAATTAATACCTCAGTATAAATACCATATTAAAGTTTTGTCTTTCCTTCAACCATGTATTTTCCAAAAAGTTTAACATACCATTGAGTCACTTTTCTTGGTTCCACATAATCTCAAGTCCTTAAAGATATAATACTACAGTACAATCCTTATATACTGTATAATTCTTATAACATGTACATCATTAATAAAATACTCAAATGAAACAATACTTTAATAACAACACAAGAACTCTTAATCAATCTTCTTTATCTTTGGTAGTATCATAACTTGATTATTATCCAATAGCAACATTTGGGGTATACTCTGTTGATTTGGACATTGATTCACGTAGTGCCCCAACTCCTTGTAGATGAAGCATTGTACATTTGAAACCTTTTTCTTACCTTTGCAATCACGTACTTGGTGTTCTTTTTCTCCACACTTATAACAAACTCTTATTCCCTTCAAGCATTTACCAAGGTGATTCTTTCTGCAGTTATCATATATGGGAAAATCCTTCTTTCCCTTATCCCCTTTATCCATCTTTCTTTCTACCATCCCTTTCATCTCTAGATTCCCTTCAAAGCCAGAAGACTCAGAGAATTTTTTACTTATCTTATTAACACATGATACTATTTCTTCATATTATGATAATACATGGAAGAATGTTTTCTTTCTAAATGTTGGCTTAATACAATGAAATATATGATCCTTCTTACTCCTTGAATCATGTGTATTGTTGGAGGTCTCATTCCTTCTACTAGGTCACATTTCTAAATAATGGCATGCACTAGGTTAGTTTATGAATTGCAATGCATAATTCCAAACTTGTAAGATACCTAACGTAAATTGAAAAGGTTATGCATAGAACCTATAATCATAAAATGTATTCTTTGAGAAAGTATTTACTCTTAAATCCTTCATAATAGCATGTAATGAAAATGTGAATTATCCTAAGCATATCTCTTAGGATTGTTGTAACCAAGAGTGCGGAAAGGCCCGTTGTTCTGCACCAGTTCCCGTTCGAGTCCAGTTCAAAGCGGTGTTTTCGGGTTTTTCCCCTAGGTACATCTATGCCAAAGCTATCTCTACCTACTCGTATCTAGATAGGGATGTATTGCTTGGAAAACTCATAGAATCTCTATAGTACCAAAATTCTAGGAAGTTCTTCTATAATAATCCTCAAAGTCTATCTTAGTGTAATGTTCTCTAATTAGAGTTTAACTAAATATATTTCCAAGGTTGTTGCTAAACTTCCTCTGATACCAACTGTAATGCCCCAACCCCAGTTACCCAGAGTCGGTTCATTATTTTAATACATTTTCATGATTACAATGAATCAAGTCCCGAAGGACTGATTGGTTTAGCAGTCTTATAAAATAGATTACATATATGAATGTTACATTACACTTTATAAAATACAACACAACAAAAATAATCCTTTATTAATGCCACTATTCCCGTTAGCTTAACCCTGTATGTCAATCATAATACACTTCTTGGAATCCTGGGAAAATAAAACATAATAAAGGGGTGATCTCAGATACCCAGTAAGGGTAAATAATTTAGCGGAAGCTATAAAATTTTAAGTAAAGATGTGTGATTAAAACAACAGCCTTTTTAAACATAAATTTGAACATAATATGGAAAAAATAAATCAAACATTACCATATAAACATGATCATGGATATTCTACTAGTTGAATAATCACATGTAATAACAAATTTCATAATGAGGGAATGCCTAACGCCAGACATCATTACCACATAGTCAAGGCCTCGTGCCAAGACTACAAATAAAATGTTTATCAAGGCCTTGTGCCAAGACACTAGTTTGTCTTATGAGACCTACCGATGCATCGAGGAGCTATAGAGGGCTCCACCTGTCACTTACTAAGTCCACTGCATTCCTCATATGAAAATGTTGAAACATATTAAAACTAGCATTTGAAATGTCAATACATTATCTATAAACCATGAATGGTATAAAAATAACACATACACATTCAAACATATCACAAAACCTTCATTATAATATGGAAGATTTGTATCATAATAATTCAACTTCAAACAAGTTTAAAATCCATCAAAGGATGTTGACATAGATGAAAATGATTTGTAAAACTCTTTGAGAGAAATATCCATTTTTCATGAAAACATTTAAAAGTCACACAATTTAGAAAGGAAGAAATTTAAATACATTTTTGAATCAAAGTGTCCCATGCCACTTTGAAACTTTCGAAAGGAATTAACATTTTAAAACATTCATGTCCATATAGATAAATCCTTAAAAACCATTTTGAAAACATGGACATTAATGAGAATGATTTAGAAGAATAAATATTTAAAACATTTAAAATGATGTTTTAGTAAAAAAAATTCCCTTAAAATAATCCCTTTGAAAACTATTTCATGAAACATGGACATGGATAATAAATATGTCCCAATATATACTTACGTAAAAACAACCTCAGATAATAAAGAGATTGTGAAAATAACCCTTACCTTGCACTTTCCTTTAGTCGAGGGTACGTTTAACCTCCTGTATGAAGACCATAATATGTTATTAAATTATACTAGAACCATATTAATATTTATGATATCATACATGATTCATTTATGACTTTATACTACCCATTTAATAATAATTTCCATGTTAAATTAACATTTCGGGTAATAATCGCTTTCTTTATCGTACGTGTTTGAACTTGTTACTCTTGATTGTATCACTTAGATCAAGATTTAAATACTTCTAGAATATAAAACATTATTTATATATCATATATATTTAGAATATTAATATGTATAATAGACATATATATGAAATGAAAAACACTGTTTATGGAGACGGTAGTCCGTACGTACGCATAAACGCTGTTTACGTTTTCATATCGTATTGAACGGAACTAAGTGAATAAGATATATGTAAGTACATAAATATATATATCTCCAGTATCATTATTATGTCATATATTACATACTTATTAGTAATATATATTTTTACAATCGTCGATGAATTGTGAACGTGGAAATGAATCTCATCGCGTCACGGAGACAGTAATCTGTACGTACGCGTGAGCAATAATATCATTATTTTGATTTAAAATCGAATGTAAATAGATATTATATCATATATGCAGAATCATTAACATTTTATATTTATTATTTACATCAATTATACATAATAATTAAACCCATCCAAATAATAATGTATTGAATAACAATTACACCATGACGTGGAGACGGTAAGTCATACGTACGCACGTATGGTGACATGTCATTCAAAAGATGGATAGAATAATGAATATGGTTGTACCATATTTCTAATAACATCACAGTATATATAAGATATTGGAGTTATTTTTTATAGAATAGAAACAACAAAGAAACAGGAAGTGGAAGAAGAAAGGAACTTGAAAGAGGTGATGAAATATTTACCTCTTCTTTGGGTTCTTCCTTTTGATTTGATCAAAAGTGCTCCTTATATTGGCTTTCTGACTAAAGGAAGGCCTCTAGGATGAATGGAGAAAAGTTGGGAGGATATTTTGGCAGGTTTTGGCCTAGAAAAATGGATTTGGAGGTTTGAAATTAAGAGAAGGGGAAGCTCCCTTTTATAAGAGGGGTGAGGATCACTTTTGGAAAAGATTAATGTATTAATTTATTATACAATCATATTTGGTTTATAATGGCTCGAAATGAATTTATTTTGAGACTTAGGTGGTTATGGGTATAAATAATCTCAACCAATAGGTTTTAGACAAGTTTAGGTTACCATTTTAACCTTATCTTTTAGATTTAACTCTTAGTTAAATAGTTTAACTTTTATTGTGTCTTCTTGTATTCTTACACTATATTGTTAAAAAACTTACACTAAACTTCCAAGATAACCTCAAGTGGTTCATTAATTACATATATAATATTATTTGAGCCCTCTTTCCAAACCTTAGATTTTTAGGAATAGAATATCAATTAATAATATAATATTTGTTTTAAAAACTCTTTTATGTCAATTTTGACACTATTTGTTATTTTGTTTTTTATAAAATCATAACAACTTGATTACTTCAAACAAGATACATTTAATTATACCTAACATTTCATATTCACCTTTAAAATTCGTGTATGTCATAAAAAATTTGAAATTATATTTATTTTAATATTTATAATACCATTTATTTGATTCATTCATTAATAAGGTAATTACTACATCATTATTGTGTCATAAATAAATTTAATTATTTAATTTCTAAAAATTATATATATAATAAAATTATTTAGTAAATATTTTTAGCTTTCTAATGAATATTTATAGTCAAATTTATATTAATTATAACCCTATATTAAAAATGGTTTAGTTATTAAAACTTGAATTTAACACTTTTAACTCTTCTTTAAATTAAATAATAATAAATGTATTAATCTATTTCAAGTGGACCTAAAGGATCATATTTTATTCATAAGGTTGATTTTGGTATAATTACACTTATCCAATAGAATTAGGACATGTGTTAGGGTAATTATAATATCATTTTTAGCCTTAATTACCCTATTTAATTTTAACCGCGGTAAATAAAAGTCAAAAGTTACAATTCACCAAAAACTATTTTTATCTTATTGAACCACATTTTACTCTTTTATATTAACCTTGTCTCTCAGATTTTCTAAATTCAACTCACAGAAGTGGTAAAATTTAGATTTATGTGAATTTGCAAATTCTCCTAGGAGGTGTGTAAAAGACGGTAAAAAGTTCAATAAAAATTTTATATATCTAAAATTAATATAAAATGACTCCAATGAAGTCTATTTTACCAAATTCAAAACATATGAGTTTTATTTATTAATTTAAAATTAATTCCCGTTGTCAAAACCAAAAAGCGGGTTTTTTAAAAAGTAAAAACTATCAAAAGATTGACACTGGTTTATATCCAATTTTAAAGTGAATTTACTTCCAATGACCAACATTGGATTAAATGGTAAAAATATAATCTAATTATACTTCTAAATCATCAAAACTTATAATTTAACACTATAAATTATTTTGATTAAAAAGGTTGTTTTCAGTTAAAATATAGTATTTTTCACTATTCACCTAAATATGAAAGTTATCAGAAAAACACCAAAAATTTATTGAAACAAAATTCTTATGTCCCGATTCTAAAGAAGAAGTTTATTTTGTCAAATTAAATATATAAAAGTTTCAAATATTGGATTTAAAAAGGGTTCACCATTAAAAGGCTGTAAAAATACATTTTTTGAAAAATTCTTTTTTTATTTGAAAAAAATGAATTAGTTCTTACATTATGTCTAAGAAACTCATAATATGGATTCTAAATTTATTAGGATTATATATAGTTCAAAATTCAGTTAATATTATTTATAACCGCTTTTGAACGGCTAGTTTGGTAAGTCGTGGTGTGCTTGAACTCGGTGTTGTGTGTAGTGCAAGTTATTAAATTACTTTGAAGAAATAACGTACTATGAAATATTGGGGTGTTACATTATTCCCTCCTTCAATAAATTGTGTCCTCACAATTTGAAATTATTCTTCAAAAATAAAAGGTTGAAAATAGAAAATACCTTTGTGGGAAAACCCACATCGAAAATTGGGTTAATAAAATTTAGTCTTAATAAGAGGAAAAAAATTATATATATATATATACTAAACAAGTAGAGTTTCACCTTTCATCCAATTCCTACCACAAACACATCATTCACTCCAAAATATTTCAAAAAATATATTCTATTTATCCTAATCGTATAGGGTTCCAAAAAAATGAATTTATAATTCACTTATCATACTTTTTAAAAAAAGAAACTACATTATACAATCCAGAACATCACGTAGACTAGTTGTAGGTGATGCACCCTTGCCGCTCTTCGGTTGCTGGTTCAAGTCTTGCAGCCTTGTTGGACGCGATGGGTTGTGCCCGACCTTCAGGTTTTCCTTTTCATGACAATCCAAAAATAAGCTCAAGAAATGATTTAACCTTAACAATAGTATCCAATGTCAAACTTAATCAATTCTAAGCTTTAGGATTTTACAAAATACTTTTGTCCAAACTCATAGCCCAAAATTTATAAGGAAGGTAAACATAATGAAGATCCTTTTTTCCATGTAATAACTTGTGAATACCTTCATCATGTATTCTTTTAAAGCATAGTAACACCCTGAATTACCATAAAACCTTATTGATTACATTCATGCTCCCTTATTCCCCATATATACTCCTTATATCCAAAAATGTTGTAAACTCCAACAATGATGGAATATAAAAATCATTAATCAGTTTTAAGGTAGTCAACAATGTCCAATATAATTTATCCAAATCAATCATCTCTTATTCAAAAATTAATACCTCAGTATCAAGACCATATTAAAGTTTTGTCTTTCCTTCAACCAAGTATTTTCCAAAAAAAATAACTTACCATTGAGTCACTTTTCTTGGTTCCACACAATCTCATGTCCTTAATGATATAGTACTTCAGTACATTCCTTATATAATGTATAATTCTTATAACATGTACATCATTAATAAAATACTCAAATGAAACAATACTTTAATAACAACACAAGAACTCTTAATCATTCCTCTTTATCTTTGGTAGTATCATAACTTGATTATTACCCAGTAGCAGCATTTGGGGTATACTCTGATGATTTAGACATAGATTCGCGTAGTGTCCCAAATCCTTGTAGATGAAACATTGTAAATTTGAAACCTTTTTCATACCTTTGCAATCACGTACTTGGTGTCCTTTTTCTCCACACTTATAACAAACTCTTATTCCCTTCAAGCATTTACCAAGGTGAATCTTTCCACAGTTATCACATATGGAAAAATCCTTCTTTCCCTTATCCCCTTTATCCATCTTTCTTTCTACCATCCTTTTCATCTCTGGCTTCCCTTCAAATCTAGAAGACTCATATAATTCTTTACTTATCTTATTAACACATGATAATATTTCTTCATGTGATGATAATACATGGGAGACTATTTACTTTCTAAATTTTGGCTTAATACAATGAAAGATATGGTCCTTCTTACTCTTTTAATCATGCGTATTGTTGGAGGTCTCATTCCTTCCATTAGGCGTCATTTCTAAATAATGGCATACAGTAGGTTAGTTTATAAATCGCAATGCATAATTCCAAACTTTTAAAATACCTAACGTAAATTTAAAATATTATGCATATAACCTATAATCATAAAATTTATTCTTTGAGAAAGTATTTACTCCTAAATCCTTCATAATGTCTTGTAATGAAAATGTGAATTATCCAAAGTATATCCCCTGGGAGTGTCGTAACCAAGAGTTCAGCAAGGCCCGTTGTTGTGAACCAGTTCCCGTTCGAGTCCATCTCAAATAGTTTTTTTCGGGTTTTACCCCTAGGTACATATGTGCCAGAGCCGCCTCTACCTGCTTGTATCCAGACAGGGATGTATTGCTTGGAAAACTCACAGAATCTCTATAGTACCAAAATTATAGAAAGTTCTTCTATACTAATCCTCAAAGTCTATCTTAGGGTAATGTTCTCTAATCAGAGTTTAACTAAATCTATTTCCAAGGTTGTTTCTAAACTTCCACTGATACCAACTGTAACGCCCCGACCCCAGTTACCCAGAGTCGGTGCATTATTTTAATACATTGGCATGATTACAAGGAATCAAGTCTAAAAGGACCGATTGGTTTAGCAGTCTTGGAAAATAAATTACATGCATGAATGTGACATTACACTTTATAACATACAACACAACATAAATAATCCTCTATGAACGCCATTATTCCCTTTAGATTAACCTTGTATGTCAATCAGAATACACTTCTTGGAATCCTGGGAAAATAAAACATAATAAAGGGGTGAGCTCAGATGCCCAGTAAGGGTAAATAATTTAGCGAAAGATATAAACTTTTAAGGAAATACGTGTGATTAAAAAAAAGACTTTTTAAACAAAACCTTGAAAATAATATGGAAAAAATAAATCACACATTACCATATAAACATGCACATGGATGTTCTACAAGTCGAATAATCACATGTAATAACTAATTTCATAATGACGGAATTCCTAACATCGGACATCATTACCACATAGTCAAGGCCTAGTGCCAAGACTAAAAATAAAATTTTCGTCAAAGCCTTGTGCCAAGACACTAGTTTGTCTCATGAGACCTACCGATGCATCGAGGAGATATAGCGGGCTCCACTCGTCACTTACTAAGTCCACTGCATTCCTTATATGAAAAGGTTGAAAAATAACATAAACATTCGTATTAAAACTAGCATACGAAATGTCAATACATTATCCATAAATCATTAATGGTATAAAAATAACACATCCACATTCAAAAATATCACAAAACCTTCATTACAATATGGAAGATTTGTATCATAATAATTCAACTTCAAACAAGTTTAAAATCCATCAAAGGATGTTTATATAGATGAAAATGATTTGTAAAACTCTTTGAGAGAAATATCCCTTTTTCATGAAAACAGTTAAAAGTTACACAATTTAGAAAGGAAGAAATTTAAAGACATTTTTTAATCAAAGTGTCCCATACCAATTTGAAACTTTTGAAAGGAATTAACATTTTAAAACATTCATGTTCATATAGATAAATCCTTAAAAACCATTTTGAAAACATGGACATTAATGAAAATGATTTAGAAGAATAAATATTTAAAACATTTAAAATGATGTTTTAGTAAAAAAAGTCCCTTAAAAGAATCCCTTTGAAAACTATTTTATGAAACATGGACATGGATAATAAATATGTCCCAGTAGATACTTATGTAAAAACAACCTCAGATAATAAAGAGATTGTGAAAATAACCCTTACCTTACACTTTTCTTTAGTCGAGGGTACATTTAACCTCCTGTATGAAGATCGTAGTATGTTATTAAATTATACTAGAACCATATTAATATTTATTATATCATAAATGATTCATTTATGACTTTATACTACCCATTTAATAATAATTTCCATGTTAAATTAACATTTCTAGTAATAATCGTGTTCTTTATCGTACGTGTTTGAACTTGTTACTCTTGATTGTATCACTTAGATAAAGATTTAAATACTTCCAGAATATTAAACATGATTTATATATCATATATATTTATAATATAAATATGTATAATAGACATATATATGAAATGAAAAACACCGTTTATGGAGACGGTAGTCCGTACGTACGCATAAACGTTGTTTCCGTTTTTATATCGTATTGAACGGAACTAAGTGAATAAGATATATGTAAGTACATAAATATATATATCTCCAGTAGAATTATTATTTCATATATTACATACTTATTAGTAATATATATTTTTACAATCGTTGATGAATTGTGAACGTGGAAATGAATCTCATCGCGTTGTGGAGATGGTAATCCGTACGTACGCGCGAGCAATAATATCATTCTTTTGATTTAAAATTGTATGTAAATAGATATTATATCATATATGAAGAATCATTAACATGTTATATTTATTATTTACATCAATTATACATCATTATTAAACCCATCCAAATAATAATGTATTGAATAACAATTATACCACGACGTGGAGATGGTAAGCCGTACGTACACACGTATGGTGACATGTCATTCAAAGGATGGATGGAATAATGAATATGGTTGTACCATATTTATAATAACATCATAGTATATAGAAGATACTGGTGTTATTTTTTATATAATGGAAACAACAAAGAAATGTGAAGTGGAAGAAGAAAGGAACTTGAAATAGGTGATGAAATATTTACCTCTTCTTTGGGTTCTTCCTTTTTATTTGATCAAAAGTACTCCTTAGATTGGCTTTATGACTAAAGGAAGGCCTCTAGGATGAAGGGAGTAAAGTTGGGAGGATATTTGGGCAGGGTTTGGCCGAGCCAAATGGATTTGGAGGTGTGAAATTAAGAGAAGTGGAAGTTCCCTTTTATAAGAGGAGTGAGGGTCACTTTAGAAAAAGATTAATGTATTAATTAATTATACAATCATATTCAGTTTATAATGGCTCAAAATGAATTTATTTCCATCCTTAGGTGGTTTTGGGTAGAAATAATCTCAAACAATAGGTTTTATATATGTTTACGTTAACATTTTAACCTTATCTTTTAGATTTAACTCTTAGTTAAATTGTTTAACTTTTATCGTGTCTTCTTTTATTCTTAAACTATATTGTTAATAAACTTACTCTAAACTTCCAAGAGAACCTCAAATGGTTCATTAATGACATATATAATATTATTTGATCCCTTTTTCCGAAACTTAGATTTTTATGAATAGAATATCAATTAATAATATAATATTTGTTTTAAAAACACTTTTATGTCAATTTTGACACTATTTGTTATTTAGTTTTTTATAAAATCATAAAAACTTGATTACCTCAAAAAAGATACATTTAATAAGACCTAACATGTCATATTCACCTAGAAAATTCGTGTATGTCATAAAAAATTTGAAATTATATTTATTTTAATATTTATAATACCATTTATTTGATTCTTTCATTAATTAGGTAAGTACTATATCATTACTGTGTCATAAATAAATTTAATTATTTAATATCTAAAAATTATAAATAAAATACCATTATGTAGGAAATATTTTTATATTTCTAATGAATATTTATAGTGGAGTTTATATTAATTATAACCCTATATTAAAAATGGTTTAGTTATTAAAACTTGAATTTAACACTTTTAACTCTTCTTTAAATTAAATAATAATAAATGTCTTAATCTATTTCAAGTGGACCTAAAGGATCATATTTATTCCTAAGGTTGTTTTTGGTCGAATTAAACTTATCCAATTGAATTAGGGCATGTTTTAGGGTAATTATAATATCATTTTTACCCTTAATTACCCTATTTACTTTTAACCGCGGTAAATAAAAGTCAAAAGTTACTATTCACCAGAAATTATTTTCATCTTATTGAATCACATTTTACTTCTTGATATTAACCGTGTCTCTGGTATTTTCGAAATTCAACTTGCAGAAGCGGTAAAATTAAGTTTTATGTGAATTTGCAAATTCTTCTAGGAGGTGGGTAGAAGACGGTAAAAAGTTCAATAAAATTTTTACATATCTAAAATTAATATAAAATGACTCCAGTGAATTGAATTAAACTTATATAGGTATTATGTATCTATTTTTACCTAAAATAAATTTAAATAAAATAAATAATTATTTAAATTAAAAGTTGGTTTTAACCAATAACTCAATGTTTTTCACTATTCATCAAAAATTGAAAGTTTTCAGAAAAATACCAAAAATTCACCCTGAGCTAATTTTGATATTCTGAATTAAAAAATGAAGTCTATTTTACCAAATTTAAAACATAGAAGTTTCATTTATTATTTTAAAATTAATTCCCGTTGTCAAAACCAAAAAGTGGGTTTTTAAAAAAGTAAAAATTATCAAAAGATTGACGCTAGTTTATATCCAATTTTAAAGTGAAATTACTTTCAATGACCAACATTGGATTTAATGGTAAAAATATAATCTAATTATACTTCCAAATCATCAAAACGTATAATTTAACACTATAAATTATTTCTATTAAAAATGTTGTTTTCAGCTAAAATATAGTATTTTTCACTCTTCACACAAATATGAAAGTTTTCAGAAAAACACCAAAAATTTATTGAAACTAAATTCTTATGTCCCGATTCTAAAGAAGAAGTTTATTTTTTCGAATTGAATATATAAAAGTTTCAAATATTGGATTTAAAAATGGTTCACCATTAAAAGGCGGTAAAAATGCATTTTTTGAAAAATACTTCTTTTTTTTTGAAAAAAAAATGAATTAGTTATTACATTATGTCTAAGAAACTCATAATATGGATTCTAAAATTATAAGGATTATATATAGTTCAAAATTCAGTTAATACTATTCATAACTGCTTTTGAACGGCTAGTTTGGTAAGTCGTGGTGCGCTTGAACTCGGTGTTGCGTGTAGTGCAAGTCATTGAATTACTTTGAAGAAATAACGTACTATAAAATCTTGGGGTGTTACATTATTCCCTCCAATAAATTGCGTCCTCACAATTTGAAATTGTTCTTCAAAAATAAAAGGTTGAAAATAGAAAATACCTTTGTGGGAAAACCCTCATCAGAAATTGGGTTAATAAAATTTAGTCTTAATAAGAGGGGAAAAAATTATATACATATATATATATACTTAACAAGTAGAGTTTCACCTTTCATCAAATTCCTACCACAAACTCATCATTCACTCCAAAAGATTTCAAAAAAAAATATTCTATTTATCCTAATCATATAGGGTTCCAAAAGAAATGAATTTATAATTCACCTATCAGACTTTTTAAACAAAAGAAACTACATTATACAATCTAGAACATCACGTAGGCTAGTGGTAGGTGATGCACCATTGCCGCTCTTCGGTTGTAGGTTCAAGTCTCACGGCCTTTCTGGATGTGACGGGTTGTTGCCCAACCTTCAGGTTGTCATTTTCATGATAATCCAAAAATAATCTCAAGAAATGATTTAACCTTAACAATAGTATCCAATGTCAAACTTAATCAATTCCAACCTTTAGAATTTTCCAAAATACTTCTGTCCAAACTCACATTCCAAAATTTATAAGGAAGTTAAACACAATGAAGATCCTTCTTTTCCACGTAATAACATGTGAATACCTTCATCATGTATTCTTTTAAAACCTAGTAACACCCTGAATTTCCGTAAAACCTTATTGATTACATTCATGCTCCCTTATTCCTCGAATATACTCCTTATATCCAAAAATGTTGTAAACTCCAACAATGATGGAATATAAAAATCATTAATCACTTTCAAGGTAGTCAAGAATATCCAACATAATTTATCCAAATCAATCATCTCTTATTCAAAAATTAATACCTCAGTATCAAGACCATATTAAAGTTTTGTCTTTCCTTCAACCATGTATTTTCCAAAAAAAATTAACTTACCATTGAGTCACTTTTCTTGGTTCCACACAATCTCAAGTCCTTAATGATATAGTACTGCAATACAATCTTTATATACTGTCTAATTCTTATAACATGTACATCATTAATAAAATACTCAAATGATACAATACTTTAATAACAACATAAGAACTCTTAATCATTCCTTTTTATCTTTGGTAGTATCATAACTTTATTATTATCCAATAGCAGCATTTGGGGTATACTCTGATGATTTGGACATTGATTCGCATAGTGTCCCAACTCCTTGTAGATGAAGCATTGTACATTTGAAACCTTTTTCTTACCTTTGTAATCACATACTTGGTGTCCTTTTTATCGACACTTATAACAAACTCTTATACCCTTCAAGAAATTACCAAGGTGATTCTTTCCACAGTTATCACATATGGGAAAATCCTTCCTTCCCTTATCCCCTTTATCCATCTTTCTTTCTACCATACTTTTCATTTCTGGCTTCCCTTTAAAGCCATAAGACTCATAGAATTCTTTACTTATCTTATTAACACATGATACTATTTCTTCATATGATGATAATACATGGGAGACTATTTCCTTTCTAAATGTTGGCTTAATATAATAAAAGATATGATCCTTCTTACTCTTTGAATCATGCGTATTGTTGGAGGTCTCATTCCTTCTACTAGGCACCATTTCTAAATAATGGCATACACTACGTTAGTTTATGAATCGCAATGCATAATTCCAAACTTGTAAAATACCTAACGTAAATTGAAAATATTATGCATATAACCTATAATCATAAAATGTATTCATTGAGAAAGTATTTACTCTTAAATCCTTCATAATGGCTTGTAATGGAAATGTGAATTATCCTAAGCATATCCCCCGGGAGTGTCGTAACCAAGATTGCAGCAAGGCCTGTTGTTCTACACTAGTTCTTGTTCGATTCAAGATCAAAGCGGTGTTTTCAAGTTTTACCCCTTGGTACATCTGTGCTAGAGCCGCCTCTACCTTCTCGTATCCATACATGGATTTATTTCTTGGAAAACTTACAAAATCTCTACAGTACCAAAATTCTAGGAAGTTATTCTATACTAATCCTCAAAGTCTATCTTAGGGTAATTTTCTCTAATTAGAGTTTAACTAAATCTATTTCCAAGGTTGTTGCTAAACTTCCTCTGATACCAACTGTAAATCCCTTACCCCAGTTACCCAGATTCAGTGCATTATTTTAATGCATTGGCATGATTACAAGGATTCAAGTCCTGAAGGACCGATTGGTTTAGCAGTCTTGGAAAATAGATTACATACATGAATGTTACATTACACTTTATAACAAACAACACAACATAAATAATCCTTTATGAATCCCATTATACCCTTTAGCTTAACCCTGTATGTCAATCATAATACACTTCTTCAAATCATGGAAAAATAAAACATAAGAAAGGGGTGAGCTCAGATATCTAGTAAGGGTAAATAATTTAGTGGAAGCTATAAACTTTTAAGGAAATATGTGTGATTAAAACAACAGCCTTTTTAATCATAAATTTGAACATAATATTGAAAAAATAAATCAAACATTACCATATAAACATGCACATAGATATTCTACTGGTCGAATAATCACATGTAATAACTAATTTCATAATGAGGGAATGCCTAACACCGGACATCATTACCACATATTCAAGGCCTCGTGCCAAGACTACAAATAAAATTTTTATCAAGGCCTTGTGCCAGGACACTAGTTTGTCTCATGAGACCAACCGATGCATCGAGGAGCTATAGCGGGATTCACCCATCACTTACTAAGTCCACTGCGTTCCTCATATGAAAAGGTTAAAACATAACATAAACATTCGTATTAAAACTAGCATACGAAATGTCAATAAATTATCCATAAACCATGAATGGTATAAAAATAACACATTCACATTCAAACATATCACAAATCCTTCATTACAATATGGAAGGTTTGTATCATAAAAATTCAACTTCAAACAAGTTTAAAATCCATCAAAGGATGTTGACATAGATAAAAATGATTTATAAAACTCTTTGTGAGAAATATCCCTTTCTCATGAAAACATTTAAAAGTCAAAAAATTTAGAAAGGAAGACATTTAAAGACATTTTTGAATCAAAGTGTCCCATACCACTTTGAAACTTTTGAAAGTAATTAACATTTTAAAACATTCATGTCCATATAGATAAATCCTTAAAAACCATTTTGAAAACATGGACATTAATGAGAATGATTTAGAAGAATAAATATTTAAAACATTTAAATTGATGTTTTAGTAAAAAAAATCCCTTAACAGAATCCCTTTGAAAACTATTTCATGAAACATGGACATGGATAATAAATATGTCCCAGTAGATACTTACGTAAAAACAAACTCGGATAATAAAGAGATTGTGAAAATAACTATAAGGCCCCAGCCTTAAACCTTCCTTAATCTTGAGTTATTACAAGATTACACATTGAGGATCTTTTCGGGTTTAGATTTTTAGAGAATTAGATCATAAAACTTGCATTACATTCCACATATAAACAAAGTGGTTACATGAAGATAGTATTCTTCTTTCCCATCAATGGAAACATATTTAAAATAAAACATGGATTATTTCTTGACACTTCCTTGAAACTATCATCATATCATGTACCTTTCCCTTGACCTGTGAAAAACATTTCAAAAAAACATGGGATGAGCATAAAAAGCTCAGTAAGGGATATAAAAATATGGAAAGGAAACATGGGTACATATATACATAAGAATGAAATCATACTTTACCCATAAAACATAAGCACTTTAACATACCTCATCAAATCATGAATAAATCATAGAAATCATAAGACATAAAGGTAACTTGAGGCGTTCATAACATTCTTACATAGGGAGTAACCCTCTTGGTTACGTTTGGAATACCCATCACAGTATATTCCCTAAATCTCTTCGGAGAAACCTTAACGTTTCACTCCTTCACGTTACCCAATGCATTGGAGAGCTATATCGGGCTCACCCACCCTTAGTTTATCACGGAACAACCCGTCTTCATAATAATGCCCAAGAACCATAACATAATCATATCACATAAAACATGCATAAAGGAAACATAACATTTCCACCTTTCAATCACAAGATATCAATACAACACATTGATATAAAAACATTATGAAAACCATTTTAAATACCAAAATAAAACAAAAGTAAAACATGGTATTTATTTTTCTTTTAAAAAAAAGGTATGGCTTGTTGAGGAAGCCGAAACTCAAATAATGGTCACGGCGGTGGAGAAGTCGTTGTCGCCGCATACGTACGACAAAAACATTCCCTTTTGTCGTTTATTAAACGCTTCGTATAAAAAAGATTCCTTTTGGATAAACGTAAAAGTCAAAGGGGTTTATACACTGTATAAAATAAGGTTTTATATAAAACAAAATATGCCTCAATGAAAGGAGATTGAGACGAAGTCCCATACCTCGGGTCTGACTTGACTCGATCGTTCTTTAATGTCCTGAATAATAAACTTGAGTTAATTTCTACTTGCTTAAGAACCTTTTTCAAGTTCATTATTCCTTTTATATCACTTATTTCCATGTCATGAACACTATGTAATTATTTAAGTTAATAACGTTCGTTTTAACGATCATTGGTACTTGATTCAAAAATAAACCCTTTATAATTACAAGTTGTTCATGTATCCATTATATCCAGAATTATAATCATGATGTATATATCATATATATCTATTATATACATGCATTTATAATATTACATAATAATTTAGAGGTAAGAAATGAAATGCACCGTTCATGGAGACGGTAAGCCGTACGTACGCATGAACGCTACTTTCATTTCTATTTCATATTTTTATAGAATGGAATAATAATGATATAAAGGTATATTATAATTCCAGTGTAATATCATATATAATATCATAACTCCATCCTTTATACGTCCCACATATGGTATTAACGAATCAAATCACTTTGAGGGGGCGGTAGTCCGCACTTCCTTAAATGAAGATATCGTGTTTACCCATAATGGAAACCATAAAGGTATGCCCAAAATGAAAAATACAGAAGCTTAAGAAAAACATAAACATATTATATATCATATATCAATATATTTACATCTTAATGGCCACCTTTGAAGGTGTTAAAAGAATGTTGAACAATCATCGTTTTGGGAGGCATAAATTCACCATCCACGGAAACAGTATGTCCTTTAACCATTAGATGTAGGTGTGTGTAAGTGTAGTTCGAATACTTCTTATTAAAACATCCTAGTATATTTAAGATACTGGATTTTTTACAAAATAAATGAATAAAAAGAGTTTAGGGGGTTGGAGAATCAAAATAAAACAAAAGGACTCAAGTGAAGACATTACCTTAAAATCTGGTAACTCCCTTTGGTTTGAGCTCAAAGGCTTCCTTGGGAAGACTTCTGCCCAAAGTGAGGCTTCAAGGAGTAATATAGGGATGTGGAGAGCCAAAATGGGCAGGGTTTGGCCGAGCCAAAGGCATTGGGAGTCTGGGTAAGGAGGTAAAGGTGGGGGTCTTTTATAAGAGGAGAGGAGGGGCACTCTTGGAAAGTAAAGATAAGTTACTTTATTTTAAAATGAGTTTCGGATTAAAAAGGTCCCACATTGATATAATTCGAGGATAAGGTGATAAGGGTTCTAAATCCACTCATCCAATTGGTTTTGGCCATGTGTAGGTCTTATATTTTACATTATCTTTCCATTTTATTTAAATCGTTAAATAATGAGGTCATCGATGCATCATCATGATCTCATAAATAATTTAATTTATTTAATGTCTAAAAATTATAAAAAAAAATACTATGATGTAAGAAATCTTTTTATCTTTCTAATGAATATTTATAGTCAAAAATCTGACTTGTATAACCCCATGTAAAAATTGTTTTAGTAAAATAACTCATGTTTGTGTCATTTTTACTTTAACATTAAATAAAAAGTTATTTATGTCATTTCCCAACCAAAGTGGATCCATGGGATCCCCAAGTTGACCCATGGCTTGTCTTGGTCGGCCATGACACATACAATAAGGTTAGTACATGTTTCTTGGTTATTTCATTTAATTAAAACATTATTCATATCTTAAACTACAATAATTACCTCTAATCACGATTAAGAACTTAAGAGTTACTATTCACCAAAAAATTATTTTAATCTCATTGAACCACATTTTACTTCTTAATGACAACCATGTATGTCGTATTTTTGAAATTCAAAACACAGAAGTGGTAAAATTTCATTTAAACGAAAAATCAGTTTTTATAAGTACCACTTAGTGGTTTCACTATTCATCAAAAATTGAAGTTTTTCAGAAAATTACCAAAAATTCACCCTAAGCTATATTTGATATTCCGAATTCAAAAATGATGTCTATTTTACAAAATTAAAAACATATAAGTTGTATTAATTAATTTAATAATTAATTCCCGCTGTCAAAATAAATAGCGTGTTTTTATGAAACAAAATGTATCAAAAGATTGACACTAGTTTAAGTACGATTTCAAAGTGAAATTAATTCCAATGACCACCATTAGATTAAATGGTAAAAATATATTCTAATTTCACTTTAAAACCAATTCAAAATATAATCTAATCATATAAATAAATTAGATTAAAAAGCAGTTTTGATGTAAAATGCAGTATTTTTCACTATTCATTAAAAAAAAGAACATTGTCAGAAAAATACCAAAAATTTATCCAATGTAAATTTCAATGTCTCAATCGTAATTAATATGTTTATTTTGAAAAATATAGATTATAAAATTGTCAAAAGTTTGATTTAAAAAGGGTTTCCATCAAAAGGCAGTAAGACAATCTTTTAAGAATATTAGTGTATTCCATGCATAAGATTGTATTTATTTTCATTTTAAGCCTCTAAAACACTATCTTAATCATTAATAGACATAGATAAAAATATTTATTATTCATTACTTACTTGGGATGTTACATCCTTTCCCCCTTTAGAAAATTGCATCCCCGTAATTTATTTACTTATCAAATAAATGGGGGTACTTATCCCTCATTGCATTTTCAGATTACCATGTTGCCTCTTCCATCATGTGGTTTTTCCACAAAACCTTTACCTGATTAATCACCTTATTTCGTAACACTTTCTCCCTGTGGTCAAGAATCTGTACTGGTTGTTCCTCATAAGATAGGTTCTCTTCCAGCTGAACTACCTCTGGACTCAAAACATGAGATGGATCTGGAATATACTTTCTCAACATCAAAACATGAAAAACATTGTGTACCTGAGATAAACTCAGAGGTAAAGCCACTCGGTAAGCAACTGATCCAACTCTCTCTAGAATTTCATATGGTCCAATGAACCTTGGACTCAGCTTTCCTTTCTTACCAAATCGCATCACACTTTTCCATGGTGATACTTTGAGAAAAACATGATCACCTACCTCAAAAGAGAGATCCTTCCTCCTGTTGTCCGCATAACTCTTCTGCCTACTCTAAGCTGTTCTCATGTGTTTCTGTATCAGCTGAACTTTTTTTGCCAACTCTTCTACCAATTCTGGTCCCATCAACTTCCTTTCACCCACTTCATCCCAGAAATCTGGAGTTCGACACCGCTTCCCATATAATTCCTCAAATGGTTCCATCTGTATACTGGAATGAAAACTGTTATTATATGAAAATTCAACCAAAGAAAGATGTTGGTCCCAACTTCCCTGATAATCCATCGAACAAGCTCGTAGCATATCCTCCAAGGTCTGAATTGTTCGTTCCGACTGCCCATCTGATTGAGGATGAAATGCTGTAATAAAATTTAATTCAGTACCCAACGACTTCTGAAGGCCTTTCCAAAAGTTAGAAGTGAACCTGGGATCACGGTCAGATACAATGGAGAGAGGAACTCCATGTAACCTAACTATCTCTTTAAGATACAAACGGGAAAGTTGATCTAGGGAAAAAGTATCCCGTATAGCAAGGAAATGAGAAGATTTAGTCAAGCGATCAACAATAACCCAGATTGCATTATTACCTCGAGATGTCTTCGGTAATCCCACAACAAAGTCCATGGATATATTCTCCCATTTCCACTTTGGCACTGGTAAAGGCTGAAGCATCCCTTTCGGTAACTGCTGCTCTGCTTTAACCTGTTGACAAGTCAAACACTTCATAGTAAAATCAGCAATATCTCTTTTCATTCCATCCCACCAGTAATACTCCCGCAGATCTCTGTGCATCTTAGTACTGCCAGGATGAACTGAAAACGGAGAACTATGAGCTTCACATAACAACTCTCTCTTCAACTGTGAATCACAAGGCACACACAATCTCTTCCAAAATCTCAAAACGCAATCATTATCAATGTTGAATTCAGGCAACTTACCCTTCTGAACCAGCTCTACCTTTTTCTGCAACTCACTGTCTTGCTTCTGTGCTTTCTTGATTCTGTCTGATAGAGAAGATCTCACTGATACCTAAAACAAAACAGAAGAACGTCCTGCACCAACAACTTCTATGCCAAAGTTCATCAAATCCTTAACCAAAGGATCACGTTCCAAACGCAACATTGCTAATGAAGCATTACTTTTTCGACTCAAAGCATCATCCACTTTATTTTCTTTTCCTGGATGGTAATGAATTGTACAATCATAATCCTTGATTAATTCCAGCCATCTCCTCTGTCTCATTTTTAACTCTTTCTGAGTGAATATATACTTTAAACTTTTGTGATCAGTATATATTTCACACTTTACTCCATACAAATGATGCCTCCAAATTTTTAAATCAAAAACAACAGCAGCTAATTCCAAATCATGTGTAGGGTAATTTACCTCATGAGTTTTCAACTGTCGTGAAGCATAAGCAATTACCTGATCATTCTGCATTAGGACACAACCAAGTCCTTTCAATAAAGCATCACTGTATATAACAAACTCACCATTCCTGGAAGGTAGTGCCAAAACTGGAGCATTCACCAATCTTCTTTTCAACTCCTGAAAACAATCATCACATTCTTTTGTCCAGATAAACTTAACACCCTTCCGAGTTAGCTTAGTCATTGGACTAGATAACCATGAAAAATTTCTAACAAACCTTCAGTAATAGCCTGCCAAACCAAGGAAGCTATGAATCTCAGTTACATTTGTGGGTCTTGGCCATTCTTCAACAACCTTTGTTTTTGCAGGATCAATAGTTATCCCATCTTTAGAAACAATATGACCAAGGAAAGAAATTAGTTGCAACCAAAACTCACACTTGCTGAATTTTCCATACAGTTTCTTTTCTTTTAAGGTTTGCAAGATAACCCTTAAATGTCTTTCATGCTCCTATTTACTTTTATAAAAAACCAAAATATCATCAATGAAAACCACCACAAACTTATCCAAGAACTCATGGAAAATTCTATTCATTAAGTCCATGAATACAGCAGGTGAATTGGTTAGCCCAAAAGGCATTACTACAAATTCATAATGGCCATATCTTGTACGAAACGTAGTCTTCGGAACATCTGCTTCTTTTACCTTCATCTGATGGTACCCCGATCTCAAGTCGGTCTTCGAAAAATACTAAGCTCCCTGGAGCTGATCAAACAAATCATCGATATGAGGCAAATAATATTTGTTCTTAACAGTGATGTTATTCAAGGCTCTATAATCAATGCAAAGTCTCATATAACCATCTTTCTTTTTAACAAATAAAACAGGAGCACCCCATGGTGATGTTCTAGGTCGAATGAAACCTTTTTCTAATAAATCTTGCAATTGCTCCTTCAACTCTAAAAGTTCAATTTGATTCATTCGATAAGGGGGTTTTGAAATTGTCTTAGCATCAGGAACTAAGTCAACAGTAAATTCAACTTCTCGATCTGGTACTATTCCAGGCAACTTATCAGGAAAAGCATCAGCATACTCATTTACCACTGTCATATCATTAATCTGAACAGTTCCATTATTTTCAACGATGTGTGAAAGGTAACATTCATTTCCATCTTTTACAAGTTTCTTGGCCTCTTGATAAGTCATCAACAGTAAGGGTTCATTCTTGTAAACAAACTGAAAGTCTTTCTGAAAAGAAACTTCTTTAGCTCTACAGTCAATCTTAGCATGGTAAATAGAGAGCCAATCCATACCTAGGATAACATCAAACTCTACTAGAGGTAGAACAATAAGGTTTGTAAGTAGGTTCTTTCCAAAGATAAGGATAAGAAGATTCTTATAAATTCTTTTTGCCTCAACATTTCCCCCATGTGTTTTTACCAAAAGTTCAGGAGTCATTTCTTGAGATGGTATTCCCATTTTACTAGAAAAGTTTTTAGAGATGAAAGAATGTGTAGACCCTGAATCAAACAACACACTGGCATAATCTGAAAAAACAAACAAAGTACCTGATACAACTTCATTTGATGGACCGACGTCTGCTGAAGTAGTTGCGAAGGATTTCACCACCCCTTTCTGCTTGTAGTCTAACTGCTTCCCATCACCCAAGCTCTTTTTCGGACACTCGTTTGCATAGTGACCCATCTCATTGCACTTAAAACATTTCACTAACTATAAATCAAATTTGGTCTTACCTTCACCTTGATCCTTTTCAGTGCAATCACGAGCCTTATGTCCCATCTTACCACATCGGTAGCACTTTCCAGAATTCAGAAGACATTCCCCAGCATGACTTTTGCCACATTTATCATAAACTAGAAACTTAGTTTTCTTACCATCAGACTTTTTTGAATAATTATTACCTTTCTCCTGCCACCTCGGTCTCTTCTTCTGTTGGTTGTTATAGAACACTTGATCATCGGAAAAACTCCATTTCCACCTTCTCAGCACATCGAATAAGCTTTTCATAACTTTTAAACTCACGAGAAGCTAATGCCCTTCGATATTTTGGCTTTAATCCTGAGTAAAAACGATTGATTTTACTATCAAGGTCTCGGATAAAATTTGGAGCATACCTTGCCAATCGAGTGAACATTTCTTCATAGGTAGCCACTGAGTCTTCCTCTTGCCTCAATTCCAAGAATTGTTTTTCCATCCTAAGTTGAACAGCCTTAGGAAAATACTTCTGAAGAAACATACCTTTGAATTCATCCCAGTCAAGAGCATCAATCTCATCGGCATCCCTGATATTTTTAACCATAGACCACCACTGATCTGCCTCACCCTCCAAACAGTAAATAGCAAGACTAACCTTTTGATTGTCTGAACACCCCATGACATCGAAAATCTTCTCCAGTGCTTTAATCCACCCTTCAGCTAACATAGGGTCATATGATCCTCTAAATGATGGGGGATGTTTCCTCATGAAATGTTCCACCACTGACATGTTCCTCTGTGGTTGATCTGGTTGATCTCGTGCATGGATACCACCACCATTTATCGCTTGAGTCAACTGCGCCATTACTGCAACAAACTGATCAGTTCCAATTCCGACCATCTCAGGATGCTGATTCGGAAGGTTATTTCCTTCTGTATGCCTTCCTAGCACTGCTTCCCTGTTTCCTCTTCGGAAAACCATTCTGAACAAACATGTCTTAGATGAAGCAACATGGTAATCTTCAAATACTATATCACTTCAATTTGACCATAAAAAAATATTTTTGGATAATCATTTAATAGAATTCTAACTCCTAAAGTTATCTAAACCGACCTCTGATACCAACTATAAGGCCCCAGACTTAAAACTTACTTAATCTTGAGTTATTACAAGATTACACATTTAGGATCTTTTCGGGTTTAGAGTTTTAGAGAATTAGATCATAAAACTTGCATTACATTCCACATATAAACAAAGTGGTTACATAAAGATAGTATTATTCTTTCCCATCAATGGAAACATATTTAAAATAAAACATGGATTATTTCTTGACACTTCCTTGACACTATCATCATATCATGTACCTTTCCCTTGACCTATGAAAAACATTTCAAAAAAACTTGGGATGAGAATAAAAAGCTCAGTAAGGGATATAAAAATATGGAAAGGAAACATGGGTACATATATACATAAGAATGAAATCATACTTTACCCATAAAACATAATCACTTTAACATACCTCATTAAATCATGAATAAATCATAGAAATAATAAGACATAAAGGTAACTTGAGGCATTCATAACATTCTTACGTAGGGAGTAACCCTCTTGGTTACGTTTGGAATACCCATCACAGTATATTCCCTAAATATCTTCAGATAAACCTTAACGTTTCACTCCTTCGCGTTACCCAATGCATTGGAGAGCTATATCGGGCTCACCCGCCCTTAGTTTATCACGGAACCACCCGTCTTCATAATAATTCCCAAGAACCATAACATAATCGTATCACATAAAATATGCATAAAGGAAACATAACATTTCCACCTTTCAATCACAAGATATAAATAAAACACATTGATATAAAAACATTATGAAAACCATTTTCAATACCAAAATAAAAGAAAAGTAAAACATGGTATTTATTTTTCTTTTAAAAAAAGGTATGGCTTGTTGAGGAAGCCGAAACTCAAATAATGATCACGGCGGCGGAGAAGTCGTTGTCGCCGCATACGTACGACAAAAACATTCCCTTTTGTCATTTAGTAAACAATTTGTATAAAAAAGATTCCTTTTGGATAAACGTAAAAGTCAAAGGGGTTTATACACTGTATAAAAGAAGGTTTTGTATAAAACAAAATATGCCTCAATGAAAGGAGATTGAGACGAAGTCTCATACCTCGGGTCCGACTTGACTCGATCGTTCTTTAATGTCCTGAATAATAAACTTGAATTAATTTCTACTTGCTTAAGAACCTTTTTCAAGTTCATTATTCCTTTTATATCACTTATTTCCATGTCATGAACACTATGTAATTATTTAAGTTAATAACGTTCGTTTTAACGATCATTGGTACTTGAGTCAAAAATAAACCCTTTATAATTACAAGTTATTCATGTATCCATTATATCCAGAATTATAATCATGATGTATATATCATATATATCCAGTATATACATGCATTTATAATATTACATAATCATTTAGAGGTAAGAAATGAAATGCACCGTTCATGGAGATGGTAAGCCGTACGTACGCATGAATACTACTTTCATTTCTATTTCATATTTTTATAGAATGGAATCATAATGAAATAAAGGTATATCATAATTCCAGTGTAATATCATATATAATATCATAACTCCATCCTTTATACATCCCACATATGGTATTAACGAATCAAATCACTTTGAGGGGGCGGTAGTCTGCACTTCCTTAAATGAAGATATCGTGTTTACCCATAATGGAAACCATAAAGGTATGCCCAAAATGAAAAATACAGAAGCTTAAGAAAAACATAAACATATTATATATCATATATCAATATAGTGACATCTTAATTTCCACCTTTGAAGGTGTTAAAATAATGTTGAGCAATCATCGTTTCGGGAGGCATAAATTCACCATCCACAGAAACAGTATGTCCTTTAACCATTAGATGTAGGTGTGTGTAAGTGTAGTTCGAATACTTCTTATAACAACATCCTAGTATATTGAAGATACTGGAGTTGTTACAAAATAAATGAATAAAAAGATTTTAGGGGGTTGGAGAAGCAAAATAAAACAAAAGGACTCAAGTGAAGACATTACCTTTAAATCTGGTAACTCCCTTTGGTTTGAGCTCAAAGGCTTCCTTGGGAAGACTTCTTCCCAAAGTGAGGCTTCAAGGAGTAAGAGATGGATGTGGAGAGACAAAATGGGCAGGGTTTGGCCAAGCAAAAGGCTTTGGTAGTGTGGGTAAGGAGGTAGAGGTGGGGGCCTTTTATAAGAGGAGAGGAGGGGCACTCTTGGAAAGTAAAGATAAGTTACTTTATTTTAAAATGAGTTTCGGATTAAAAAGGTCCCACATTGATATAATTCGAGTATAAGGTGATAAGGGTTCGAAATCCACTCATACAATTGGTTTTGTCCATGTGTAGGTCTTATATTTTACATTATCTTTCCATTTTATTTAAATCGTTAAATAATGAGGTCATCGCTGCATCATCATGATGTCATAAATAATTTAATTTATTTAATGTCTAAAAATTATAAAAAAAATACTATGATGTAAAAAATCTTTTTATCTTTCTAATGAATATTTATAGTCAAAAATCTGACTTGTATAACCCCATGTAAAAATTGTTTTAGTAAAATAACTCATGTTTGTGTCATTTTTACTTTAACATTAAATAAAAAGTTATTTATGTCATTTCCCAACCAAAGTGGCTCCATGGGGTCCCCAAGTTGACCCATGGCTTGTCTTGGTCGGCCATGACACATCCAATAAGGGCAGGACATGTGTCTAGGTCATTTCATTTAATTAAAACATTATTCATACCTTAAACTACACTAATTACCTCTAATCACGATTAAGAACTTAAGAGTTACTATTCACCAAAAAATTATTTTAATCCCATTGAACCACATTTTACTTCTTAATGACAACCATGTATGTCGGATTTTTTAAATTCAAAACACAGAAGTGGTAAATTTTCATTTAAACGAAAAATCAGTTTTTATAAGTACCACTTAGTGGTTTCACTATTCATCAAAAATTGAAGTTTTTCAGAAAATTACCAAAAATTCACCCTAAGCTATATTTGATATTCCGAATTCAAAAATGATGTCTATTTTACAAAATTCAAAACATATAAGTTGAATTAATTAATTTAATAATTAATTCCCGCTGTCAAAATAAATAGTGTGTTTTTATGAAACAAAATGTATCAAAAGATTGACACTAGTTTAAGTCTGATTTCAAAGTGAAATTAATTCCAATGACCACCATTAGATTAAATGGTAAAAATATATTCTAATTTCACTTTAAAAACAATTCAAAAGATAATCTAATCATATAAATAAATTAGATTAAAAAGCAGTTTTGATGTAAAATGCAGTATTTTTCACTATTCATTAAAAAAAAGAACATTGTCAGAAAAATACCAAAAATTTATCCAATGTAAATTTCAATGTCCCAATCATAATGAATATGTTTATTTTGACAAATATAGATTATAAAATTGTCAAAAGTTTGATTTAAAAAGGGTTTGCCATCAAAAGGCAGTAAGACAATCTTTTAAGAATATTAGTGTATTCCATGCATAATATTGTATTTATTTTCATTTTAAGCCTCTAAAACACTATCTTAATCATTAATAGACATAGATAAAAATATTTATTATTCATTACTTACTTGGGATGTTACAATAACCCTTACCTTGCACTTTCCTTTAGTCGAGGGTACGTTTAAGCTCCTGTATGAAGATCGTAGTATGTTATTAAATTATAATAAAACCATATTAATATTTATGATATCATACATGATTCATTTATGACTTTATACTACCCATTTAATAATAATTTCCATGTTAAAATAACATTTCTGGTAATAATCGCTTTCTTTACCGTACGTGTTTGAACTTATTACTCTTGATTGTATCACTTAGATCAAGATTTAAATACTTCCTGAATATAAAACATGATTTATATATCATATATATTTAGAATATAAATATGTATAATAGACATATATAGGAAATGAAAAACACCGTTTATGGAGACGGTAGTCCGTACGTACGCATAAACATTGTTTCTGTTTTCATATCGTATTGAACGGAACTAAGTGAATAAGAAATATGTAAGTACATAAATATATATATCTCAAATAGAATTATTATTTCATATATTACATACTTATTAGTAATATATATTTTTAAAATCGTCTATGAATTGTGAACGTGGAAATGAATCTCATCGCGTTGTGGGGACGGTAATCCGTACGTACGCGCGAGCGATAATATCATTCTTTTGATTTAAAATAGTATGTAAATAGATATTATATCATATATGTAGAATCATTAAAATGTTATATTTATTATTTACATCAATTATACATCATTATTAAACTCATCCAAATAATAATGTATTGAATAACAATTATACCACGACGTGGAGACGGTAAGCCGTACGTACGCACGTATGGTGACATGTCATTCAAAAGATGGATAGAATAATGAATATGGTTGTACCATATTTATAATAACATCATAGTATATAGAATATACTGGAGTTATTTTTTATAGAATGGAAACAACAAAGAAATAGAAAGTGGAAGAAGAAAGGAACTTGAAAGAGGTGATGAAATATTTACCTCTTCTTTGGGTTCTTCCTTTTGATTTGATCAAAAGTGCTCCTTATATTGGTTTTCTGACTAAAGGAATGCCTCTAGGATGAAGGGAGGAAAGTTGGGAGGATATTTGGGCAGGGGTTGGCCGATCCAAATGGTTTTGGAAGTGTGAAATTAAAATAATGGGAAGTTCCCTTTTATAAGAGGGGTGAGGGTCACTTTAGGAAAAGATTAATGTATTAATTTATTATACAATCATATTCGGTGTATAATGGCTCCAAATTAATTTATTTCAAGCCTTAGGTGGTTTTGGGTCGAAATAATCTCAACCAATAGGTTTTAGACAAGTTTAGGTTACCATTTTAACCTTATCTTTTAAATTTAACTCTTAGTTAAATAGTTTAACTTTTACCCTGTCTTCTTGTATTCTTACACTATATTGTTAATAAACTTACTCTAAACTTCTAAGAGAACCTCAAGTGATTAATTAATGACATATATAATGTTATTTGAGCCCTTTTTCTAAACCTTAAATTTTTAGGAATAGAATATCAATTAATAATATAATATTTGTTTTAAATACTCTTTTATGTCAATTTTGACACTATTTGTTATTTTGTTTTTTCTAAAATCATAACAACTTGATTACTTCAAACAAGATACATTGAATCAGATATAACATGTCATATTCACCTATAAAATTCTTGGATGTCATAAAAAATTTGAAATTATATTCATTTTAATATTTATAATACCATTTATTTGATTCTTTCATTAATAAGGTAATTACTGCATCATTACTGTGTCATAAATAAATTTAATTATTTAATGTCTAAAAATTATAAATAAAATACCATTATATAGGAAATATTTTTATATTTCTAATTAATGTTTATAGTCTAATTTATATTAAGTATTACCCTATATTAAAAATGGTTTAGTTATTAAAACTTGAATTTAACACTTTTAACTCTTCTTTAAATTAAATAATAATAAATGTATTAATCTATTTCAAGTGGACCTAAAGGATCATATTTTATTCATAAGGTTGTTTTTGGTCGAATTACACTTATCCAATAGAATTAGGACATCTGTTAGGGTAATTATAATATCATTTTTACCCTTAATTACCCTATTTACTTTTAATCGAGGTAAATAAAAGTCAAAAGTTACTATTCACCAAAAATTATTTTTATCTTATTGAACCACATTTTACTCCTTGATATTAACCGTGTCTCTCGGATTTTTTAAATTCAACTCGCAGAAGCGGTAAAATTAAGTTTTATGTGAATTTTCAAATTCTTTTAGGAGGTGGGTAAAAGACGGTAAAAAGTTCAATAAAATTTTTATATATATAAAATTAATATAAAATGACTCCAATGAATTACATTTAACTTAAATAGGTATTATGTATCTATTTTGACCTAAAATAATTTTAAATTAAATAAATAATTATTTAAATTAAAATTCGGTTTTAACCAATAACTCAATATTTTTCACTATTCATCAAAAATTGAAAGTTTTCAGAAAAATACGAAAAATTCACCCTGTGCTAACAAACTCTTATTCCCTTCAAGAAATTACCAAGGTGATTCTTTCCACAGTTATCACATATGGGAAAATCCTTCTTTCCCTTATCCCCTTTATTCATCTTTCTTTCTACCATACTTTTTATCTCTGACTTCCCTTCAAAGCCAGAAGACTTAGAGAATTTTTTACTTATCTTATTAACACATGATACTATTTCTTCATATGATGATAATACATGGGAGACTATTTCCTTTCTAAATGTTGGATTAATACAATGAAAGATATGATCCTTCTTACTCTTTGAATCATGCGTATTGTTGGAGGTCTCATTCCTTCTACAAGGCATCATTTATAAATAATGGCAAACACTAGGTTAGTTTACGAATCGCAATGCATAATTCCAAACTTGTAAAATACCTAACGTAAATTGAAAATATTATGCATATAAAATATAATCATAAAATGTATTCTTTGAGAAAGTATTTACTCCTAAATCCTTTATAATGGCTTGTAATGAAAATGTGAATTATCCTAAGCATATCCCTCGGGAGTGTTGTAACCAAGAGTGCAGTAAGGCCCGTTGTTCTGCACCAGTTCCCATTCGAGTCCAGCTCAAAGCGGTGTTTTCAGGTTTTACCCCTAGTTACATCGATGTCAAAGCCGCCCCTACCTGCTCGTATCCAGACAGGGATGTATTGTTTGGAAAACACACCGAATCTCTACAGTACCAAAATTATAGGAAGTTATTCTATACTAATCATCAAAGTCTATCTTAGGGTAATTTTCCCTAATCAGAGTTTAACTAAATCTATTTCCAATGTTGTTTCTAAACTTCCTCTGATACCAACAGTAACGTCCTGACCCTAGTTACCCAAAGTCAGTGCATTATTTTAATAAATTGGCATGATTACAAGGAATCAAGTCCCGAAGGACCGATTGGTTTAGAAGTCTTCAAAAATAGATTACATACATGAATGTTACATTACAATTTATAACATACAACACAACATAATCAGTCTTTTATGAATGCCATTATTCCCTTTAGCTTAACCTTGTATGTCAATCATAATACATTTCTTGGAATCCTGGGAAAATAGAACATAAGAAAGGGGTGAGCTCATATGTCCAGTAAGGGAAAATAATTTAGAGGAAGCTATAAACATTTAAGGAAAGATGTGTGATTAAAACAACAGCCTTTTTAAACATAAACTTGAACATAATAGGGAAAAAATAAATCAAACATTACTATATAAACATGCACATGGATATTCTACTGGTCGAATAATCACATGTAATAACTAATTTCATAATGAGGGAATGCATAACGTCAGACATCATTACCACATAGTCAAGGCCTCATGCCAAAACTACAAATAAAATTTTTGTCAGGGCCTTGTGCCAAGACACTAGTTTGTCTCATGAGACCTACCGATGCATCGAGGAGTTATAGCAGGCTCCACCCGTCACTTACTGAGTCCACTGCATTCCTCATATGAAAAGGTCTAAACATAACATAAATATTCGTATTAAAACTAGAATACAAAATGTCAATACATTATCCATAAACCATGAATGGTATAAAAATAACACATCCACATTCAAAAATATCACAAAACCTTCATTACAATATGGAAGATTTGTTTCATAATAATTCAACTTCAAACAAGTTTAAAATCCATCAAAGGATGTTGATATAGATGAAAATGATTTGTAAAACTCTTTGAGAGAAATATCCCTTTTTCATGAAAACATTTAAAAGTCACACAATTTAGAAAGGAATACATTTTTTAATCAAAGTGTCTCATACCAATTTGAAACTTTTAAAAGGAATTAACATCTTAAAACATTCATGTCCATATAGATAAATCCTTAAAAACCATTTTGAAAACATGGACATTAATGAGAATGATTTAGAAGAATAAATATTTAAAACATTTAAAATGATGTTTTAGTAAAAAAAATCCCTTAAAATAATCCCTTTGAAAACTATTTCATGAAACATGGACATCGATAATAAATATGTCCCAGTATATACTTACGTAAAAACAACCTTGGATGATAAAGAGATTGTGAAAATAACCATTACCTTGCACTTTCCTTTAGTTGAGGGTACGTTTAACCTCTTGTATGAAGATTATAGTATGTTATTAAATTATACTAGAACCATATTAATATTTATGATATCATACATGATTCATTTATGACTTTATACTACCCATTTAATAATAATTTCCATGTTAAATTAACATTTCGGGTAATAATCGCTTTCTTTATCGTACCTGTTTGAACTTGTTACTCTTGATTGTATCACTTAGATCAACATTTAAATACTTACAGAATATAAAACATGATTTATATATCATATATATTTAGAATATAAATATGTATAATAGACATATATATGAACTGAAAAACACCATTTATGGAGACGGTAGTCCGTACGTACGCATAAACGCTATTTCTGTTTCCATATCGTATTGAACGAAACTAAGTGAATAAGATATATGTAAGTACATAAATACATATATCTCCAGTAGAATTATTATGTATTATATTACATACTTATTAGTAATATATATTTTTATAATCGTCGATGAATTGTAAAGGTGGAAATGAATCTCATTGCATCGTGGAGACGGTAATTCGTACGTACGCGCGAGTGATAATATCATTCTTTTGATTTAAAATCGTATTTAAATAGATATTATATCATATATGCAGAATCATTAACATGTTATATTTATTATTTATATCAATTATACATCATTATTATACTCATCCAAATAATAATGTATTGAATAACAATTACACCACGACGTGGAGACGGTAAGTCGTGCGTACGCACGTATGGTGACATGTCATTCAAAGGATGGATAGAATAATGAATATGGTTGTACCATATTTATAATAACATCACAGTATATAGAAGATACTGGAGTTATTTTTTATATAATGGAAACAACAAATAAAGAGGAAGTGGAAGAAGAAAGGAACTTGAAAGAGGTGATGAAATATTTACCTCTTCTTTGGGTTCTTCCTTTTGATTTGATCAAAAGTGCTCCTTATATTGGCTTTCTGACTAAAGTAAGGCCTCTAGGATGAAGGGAGGAAAGTTTGGAAGATATTTGGGAAAGTTTTGGCCGATCCAAATGACTTTGGAGGTGTGAAATTAAGAGAAGGGGAAGTTCCCTTTTATAAGAGGGGTGAGGGTCACTTTAGGAAAAGATTAATGTTTTAATTTATTATACAATCATATTCAATTTATAATGGCTCCAAATGAATTTATTTCTATACTTAGGTGGTTATGGGTCAAAATAATCTCAACCAATAGGTTTTAGACAAGTTTAGGTTACCATTTTAACCATATCTTTTAGATTTAACTCTTAGTTAAATAGTTTAACTTTTACCGTGTCTTCTTGTATTCTAACACTATATTGTTAATAAACTTACTCTAAAATTCCAAGAAAATATAAAGTGGTTCATTAATGACATATATAATATTATTTAAGACCTTTGTATGAACCTTAGATTTTTAAGAATAGAATATCAATTAATAATATAATATTTTTTTTAAAAAACTATTTTATGTCAATTTTGACACTATTTGTTCTTTTGTTTTTGCTAAAATCATAACAACTTGATTACTTAGAACAAGATACATTTAATCAGACCTAACATGTCATATTCACCTATAAAATTCCTGGATGTCATAAAAAAAATTGAAATTATATTTATTTTAATATTTATAATACCATTTATTTGATTCTTTCATTAATAAGGTAATTACTGCATCACTACTGTGTCATAAATAAATTTAATTATTTAATGTCTAAAAATTATAAATAAAATACCATTATGTAGGAAATATTTTTATATTTCTAATGAATATTTATAGTCGAATTTATATTAAGTATGATCCTATATTAAAAATGGTTTAGTTTTTTAAACTTGAATTTAACACTTTTAACTCTTCTTTAAATTAAATAATAATAAATGTCTTAATCTATTTCAAGTGGACCTAAAGGATCATATTCTATTCCTAAGGTTTTTTTTGGTCAAATTACACTTATCCAATAGAATTAGGACATGTGTTAGGGTAATTATAATATCATTTTTACCCTTAATTACCCTATTTACTTTTAACCGTGGTAAATAAAAGTCAAAAGTTACGATTCACCAAAAATTATTTTTATCTTATTGATCCACATTTTACTCTTTGATATTAATTGTTTCTCTTGGATTTTTGAAATTAAACTCACAGAAGCGGTAAATTTATGTTATATGTGAATTTGTAAATTCTCCTAGGAGGTTGGTAAAAGACGGTAAAAAGTTCAATAAAATTTTTATATATCTAAAATTAATATAAAATAACTCCAATGAATTAAAGTGAACTTATATAGGTATTATGTATCTATTTTTACCTAAATAAATTAAATAAAATAAATAATTATTTAAATTAAAAGTCGGTTTTAACCAATAACTCAGTGTTTTTCACTATTTATAAAAAATTGAAAGTTTTCAGAAAAATACCAAAAATTCACCCTAAGCTAATTTTGATATTCTAAATTAAAAAATTAAGTCTATTTTACCAAATTCAAAACATAGAAGTTGCATTTATTAATTTAAAATTAATTCCCGTTGTCAAAATCAAAAAGCGGGTTTTTTAAAAAGTAAAAACTATCAAAAGATTAACACTGGTTTATGTCCAATTTTAAAGTGAAATTACTTCCAATGACCAACATTAGATTAAATGGTAAAAATATAATCTAATTATACTTCCAAATCATCAAAACGTATAATTTAACACTAAATTATTTTGATTAAAAAGTTTGTTTTTAGTTAAAATATAGTATTTTTCACTATTCACCCAAATATGAAAGTTATTAAAAAAACCCCAAAATTTTATTGAAACTAAATTCTTATATCCTGATTCTAAAGAAGAAGTTTATTTTGTCAAATTGAATATATAAAAGTTTCAAATGTTGGATTTAAAAAGGGTTCACCATTAAAAGGTGGTAAAAATGCATTTTTTGAAAAATATTTCTTTTATCTGAAAAAAATGAATTAGTTCTTACATTACGTCTAAGAAACTCATAATATGGATTCTAAAATTATATGGATTATATATAGTTCAAAATTCAGTTAATAATATTAATAATCGCTTTTGAACGGCTAGTTTGGTACGTCGTGGTGTGCTTGAACTCGGTATTGCATGTAGTGCAAGTTATTGAATTACTTTGAAGAAATAACATATTATGAAATCTTGGGGTGTTACATCCAGGATGTCCATACATCAATGTTGAGTTAGGAAAGAGCAAAATTATAAAGGCCCTTTGTGATCTGGAAGCCAGTGTGAACCTCATTCCTTATTCTATGTATTGTCAGTTAGGTCTCAAAGAACTCCAACCCACATCTGTCACTCTTCAACTTGCTGATCGTAGTGTTCGAGTTACTAAGGGGTTCTTAAAGGATGTTTTGGTGAAAGTTGAGAATTTCATTTGCCCAGCTGACTTCATTGTCCTTGACAATTACCCAAGCTTGGGTCCTAAGGATCAAACCCCAATCATCCTTGGTCGTCCCTTCCTTGCAACAATCAACTCTATTATCCGAGTCTGAAATGGGAACATGACCATCAACTTTGGAAACATGAGTCTAGAATTGAACATATACAATGAAAAATCTCAAATTGGGGATGATGAAGAGATACATGAGGTTAATTGGATTGGTAGTGTTGATAGTGAACTCGAGGAACGTCAAGGGATTACTGAAGGATGTTTAAGTCAAGAAGAGATTGATTTTCTTTGTTCACATGAGGAAAATTTGTCTCCTTGGATTGAATCTATTTCATATAGCTCTATTGATGATTTTCTCTAATCACCAATCAATGATACCATGGGTGAAATCAATAACATTGAGTCTATACCCATTCATGGCACCTATCTGGACAATTTAGTAGATGAAAATTATATTCACAAGGAACCAATTCTTTCAAGAAATATGAACAAAGAAACTGAGTTCAATACAAAGTCTCGTCCTTTCTTGGAAAGTGATAACCAATAAGATCTTGAATTTAAGGTCCTACCTTCATCACTTAAGTATGAATTCTAAGGGGAAAATCAAGCCTTTCCTGTTGTCATTTCTTCCTCTCTTGAAGCCAATCAAGAGATGATGCTACTGTATGTCCTAAGAAGGCATAAGAAAGCAATTGGATGGACCCTTTCTGATATCCCTGGGATTATCCCACTCATTGGAACTCATAGGATTGTTCTTGAATCTGAATCCAAACCATGTCGTCTCAAGGGCCTATGGGTCTCATGGGCCCTTGGGTCATCAAAGGCCTTTGGGCCATAGGGCCTTCGGGCCACAGACACCATGGAGTAGCCCAGTTCACATAGAACAAGCCCCAGAAGAGGATCAAAGCAACAAGAGTAGTAGCTACCAGAAGCAGAACTAACCGGATTGGAAGAATGAGAGAGTATGGCAGCCGCCATCGGGACTAGGCACCGTGCAGCTTTGTACGGGGCAATGCTAGCCGATCAGAAATGCAAGGTGGGGAGCTAGGTGATCAATGACGCAGAAGTTGGAGAGGATTAGTTATAGTGGGTTGGGCCTATGGGTCATGTAATGGGCATGGTATGCCTCTAGGCCTTCGGGTCATGTATTATGGGTTAGTCAGGCCTTGTGCCTTGGGCCTACGGGTCATGTACGGGTTCCCCTTCAACCCTTAAAAGGTGGATTATCTATAATAAAATAAAAAGAAGGCCTTCGGGCCATTCGGGAAAAGAAAGATGGAATTACTGTGATCACTAATGAGGATGGTGACCTTCTCCCCACAAGGGTCAGTAGTGGATGGAGAGTCGGTATTGACTATAGGAAGCTCAACTCTTGTACCAAGAAAGTGTTGGATTGGTGCAGCCTGATCCGGTTGGGGAAAATGCTTGCGGCCCTCAACTATAGCAGAGTTGACCGACCGACACCAACAGGCACTGTAGCAGTGCGGACTTCAGAGTCAACTATACTATATCACTTTTGACTTCTATCCAGTAGCCACTGTATCACTTTCGACAAAGGTGGTCGCCTTTCACTGTAGCAATGTGGAACTCCTGTTCGGAATAGTGGATCGTCTTCTCCATATGTATCCCATTTCGGGCTAGGGTTTCAAACCACAAAAACTCTGTAATTTTTCTCCAAACATAGTGAATATTCTAACTCTCCATGGACATAGGGATTTTTCCCAAACCACGTAAATCGTTGTGTTCTTGTTGCTTTCCTTTCTTCTACATTTTATTTCATTTCTCGTTTCTGTCATTGTGACTCCTGATGATTCCGCAATAATTGGTATCAGAGGGTGAGTTCAGAATTCTCCAACGATGGCTCTAGATGAATGCAAAGTGAAGATCGATCTCTTTGATGGAACTGACTTTAGTTTCTGGAGGACGCAAATCTAGGATTATCTTTATCAAAAAAAATATTCACTTGCCGCTTCTGGGTCTGAAGCCAATAGACATGGAGCAGTCAGAGTGGGAGTTGCTGGATCGGCATGTTCTGGGCGTTTTGGGCCTTATGTTGGAAAAAAATGTGGCATTCAGCATCAGAGAGGAGAAGACGATGTTGAATCTAATGAAAGCCCTCTCAAATATGTACGAGAAGCCTTCTACAGCAAACAAGGTGCATTTGATGCGGCGATTGTTCAACTTGAAAATGGTTGAAGGGAGAATTGTTTTAGACCACATCAATGAATTCAACACCATCATAAGTCAGTGGACATTAGTGAAAATTGATCTCGGTGAGGACGTATGTGTGACGGTCTTACTATATTCTTTACCTGATAGTTGGGAAGCAACTGTAACAGCTGTGAGTAGTACTTCGGTGAATACCAAACTGAATCTGAAAGATATACGGGACCTAATCCTTAGTGAGTATGTGCGAAGAAGAGAATTAGGAAGATTCTTTAGTTCTGCTCTGAACATTGAAGGAAGAGGAAGGTACTCATAGCGAGACAATCGTAGAGGGTGATCAAGGTCAAGAGGGAAAAGTCGAGACAAGGAAAAGGGGGTCGGTCCTACCTACTGGACTTGTGAGAAGAAAGGACATGTCAAGAAGGAGTGCATAGATAATCGAAAGGGACCTGAAACCAGTGGAGAAAATGTGCCAATTGAAGGAACTGATGACGTGTTATTGTTGAGTGTGGATAACCCAATGGAGTCTTGGATTTTAGACTCTGATACATCTTTCCATTCTACATCAGAGAAGGGATTTCTGGAAAATTACATTTCTGGAAATTTCGGCAAGGTACATCTTGTTGATGATGAGCCCTTGCAAATTGTGGGAAAAGGAGATGCACAGATCAAGACCAACAGTGGGAGCTTGCTGGTTCTGGAAAATGTGAGGTACATCCTTGGTTTAAGAAGAAATCTCATTTCGGTGGGACAGCTTGATGATGCAGGGTTGAGTACCATGTTCACTGGTGGTGCATGGAAGATCACCAAAGGAGCTATGGTCATAGCTCGTGGAGCAAATAATGGTACCCTATACAACATGATATAAACTTTCATGGACATGGTTGTATCACTCAAAATTGTAGGAGATTCACAATTGTGGCACAACAGGCTAGGCCACATGAGTGAGAAGGGGATAAAGGTGCTGGCAACAAAAGGGCTGCTACCAGAGCTGGAGTCAAGGGAAGTTGGCCTATGTGAAGATTGTATCTTCAGAAAGTAGGAGAAAGTGTCTTTTGCAAAAGGAGGCATAACACCAATGGATGGGAAACTGAATCTGGTGCACACTAATTTTTGGGGGACTGCACCAATACTTTCCATTAGAGGGTCACAATACTATGTGACATTCATTGATGACTCAACAAGGAAGGTATGGGTTTACTTTCTGAAAAGTAAATATGATGTGTTTAAGATGTTTCAGAATTGGAAGGTCATGGTGGAGAATGAGTCAGGAGTTAAGCTAAAATGCTTGAGGACTAACAACGGTGGAGAGTATGGCAATCAGGAGTTCATAGAATCTTGTTCTGGTAATGGAATTCGGTGGGAGAAGACAATTCCAGGTACACCGCAATAGAATGGTGTGGCAGAGAGGATGAATAGGATGTTGAATGAATGTTCCAGAAGTATGAGGTTACACTCAGGGTTTCCCAAAACCTTCTGGGCTGATGCAGTGAACATGGAAGTGTATCTGATCAATAGGAGTTCATCTGTTCCAATGGGAGAACGTCTACCCAAAGAGCTCTGGTCTGTTAAGAAGGTAAAACTCTCACATTTAAGAGTCTTTGGCAGTTTTTATTATGTACACATTGATGCTAACTCAAGGGACAAGCTTGATGCTAAGTCCAAGCCATGTTTCTTTATTGGATATGGTGCTGATGAGTTTGGTTACCGCTTTTGGGATGATCTCAAGAAGATGGTCATCAGGATCCAGAATGTGGTATTTAATGAAGGTGTCATGTACAAAGGTCGTCATGTAGCTAAAGATGAAAATAGGAACATTGAATCAGAGTGAAAAGAGCAAGTGGATCTTGAAGGTGTATCTGAGCATGAGATATCTGAACCGGTGGAACCTTCTACTCCAGTGGAGTTGAGGAGATCAACAAGGGTAAGAAGGCATGTGCAGAGGTATTCACCATCCCCATATTATCTGTTATTAAGTCACAGTGGAGAACCAAAATACTTTGAAGAGGAAATGTAGCTGAAGGAGTCGAGCAAGTGGGAGCTGGCTATGAAGGAGGATATTTCCTTATTGCATGATAGCAACACTTGGGAGCTGACACCTATGCCAACAGGAAAGAAATCATTGCAGAACAAGTGGGTCTACTGAGTCAAGGAAGAACATGATGGCAAGAGGAGATTCAAGGCAAGGCTGGTGGTAAAAGGTTTCCAACAGAAGGAGGGAGTGGATTTCACTAAAATATTCTCACCAGTAGTGAAGCTTACCCCCATCCAGGTGGTTCTCATCATTGTGGCATCAGAAGACTTGCATCTTGAGCAGCTTGATATCAAGACCACTTTCCTTCATGGAGATTTAGAGGAGGATATCTAAATGCAGCAGCCAGAGGGATATGTAGAGTCTGGGAAAGAAGACCTGGTGTGAAAACTCTAGAAGAGCTTATATAGATTGAACCAAGCACCCAGGTAGTGGAACAAGAAGTTTGATTCATTTATGTCTAAAAATAAATATAAACGATGTGGCATGGATCAATGTTGCTACATCAAATCCTTTGGTGACGAATACATTATATTACTTTTGTATATGGATGACATGCCCATTGCAGGATCATGTATGCAGAGGATTAATGAGTTGAAAGGGAAATTGGATGAGGAGTTTGAAATGAAAGATCTTGGAGAAGCTGGAAAGATTCTGGGGATGAAGATCAAGAGAGACCGCATAGCTGGAACGTTGATGTTGTCACAGGCTGATTACATTGGGAAGGTTCTGATAAGATTCAGTATGATGGAAGAAAAGGCAATCTCTATTCCCCTAGTGATTAATTTCAAACTATCAAAGGAGCAATCACTGAAGATAGCAGAAGAGGTTGAGTACATGGAAAAAGTTCCATACGCATCAGCTATTGGAAGCCTGATGTATGTCATGGTCTGTACTTGACCTGACATTGCTCATGCAGTGGGAGTTGTGAGCAGGTATATGGCTAACCCTGGAAAACAACATTGGGAAGCTGTGAAGTGGATACTGAGGTATTTGAAGGGCAGCAATGAGGTATCTATGTGCTTTGGAAAAGGAAATTCATTGCAAGGTTATGTGGATGCTGACCTTGGAGGCGATGTTGACAGCAGGAGAAGTACCATGGGTTATGTATTTACCTATGGAGGAATTGCGGTAAGTTGTATATCACAATTGTAGAAAGTGGTGGCTTTATCCACCACAGAGGCAGAATACATTGTTGTAACAGAAGCTAGGAAAGATATGGTTTTGTTGAAGAACTTCTTGGGTGAATTGGGAAGGAAGCGATAGGAGAATGTATTTCACTATGACAGTCAGAGTGTTATACATCTTACAAAGAACCCAGTGTTTCATGCCCGAACGAAGCACATTCAGTTGAAGTACCATTTCATCAGAGGTTTGATACAGGATGGGTTGCTTATATTGCATAAGATTTGTGGAACCAACAATCTGGAAGATGTGTTGACAAAGCCTATGGTGATACAGAAGTTGAGGCATTGTTGTGCCTCTATTGATCTCCACTGATGAATGGAGGATGAGAGGCAAAATAATGAAGAACAAGATGGGAGAAAAAGAGGAAAAAAATTTGTATTTCATGAATCGTCGGGTTGAAATTGAAGCTGTGAATGGAAAGCATGCCACTGGTGAGTGAAGAAGAGAAAGAACTTAGATTAAGTAAGTTTTCTTTTTCAGTTGCATCGAAGCATAACAGTGTAGTGGATCAGGCTCCAAGTGGGAGATTGTTGGATTGGTGTAGCCCGATCCTGTTGGGCCGAATGATTGTGGCCCGCAACTGTAGTAGAGCTGACCGACTGACATCGACAGGAACTGTTGCAGTGCAGACTTCAGAGTCAACTATATTGTAGTACTTTTGACTTCCAGCTGGTAATCACTATAGTACTTTTGAAAATGGTGGTCGCCTTTCACTGTATCGATGCGAACTTCCTGTTTGGAATAGTGGATCGTCTTCTCCATATGTATCCCATTTTAGGCTAGGGTTTCTAACCTGAAAAACTCTGTAATTGTGCTCAAGACATAGTGAATATTCTGCCTCTTCGTGGATGTGGGGATTTATCCCGAACCACGTAAATCATTGTGTTCTTGTTGCTTTACTTTCTTATGCATTTTCTTTCGTTTCTCATTTCTCTCATTGTGACTCCCAATGATTCCGCAACAGAAAGACCATTTCCCCTTTTCATTTATTGATCAAGTCCTCGAGCGAGTGGCGGGTCATCAATTCTATTACTTCCTAGATGGATTCTCATGGTATAATCAAATCGAGGTCTCCTTATAGGATCAAGGAAAAACAACCTTCACTTGTCCATTCTGCACTTTTGCCTTCAAGCACATGCCCTTTGGGTTATGTAATGCCCCTGGTACCTTCCAGTGGTGCATGATGGGAATCTTGTCAGACATGGTGGGGGATTGTTTAGAGGTATTCATGGATGACTTCTCCATTTTTGGGGATACTTTTGAGGGATTCCTTCTAAATGTTGAAAGGATTTTGTCAAGATGTGAGGATAAGAATCTCATCCTAAATTGGGAAAAATGTCATTTCATGGTAAAGGAAGGACTTAATCTAGGCCATCTGGTATCTGGTAGAGGGATTGAAGTTGATAAAGCTAAGGTTGACATCATTTTTTACCTTCCCTCTCCTAAAACTATTAAGGAAGTGAGGTCCTTCTTAATACATGCTGGTTTCTATTGAAGGTTCATTATGAATTTCAACTCTATTTCTCGACCACTTTGTGCTATATTGGTGAAAGATGTTCCATTTTTATGGACAGAAATCTATGAGGAATCATTCTCTACACTAAAGTCACCTCTTATCTCTCAACCTATCATGAAATCTCCAAATTGGAAACTTACTTTTGAGCTCATGTGTGATGCGAGTGACTTCACTGTAGGAGAAGTCTTAGGACAACTGTGTGAAAAACTCCAGGTGTCATTGCTTATGTAAGAAAGTCTTTAAATGATGCACAAATAAACTACACCACCACTGAAAAAGAGTTTCTTATTATTGTCTTTTCTTTAGAGAAATTCAAGTCCTATCTCTTAGGATCACCCATCATTGTCTTCACTGACCATTTAGCCCTAAAATATCTTTTCCAAAAACAAGATGTCAAGGATAGATTGACTAGATGGGTTCTTCTTCTTCAAGAGTTTGATTTAACCATTAAGGATAAAAAGGGTGTTGAAAATGTTGTAGTTGATCACCTCTATAGGATGGAATTCAAAGAAAACTCACATCACCTTTCTGTATCTGATTCATTTCCTGATGAGCACCTCTATTCTGTGAGTGATTGCCCATGGTATGCTAACATAGAAAACCATTTGGTTACGGGTGACATTCCAAAATTCCTCAGGATCCAAGCTAAGAAGAAATTCATTTTTGATGTCAAACACTATGTGTTTTATGATCCTTACCTCTTCAAGTTTTGTCCTGATCAAATCATTGGGAGATGTGTTATCGAGTCTGAGCAAGAGTCCATTCTAAAATTTTGTCATAGAGAGGCATGTGGATGCCACTTTTCCAGAAAGAAAACCACTGCAAAGGTCATCCAAAGTGGTTTCTACTGGCCTAACCTCACTAAGAATTCCTTCCAATTCTACAAAATTTTCCCTCAGTATCAAAAATTAGGATCCATTACCAAAAGGAATCAAATTCCCCTCACTCCCATTCTGGTCATTGAAATCTTTGATTGTTGGGAAATTGATTTCATGGGACCCTTCCCAAACTCTAGGGGATACCTCTACATCCTCTTAGTTTTTGATTATGTCTCAAAATGATTTTAATCCATTCCCACCAAGTCCAATGACCATCATGTTGTGATCTGATTTCTGAAAGAGCACATATTTTCTCGATTTGGAATTCCTAGGGCTATAATCAGTGATCAAGGGACTCATTTCTGCAACCTCCCATTCTCTTCACTCATGTCTAAGTATGAGATTTATCATAAAGTTTCCACTGCGTACCCTCCTCAAACCAATGGTCAAATTGAGTTAGCGAATAGGGAGATTAAGCAAATTCTTGAAAAAACTGTCAACCCCTCTAGGAAAGATTGGTCTGAGAAACTCTTGGATGTTCTTTGGGAATATCGTACAACATTAAAAACCATCCTAGGAATGTCACCATATAGGTTGGTTTATGGAAAAGCATGTCATTTACCTGTTGAAATTTAGCATAAGGCATTTTGGGCAATCAAAAAAATGAATTTTAACATTTCTTTGGATGAAAAAAGAGGAAATTAGATCTTAATGAACTTGAGGAACTTAGGATGGAGGCTTATGAAAATTCAAGGATAAATAAAGATAGAGTTCAAGCCTACCAATCTAGGAATATCAAAGTCAAAAAATTTGAACTGGGAAAATTCATGCTCTTGTATAGATCAAAACTTCATTTACACCTGGAAAAGTTAAGGTCTAGATGGTCAGGTCCTTTCATAGTGCATCATGTGTACCCCCATGGGGCAGTAGAGATTCAAGATCCCACAAGTGGTCACATTTTCAAGGTCAATGGTCATAGGTTAAAACCATTCATTGAATCATTAAATAAACAGAAAACAGAGGTTGAGTTAACTACGCCAACCTATGAACTAGGAAAAAATTGATAGATTTAGGATCCATGTCGGGCTAACGACGTTAAACAAAAGCACCGCACAGGAGGCAACCCGTGGTTTTCATGTTTCCAATCTTTTTGAATCATCTTTATTTTTCAAATAGGATTAATGAATCATTTTGATATTTAAAAAATATAAAAAAAAATAGACTGTTGACATGTTCTTATATTATGAGTATGGATGGGTATGAAAGGGGAGTTCCATATTCATTTTTGTCATGTGGTGTGATCATTGAGTAATACCTTACCTAGAAATTTAAAATGAAGACAATGTATCATCAGTTCATTTTATTTTTATGTGTTTGTAGGTTAAAATAAAAATATAATAATAATAATAATAATAATAATAATAATAAAATTAAAAGGACATGATGTAGGTCGTGGGGAAAACCCCGTCACAACCGGCGAAGCCGCGGGGACTCGAACCCGGGACTAAAGGGAGACAGGGGCATGCGCTTACCACTGACCTACGGCTTATAGTACTTCTTTATTCTATAATTTTTATATATATACTTATATTTTACTTTTTTTATTATATGAATATATATATATATATATTGTTTTGTTTTGTTTGTTTGTTTGTTTTTTCCTTTTTCCACTAGGGAACTCTGCAAGTGACATGGATATCAAAGGACTAAATTGGAGCAACAAGAACTTCAACTTCAACCACCATGTGACTTTATTCCATGATCCTCATATTTAAAATTCCTTTTAGAACTCCTCTCATCTACCTCTACCCCCTTCTAAATTTTATTTTCTTTAAACACTGGGGAAAGTGTTATTCTAAGTTGGAGGGTGAAAAGAATGAAAAAAAATTATTATTAATTAATTTTATGTGCATAAAAAAATGTATAGAAGGAAAAATTTTCTTTAACCTTGAACATGATAATACGCATTTCACTCTTTGAAACTGAATATCAAATAATTTAGCATGCCATGATTCTGATTTTAATCCATGTATAATTTCATGAGCATAGATTTTGGAAAGAGTGGCTGTCTAATGTGAAATTTCATCGTTTATATTTTCATCCAAATAAAAAAAGATCACAACGCACGTCCTTTGGATAGTGGGGTATTAGTTTGAGTTCATGGGGTCCCCCAAATAAATAGCATAGGTTTGGTGATCATTTTAGTTTTAATATGAGTATTCAATAAAAAAATAAAAAAATAAAAACAATAAATTTGCATGTAGAGCAATGAAATGACCTAATGTGTGGCTTTCAGCACTTGGGGATCGTGACTCCATAGTTGTCTGGCCCAGAGTTAGTAATTTTATCTCTATTTATGGTAATTTGACTTTGTTTTCAACTGAGTTAACTCAAGATGATGCCCGAGTATGTGGGCTTCACTTGGTGCCATAAGGTCTTTGAGCCTGGGAGTCATCGGCAAAGTCTAGATACATGAGTTGACTATGTTGAGTGCAATTTCAATTACAATGGAAAAATTGCGAAAATAAAATAAAAAAATGAATACTCATATTAATATTGAAATTTGATTCCACCTAGCGCTTCCATCATTTCCCCTTTGAATAAAGATGAACCCCTATGTCTATTGTTACACACAACACATCATCATACTTAATTGATATTGGATGAAATGTGGCGATAAATTTGAACAAAGGAAAGGGATTGGTATTGATATGTGCTTATGAACCTATCTTGTATTAAATTATTTTGATAAGTTTCATGATTTTTTGGTATAAGGGTTCTTGGTGATCATTGTGTATTGAAATGTTTTGGAAAAGGCAAATCAAATTTCATACATTTTTGCTCGGGACTAGCAAAACTCAAGTTGGGGGTGTGATTAGACACTGAATGAGGCTAATATTCATTGGTAATATATATATTATTCATGTTATTTATTATTCATAAACACTGTTTTAGTTCATTTTATACTTTGAACATTAATTCACATTATGATTGTAATTCCCTCTTAAAATGCACTATTACATGGTACTTTATTGAACACCTCCTAAAATAAAAAATGGTCTTGATTTTATTTTCATATGTTATTTTCAAGACCCCCATGATATAAGGAACAATTCAAGATTTTGGAGCACTTGAATATTCTCATTAGAAGGCCACCAAAGTTGGCCTTGAATCAACAACATTATGAGCCAAGTAAACTGAAAAACAACCCAATAAAGAGACTGTAGCATCCACGATCCATGCCCAATAATTCTGAAAATTGAACTAAAGATAGAGGAAATAAAGGGGAACATTTCATCCAACAGTGACAAGAGCTAATTCGGAGTTTTAAATGGAGTTTCATGCAGCCCAATTTGGAGATAAAATTATGGGCTAGATTCTGCGGCCCGGAAAAACATCCTACAAATTTAATCATATCTCGCAAACCATAAACTATTTTGGGCTGAAATTTTACAGGCTATCGGGGGAAATCCTTATCTTCATTTTTGTCTTCTATGGACAAACAAAATTTGGCCATATAGATTCTAGTTTGAACACATTTGTCGAGTCGTGCAAGTTGACTCGGATTGTTTGTCAAGGGTGGAAAAATCAACTCTCCTTCAACTTTCCACCCACTTATGGCCTACCACAATTAATTGAGGAAATTTGGACTATTGGAGGCTCGACCCAAGGCTTAAAAAATTCATATTTAAGTCAGTGGTGGTGGAGTATTTGGGGATCTTTGGTGCTTTATTTCATTATAATGTTATGTTATAATTTTATCGTCTCAAGTTTGTCTTTCACATGTAAGTTGTTCTAATTCATATTAGATTCTTAATAAAAGTTATTCTTCTCCTCTTATTCTATTCTTATTCATATCACGTTGATATTGTTGGCTCATTGTGTGAATTTATTCTCACCAAACCTTGTGAAATTATCACACAATGGTGGAGTGATCGTTATTTCATTGTCTTTTTTTAGTTCTTCAATTCTTCACTCATGAGTCTACTTCCCACTTCCATTGAAACCATAGCATCAATAGAGGGATAACTCGCTTATGGGTTGATCCAAGGGAGTAGAAATGGGTTGGATTGGATGTTAATTATCACCCCATTAATGTCTAATCACTTATTTTAATTGAGATTTTTATTTTAATATTGTAAAACTTCTTCATCCTTGTTGAATTTTAAGGCCATGTACTTCAAGAGCTAATACGAACCTTTACCTTGGAGTGCTCATAAATTTGATCCTCTAAGTGTATAGGTGATTAATATTATGGTGTGTTGGTATTGAACCTGTAAGTGATGAAGTTGTTTGATCTTCTTAAATAAACTCATCTCGAATATAAGAAATTGAAACCGTTAAAAAAGAATTTCATCCAATCCACCCCAAGTGATAACCTAGGATCAACTCATTCTTTTAAATTGAATTCACTTAAGTCTCTTAGCGTTCACTTAAACGCATCTAAAATCAACCCAAGTTGGCCACTTCATAGCCAAAAACAGTCCATAGAATATACGTGTCTATAGGTTTCTTCTTAGGTCTCTAAGGATTCGACAACCCAAGCCAAACTACAAACGACCGCTTAAACCTAAAATCTTGGGTAAATTTGGGCAAGACCATTGGCCCACATAAATCGGAATGAATAAGTTCAAGAGGTCTGGTAGATTGAATCTCAATTCACTTATGACTTTTGTTAGTCATCTTTCCTTTCTGGAAAGTAATATAAACATTTTCATCTCTTCTTTTCAATTTTGGAAAGTTTCGAACGACATCAACTTTAGAAGGTGTGTTCATACTTTTTTGTCCAAGGTTCCCAAGTCTTTGATTCCACAATTTGTTTTCATCTTCCGCACTCAAGTAACAAGAGTTATTGAATTCTCCTATTTTGAAGAGATTTTCATTGGTTTTTTCTCTTTTTGTAATGACTTTTCCATCTTTCACACATTTGATAATACAAAAATCCGTTGCGGAAAACATCGGGAGCAACAAAGCGGAAAAAAATATCACAGAAGAGTAAAAGGGAAAAAAGAATGAGAACATGGAGTATTTATGTTTACAGGGAGTTTTAGGGTTCGCAATCACTAACTAAACTCTAGCCCGAAATGGGCTAAAAAATGAGGAAGATAATCCACTGTTCCACCAACCGCACAGGAAGTCTGCATCACTACAGTGAAATGTGGCCACCTGTAACACCCTAAGATGTCATAGTATGATATCTCATTGAAGTAATTCAATATCTTGCGCTACACGCAACCCCGAGTTCGAGCGCACCACAACTTACCAAACTAGCTGTTCAAAAAGTAGTTATGAATAGTATTAAATAAATTTTTAATCTTATACACTCTATACAATTTTAACATCCATATTATGTGTTTCTTAGACATAATATAAGAACAAATTCATTTTTTTTAGATGAAAGAAATATTTTTCAAAAATGCAATTTTACCACCTTTTAATGGCAAACCCTTTTTAAAACCAATATTTGACACTTTTATCTATTCAATTTAATGAAATTAAAATTCTTCTTTAGATGAGAGATATAAAAATTTAGTTTGGATAAATTTTTGGTACTTTTCTGATAACTTATATTTTGACGAATAATGAAAAATACTATGTTTTAATTGAAAACAAATTTTTTAATCGAAATAATTTATAGTGTTAAATTATGAATTTGAAAGGTTTTAAAGAATAATTAGATTATATTTTTATCATTTAATACAATGTATGTCATTATAAGTAATTTCACATTTAAATTTGACATAAACACAGGTCAATCTTTTGATAGTTTTTACTTTTTAAAAACCCGGTTTTTGGTTTTGACAACGGGAATTAATTTTAAATTAATAAATGCAACTTCTATATTTTAAATTTGGTAAAATTGACTTGATTTTTGAATTCTGAATATCAAAATTATCTTAGGGTGAATTTTTGGTATTTTTCTTAAAACTTTCAATTTTTGATGAATAGTGAAAAACACTGTGTTATTATTTAAAACCGACTTTTTATTTAAATAATTATTTATTTTATTTAAATTTATTTTAAGTCAAAATAGATATATAATACCTATATAGGTTCAATGTAATTTATTGGAGTCATTTTATATTAAGCTTAGATATATAAAAATTTTATTGAACTTTTTACCGTCTTTTACCCACTTCCTAGGAAAATTTGAAAATTTGCATAAAACTTAATTTTACCGCTTCTATGAGTTGAATTTCAAAAATCTGAGAGCCACAGTTAATATCAGTAGGTAAAATATGATTCAATAAGATGAAATTAATTTTTAGTGAATAGTAACTTTTTACTTTTATTTACCACGGTTAAAAGTAAATAGGGTAATTAAGGGTAAAAATGATATTATAATTACCCTAACACATATCCTAATTCTATTGGATAAGTGTAATTCGACCAAAAACAACCTTAGGAATAAAATATGATCCTCTTTGGTCCACTTGGATTAGATTAGGACATTTATTATTATTGTATTTAAAGAAGAGTTAAAAGTGTTAAATTTAAATTTTAATAACTAAACCATTTTTTATATAGGGTTACACACAATATAAATTCGACTATAAATATTCATTATAAAACTAAAAAGATTTCCTACATAATGTTATTTTATTTATAATTTTTACACATTAAATAATTTAATTTATTTATGACACAATGATGATGTAGTAATTACCTTATTAATGAAATATTAAAATAATTGATATTATAAATATCCAAATAAATGTAAATTGAGACTTCTGATGAATTCCACTAATTTTCTAGGTTAATATGACATGTTAGGGTTGATTAGATAAATTTTGTTCAAAGTGATAAGGTTGTTATGACTTTCACAAAAACAAAATATCAAATAGTGTCAAAATTGACATAAATTAGTTTTTAAAACAAATACTATATTATTGGTTGATATAATATTCCTAAAAATATAAGGTTCAGCCAAAGGGATTAAATAATATTATATATGTCACTAATGAACCACTTGAGGCTCTCTTGAAAGTTTAGAGTATGTTTATTAACCATTTAGTGTAAAAATACAAGAAAACACGGTAAAAGTTGAACTATTTGACTAAGAGTTAAATCTAAAAGATAAGGTTAAAATGGTAACCTAAACTTGTCTAAAACCTATTGGTTGAGAGGATTTCGACCCATAACCACCTAAGGATCAAAATAAATTCATTTGGAGCCATTATAAACCAAAAATTATTGTATAATAAATTAATATTTTAATCTTTTCCTAAAGTGACTCTCACCCCTCTTATAAAAGGGCACTTCCCCTTCTCTCAAAATCACACCTCCAAATCCATTTGGTTCGGCCAACCCCTGCCCAAATATCTTCCCAACTTCCCTCACATCAACCTAGAGTCCTTACATTGATCAGAAATCCAACCTAAGGAGACCTTTTGATCAACTCAAAAGGAAACACCCGAAGAAGAGGTGGTTAAACGTACCCTCGACCAAAGGAAAGTGCAAGGTAAGGGTTAATTCATCAATCTCATTATTATTAGAGATTGTATATAGGTAAGTTTTTACTGGGATATATTTATTATCTATGTCCATGTTTCATAAAAGAGTTTTCAAAGGGATTATTTTTAAGGGACTCTTTTATTAAAACATCATTTTAAATGTTTTAAATATTTATTCTTCTAAATCATTCTCATTAATATCCATGTTTTCAAAATGGGTTTTTAAGGATTTATTTATATGGACATGAATGTTTTTAAAATGTTAATTCCATTCAAATGTTTTAAAGTGGTATGAGACACTTTGATTCAAAAATGTCTTTAAATTTCTTCCTTTCTAAATTGTGTGACTTTTAAATGTTTTCATGAAAAAAGGATATTTCTCTCAAAGAGTTTTACAAATCATTTTCATCTATGTCAATATCCTTTGATGGATTTTAAACTTGTTTGAAGTTGATTTATTATGATACAAATCTTCTATATTTTATTGAAGGTTTTGTGATGTGTTTGACTGTGGATGTATTATTTTTATACCATTGGTCTATGGATAAAGTATTGACATTTCGTATGCTAGTTTTAATACGAATGTTTATGTTATGTTTCAACCTTTTCATATAAGGAATGTATTGGACATAGTAAGTGATGGGTGGAGCTTGCTATAGCTCTTCGATGCAGTGGTAGGTCTCATGAGATAATTAGACGTGGAATTGGACGAGGCCTATATATAGTTTGTTAGGGTTGGTGTCCTGAGAACCAACTGTTTTGTACTTTGATTACATAAATGTTCACTTATTATATATTGTTCATTGTTCTGCATGACTATAATATAATAATGTCCTGGAATATTTGTTGCATTAATAAGGTTATGGAAGATCCCCGCTATGATGAGAACCTTGAAATGCTATAACAAATATTCTTAAATAAAGTTCTACGATTGGATGACATACTATGATAGGACACATAGTATACAGACCGTCATGTGCGAGTACTCGTAAGAAGACGAGACTCTCTCTCATGGAGTTCGCACTTGGTAATCTCCAAGATGGGAGATTATGAGAACAGACCCGCCAGTAGTAATTCTGCATGTTTTCGTGTCATCGGATATTGCTATCTGCGAGCGTGTGTAATGGTCTTTAGACTGGAAGATTATCATTAACTCATGTCATGACTTGCGCACTTAGATTTGCTGACGAAAACCGTCCCGAAGACAGTTGGCGGGAAGTAGGGTACATTGGGTGCGTCGCGAATGACATGTCGTTAATGGATAAGTCAAGGAAGGATTTGTCCCTTCCATATTTATGGAAGTAGATATCTTGGGCCCTTTGATTGAAATAGAAATGTTGAACAAATTCCATAGCCATGGTAACACGACGAGTTTATTTATGGAAGTTAAAGAATGACAGATCAAGCATATAGGTTTATGACACTGCCATGAAACCTGCTTGATGATATATTGAGACAAAGGGATTAAATTACACAGTAAGCGTTCGTATGAGGTGATACGTCAATGCAGCGTCAACTTCTTTTTCTTTGGTGCCTTGACTCGTTGCTAGACAGTAATCTTGGACTTTAGGCAAGTCCGCCTAATGCCAACGAAAAAGAGGCCTAGAGGGTCACACGCTAAGTGTATTCAAGTATCTCAAGTAGAATAAATATTATTCTCATACATGGTTTAATAATTATTCAAGGAAGCCTAAATCGTTTTAATGTTGGAGGAAGAATAAAATAAAAACAAGTACACGCCGTGTATTAATTATTACATGTCGTGTAGTTTTTATTTTGAAAACAAGTACACGCCGTGTATTATTAAATGTACACGCCGTGTAGTTTTCATTTTGGAAAGGAAATGAATAAATGAAAACAAGATATAAATGTCGTGTACATTGAATATACACATCGTGTAGTTTTCAATGAAAAACAAGTACACGTTGTGTATTTATTATTACATGCCGTGTAGTTTTTCCAGTCGGGATTTTGAGGATATAATATTGTTTTATTAAATGATATTTATTATAATCAGTGTGGGTGCATGTCAAGGAATTAATTATTCGACATGGGGTTTTCAATAAGAGTTAATGAAATAAATGAAACGCGTAACGCGTTTATTTATTGTCATAACTCTACAACCTCAAACCCGATTATAAATATCCTCACAACCCCAACTCTTTTCCTACAAAAGAGAATCGTTGTGCACAACAATTATGGAGAATTATTTCAAGGCCGAAAGAACCTCTTCCTCCAAGAACGCACTCAAGACCGAGAGAGATCTTTTTCCATCGGATCAAGACAATCTAAGGCGGACAACACAAGCAAAGGTTTCTCCATGCTAGCACCCGGAGAGTCCTTTGGCGACGTCCCGAGATACGAGGTACACATGTGGATCACCGCTAGAGAAAGTCTATATTTGGCTTCTGTGACGCAACGACGAATCACATCGGAACGTGATCAAGAATATCAACAAAGAAAGAACACCAAAAAGGTATTTCTTTTCAATTGATTAAATTAATTATAACCAACCTGTAACGATCCTACTTTGTGATTCTGGGACTTTCCTTTTCTTTGTCCATTTCTGTGATTCGATCCGTGGAGACTGGCGTTTATCGTCGTAATGATCCCGGATTGATCATTGTTAATGACAAAAAGCCAAGTGGGCACATCCACTCACATGCTTCCGCTGCGCCCGGAACCTTCAATTGGTATCAGAGGAAGGTTACAGCGTTGATTATAGTTATTTAATTTTCGTTGATAATTTATGCATTTATATTTGATTCAATTCAAGATAAATCGTTCTCTAATTTGAATAAACGAGATCTGTTCTTCCTCCTTCATTTCTCGATTCATATCACAGAAATAGCATTTTAATTTTAATTTTGATTAAATTAAAAATGAGGAACTCATCCGGAGGAACCGCTCTTTCTGGCTGTACAACACGGGAATACATGGCGTGTAATTAAAACTACACGTCGTGTACTTGGGTTCAATGAATCGGCACTGGTCCGCCAAACCACACCGTGTGAATTGAGTATACCTAAGTTTTATTACACTGTGTTGACCAGAATTAAACGGTGCGTGGGAACCGGAATACACGGCATGTATGTTGGAGCAACACGCCGTGTAGTCCGATCCGGCCCAAGTGAAACCATGTACAAAGGAGAAGTCGCGTACCACGTACACGGGATTGTCAGGCCGGTTACCGCGTAACAAGAAAGTACACGCCGTATATGATTTATCTACACACCGTGTACTCCAAAATTTCCAAAGTACAGAAAATACGCCAAAGCCCCCGACGTGTACTTTGGATAAAAGGTGAAAGAAATACACACCGTGTACTTTCCAGAAATGGAATTTCACCAGGTTTCCTCCAAAAGTACAAAGACCTATACAAGGAATATGGATGAGAAGAATTTCAAGGAAATTCAAAAAGGAATTTAAGATAAAAAATTGATTAATTATAAGATCATAATTAATTAATTTCAAGCGCGACTTATCTTAAATAATAGAACGATTAAAAGAATTTGAATTCTAAATATGCGTAAATGTCGTTGCATGTTATGGATGATCATGAGCTAGACCAAAGACCCTTTTGTATGTGTGTTTGGTTTCATTTAAATTTTTTTAATTTAAATTCGTTGGCATGCGAGCCTTCTTCCAATAAAATGTAGGGCATGCATGCCCATGGTTTCTTTAATGTAAACCTCATGTAATGGAGGATCTCCCAAGCCTGAGGAGACGGTTCGAAACCCAAAGCTGAGGCGAAACCAACCCAAGAAGATACAAAGGTGGACAGGTGGGAGCTGCAAAACACGAACCATCGGTTCAAGGTGTTTTTCCCTAGGTCAGGGTTAGCTTATCAAACTGCTAGATAAGCTAACCAATAGAAACTCATGATCATGCCATCTTATTTTATTTCTGTCTGATTGCATGGTTTATTTATTATGTATGTGTTGTCGCAATCACATAATTAATGAAATAAACAAGCATGCAAAGATGGAATAAAATAAAAACCGGACTATGTGTAAACATTATCAGAACATGGTTAATCACTTAAGCAAGCATCACTTAATATTAACAAGCATGTGATAATGTGAAACTACACATAAAGAATAAAATCCCTCAAATACCATATTAAGTCAGACCAAGCCTTCTGTTACTTGATTAAGGGCAAGACTCAATAAAACTATGTGTTTGACCAACCCTTGTTGGGACACTTACTTTTATAAAGGAAGTCCTTATGAAAGGTTTCGGGTTGACTTAACCATTTTACATCAAGATGAGTAGCCCTTGCTAGACTTGATGTAATATTGGAGGCAAGAGTTGAGGAAATCTAAGTCAAGATTTCAAGATTGGGGAGTCCACTCAACAAATCAAGGAACTGTAAGCTCACAGTTGGCAAAGACCTGCCTACCTAAATACCTTCAAATAGCTTGACCAACCCTTGTTGGGGTTATGCGAAGGGGAATATGGATCCTTGCCACTAGAATGTCAAAGCAACTAGACATTCCGAGTTCAATGGTGAGGGCCATTGGGACTTGATAAAATAGTGGGAGAATTAATAAATTCATTTATTATTTCTCAAAAAAAATGTAATCAAGAAAGTACTAATAAATCTGCTCTTTTAATTTGTAGAATCAAAATGAAAAACTCGTCAACCACATTTTCTCTGCGATCAATTCTAGATAAAGACAATATCCTCATCGGCAGTAACTTTCAGGAATGGTTTAGGCGCCTTCGAGTTATCCTACACCATGAACGAAAGTTTTACGTGCTAGAGTCCTCACTTCCTAATTCTCCTACCCCAAGGGTGAGTGATGAAGATTTCCTGGTCTATGATGAACATTTGAGCGATGCACTCGACGTTCAATGTTTGATGTTGTCATCAATGTCCAGTGAGCTCATGAAGTCTCATAAAGACATGGATGCCTACAGCATGCTCGAGCACCTCCGTGGTCTATACCAGGAGAGAGCAAGACAGGAAAGGTTTGAGATCTCCAAAGCTCTATTCCAGAGCAATCTTGGAGAGGGTGCCCCATTTGGGCCTCATGTAGTCAAGCTCATTGGCTACATTGAGCACTTGGAGGTTCTAGGGTTTAAACTCCACGAAGAACTGGGTACCGATCTCATTCTTGCATCACTCCCCCAGAGCTTCTCAAACTTTGTTGTGAACTTCAACATGAACAACATTGAGAAGTCTTTGTCTGATCTCCTTATCCTTATTCGCCAAGTGGACAATGATATAAAGCGTGAAAAGCCTTATGTCCTTATGGTGAATAAAAGGAAAGGGAAGGCGAAGATCTTTAAGCCCAAAGCTTCTTCAAGGCCTTCGAAGAAAAGGAAGATCAAAGGGGAGGCAAGAGAACAAGATGTTGTTTGTTTCGCATGTGGTAAGAAGGGCCACTGGAAGAAAAACTGCACTCATCCTAGGAAGCAAGGGGAAGCTTCAAGTGCGTTTGTCATCGAATGCAATCTATCTGTTTCTACAAATTGGGTATTAGATACTGCTTGTGGTGCTCACATCTGTATCCAAATATAGGAACCAAGTAGATTCGGGAAGATTGATCGAGGGGAGGTAGATCTACGAGCAGCCAACGGAGCCAGACTTGTTGTTGTAGCTATCGAGGACTACCACCTCACGTTGCCAACTGGAATGATCTTGGTGTTAAAGGGTTGTTATTATGTGCCTTCTGTAACCAAAAACGTTATTTCAGTATCCAGATTAGATACTGATGGATTCATCTTCAAGTTTGGAAGTGGATGTTGCTACTTTTATAAAGATAGCATTTGTTTTGGTAGGGCACATTTATATAACGGTCTTTATGTGTTAGACTACACAAACCAAGTAGTGGAAATCAATGACAAAGTAAATTCACATGACTCATACCACACCCAACTTTGGCATCACTAGCTAGGTCATGTCAATGAGAAATGTTTGACAAAATTACATCAAGATGGGTATTTAGATTCTTTCGAACTAAAACCACTTGGTGTATGTCATGCGTGTCTACAAGGAAAAATGACCAAAGCCTCATTTAGTGGGAAAGGTGAAAGAGCTAAAGAGATTCTAGAATTAGTTCACACAGATGTGTGTGGACCATTTACAGTTGAAGCAAGGGGTGGGTTCTCGTACTTCATAACTTTTACTGATGATTTTAGTAGATATGAATATATCTACTTAATGAGGTATAAGTCAGATTCTTTTGATCGGTTCAAAGAATACAAGAATGAAGTTGAGAACCATCTTGGTAAGAAGATTAAGAAACTCCGCTCAAACAGAGGAGGAGAATATCTTAATCAGGACTTCATTGATTTCTTACGGGAGTTTGGGATTCTATCTCAACTCACTCCTCCTTATACACATCAATGGAATGGTGTAAGTGAAAGGAGGAACCACACCCTGTTGGACATGGTGAGATCAATGATGAGTCATGCGAGTCTTCCATTATCCTTTTGGGGATATGCATTACAAACAGCAGCACGCATACTAAACCAAGTACCAACTAAATCAATAAATGGTATTCCATACGAGTTATGGAGTGGACGTAAAGCCATGTTATCGAATTTACATGTGTGGGGTAGTGAAGCATTTGTTAAGTCCTCTTTAGGTAACAAAATTGCACCCCGAGACACAAAGTGTATCTTTATAGGATATCCCAAGGAAACAAGGGGATATTACCTATACAACCCCTCAGACAAAAAGGTTACAGTGGAAAGACACGCCATATTCCTTAAGAGGGAGCACATCTCCAAAAGAGATAGTGGGAGCGAGATAGACTTCGATGAAGTCGAGGCTCAAGATACACAGGAGTTGGTACAAGAACAGATTCCACAAAGCTCCGTGGAAGAACAATCTATTCCAAAGACACAAGAACTGCGTAGGAGCACGAGAGAGGTAAGAGAACCAAAACGATATGGTTTTCTTGTCACCGAGGATGGTGACTCATTATTGGTTGACAATGATGATCCTCTTACCTACAAGGAAGCAGTTGAAGGCATAGACGTTGCCAAGTGGCAAGAAGCCATGAATTCTGAAATGGATTCCATATACCAAAACCAAGTCTGGATTTTGGTAGATCCTCCAGTTAATGTAAAGCCTATTGGTAATAAATGGGTATTCAAGAAGAAACTGGACATGGAGGGGAAAGTCAGCACCTATAAGGCACGACTGGTTGCAAAAGATTTTAGACAACATCAAGGAATTAACTATGATGAAACCTTTTCACTGGTTGCGATGCTGAAATCCATCAGAATCCTATTGGTTGTTGCTTCTTACCATGACTATGAAATTTTGAAAATGGATGTCAAAACACCTTTCCTTAATGGGAACCTCCAAGAAGATCTCTACATGACACAACCTGAAGGGTTTGTGACTCCAAAAGATGCCAACAAGGTATGCAAGTTGCAGAAATCCATTTATGGATTAAAGCAAGCATCAAGGTCATGGAACATTCGTTTTGATGAAGCCGTAACGAAATTTGTCTTTGTTAAGAATGAATGTGAGCCTTGTGTCTACAAAAGGTTTAGTGGAAGTGCAGTCATTTTCCTGATTGTATGTGTTGATGACATATTACTAATTGGAAACGAAGTACATGTCTTACAGTCAGTTAAGGCATGGTTAGATAAATGCTTCTCCATGAAAGATTTGGGTGAGGCAGCATATATTCTTGGGATCAAGATCCATCGTGATAGATCCAAGAGAATGCTGGGCCTGAGTCAAAGTACATACATTGACAAGATACTGAAGAGATTCAGTATGGAACAATCCAAGAGGGGATTGTTGCCAGTGTCACATGACATTCATCTTTCCAAGAAAATGTGTCCTCAGACACATGAGGAAAGAACGAAAATGGAAAGGATCCCTTACGCATCCGCGATTGGGTCAGTCATGTATGTTATGCTATGTACGAGGCTAGATGTTGCTTACGCATTAAGTGTGGTAGGTAGATATCAAGATGATCCAGGAGACCGTCATTGGATGGCAGTCAAGACTATCCTTAAGTATCTGAGGCGTACTAAGGATATGTTCCTGGTTTATAGAGGAGATGAGGAACTAGTCATCAGAGGACATGTAGATGCTAGTTTCCAGACTGATCAAGATGACATGAAGTCGCAGACTGGATACATCTTCAGTTTGAATGGAGGTGCAGTGAGTTTGAAGAGCTCAAAGCAAAGTGTGGTGGCAGATTCTACAGCGGAGTCCGAGTATATCGTAGCTTCTGAAGCAGCTAAAGAAGCAGTATGGATGTGAAGCTTCGTCCAAGAGCTGGATGTAGTACCTAGAAGTAAAGATCTTATCACACTATTGTGATAATATTGCAGCGGTGGCACTTGTAAAAGAGTCAAGGTCACATCAGCGGACAAAGTACATACTTTGGAAGTATCATCTCTTGAGAGATTTTTCTCAGGGAGGTGAAGTTGCAGTGAGCAGTATTTCCATGGAAGACAACATGGCAGACCCCTTGACTAAAGCCTTGACTCAGCAGAAACATGATCATCATGTGAGGTCTAGCAAACTAAAAGTCGTAGGCAGTTGGCTCTAGTCCAAGTGGGAGTTTGTTAGGGTTGGTGTCCTGAGAACCAACTGTTTTGTACTTTGATTACATAAATGTTCACTTATTATATATTGTTCATTGTTCTGCATGACTATAATATAATAATGTCATGGAATATTTGTTGCATTAATAAGGTCATGGCAGATCCCCGCTATGATGAGAACCTTGAAATGCTATAACAAATATTCTTAAATAAAGTTATGTGGTTGAATGACACACTATGATAGGACACATAGTATGCAGACTGTCATGTGCGAGTACTCATAAGAAGATGAGACTCTCTCTCATGGAGTTCACACTTGGTAATCTCCAAGATGGGAGATTATGAGAACAGACCCGCCAGTGGTAATTTCGCATGTTTTGGTGTCATCAGATATTGCTATCTGCGAGTGTGTGTAATGGTCCTTAGAATGGAAGATTATCATTAACTCATTTCATGACTCGCGCACTTAGATTTGCTGACGAAAACCGTCACGAAGACAGTTGGCGGGAAGTATGGTACGTTGGGTGCGTCATGAATGACATGTCGTTAATGGATAAGTCGAGGAAGGATTTGTCCCTTCCATATTTATGGAAGTAGATATATCGAGCCCTTTGATTGAAATAGAACTGTCGAACAAATTACATGGTCATGGTGACATGACGAGTTTATTTCTGGAAGTCAAAGAATGATAGATCAAGCATATAGGTTTATAACACTGCCATGAAACCTGCTTGATGAGATATTGAGACAAAGGGATTAAATTACACAGTAAGTGTTTGTATGAGGTGATACATCAATGCGGCGTCAACTTCTTTCTCTTGGGTGCCTTGTCCCGTTGCTAGACAATAATCTTGGACTTTAGGCAAGCCCGCCTAATGCCAACGAGAAAGAGGCCTAGAGGGTCACACGCTAAGTGTATTCAAGTATCTCAAGTAGAATAAAGATTATTCTCGTACGTGGTTTAATAATTATTCAAGGAAGCCTAAATCGTTTTAATGTTAGAGGAAGAATAAAATAAAAACAAGTACACGTCATGTATTAATTATTACACGCCATGTAGTTTTTATTTTGAAAACAAGTACACGTCGTGTATTATTAAATGCACACGCCGTGTAGTTTTCATTTTGGAAAGGAAATGAATAAATGAAAACAAGATATACATGTCGTGTACATTAAATGTACACGCCGTGTAGTTTTCAATGAAAAACAAGTACACGCCGTGTATTTATTATTACACGTCGTGTAGTTTTTCCAGTCTGGATTTTGAGGATATAATATTGTTTTATTGAATGATATTTATTATAATCAGCGTGAGCGCATGTCAAGGAATTAATTATTCGACATGGGGTTTTCAATAAGAGTTAATGAAATAAATGAAACGCGTAACGCGTTTATTTATTGTCATAACTCTACAACCTCAAACCCGATTATAAATATCCTCACAACCCCAACTTTTTTCCTACACAAGAGAATCATTGTGCACAACAATTCTGGAGAATTCTTTCAAGGCCAAAAGAACCTCTTCCTCCAAGAACGCTCTCAAGACCGAGAGAGATCCTCTTCCATCGGATCAAGACGATCTAAGGCGGACAACGCAAGCAAAGGTTTCTCCACGCTAGCACCCGAAGACTCCTTTGGCGACGTCCTGAGATACGAGGTACACGTGCGGATCACCGCTAGAGGAAGTCTACACTTGGCTTCTGCGACGCAACGACGAATCACATCAGAAAGTGATCAAGAACATCAACGAAGAAAGAACACCCAAAAGGTATTTCTTTTCAATTGATTAAATTAATTATAATCAACTTGTAACGATCCTACTTTGTGGTTCCGGGACTTTTCTTTTCTTTGTCCATTTCTGTGATTCGATCCGTGGAGACTAGTGTTTATCGTCGTATTAATCCCGGATTGATCATTGTTAATGACAAAACACCAAGTGGGCACATCCACCCACGCACTTCCGCTGCGCCTGAAACCTTCATAGTTTTGGTTGAGGCCTTAATCATTTTTAGACATCTTGGTCGAGGCCTTGACAAAACATTTCAGAATGTCTAGCATTATACATTCCCTCATTATGAAAATAATATTGATGGTTCGTGTGGTTATTTGACTAGTAGAATACCCATGACTATGTTTTATTAAGGCATTATTTACTCAGCTCATATTTCTGTCATAAAGTGTTCATGTTTATTAATTGTAAAGGCATGTGTTTTCAATTATTCACCATGCATATTGTTTGTGTTATCTTCCACTAAATTGTTTACCCTTACTGAGCATCTGAGCTCACCCCTTTCTTATGTTTTATTTTCCCAGGATTTCCAAGAAGTGTATTATGATTGATATGCAGGGTTAACCTAAAATGGAATAATGGCGTTCTCAAAGAACTATCTATGCTGTATTTTATGTTTGAAATTGTAATGTGAAGTTGATGTATGTAATCTATTTCCAAGACTGGTAACTGATCGGTCTTTCAGGACATGATTTCCTTGTAGCATGCCAATGTATTAAAATAATGCACCGACTCTGAGTAACTGGGGTCGGGGTGTTACATCACCCAAGTGAAAAGTGCTACAGTGGCCGATGACTGAAAGTCCAAGGAGCTACAATATTGTTGACTCCAAAGTCCATTGATATAGCCAGGTTTGAAGTTCTAAAGGATTGGATAACAACTGAGAAGGGGGGGTTGAATCAGTTGTTCACTTTTTATAAGTTTCAAAACTTTTAGAAATTTAACCTCTGCAGCTTATTAAGATTTATTTTCTTGTCAACTTTTAGTAAATACTCATGCATGAAAAAGTAAGAAAACAAGTAAAGCACACAAGATTTACAAGGTTCGGACTCAGTGTGAGAACCTACATCCTTATCATAGTCACTCCTGTTGGTCTATGGAAATCCACTATTATGAAGAAGTGAATACAAGTTATGTCAACTCCCATTAGACACCTTCTATCTCCTGATAGGAAAGATTATACCGAATCCTATCAGTTTAAAATATTTTCTTATAAAACAATTGAGTCAAACAAACGAATATAGACTTTGTTGAAACTGCTCCACAATTGCTCAGTCTGAATCCTCAGTTCGATCTCGTTGGATCTGATTTTCTCACTATGATGAGTCTGAATCTGATTCTCTCAATACAATCAGTATGGATATGATTCTCTCAATACGATGAGTCTGGATCAGATTCTCTCAATATGATGAGTCTGAATCTGATTCTCTCAATACGATGGACTCAATACAATGAACTCATTCTCAGTCTGCAAAAACTCGAACTCTACTCAAATGCTCAATATGATCTTCTTCTGTCCAATTAACTCAATCCAATTAACTGAATACAATCTTCTCAATACGATATTGCTCAATCCAGTAAACAAAGATTCAACTGTCTGATCCTCCTCACAAGATCTCTGGCCGGCAATGACTCTCACTTGATTTCTTCAGTCCTCCGCCTTTTCCTCTTACGTGAAAAGTCACAAATGAGCGAATGATCTGAGCAAGTATTTATAGGTGACTTAGAAACAAAGGCGAGATGCTTGAAAACTTTCCCCGCTTCCTAAAATTTCAAAATCTCTAAAGATCCCTCACATTTAAACTTCAACTTTGACTTCTTCAATCCTCCTTAGATTTCTCTGAGATTCACGCAAAATTGAATTTCAAGTTTGACCACTTCAACTCTTCACAAAACTTCTAGAATTTTCTTTTTGAGTCTTCTTCGTAATCAGTTCATTATAAGTATGTTTCCTTCTTAGCTCATTACGAATATGTTTCCTTCTCAGCTCATTACGATTTATGTTTCATCTTCATCTCATTATGAATCTTGTTTCCTTCTCAGCTCATTATGAATTTTGTTTCCTTCTCAGTGATTATGAAGGAATTCTCATTACGATGGAATTTCCCATTATGATGAATTTTCCCATTCCGATGGAAATCTCATTATAATAGATTTCCCTATTATGATGGAAATCCTATTACGATGAAATTCTCATTATGATGGAATCTCCATACTTCAACTTTGAAATTCTTCAAACTTCATCAGCTTCACACATTCTGACTTCTAGATCTGATCTTCTGAAACATTCTATCTTCGATGGATTTCTTCATAATGATGGAATCCCCATTATGATGAAATCCTCATTACGATATAATTTCTCATTATGATGGAATTCTTCACTCTACAAATTTGAATTTCTTCAAACCTCGCCATCATATCTTCAAAAGCTTTTATCATGAAAGTTTTCATGATTTGTGAGAACTTCCTGATCACCAAAGCATCATCAGATTTGGTTTTAGAAAGTATGAAAACTTTCTAACTCCTGACGTCGCAATCTTCTTTCAAAACTCTTCAGCAACAATACAACTTTTTCACTCAGCAACTTCTTTCTTTCTTTGATTACGACAAAGGCAAACTTCCAGCAAACAACAATTTCCGCCTCCGATTCTTTTGGATCCGATGATCTGAATACGATGCAGATGGATCTGATTCTTTCAACAACTTTCAACTTTCTTACAAAATCTCATTACGATGGACTGGATCTGATTCCTGGATGACAAAAACATTCTTATATAAAAAAAGTTAGTTGTCAACAAATACAAAAAAACTTTGTTAAAACAATTTAACCACAAAGGTTCTTCAATCTCTATACCAACAGTTTTAAAAACTGTTGGTATATATATATCTATCCCAACAGTTTTTCAAAACCACTGGGATGGGCTTGATATAAACTACTTATCTCAACGGTTATGCTGAACCATTTGGGATAAGGTCACCTATACCAATGGTTTTTGGAAACCGTTGGTATAGCCCCGTGGGTATAGCCCACCTTTCCAGTAGTGGGCACTAGTCGCTTTCCCCTGGCCTATTGGAGGCGGGTTTGAGGGAGTTGTGGTTCGAGCTCCATCGGGTAGGGTCGTAACAGACGACCATCGTTGAACCTATGTGATTTGTTGTGTGGTTGTGTTTGGGTGTAATGCGGTTGGATGAGGTTTGATTATTGGCATGTCTTGGTTCCCACTAAACCATAAAGTGGCTTTTTATAAGATAAAATAAAATGATTAGAGAGCGAACAATTTCATTGTTTTATTCATTGTTGGGCAAAAGAAATTTACACAATCATTATGATTCCTCTTTAACTTTTAAAAAACAGAGGAAGGAATCCATTTTTTAATGTCTTGATGTGTGTAATATAAAAAGAAGAAGGGGTTATGTTTGGTGATTCAATGAAGGAGAAATGAAAGATTGATATTTTTACTGAATGTCAATTATATATCATACATTATTCTTAAAGTGTCAGCCTCCACTTTTGATCCATTACTTTTCAAAGTTAAACCACTAACTAGTAAACTTTATAACAACCCTTGTTGAATTCCTTTTGATTGACCCTTACTCTTTTCTCAATTGAGTGGAGAATTAGATATACAATAAGCCTATGGAAATCATTCATGAACTTAAGAATAGGAACCTTTGCATACATTGTCTTTAGTGAAGAGGGATGTATTCCAAGAAGGTAAGCACAAAATATGCATTAGTATAAATAAAAGATTGAATGAACTTAAATGGGATATAAATAAATTAGGGAATGTTGATTCATATATGAATCGTGATGGGTTACAAATGAGGAATTATAACACCTTTCCATTTATGACTTGAGAAATTTGAATTTGACTTTGGGAGGGAAAAAAGCTAGCATGAGGGAATTTATGGAGCTATAATTTCACACTTTATACTGATAATTCATTGGAATAGATCCCCACAAATTATATATTATTGGTCATTTTATACATTTTTTTAATAAACTTGTATTTTGAAATTAATGTTGGAATTCAACATAAAATGGAATTTTAAGATTTGAATATTCTTTTGGGATTTTAATGTGAAAGTTGAACTTTGGTTTTTGTTGTTTTGACGATGTACATGAAAGGAAATTATCAAGGTAGTAAGGAGTTAATTGATAATCAAGTTAAATGTTAATGTTTATTGATATTGTATTCAACGAGAGTGAAGAAGTTGCCATATGTGATTAGGTCGCACAAATGAAACTTAAAGAATCAATAGGCCATGTATGTGTGATTGAAGAAGCAAATTGACCGTGTATGTGTGAATGGAAGAAGTAAAAGCTCGTGTAAGAATGAAATGGAAATTTCGAAGGCCATGTGAGTGAGGATTATCAGTTGCACAAGTGAAAATCAAGGATGAACTGGACACATGTAATCCATGAGTAGAAGTCATACAAGACATATATCGACCCTTATGACATAAGCATACCAATGGTCCAAGGAAATGATCTTTAAAGGCATGCTAGTATTTCATCATCATGATCCAAGGATGTCGCTACATACGAGAGGAGTCACCGGATACAACAGATGGATATCGACGAGGACAATAGAGAATATCAAAGGAGGAATGAGAAATCACCATTTACAACTATCCATGTCGTAGGAGCAATCACGCATTGTGATGTATCAATATTGTAAACCGACTATGGTGCTATATTTTGGGGGGGTTCGAGTAATAGTGCATATCATTCTTTATAATATAGGCATATCAACACTTATGAATGAAGGCTGAAAACACATCGATAGATACGATTTGTGATATCTTCGTACACAATTGATGTCATCTTCTATGATTGGAGAATTGGTGATACAACGTGACATGTTTATGAGAGATGATGGCGGAACAAGGGACTATTGTTCTCTACAATAGCTAATATCAAGGTTTCCTAGATAACGTTGTTATGATAGCTGAAATCGTCACAAATGACAGAGAAGGAAGAAGCCAATGACAGAGAAGGAAGAAGAATTGATGTCTAAGACGACCGGAAGAATCAAAGAGTGATAAAGACATGCACATTGAAGAAGATTATGCCATTGTCTATGACAAGTTATATCGATGCTACAACATGTGCAAGTGAATTTCATGCAGGTATATCACAATTATGATATAGCTATATCATAAACCATACAACACAATACGTAAAGCACGCTACTATGTCATAAAACCCACCAAGTGAAGATATGTTCCATTACATCATATATATCTAACAAAAATCCTGGAAGGGGACGGAGTGCACTGCGATTGAAGTTAAATTGTGGAGAGAAAAAAAACTCCATGTGGCTAGCATGCATGCATCCCAAAAATGGATGAATCTTTATACAAGGGTTGTCTAACCAAATCGAGAATGTTTTTTAATGAACAAGGCATGTGTCAAACAGGCAAAGGATGCTAATGTGGAGCTGAGCCAATTTTAGTTACAAGAGAGTCCAAAGAGTTGATGACCAAAGTTGAGTTGAGAAGTGAAGATGTTTGGAAGGTTCAAATGTCACGCGGAGTGCTATTGCGTGAAGAAGTGGAAGAACTCTAGAACATCCCACCGATGATTATATCACTATTTATACCATGAAAGATGAATTTATAATATTCTTTTAAGACTATAGTTTAAAGCATGTGGTTATGAAATTTTATTCTAGAACTTTGAATTGTTAACAATATCACCAAACCCCTCAAAATTTAATGTGACAATGTAATGGGTTTTTTCATACAGAAACCCCAACCCCTCATACAAGTCATGCTCTTCCTAACGTAGCTCATCCCCAACCCAAGCAGGTACCAATCATATGATAGTTACTCTTTGACTAGAGTTACCACCCAAGTAATTTATCTGTCATGTCAAGAGTATAAGCATTGTTGTTAAATAGATATTTATGTATGCTATGATGAAATTAAATTTTATTACAATGAACACTCAAAAGCTTGTTTATCAACATTCACATTAGTTATAATCAATAATCCTTATTATGATGAATGATAATACATTATAAATATAAATGTTACAATGTTAGATGATCCAAGTGTGAGAATGTTAAATAAAACATTAAGTTATATAAAACATTAAAAAATGTATCCAATTGATAAAACATTAAATTATTTAAGCAATGTATCCAATTAAGTGGATTGATAGATAAAACATTAAATTATTTAAATAATAAGAGATAAATAAATAAAAATGTATCAAATTGATGGAATCAACAAAGTTTCAGCTAAAACAATGAAAGACATCAGCAAAGCTTCAGTCATCAATCAATTACTATGAAGTTTATAAACATGATATTTGAGAAGACATCAGCAAAGCTTCAGCCAACCATTATCTATTTTTAGCACAAACTGCATACCAAACCTCAAAAACAAACCTACTGCAGACAATAGATGAACATACCAAAATAAAAAGGGGGAGAATCATACTGAAATTAAATACTAAACATGCAACGAAAGAGGAGCTATGAGAACTCACGACCAGGGAACGCAATGGGTGCGACGAGGGTCCAGACATACATTCCGGCAGTGACCCACTCCATGCAAATCCGAACCCAAACCGATGTCCACCCAACATCGATCAGCCCTGAGCCGTCGGATGAGCTGGTCCACCCGGACAGGAGCATGGCCGAATACATGCTGGCCAGAGCAAATATCAAATGAAAGAATGTGTATGAGTAACTCACCGGCCTTGATTCCTTCACCTCCTCCTTCCCTTTCCCTCCCCCCTCCAACTCATCCGACTCCAGAAGAGGATTCTTATAACCTGCAGCCCAGGGTAAAATCCACCCGCACTGGTAAGTGTTGCAAACAGTGTTGTTAAACAGACCCTTATAGCACTCACCACTTATGATAAGTGTTACAGTATAAGTGTTTTCAAATTAGTTGTTGAAAAAGTGTTTTCCTCTTAATTAAGTGGTTTTCTTTTGGGATTTAAGTGTAAGCGTTTTTTCAGAAACAGAACAAACACCACATATTTTTTCTCACTGCTTATCGTAAGCGATTAGTGCTATAAGCAGTTTTTGATAAGTGCTGTCAAATGGAGCTTTCAACAGATTCTCGACACCTGATTTTGGAGAAGATGGTGGGGACAAGAAGGTTGTGGAAGATCCAGCACGAACAGCGGAGTACAGAACAGAGAGGACGGTGGTGAACATCCCCAGGATCAGCGTGCCCGTGGAGACAGCTCGGGATTTGTTATGGAGACCGTTGCAAGCATAATCTCGAGGTTCACTAGAGAGACCAGTGTAGCAAACATAAGCACAATACAGGGAGATAACCGATGCAGGCAATAGGCTTCCATTCACCTGCTCACAGTTACCTTGTTAGGGCTACAACATATAAAAGCAAGATTAAAATAAAATAAGAAGAGAAGGAAGCATTATAACCGCTGGATGCAATGCAATGACTGCAAACACAAATTCTAGAATAATGGTCATGACGATGAAGAAGATGTTCACACCACAGTCATGACCAGAGGGATTGAACCAAATGAACAGAAGCCCAGCAAATGTGAAAGCTGCAATGTAGCATCCCACCGATACAGCAAGCAAAGCAATGAACCTGGGAAGATTAATAGGGTTAGAATCATTCAGAGGAAGGACAGGCAAAAATATGAGGGGCAATTACAGAACAAACCATTTATGTTCATCTTTTGCAACCCAGGCATCATTCCAGGTATGTGTAAAGTCTAACAGTATAAGGACTTGTACCAGTAGGAATAATCCTGCCCCAAATTTTGATAAGGATCCTGTAAAGGAAAAGTGTATCAGAGCTGTATAACAGTAAGCCTATTTTCCAATGAAAGCAACTATACAATGGAAACTACGCAATGACCATCACAGGGACTATGATTGATTATATTTCAGTTATATTTTATTTATAAAATCTGACTTTGGTGGATTTTAGCAACATTTTACATGGGCGGTTTCATCATAACACCCCAGAAACTGGAAAGTTTTTCCCATGATGCATTTCAGCAATGAACAATATGAATCAACTTGTGGCAGTTAACTGGATAAGGAACTGGTGATTCTGAAAACCCCAGTTTTTCCGTTCAGAGTTACTCCCCACCCCCCGTGGGGACACACCTGAAAGGTGGGGTGAATCAGGTGTGGACTGATTTTACCAAAAACCGATTCTTCTTTTATCTTTAAACCCCCTTTGGTTTTTAACCTTTATCACCTGTTAGGATATTAATGAATCTCTTTGCATTTTACACTGCCAAAAACCTATATGCAGTGCGGATGCTGGAAGTAAAAAATAGCACATGTATTTTTACAAGGTTCAGCCCTACTGTGGGTAAACTACTCCTTGCCATGTCAACTCCCATTGAGTCGCGGATTCTCCACTATAATCGAATCACCAATTACAATGGGTGGTCAGTAATCATCCTGAAACCTTCTTCACACAATATTACACATATGTGGTTACCGTATTACACAGGTGAAAATCCTCCACTATATGACAGCAAGCAAAGGGGTCTTTATATTGCTTCCACAGTCTTCAGCTCCTAAAGGATTTTCTTCTTCCTTCCTCTTGAAGTAGATCTGCTCTATGCACTAGGTGGCTCTGCACCAATAATATCAGACCCGCTTCCTCACCTGCACAGAGACTTCGACTGCTTTTGAGTATATAAACTTCAGCACATGCAACTCGGTCTCTGTACTTGCCTAGCTTCTTCAGAATTTGTTGCCGGCCTTATTAAACTCACTTCTCAAGAATACAGCCCAGCATATATCTTTTCTGGCTTTACGTGCTTGAACACGGTCTCGGAATCTTGTCTGACGATATTCATGTGATCACACGGGTCTGCTCATGCTTACTCACTTCTTCCTCACTACAGGTTGCAGTGGCTTCTCCTTACTCAAGAGCTTGAGTTCTCTCGACTACTCAGATCACGCACGCACACTCCTCTACAGCAGCAGTGTTTGCTGCTTGCTTTTTCTTCTTCCTCCTCTATCTTCTCATCACCTCACGTGCATAGCGGCTATAATAAATGCATTCCTTCTTTTCAAAATACCATAAATGGTATGTTAAAAAGACAAAACAGCCACTAGTACAAAAACACCATTAAAGAATACCCATTTCGGGTCTCAATGAATTCTTGTGCACTGTTTTTTCTTCTCAAAGAGTATTCCACAAATAGCCCTAATAAATGCTCCTCATTTTTGAAACAGCCAAATAAAATATTCTTTTATTCTTTTGCGGGCGCGACTTCTTCTCAAAAGCATCAACAAAATTCGCACTCCAAATCTTCACAGTTGTACACAGATCATACAGCAAATCATGTCTGTGGGAGTAGAACTCATCTTGCATTTCCAGATTCATGAAATCTGAAAGTCTTCTCATTTCTCAAGTCTTTGGCAAATTATCAGACTTTCATCTCAGCTCCTCTCGAACACTCGAACAGCCTCATATCAAAAATGATGTAGGCTTTAACAAACAGCAACTTAGGGTTCGATGATTCTTCATCTGCGTTATTCTTGAAAACCCGATAATTCCATTTTCAGCATCAAAGAATACATGCAGTGGAGGTCCTCATTCGATATCACTCAAAACAAGCTCGGATCATGGCTACTATAAGCATCATGATATTCTGAACTCATAAGCACAACACAAGCACCTTCAGATTTGTAATTCCTCATACTTCAATAATTTTGCAAACTCCATTTTTCATAAAGCTTTGATTTTCTCTTTCCCTGGATGAAGATTGGCTTCTCTTTCTTCTCATTCTTGAATGATAACTCTTTCTAGGTTTTTGTGATGTTTATACCATGAACGAACAGCTCTTGCATCATCCCAAAGAATTTCACCTTCATCAGATTTGAAATCAGAAAACTCGATTTTTTCATCCAGTAAAACTTACATTCGGCGGCAAAAGACTTGCGTTCAGTTCCAGAAGTCTTACGCTCTTGCCTTTTTCAATTTTCAACAAACTTCTAAGCCTTACGATGGGCAGTGAAGTCATACAATAAAGCTTTACGATCAGCAAAGACTTATGATTGGCAGTCATGCAATGTAGTCTAAAGCCTTGGGATCGCCTCAAAGCTTTACACTTAGCACCTAAAGTCTAACGTTCGGCAGTAAAGTCTAACGTCCAAGACTTGGAAGCCTTACGTTCAGGACTTGGCCATTTTTCTCATAAACTCCAAAATCCTGATTTCTACAGGTATCTTCAAAACGAGTTCTGATTGCTTTCAGGGCTTCTCCAACCTTTTCAAATCATCTCAGAAAATCTTCAAATAAATATTAGAGTTATTAAAATAATTCCAACCTCATTCAGATGCATTTTCGAGGTGTCGCGGCATATAGAATACTCAAAGTAGAGTATTTCCTCGAATTCCTCTATCAACTCAAGTGCAACCATCTTCAATCAATCCTGAGTCATTTCTATTCACTCAACCTTCATCCAAGAGTGTATAAACACTGATTGCAGCAGTCAACATGCTTTATACTCCCTGGATGGGTTCTCCGACTTTTGTTTCCAAGGAATTTGTCCAGACAACTATTCCAAGGACCTGTGGTCTTCTTCTTTGTCATTTATTCCTCATGAAAACAACTTCCCTTTCATTGGTGGATATTCAATTCTTCACCCGAGACCTCTTCTTCATTTATTTGACCTCATATCATTGACTTGAGATTTGACAACAAATACAATAAACACTACCACTGACCACAACAACCTCCCCCGTTGTGTTTGTTGTCAAAACACATATCATTTCAAAGTCAATGATATCTTCTCCCCCTTTTTGACAATAAATGCAATGGGTAAGATCATCACCCCTATTTTGACACGGTAGGGTTCATTCTTTCAATTTATTCTCCCCTTTAATGTCTGATACCAAATGAAATTGATACCACTTGAGATTTAAGGGAAGGCGCTTTTTCAAAATCCTCTCCCTCCTTTGAGTTTTAACTGGGAGGTTTTCACCAACATCTTCTCTCCAAATGATTTCTCTCTCCCTTTGAGGGATCTAATCAACTCCCATATTAGAGAAGGATTTCAGCAAGAATCATTGTTTACCAGTTGCAAGTGATTGTAGGAATTTACAATCAACACAGCATTGTCTGATGCTAACTTGGCATCACATTTTTCTTAGCAATGTGTCATCAACAAATGAGCTCTAAGTCTATGTAGACTACCCCTTTGTAGAAAACAAAAGTGACAAGTTTAGACAACAAAGTTGTTCACATTTTCACATGTGATACCAGTTTTGTTGGGGACAACACATATAAATTTTCAAGAAATTTTATGAACCCACGCTCACTTAAACAAATATATCAAAAGATTTCAAGTGTCAGGTCTTCCCCACATAGGTTAGATAAACACTCCCCCTTGATAAACAAGATATATATACATGTTAAAATAAGTGTTAGAGTTGGTGCCCTAGACTTCTGTGTACTTTATGATAACATGTATTCATTGTTTTGAATATTAATAAACTATTTATCACATCATGATTGTTTTTCTACGTGACATAGTATGTGATAGTGTTCTAAGAGTAGTTGTCGCACTAAAAGGACATAACAGTTCTCCGCTATGATGAGAACCCAAAAGTGTTGTGACACCATTCTCGAATATATGTTCTATAGCCGGATGATATCATTTGAGAGGCACAAATGATACAGGCTATCAGGGGTGGAGACTCATAGGACTTTAAAGAACTTTCTCATGGTGTACACCCTTGGTAATATCCAGTAGGGTATTATGAGAATGAAACCCGACAGTAGGAAATCCATATTTCTATGTGTCATTGGATATTCATGTTTGCAAACGTGTGTATTGATCCTTAAGCTTTAAGATTACTATTAATGAATATTATAAGTCGCGTACTTTAATGTATTGACGAAAACCATGACGACATGCGTTCGTGGCGAGGTAGGATACGTTGGGCGCGTCACGAGTAATATTGCATTAATGAATAATATGAGAAAGGATTTGTCCCTTCTGTTTTAACGGAAGTTGATATCTCATGCCCTTTGATGGAAATGATATAGCCTAAATAAATCCATGACCATGGTGTTCGATAGGCAAGTTCATTTTCCGAAAAATCAAAAAAAAAACATCAAGCACTTTGGTTGATGGTACCGGCATGCAACCTATTTGATTAAAGATATCAAGAAAAAGGGATTACATTACACAGTAAGCGTTCGTATGGGGTATCATGTCGTTGTGACATTAACTTCTTTCTCTATGGGTGGCTTGGTGTGTTGCTAGACGCTAACCTTGGTTTTTAAGCTGTTTCGCCTAATGCCACTAAGAAAAAGGCCTAGAGGGTTACACACTAAATGTATTCAAAATCTCATTTAAATAATATATTATTATTTGTTATTTAACAAGTTTGAATAAATATTATTATCACACGTGGTTTAATAATTATTCATGTTTACTTGATTGCATATATTTTGTCACTAGTTATTCAAGAAAATATAATGTGAGCGGAATATTTAATAAATATTTATTCGCTATTTTGTGAATATAATATTTATTTATTTATTGATGAATAATGCAGTGATATTTATTTATTAAATAAATAGTCATTATTCAAGACCCGATAAATATTGTAGAAGAATAGTGGACCGAGTTTAATAGTACGATGAGAAATAATAATATTGAATATTATTTAATTAAATAATATTTAATTTAATTCGCAAGTTAAACGCATGTCGACAAATAATATTATTATTATTATTATTTGACAAAAGGTTCCGTAGAGATTAAATAAATAATAAAGGGCATTTGTGCAATTATTTTATTTTAACCCTAGCGATATATAAACCCAATTATATTATTTTCTCAATAAGCCAATTCATTTGTTTGGTTGTGCGCAATAGATTTGGAGAATTATCTTAAGCCCTAGAGAACTCATTTCTCCAAGAACGCTCCCAAGAACGGAGAGTGATCTTCCTCCACCTTCCACTCTCGAGTCAAGAGAGATTTGGAAAATCCTTTAGAAGCGATTCTCAAGGCGATCAAAGGTGGACGACGCAAGCGATAGAATCTGTCGTGCTAGCACCCAGAAATTCTCACGGCAACATTCAGAGATTTGTGAAACACATGTGGATCACCGCTAGAGGGAATCTGTTTTGATTCCTACAACGCAATGACGCAACAACGCAGATTTGTTGTCAGATCCATCAACGAATAAAGAATTCCAACAAAGGTAATTCTTTAATTGATTAAATTAATTATTGTAGATTAGGAAAACCCCCTTACCTTTAAGGTGAGGCAGAGACCTTCTTTTATAGATTGAAAAAGAGAAATACAAATAGGAGTAGTCCGATGTGGGACTCGGAAATACCCAAAATAATAAAAGGGTTTTAACACTCCCCCTCAAGCTGGACATGCCCAGCTTGAACAACGAGTCCCACAAAAAAAAAGATGACATCATACAAGACCAGACACACTCCCCCTCAAGCTGGGCTGCAGATGCTTTGGATGCCCAGCTTGGAACTGAGCGAGGCTAGGCGAGCCCCTGGGAGGCCTTTGGTGAAGATGTCTGCAAGCTGATCCGCCGTTGGAATGTGACTAAAGCTGACATGATTGTGCTCCAGGTGATGGCGAAGAAAGTGGCAGGAGTAGTCCGATGTGGGACTCGGAAATACCCAAAATAATAAAAGGGTTTTAACACTCCCCCTCAAGCTGGACATGCCCAGCTTGAACAACGAGTCCCACAAAAAAAAAGATGACATCATACAAGACCAGACACACTCCCCCTCAAGCTGGGCTGCAGATGCTTTGGATGCCCAGCTTGGAACTGAGCGAGGCTAGGCGAGCCCCTGGGAGGCCTTTGGTGAAGATGTCTGCAAGCTGATCCGCCGTTGGAATGTGACTAAAGCTGACATGATTGTGCTCCAGGTGATGGCGAAGAAAGTGGCAGTCAACCTCAATATGCTTCGTGCGTTCATGGAAAACAGGATTCGAAGCAATCTTGGTGACTGACTGATTGTCACACCAGATGTGAGCAGATGTCTGCTGAGGAAAGCCAATCTCCTGGAGGAGTTGTCGAAGCCAAATGATCTCCGTGGTGACGGTGGTCATGGCACGGTACTCAGACTCTGCACTGGATTGGGAGACGACAGTCTGTTTCTTGTTGCGCCAAGAGATGAGGTTGTCGGCCAAGAAGATGGCAAACCCAGAAGTAGATCTCTGAGTAACAAGACAACCTGCATAATCAGTATCACATAAGGCCTCAATATGCAGATAAGGCTGCTGAGAGTAGCGAAGACCACAAGTAGGATCTCGCTTGATGTATTTGGCGATGCGGAGAACAGCATCCCAATGAGAGGTGGTCGGATGCTCCATAAATTGACTCACTTTGCCAACAGCGCAGGCAATGTCGGGACGAGTCGTGGTGAGGTAATTGAGTTTGCCCACCAGGCGATGGTACCGCTCTGGATGTGGATACAGTTTTGAGGAGGCATAAAGAGACCGTTCCCCAGGCTCCGGAGGAGTGTCCACAGCAGTGGCATGTGTCAGCCCAGCATCCTGCAGAATATCTAACACATACTTTCGTTGGCAGAGGGAGATGGTGTCCGAAGAATAGAATGCCTCGATGCCGAGGAAGTATGTGAGAGGACCGAAATCCTTAGTGTGGAAGTGCTGGTGAAGATGCCCCTTGAGGTTGGTTATACCTACAGAGTCGCTGCCGGTGATGATGATATCATTCACATAAACGACCAATAAGATGCAGCCAGCGGAGGTCGTCCTATAGAACATTGTGTGGTCCTTCATGGTGCGAGAGAGCCCAAAGCCGCTGACGACGGTGCTAAAGCAGTCGAACCAAGCACGGGGAGACCGCTTGAGGCCGTAAAGAGAGCGGCGGAGTCGACAGACGTGAGACTCGGCGCCAAAGGCACAAAATCTGAGGGGTTGCTACAGATAAACCTCTTCCTCAAGGAATCCATGTAGGAAGGCATTCTTGACATCCAGTTTGTGAAGAGGTCAATGATGATGGGCGACCAGAGAGATGAATAATCAAACAGAGGTCATCTTGGCAACTGGTGAGAAGGTATCAAAGTAGTCAATGCCGTAAGTCTGTGCGAAGCCCTTGGCCACAAGGCGGGCTTTGAGGCAATGGAGAGTGCCATCGGGATTCAGCCTGACTGTGTAAATCCATTTGCTGCCTACCGCCTGTTTGCCTGCTGGAAGGGGGACAAGATCCCAAGTATGGTTTTCTTCCAGAGTCTGCAATTCATCCCGCATTGCTACCAGCCACCCTGGATGAGATTTGGCATCACCAACTGTGCGAGGAATAGAAATTGTCTCCAGAGCGGACAGACCCCTGTATGAAGATACAAATAGAGTACTATGGCAGGAGCGAGTACCTTTCCGTAGGGCAATGGGCAAGTCGTCGGGCGGCGGGGCAGGAGCATCGGACGAAGCGGGGACAACGATGTCATTGGCCGGGACGGGGGATACAGTTGATGGACGACGGGAGTAGACCTGACCAAAATGAGTGTCAACAGGGGTTGACACCGGTGGAAGGTGGATGATGTGAGGAAGACAATCATCGATGGCGAAGTCAGGATGAGGAGAGGGAAGGGAGAACAGAGAGCTCTCAACAAATGCGACATCAGCCGAGATGACATACCAAAGCAGCGATATCCGCGCTGAGTGCGGGAGTAGTCAAGAAAAATGCACCGGAGGGATTTGGGAGAGAGTTTGGAGAGGCCAGGACGTGTGTCGCGAACGTAACAGAGGCATCCAAACACGCGAAGGGGAAAGGAGTGAAGGGGGGGAGAGGAGAACAAAGCCCGAAAAGGAGTCTCCCCCAGAAGGATAGAGGAAGAAAGACAGTTTATAAGGTAGGTGGCGGTGAGAATTGCATCTCCCCAAAAATGCAGAGGCACCTGTCGGTGGAAAAGGAGGGCACGAGCAGTCTCCAAAATATGTCTGTGTTTCCGCTCGGCCACGCCATTCTGCTGAGGTGTATCAGGACAGGAGGTCTGATGAAGGATGTCTTTGTTCTGGAGAAACTGCCGAAAGGGAGTGGAGAGATATTCACGGCCATTATCTGAGCGGAGACATTTTACAGAGATGGAAAATTGGTTTTGAATTTCATTGTAAAAGTTTTGGAATGTGGAAAACACTTCAGAGCATTCTCGAATGAGGTAAAGCCAAGTCATTCGCGAAAAATCATCAATGAAAAATATATAATATTTATATCCCAAATGACTCGAAATGGTAAAAGGACCCCATGCGTCTGAATAAACCAAATCAAAAGGATGTAAGGCCCTTGTATCCACTCGAGGAATGTATGTAGTGCGATGATATTTCGCAAATGTACATGACTCACAATGAAAAGAATTATGCCGACTAAAGTCTGGAAAAAACTGATGAATGGTGGAGGCAGGCGGGTGTCCCAACCGGGAATGAAGATCCAATGCTCGAGTAGAGGCAGACGTGCAAGCGATGGGTGCCGGTCCATCGAACATGTAAACCCCGTCCCGATGCCGGCCTCTACCAAGTTCTCGGTTCGTAGTCCGCTCCTGAAATACAACACCAGAAGAGGTAAATATGGCAGCACAGTTATAATCTTTTGTCAGCTTACTGATGGAAAGAAGATTAAATGGACTGCGGGGCACATGTGCCACAGAGGGTAGGTGAATCGATGGAGTCAGGGAGCATGCACCGAAGCCCGCAATGGGGATAATGGAGCCATCGGCGACGGTGATGGCGGATGACCTGGTATAAGGGCGGTAGGAGGTCAACATACCAGCTTCACCGGTGAGGTGGTCGGAGGCACCTGAGTCGAGCATCCATGCAGGGGAGCGACAGCCGACAAAGGCAGAGGAGCGAACAGAATGGGCCAGAGAAGCTGAGGATGGACCGGGTTCTGCGGGGTCCCGAGGATCATGAGTCAGCCGGATGTCGGCCATAGACAGGTCCAGAGATGATGGAAGAGTGGCGACTGCCGAGGAAGCCTGTCACGACCCGACCCAACGGGGCTCGAGCCACGACTCCCCAAGCCCGCCTCCAATAGGCCAGGGGCTGGCGACCAGCGCCGAGTAGGCTATCACACACATGGGAGGCATTAGCCTAAGGTACCTGTACACACGCACCCACAACACCTCCATGCAACAGTGCAGAGATATAGAAACTGAAAAGTAAATGCATGCATACAATCTATCCCAAACCAGAGTGCAACAGAAGTACAAAGGGAAAAACAGGGCCCACCAAAAGAAAACTACAAAACGCGTCCAACCTGCTCTGAAGAAGGGGAACGCTGCCACAAACACCCGCCGGAAAGCTCCCTCGGCACCGCACCGGTAAACACCTCGGTCAATCTCGCTCACTCAGCTCCGCCTGCTTCGGGTCCTCCTGGAACTCCGTCGAAAGGTCTGTGGTCTGCACAGGACACAAACATGTGCGGGCAAAGCCCGTGCAGGGGTGAGTATAAACATACTCAGTAGGCACCCCAAAAACCCAAAACAAAAGAGAGCAACTGAAAGGCAACAGTCCGCTCATCCCAGCCAGAGGGAACCCAGACGAGAGAGAAACTCCATCTCGTGACCATCCTCGGCTAAACACAACTAGTCAGCTCAGCTCAGGTGTATGCCCATACATACACCTTGAACAATTCAGATATACTCAGTTCATGCACCAAGCCACAAGAGGTACCGACCTCATCACCAACAACTGTCCACAACCAGGAGAGTACACCCCACGATCACTGTCATCCCAGATGACACCCATCCGAGAGATACACTCCATCGGGTTTCTCACAAACCTCTCAGACACTCACCCGAGAGATCACGCTCGTCGAATAGCATCATTGAGGAAAACTCACTGAAACAACATAACCACCAAACTCCTCGGATAGGGGATCGCTCCTAGGGTCCGCTAGGGGATACCAGAACCCACTCCGGTATACGAAGCTCACAGATAGGGGATCACTCCCAGGGTCCGCTGGGAGATACCACGACCCGATCTGGCATACGTAGTTCTCACAGATAGGGGATCACACCCAGGATCCACTGGGGGATACCACAACCCGATCTGACGCTCGACAGAAGCACATCACTCAGATAGAGGATCATCGCCCATATAAAGGTGGTCACGACGATATCGGAACCCTAGCTGGTATAACTCACGATGTAGGGGATCGAACCGACAATGCCGCAACCCTACCGAAACTACGCGCTGAGTAGGGGATCGCATAACCAACGATACCGCAACCCTGCTATACACCTCATGCTGAGTAGGGGATCGTATACCCGATGATGCCACAACCCTACTGAGCACGGCCCACCGCGTAGGGGATCATAATCCTGATGATGCCACAAACCCTATGGGGTTAACCAGCTAGATAGGGGATCGCCGCCCGTGAATAAGCGGTCACAGCGATACCAAGAACCCGATCTAGGGAAAAGATGCTAAAGGATCCCGCTTCGGGCCCACCGGAGGGATGCCACAACTCTAACAGTTTAAACATCCCATCGAGAGGATCACAAACCTATACGAAGGTTGTGATGCCACACGAACCCTCGTGGAAACGAACCAAGGGAGTACCCTCAACCACTGCTGGTCCAAAACGTCGCTAATCCGAGCGACCCACAACAACGCCACACGGTGCACCTCCAAGGCCAATACCGAGGCCACCATCGCGTTCCACGCGGAAAAACACGCAGGATAGGCTGCTTACTCGCCCTAAACGGAGCACCGGTGAAAAAGACACTATTCACCGTAGCTAGCTCGTGCGGGGCCCACACAACGATCACAGAACTCAACAAACAGATCATACCACGACGATCCTCTCGGAAAATTACACAGGATCCACTACTCGCACGTCCGAAACGGACACCCGGTAAAAAAGGCACTATTCACCGAATGCCAGCTCAGGCGAGGCCCACACCTCGATCTCGAAACTCATCGAACGGATCGCACCATTGCGATCCCCTCGGAAAAACACACAGAATCGACTAATCATCCGCCAAAATCGGACCCCTGGTGTGAAAGCTGCGTTTCTCCGCAAACGCCAAAACTCGGCCTCATGGGGCCCGCACCCCGTTCTCAGTCTCAACACCTGGAAACCATCTCAAAAAATCCGTCGTACCATCAGGGTCTCAACGCCACTGATTGCACGTCAATCAGACGCTCCGGGTAGAAGTTACAATGGCCCGAAGTCGTAAAATAACAAAATAATATTATTTTATACGACGTTTCTAACTCCTGGGCCACGGTTCCGAACCCTAAAACTCTCGAACCCACACCGGAGGGTTCGCCTCGTCGTCAGGGTCGCGTCGCCGCAAACGGCACGCGAATCCGACTCCCGGATTGCAAGATACGGGGGTTTAAAAACCCCCGTATGACAAAAGTGGCCGGACCAGCCTGAACCGGCCGGTCCGACCGGCCTGGACCAGTCGTCGCCACCGGTCCGACCGGCCTAGACCGGTCGCCGCCGTCGGCCCGCCCTGGCTGGCGGCCCTCCACCGCGCTCCACCGCCGCGCCGCCGCGGACCGCCGGGGGCACCCCGGTGGTCCGTTTTGCGATCCGAAAGCACCGGTGCGACCCCCGGGACGAGATCTTCCCTGCAACGACCTCAAAACGAAGCAATTCACAACAAAAACGGGATTGGGGGATTAAAACGCAAACCGCCTACCTCGCGGGCGAAACGCCGAAGCTTCGGGAGCAGATCAACGCCGGCGCCGCCCTGAAGCTAGATCCGCAGACGAACGGCGCAGAAAACAGACGATTCCGGCTTGATCTGGCAAAGAAACGGAGGAGGGGTGGGTTCGTCCGGCGCCGCACGTAGGAGGTGGGACGGGAGAGAGATGGGTTTTTTTCCTTTTTTTTTATTTAAAAACCTCCAGTTAAAGTAGCGCCTCCGACTCCACGCCCGATGCGAACAAAGTTAAGGTCACCCCTAGGGTAAACGCGTCGTTCTGAACGCAACGGCGGACTCAGATTTGCAATCCGACACTCCGTCCAGAAGTTATTCGAGCCGACGCTCGAAAACCAACTTTTCCACTTACGAAAACGCCCCTGGTGGCGTTTTCCACCGCAGGCCCGCGCCCGCAAATTTTACACCTCGCCTAGGGTAAACGGCACGTTCCGGACGCAACCGTGCCCTCAGATTCCCGATCTGAGCTACCGTTTAAGAGATATCACACCCCGCCACGTGCATAGTACAAAAATACTTAATATTTTTATAAAATTAATTTCGGGCACACCGGGCCTCGGAATCGCACGCCGTCTTCGCGTCTAACTCTGAAATTATTCATAGAAATAATCCAACATCTGACAGGGCCAAAATCTGAGTCGCTACAAAGCCTCATGGACCGTTGTTTGTCCCTGCCTCGGGCGGTGAGATGAACATCCATGCAGAACCCAACATCGTTCGATCAGGTGGTCAAGTTTGCCACAATGTTGACAGAGGGGACGTGGACAGCCTTCCACACTGCCACGTCCACGAGGGCCCGAGGAGCGGCCACCGCCATGACCGACGAGAGTTGAGTGGTCGATAATGGGAGCGGGGGGGGAAGAGCCCGTTGGGCCTTGCTCAACCGATGATGAACCTGAGGGATCTCCAGCGTCGAAGGGCTGGCGAGCAGCTCGGTAGCCGTGGTGGCAAACTCCGAAGCGAGGCCGCTGAGAAGAGTGAAGATGCAGAGTTGATCCCGCTGGGTATGAGCCTCTGCCGGTGTCCGGAGAACGGGCCACAACTCCTACAATTCATCACGAAGCCCTTTCCATTCCATGAAATATGCGGTGAAGGACTAGTCCTGTTGTCGAATATGGGACAGGCGCTGGAGGATATCGGAAACCCGAGCCAGGTTGTTGGTCTCGGAATACATGATGTTCAAGGAGTCCCAGAGTTCCTTGACTGTATTCACCGTGCGGGTGACATCCTTGGCCGATCGATCCATTGAATTAACCCGCAGAGCGAAGATCTTGCTATCAGCAAGCTTCCACGAACGGTATTTGGGGTCAGTCGAAGCCGGGGGAGGATCCTCAAGGTGATGATCAAGGTCCATCCCAGTCAGGGACATCACCACAGTCTTCCGCCAGATGGAGAAATTTGGGGAGTCCAATCGGTCATCGACGAAGCAGGTGGATGCGGTGATCATCTGAGGCAGAGAGGAGTCTGCCATGGAGGCGTCGGGTAGCGGTTGAAGACGCAGTAGTGGGCAGCGCCGGAATCAGCGGGGGGTCGAGCGTGCCGGGAAGCCTTGAATGGCGAGCTGACTAGAGCGCCAGGGGGGGCACCGGGGGGGCAGCTGGACGCGTCGAGCGCCGGGGGGTTGTCAGGCAGCATTGCGACGGAGCAGGGCCGCTGGGAGGCCGGGGCCGGACGGCGCAGGGAGGCGGAGGTTGCCAGGTGAGAGCGCCGAATGCCGGGGCCGGACGAAGCAGGGCCGCTGGGAGGCCGGGGCTGGACGGCGCAGGGCCGCTGGGAGGCCGGGGCCAGACGGTGCAGAGAGGCGGAGGTCGCCAGGTGCGAGCACCGGATGTCGGGGCCGGACGGAGCAGGGCCGCTGGGTGAGTGCGCTGCTGGGAGGCCAGGGCCAGACGGAGTAGGGCCGCCGGGATGCGTAGGGCAGACCGAGGGAGGGGGCGTGTCGCGTAGGGCAGACCCAATAGGGAGGGGAGCCACTTAGGGCAGAGCCGGGAGGGGGGAAAATTAGAGGGAGGGTTCGGGGATAGGTTTCCTCTGATACCATGTAGATTGGGAAAACCCCCTTACCTTCAAGGTGAGGCGGAGGCCTTCTTTTATAGATTGAAAAAGAGAAATACAAATAGGAGTAGTCCAATGTGGGACTCAGAAATACCCAAAATAATAAAAGGGTTTTAACAATTATAAATAATATGTGATGATCCTCTCTCTGGTTTCGGCATTCTATCTCTTGTCTGTTTTCTTGGATTCAATTCTGTAAATCACGACGTTTATCTTTGTGTAAATCTCGGATTGATCATCGATCATGACAAAAAACAAAGTTGGGCACGGCCCATCCCAGCTTCCGCTGCGCCCGAAAACTACAAGTGGTATCAGAACGGTCGTATAATTATTTATAATTATTTAAAGATATTTGATTGATTTACGCATTTTTTAATTTAGTTTTTCAATTCAAGTTTAATCGTTCTTTTAATCTGAATTGCGAGATCTATTTATTCCTCCGTTTCTCGTAGATCTAATCGAGACGATTAATTTTATGAATAAAATAAAATCGAGGAACTCATCCGGAGGTGCTGAGGTTTCTGGTCGGACAACACAGTACACACCGTGTAACCGGAGTTACACATCGTGTACTTGTGTTCAATGCACCAGGAGTTAATTCGCCAATTACTCAAACCGTGTGCATTGATTACACGCGGTGTAGTTAATTCTGACACCGTGTGTTGACCGGGCCAGTCTGGCGCATGGTCAGCCGGATTACACGCCGTGTAGCCCACGTACACAGCGTGTAGTCCCTTTGAGTCAAAGACGGACCGTGTATTTCAATACACGACCTACCTGACTAGTGACCAAGTAACTCGGAGTTAACACGTCGTGTAGTTGTTTATACACGTCATGCACTCCATTTTTTCCGTGGCACGGTTTACACGTCGAGTCCCTAGGAGTGTGCCTCAGATACACGGTGAGAGATGTACACGCCGTGTAGCTCGCCTGTACACGTCGTGTACTTAAATCAAATTACGCAGATTTAAAATTTATTTATTATACTACGTAAACCTTATCGACATGTTCTTGAGTCTGGTCATTAAGTTGATAGGACACGTCATGTGATATGTTTATATATATGTGTGTGTGTGTGTCGAATGATAAAATGAGGTTGACCCAAACCCCCAAGGTTCTCTCTAAAGGAGCCATTGAGGTTATTTTATAACAAATACTAAAGACCACACCGGACCTCAAGTCCGATGTGGGATGCAGACTCCAACACTCCCCTCAAGCTAGGTGTATCTAGCTTGAACACATAAAGAAAAAACAAAGCAATCAACAGACTGCAAATACTCCCCCTCAAGCTGGACATACCCAGCTTGATTACAAAACAAGATTAAATAAAAGAAACAAGTGACGTTTGTAGCTCCCCCTCAAGATCGCAGCTCCCCCTCAGGATGATGGATGGATGAAGTTGTTGCGGGCGCAGCAGAGAAATCACACAGACCGGGCCGATTGACGGAGCGCCAGGAATGTCGCACTAGTGGGGTCTGTCGATGAGACGCCGGGAAAGCCACACTAGCACCGGGAAAGCAGCTCTTGCGGGACCGACAACGAGAGGCGATGATTCGACAGAGTCGTTGCGGGATCTGGTGGCGCCAAAGGGCCCGGATCCTAGGCGGTCGAAGTGTTTCGCCTTGGTGGAGGAAACACGAGGGCGTACCGGCGGACAGGGAGGCAGCTCTCCAGATCTGGAAGGAGCGCGCAAAAATGATTCCGCCGGGAAAGGGAGGCGACTGCCGGGAGAGCAGCGCATGAGGGGGGGCCGTCGCGCGCATTGAGGGAGCTCGCACGAGAGGGAGCAGCGGAGATGCCAGCACAGAAGAGGCCAAGTCCACCCGGAGAGGAGGCGGCTGGATGGGGGTGGTCGTCTGGAGTCATCCTGCGCAGGGAGGGATCCGACGTCGGAAGATGGGATCTAGCCAGGGGAAGGGAGGGCCAGGCGTCCTGAAGAAATCCACAGGGAGGGGCAGAGCCGGACTGAACAGGGAGGTGGGGCCGGTGAAAGCCGAGAAGCCGCCGGGAAGCGCAGAGGGAAGCGCTGCAAAACGGACGACGCACAAGGAGGAGTCTCTGGTGGGAGGGGCGCCGTCAAGGAGAAGCGCCGCGAGAGTTGCCGACGCGGGATGAGATGCAGGAGAGCGGGACACCGCGATGAGCGGCCGCAAGAAGGCGGGGTCGGGTGAAGTCGGGAAGCCGCAGTTGCAGGCAGCGCTGGGAGGTGGAAGCACCTCTGGGAGGGGGTGGAGTCGCAATGGTAAAGGACGGCAATAGGAGATCTGCCAGAGGAGAGCCTGCACCTGGAAGTCGTGGACAGCGGGAGGCGCGGCTGTCGTCGGAGTAGCGCGCAGCGAGGCAGGGCCGGTGGAAACCGTCGCGAGAGGGCGCCTGTTGCAGAGGTCCGTCGGAAGTTTGCCTGGAGCAGAGGTCAGGCTGGAGGCGTGGAGCCGCGTTGGATGGGGAGGGACGCCGGGATCTGGCGTCGGGAGTGACACGAGAGAGGCGTCGCGACGGGAATAGATGGTCGCGGCGGGAGGACCGAATGGAGAGGGCGAGGCCGATAGTCGCCGAAGAAGGCAGTAGCCGAGAAGCGCCGGAAGAGGTTGGGCCGGGCATAGCCGCTGATGGAGTCGCGGGGGCCGGGAAGCTGCGTTCGAAGGACAGGCCGGGAGTCGCCGCTGGGAAGGGCGGGCCGGGAGTTGCCAGACGAAGCAGGCGCGCCGCGTCTGAGGGCGGGCAGAGAGCCGGGAAGGGAGTGCGCCACGGGAGAGGTCCTACGGGCAGGAGGATTCCACCGAAGAGGAGCCGTCGGGAACTTGATCTGCCGGAAGAGAGGGATAGCCGGCAGGGGGGGCGGCGGGAGATACTTATGGCTCGCTGGCCATGGAGGTCGCCACCCCCCAACGGGGAGAAACCCTAGAAGCCGACGGGAAAAAAATAAATAAAATGGGAGAAGGGCCTCAGGATTAGTTTCCCTCTGATAACATGTAGAATGATAAAATGAAGTAGACCCAAACCCCCAAGGTTCTCTCTAAAGGAGCCCTTGAGGTTATTTTATAACAAATACTAAAGACCACACCGGACCTCAAGTCTGATGTGGGATGCAGACTCCAACAATATATAAATGTTTAATTAATATCTGCATAATGTTCAGATCTGTATATCATGTATGAGTCGTATTACAGTTGTTACTCTACGTGCATTGAAACATAACACATGACTGAAAAATCATGTAATTCGTGTAATCATTAAGTTGATAGTACACGTCATGAAAGTACGTGATAAGTCGTGTATGTCATATGTCACAAGAGTAAACAGTATACAAGTATAATACATGTTAGGTAGAATCGGGCAGGTATTCACCAAATTGTCTCCAAGGTACATTTATGTACACGGCTAATTTTAAATAAATTTATTTAATTTGTTTAAAATTATAATGGATGAGAATCTCAAGGAAATTTAGATGAGAATTAAGATAAAAGAATTGATTAATTAAATATGATAATTAATTGATTCGAGCGCGATTTATCTTAAATAAGAACGATAAGAATTGAATGCTAGTTTTATTAAATGCGTAATTCGTTGCATGCATGTGATCATGAACATAGACCAAACCTATGTATGTGATTGGTTTCATTTAATTTATTATTAAAATAAATTGTTGGTCACGCGTCTTCTCTCCTCTTATTATGTAGAGACTGCGTGCCCATGGTTTCTTTTATGTAAACCCTTTTCCCTCACCTGCGTGTGAGTAAAAACATATGTAATGGATGGAGCTCCCAATATAGTGGAGTCAGTTCAAGTTTGAAGCTGAGGCGAAACCAATCCAAGAGAGGTACATTGATAAACAGGTGGAAAGTTGTAACACGAACCTTAATTGGTCCAAGGTGTTTTTCCCCTAGGTCAGCGGTTAGTTTATCAACCACTAAATAAACTAACCATTATATAAGCTAATGATCATACCTCTATATTATTTTATTTCTGTCAAGTTGCATGGTTATTTCATTATGGATGTTTTGTCGCGATCACATAATTTAATGAAATTAACGAGAATGCAAGATAGAACTAAAATAAATTGACTTATGCATAAATATTATCCATGACATGGTTAATCACTTAAATAGATCCATTTAATATTAACAAGCATGTAATAAAGATAATAATTAACAATTTACGCATAAAAGAATAAAATCCCTCAATTATATATATTAAATCGGTATAGTCTTCGACTACTTCAATTAAAATCAAACCATAGTTCAAAGTGTTTGACCAGTCAAAATTGGGGTGCTTTCAATTATCAGGAAATTATAACTTCAAGTTTTGCGTTGACCTAACTTAGTTAAAATCAAGGGTTGACTGTCAAAGCAGGACTTTGTGTAACTAAGAAGCAAAGGTTGAGGAAATCCAAATTAAAGATTTCAGAATTGGGGAATCCACTCAACGGATTAAGGAACTGTGAGTTAATGCAGTTGGCATTTGAAATGTGTAAGAGTTGGTGTCCTAGAACCAACGGATTGTACTTTGATTACATGGATATTTAATGTATTTAAATATTAAACATCTTATTACATATCGTTCATTGTTCCGCATGACAATGATGTAATAATATCCTAGAGTGTTTGTTGCATTGATAAGGTCATGGCAGTTCTCCGCTATGATGAGAACCTTGAAATGCTATAACAATATTCTTAAATATAGTTTTACGGTTGGATTACATACTCTGATGGGACACATAGCATGCAGACCGTCAGGTACGAGTACTCGTAAGCATATGAGACTTCCTCTCATTAAGTTCACACTTAGTAATCTCCAAGACAGAAGATTATGAGAACAGACCTGCCAGTAAAAATTTTGCATGTTTTGATGTCATCGACTCACGCCAGTGTAATGATCCTTAGACTTTAAAATTATCATTATTACGTGTCACGACTCGCGCATTTTGATTTACTGACGAAAACCGTCACGCAGACAGTTGGCGGGAAGTAGGGTACGTTGGATGCGTCACAAGTGGCATGTTATTAATGGATAAGTCGAGGAAAGATTTGTCCCTTCCATTTATGAAAGTTGATATTTCGACTCTTTGATTGAAATAGAACTGTCGCGCGAAATTTCATGGCCATGGTGTAACGACGAGTTTATTTCAGGCAGTCAAAGAACGACATATCAAGCATAAAAGTTGATGACACTATCAAGAAACCCGCTTGATGAGATATTGCGACAAAAGAATTATATTACACAGTGAGCGTTCGTATATGGATGTCGTTGTTGCGACTTTAAGTTCTTTCTCTTGGGTGCCTTGATCCGTTGCTATACAGTACTCTTGGACTTTAGGCAAGCCCGTCTAATGCCAACGAGAAAGAATCCTAGAGGGTCACGCACTAACTGTTTCTGATGGTCTCGGTTAAATTATATTTGAATTTAATTAATAAATATTATTCTCAATGAAGTGAAATAATTTTATTCAAGTTAAAATGATTGCATAAATTAAATAAATAATTATCCACCGGATTGTGGATAAAATATATTTATTTATTTTATTGAACATTTAATAAATATTTATTTACTAGTTTGTAAATAAAATATTTATTTAAGAAAATAAATTATTTATTTATTTATTCGGGTGTTCAATAAATGGAAATGTAGTTCGAGCGGATCAAGGCCAGTCCGGTAGTAAAAAAATTATCTGCAAGACGATAAATAATTATTTAACTAGTAGGCACAAATTAAAATAACGCTGACGCGGAATTTTATTTATAATTTCATTTTGCTTAGGTTGGCGCACCATAAATAATGACGCGGTATTATTATTAATAGTGTAGAAAGGTAATCTCCATACCTCAAGGTGAGGTGGAGGCCTTCTTTTATAAATTAAAAATACGGAATACATAAAGGGGTATTCCGATGTGGGACTCGGAAATACCCAGAATAAAAAAACAGGGTTCAACACTCCCCCTCAAGCTGGACATGCCCATCTTGGAACACGAGTCCCACAAAAGAAAGATAACATTAAAAAAAGACCAGACACACTCCCCCTCAAGCTAGGTCGCAGATGTTGTGGATGCCCAACTTGGAACTGAGCGACGCGAGACGAGCTCCTAGGAGGCCTTTAGTGAAGATGTCAGCAAGCTGGTCCACCGTCGGGATGTGGCTAAGGCTGACATGATCGTACTCCAGGTGGTAGTGAAGAAAGTGGCAGTACACCTCAATATGCTTCGTACGTTCATGGAAAACGGGATTCGAAGCAATCTTGGTGGCTGCCTGATTGTCACACCAGATGTGAGCCGATGTCTGTGGAGGAAAGTCAAGCTCCTGGAGGAGATGTCGAAGCCAAATGATCTCTAGTGACTGTAGTCATGGCTCCGTACTCAGACTCCACACTGGAGCGGGAGACGACCGTCTATTTCTTGCTGCGCCAGGAGATGAGGTTGCCTGCCAAGAATACGGCAAACCCCGAAGTTGATCGTCGAGTAGCAAGGCAACCAACATAATCTGCATCACAGAAGGCCTCAATATTGAGATGAGCATGATGAGAGTAGCGAAGACCACGGGCAGGATCTCGCTTGATGTATTTGGCGATGCGGAGGACAACATCCCAATGAGAGGTGGTCGGATGCTCCATAAATTGGTTCACTTTGCCGACAGCGCAGGCAATGTCGGGACGAGTCATGGTAAGATAATTGAGTTTGCCCACTAGTCGGCGATATCGCTCTGGGTGGGAATACGATTCGGAGGAGTCATAAAGAGATCGTTCCCCAGGTTCCAGAGGAGTGTCGATAGCAGTGGCATGTGTCAGCCCAGCATCATGCAGAATATCCAATGCATATTTATGTTGGCATAGGAAAATGGTGTCCGAAAAATAGGATACCTCGATACCAAGGAAGTATGTGAGAGGACCGAGATCCTTAGTGTGGAAGTGCCGGTGAAGATGGCCCTTGAGTTGGGTGATGTCGTCATTGTCGCTGCCAGTGATGATGATATCATCCACATAAATGACTAACAGGATGCAACCAGCGGAGGTCGTCCTGTAGAACACAGTGTGATCTTTCATGCTACGAGAGAGCCCAAAGTCGATGAGACAGATAAACCTCTTCCTCAAGAAATCCATAGAGAATGCATTTTTGACATCCAGTTGATGAAGAGGTCAGCGATGATGAGCTGCCAAAGAGATGAATAACCGGACGGAGGTTATCTTGGCAACTAGAGAGAAAGTATCAAAATAGTCAATACCGTAAGTCTGGGCGAAACCCTTGGCCACAAGGCGGGCTTTGAGTCGATGGAGAGTGTCATCGGGGTTCAGCCGGACTGTGTAAATCCATTTGCAGCCAACCGCCTGGTTGCCTGCTGGAAGGGGGACAAGATCCCAAGTATGGTTTTCTTCCAACGCCTGCAACTCATCCCGCATTGCGGCTAACCATCCCGGGTGAGATTTTGCTTCACCCACAGTGCGAGGAATAAAAACTGTCTCCAGAGCGGACAAACCCCTGTAGGAAGATACAAATAGAGGAGTACTCTGGCAAGAGCGAGTACCTTTCCGGAGAGCAATGGGCAAGTCCTCTGGTGCCGGGGCAGGAGCATCGGACGAAGCGGGAACAACGGTGTCATTGGCCGGGACAGGGGATACAGGTGATGGACGACGAGAGTAGACCCTACCAAAATGGGTGTCAGTAGTAGGGGGAGACACCAGAGGAGGGTGGATGAGAATAGGAAGGCAATCATCGATGGCTGAGTCAGGATTAGGAGAGGGAAGGGAGAACGGAGAGTTCTCAACAAATGAGACGTCAGCAGAGATGACATACCTCCGGAGGTCCGGTGAGTAGCAGCGATATCCGCGCTGAGTGCGGGAATAGCCAAGGAAGATGCACCGGAGAGATTTGGGAGAGAGTTTGGAGAGTCAAGGACGTGTGTCTCGAACATAACATAGGCATCCAAACACTCGAAGCGGAAGGGAGTGAGGAGGGAGAGAAGAGAACAGATCCCGAAAAGGAGTGGAGAGGTACTCACGCTCATTGTCTGAGCGGAGACATTTAACAGAAGTGGAAAATTGGTTCTGAATTTCATTAAAAAATGTCTGAAATGTGGAAAACACTTCGAAGCGTTCTCGAAGGAGGTATAGCCAAGTCATTCGCGAAAAATCATCAATGAAGGATATATAGTATTTATACCCCAAATGACTCGAGATGGGACAGGGACCCCAAACGTCTGAATGAACCAAATCAAAAGGTTTGGAAGCCCGTGTATCCACCTGAGGAATGTAGGAAGTGCGATGATGTTTCGCAAAAGTACAAGACTCACAATGAAAAGAAGTATGTGGTCTGAAATCCGAATAAAGCTGATGAATAGTAGAGGCGGGGGGGTGTCCCAACCGGGAATGAAGATCCAAGGCACGATCAAAGATAGATGTGCAGGCGACGGGTGTCGGTCCATCAAACATGTAGACCCTGTCCCGAAGCTTGCCTCGAGCAAGTTCCCGATTCGTAGTCAGCTCCTAAAAAACAACAGAGGAGGTAAATATGGCAGCACAGTTAAAATCTTTTGTGAGCTTACTGATGGAAAGAAGATTAAAGGGACTGCGGGGCACATGTGCCACAGAGGGCAAGTGAAGTGATGACGTCAGAAAGCATGCACCGAAACCCGCAATAGGGATAGTGGAGCCATCGACAACGGTGATGGCTGATGGACCGGTATAAGGACAGTAGGAGGTCAACATACCAGCATCACTGGTGAGGTGGTCAGAGGCACCTGATTCGAGCATCCAGGCAGAGGAGCGACGACCAACAAAGGCGGCGGAAACAGCGGAATGGGCTAGAGAATCCGAAGATGGACCAGGTCCGGCAGGGGTCCGAGGATCATGACTTAGCCAGATTTCCGCCATAGACAGGGCCAAAGATGATGGGAGAGTGTCGGCTGAGGAGGGAGCCTCCTGGACTGCTGTCGGACCCCGCCGCAGGTGCTGAGATGGGCGCCCATGAAGTACCAAACATCGACCAATCAGGTGGTCGAGCTTGCCACAGTGTTGACAGAGTGGACGTGGACGACCCTCCATTCGGTCACGACCACGAGGGCCTGAGCGGCCATATCCATGATTGACGAGGCGGGTGGAGGTAGTGATCATTTGGGGCAGAGCTGTAGAGGCTGTCATGGAGGCGAGGGACAACCACCGAAGAGGTCAGAAGTAGCGGGATACTACAAAGCGCGGTCGGTAGAAGGCAGGGCCGGTGGAAGTCGGGAAGTCGGAACCGCGAGATGCAGCAGACAATGGGAGGGGCGCCGGTAGCCGGTGCAAGCCGGGCGAAAGAAGAGCCGGGAGAATGTCGGTCCACCCGAAGGGGTTCGCCTGGAGGGGTTCGCCTGGAGCGGTTCGCCTGGAGCGGTTCGCCTGGAGCGGTTCGCCTTGAGTGAGCCGATTCGTCGGGACCGGAGAAAAAAAATTGCTGGATTTTTTTTTCTTTTGTGTGTTTTGTGCCGGGATGGGCCGTCGATGGAGCGAGGAGCTGCAGGGAGGGCGAGTCGGCTAGAGCGTCGGGAGTGAGCCGCTGGATGAGCACAGCAGCTGGGCCGCCGGGCGAGTGACGTCGCGACGGAGCAGGGCCGCTGGGTGATGCCGCGGGGTGTCGCGCGCAGGGAGCCTCGTCGGGCAAGCCGTCTGGGAAGGGCGCCGCAGCAGGCGAGATCGGGAGGTTGGGATCCTCACGCGCACAGGAGCGAAGCCGTCGCACTGGGTTGCCGGGAACTAGCGCTGGATCGCGAGCGGAGGTCGGATCGGGAAGTCGCTGGGGGCCGACGCACGCCCAGGGTTACCTACGGGAGGAGTCGGCCGTGTAGTTGCGAGGAGGCGGGAGCCGCGTCGGGATCGCGAAGCACAGAGAGAGGATCCGCCGGGAGCCGCGCGCGCTGGATGATGGTCGCGGGCCAGATGGAGGTGCGCACGTCGGGAGGGGGGAACACCGGACAGAACCGAAGCAGGGAGGCGGCCGCGGGATGTAGGCGTCGGCAGGCGGGAGAACCGCCGGATGGGAGGGATAGTCGGCAGGGTCCGTCGACTGGAGAACCAGGGAGACGCCCGTCGGTCGGGATCCAGCGGGGAGAGACGCGCCGGATGGGTAGCGGCTGGTCGGCGTGCGCAGGGAGGAGGGCCGGAACCAGACTGAACCGGGAGGGCAGGTGAGAGACGGGGCCGAACAGAACTGGGAATCCGCAAGGGAGGGAGGGTTCGAGATTAATTTCCCTCTGATACCATGTAGAAAGGTAATCTCCATACCTCAAGTTGAGGCGGAGGCCTTCTTTTATAGATTGAAAATACGGAATACATAAAGGGGTATTCTGATGTGGGACTCAGAAATACCCAGAATAAAAAAACAGGGTTCAACAAATAGCATGGGTTTTCTCTAAGGTTATGAATGTATTTAATTGTTGTTATGCAATTAAATATTGTAATTGAAGCCCCATGTCAATAAATAGACACATACGTCTATTGTGTCTGTACCGAACCGCACACCCAGTGAATTGAGAATTGTTAAGACAAATAATTTCTCTCTCGAATCCTCTTCTCGCCCCTCTCAAGAACGAGAGAAGTTCTTCAAGGCCGAAGAACAAGCGATCAAGAACGACCGACACAAGACACTCGCTTCGCCGCGCTAGCACCCGGAGAACGAGTGGTGTCGATCGGAGGCCATCGGAGCACGTGTGGATCACCGCTAAAGGGATTCTAGTTTGGATCCTTGCAAGCACAACAAGATAATCCGGAAGGGTCATTCCGGACGATCGACATCATTAACGAAGAAAATACCAAAGATCTAGGTATTATTTTCCTCATGAAGTTAATTAAATTAATTATAAACATGATGTGCAAGATCCTCTCTAAAGGTTATGGGCCTTTTCCTTTATCTAAATCTTTGATTCTATTCGGTGAAGACTGGCGTTCATCGTCGTATTGATCCCGAAATAATCATTGATCATGGTAAAAATTAAAGTTGGGTGTCGGCCCAACCGCGCTTCCGCTGCGCCCGGAACCTACAAGTGGTATCAGAGGGTTTACATCATAGTTTATAATTATTTAAATAATTCATTAATGATTTACGGTTTAATAATTTAGTTTGTTAATTCAAGGTTAATCGTTCTTGTAATCTGGATTTCGAGATTTGTTCTCCCTCTTTTCGTTTCTCGTTCACCTTACAAAAACGATCTTTTCTTTTAATTTTGATTAAAATAAAACAAAGGATCTCATCCGGAGGTGCCAAAGGTTCTTGGTCGTACAACACCAGAATACACAGCGTGTAGTTGGATTCACACGCCGTGTATCAAGGTTCAATGCATCGGGACTGATCCGCCAAACCAAGCCGTGTCATTGGAGTTTGTCTAAGTCTTAAAGACTTCGTGTGTTGACCATGAACAGGGGGCACACACGGTTTCCGGATTACACGCCGTGTGACCCACTGGACACGGCATGTAGTCCCTTCGGGTTAGGGTTAGACCATGTACCCCGTACACGACTTGCCCGGCTGGAGACCGTGTAACGCAGATACTACACGGCGTGTGGCCCACTGGACACGCTATGTACTCCAAAGATTTCTGAAGAACATTTATACGTCGTATCCCCAGGCGTGTACTTCAGATGGACGGTGAATGATAGTACACGCCGTGTAGTTGGAACTACATGTCGTGTACTCATCCAAATTACACAGATTTATTAAAATTTATTATTATATTATACAAACCCTTGAAACGCATACCATGGTACAGGCGTAAAGATGAGGCACAACACGTGATAGGTGTTTTATGTATATGTGTTTAATTTAATATCTGCGTAATGTTCATTTCTACTCATTGGGTAATTATGAACGGGAATTCATCAGGTTGCCTCTGAGGTGCAAGTTACATATAAAGATAATTTTAAATGAATTTATTTGTTTAAAATTATGATAGATGAGAATCTCAAGGAAATTCAGAAAAGGATTAAGATAAAAGGATTGATTAATTAAAGATAATAATTAATCGATTCGAGCGCAATTTATCTTAATAAGAACGATTAAAGAGTTGAAAACTAGTTTTATTAAATGCGTAACTCATTGCATGTATGTGGGTGATCATGAGCTAGACCAAGACTTTTTGTATGTGATTGGTTTCCTTTTAATTTATCTATTAAATTAATTGTTGGTCTGCAAGCCATCTCTCCTCATTAATATGTAGGGCTTGTGTGCTCATGGTTTCTTTTATGTAAACCCCCCTTTTTACCCCTCACCTACGTGTGAATTTAAAAGCATGTGTAATGGATGGAACTCCCAAGCTAGAGGAGGCGGTTCAAGCTGGAGCCGAGACGAAACCAATCCCAGGAGATACAGAGGTGGACAGGTGGAAAGATGTAAACACGAATCCAAAAGGTTCAAGGTGTTTCTCCCCTAGATCAGGGTTAGTTTATCAACCGCTAGATAAACTAACCAAAGCTCATGATCATGTCTTTTGCTTTATTTTATTTCTATCAGTTGCATGGCTTATCATTATGGATGTGTTGTCGCGATCACATAATCAATGAATTAAACATACATGCAAGATCGAACTAAAATAAACCAGACTTATGCGTAAATATTATCAAGACATGGTTAATCACTTAAGTAAGTTCCACTTAATATTAACAAGCATGTGATAATGATAATAAGCAATTCACGCATAAGAGATAAAAAACCCTAAAATAAAATATTAAGTCAGACCAAGTCTTTCGTTACTTGATTAAGGGCAAAACTCAATAAAACTATGTGTTTGACCAACTCTTGTTGGGACACTTACTTTTATAAAGGAAACCCTTATAAAAGGTTTCGGGTTGACTTAACCATATTACATCAAGAGGAGTAGCCCTTGCTAGACTTGGTGTAATATTGGAGGCAAGAGTTGAGAAAATCCAAAGTCAGGATTTTAGGATTGGGGAGTCCACTCAACAGATCAAGGAGCTGCAAGCCCGCAGTTGGCAAAAACCTGCCTACCTAAATACCATCAAATAGCTTGACCAACCCTTATTAGGGTTATGCGAAGGAGAATATGGATCATTGCCACTAATATGTCATGACAACTGGACATTCCGAGTTCAATGGTGAGTGTCATTGGAACTTGATAAAATAGTAGGAAACTTAATAAAATTAATTTATTATTTCTCATAAAAATCAAGAAAGTACTAATGATATGCTCTTTTAATTGTAGAATAAAAATGACAAGCTCGTCAACCACACTATCCCTGCGATCAATTCTGGATAAAGACAACATTTTCACCGGCACTAACTTCCAGAAATGGTCTAGACGCCTCCAGGTTATCCTACACCATGAACGGAAGTCTTACGTGTCGGAGTTAGCATTACCTGATCCCGCCTTTCAAAGAGGCGAGTGATGAGGATTTCCTGGTCTATGAGAAACATATGAACGACGCGGTCGACGTTCAATGTTTGATGTATCATCAATGTCTAGTGAGCTCATAAAGTCTCATGAAAACATGGATGCTTATAGCATGCTCGAGCACCTCCATGGTCTTTACCAGGAGAGAGCAAGACAGGAAAGATTTGAGATCTCCAAGGCACTCTTTCAGAGTAAGCTTGGAGAGGGTGTCCCAGCTAGGCCTCATGTACTCATGCTCATTGGCTACATTGAGCGCCTGAAGGTTCTAAGGTTTAAACTCCCTGAAGAACTGGGCACCGATCTCATTCTCGCATCACTCCCTCAGAGCTTCTTCAACTTTGTTGTCAATTTCAACATGAACAACATTGAAAAGTCTTCATCTGATCTTCTTATCCTCATTCGCCAAGTGAACAAAGATATGAAGTGCGAAAAGTCTTTTGTACTTATGGTGAATAAGAGGAAAGGGAAGGCAAAGAGCTTTAAGCTCAAGAAAAGAAAGATCAAAGGGGAGGCAAGGGAACAGGAGACTATTTGTTTCGCATGTGGCAAGAAAGGTCACTGGAAGAAGAACTGCACTCAGTTTAAGAAGCAAGGGGAAGCTTCAGGTGCGTTTGTTATCGAATGCAATCTATCTGTTTCTACAAATTGGGCATTAGATACAGCTTGTGGTGCTCACATATGTATCCAAATACAGGAACCAAGTAGATTCAAAAAGATTGACCGAGGGGAGGTAGATCTGCGAGCAGCCAACGGAGCCAGACTTACTGTTGTAGCTGTCGAGGACTACCACCTCACGTTGCCAACTGGGATGATCTTAGTGTTAAAGGGTTGTTATTATGTGTCGTCTGTTACTAAAAACATTATTTCTATATCCAGATTAGATACAGATTGATTTGTTTTCAAGTTTGAAAATGAATATTGCTTCTTTTACAAAGATAGCATTTGTTTTGGTAGGGCACATTTATACAACGGTCTTTACGTGTTGGATTACACAAACCAAGTAATGGCAATTGATAACAAAGATAATTCACATGACTCATACCACACCCAACTTTGGCATCACCGGCTAGGTCATATAAACAAGAAATGCTTGACAAAGTTACATCAAGATGGATATTTAGATTCCTTTGAACTAAAACCACTTGGCGTATGTCATGCATGTTTACAAGGCAAAATGACCAAAACCCCATTTAGTGGGAAAGGTGAAAGGGCTAAAGAACTTCTTGAATTGGTTCATACCGATGTGTATTGACCATTTCCAGTTGAAGCAAGGGGAGGGTACTCATACTACATAACTTTTACTGATGATTTTAATAGATATGGATATATCTACTTAATGAGGTATAAGTCGGATTCTTTTGATAAGTTCAAAGAATACAAGAATGAAGTTGAAAACCACTTTAGTAAAAAGATTAAGAAACTCCGCTCAAACCGAGGTAGAGAATATCTTAATCAAGAATGTCATGCATGTTTACAAGGCAAAATGACCAAAACCCCATTTAGTGGGAAAGGTGAAAGGGCTAAAGAACTTCTTGAATTGGTTCATACCGATGTGTGTTGACCATTTCCAGTTGAAGCAAGGGGAGGGTACTCATACTTCATAACTTTTACTGATGATTTTAATAGATATTGATATATCTACTTAATGAGGTATAAGTCGGATTCTTTTGATAAGTTCAAAGAATACAAGAATGAAGTTGAAAACCACTTTAGTAAAAAGATTAAGAAACTCCGCTCAAACCGAGGTAGAGAATATCTTAATCAAGATTTCATTGATTACTTACGTGAGTTTGGGATCCTATCCCAACTCACTCCTCCTTACACGCCCCAGTGGAATGGTGTAAGCGAAAGGAGGAACCGCACCCTGTTAGACATAGTGAGATCAATGATGAGTCATGCGAGTATTCCATTATCCTTTTAGAAATATGCGTTACAAACAGCGGCGCACATACTAAACCAAGTACCAACTAAATCGATAAATGGTATTCCATATGAGTTCCGGGGTGGAAAGAAAGTCATGTTATCGAATTTACATGTGTGGGGAAGCGATGCGTTTGTTAAGGGGATGTTACCTATACAACCTCTCAAACAAAAAGGTTATAGTGGCAAGACACGCTATATTCCTTGAGAGGGAGCACATCTCCAAAAGAGATAGTGGAAGCGAGATAGACTTTGATGAATTTAAGGCTCAAGGTACACAAGAGTTGGTACAAGAGAAGATTCCACAAAGCCCCATGGAAGAAAGAACTGTTCCAGAGACACAAGAACTGCGTAGGAGTACAAGAGAGGTTAGAAAACCGGAACGGTACGGTTTTCTAGTTACCGAGGATGGTGACTCATTATTAGTTGATAATAATGATCCTCTAACCTACAAGGAAGCAGTAAATGGCAAAGATGTTGCCAAGTGGCAAAAAGCCATGAATTCTGAAATGGATTCCATGTACCAAAATCAAGTCTGGATTTTGGTAGATCCTCCAGTTGATGTAAAGTCTGTTGGTTGCAAATGGGTATTCAAGAAAAAACTGGACGTTGAAGGACAAGTCAATACCTATAAGGCATGACTGGTTGCAAAAGGGTTCAAACAGCGTCAAGGCATTGACTACGATGAAACCTTTTCACCAGTTGCAATGCTGAAATCCATCAAAATTCTATTGGCCATTGCCACTTATCATGACTATGAGATTTGGCAAATGGATGTCAAAACAGCCTTCCTTAACTAGAACCTTAAGGAAGATGTCAACATGACACAGCCTGAAGGGTTTATGACTCCAAAGGATGCCAATAAGGTATGCAAGTTGCAGAAATCCATTTATGGATTAAAGCAAGCATCCAGGTCATGGAACATTCGTTTTAATGAAGCCATAACAAAATTTGGTTTTATCAAGAACAAATGTGAGCCTTGTGTCTACAAACGATTTAGTGAGAGTGCAGTCGTTTTCCTAATAGTATATGTTGATGATATATTACTTACTGGAAACGAGATACCAGTCTTACAGTCTGTTAAGGCATGGTTGAATCAATGTTTCTCCATGAAGGACTTGGGCGAGGCAACATATATTCTTGGGATCAAGATCCAACGTGATAGATCCAAGAGATTGTTGGGCCTAAGTCAAAGTACATATATTGATAAGATACTGAAGAGATTCAGTATAGAACAATCCAAAAGGGGATTGTTGCCAGCATCACATAGCATTCATCTTTCCAAGAAAATGTGTTCTCAGACACATGAGGAAAGAAAGATAGTGGCAAGGGCTTCATACGCATCAGCGATTGGGTCAGTCGTGTGTGTCATGCTATGTACTAGGCTAGATGTCGCCTACACATTGAGTGCGGTAGGGCAGATATCAAGCTGACCCAGGTGATCGTCATTGGATGGCAGTCAAGACTATCCTAAAGTATCTAAGGCGTACTAAAGATATGTTTCTGGTTTATGGAGGAGATGAGGAACTAGTCATCAGAGGATACTCAGATGGTAGTTTCCAGACAGATCAAGATGACATGAAGTCGCAAACGGGATACATCTTCACTTTGAATGGAGGTGCAGTGAGCTGGAAGAGCTCAAAGCAGAGTGTGGTCACATATTCTACAGCAAAGTCCGAGTATATCGCAGCTTCTGAGACAGCTAAAGAAGCAGTTTCGATGCGAAGCTTCGTCCAGAAGCTGGATGTGATACCTAGTAGTAAAGATTTCATCGCACTGTACTGTGATAATACTGCAGTGGTGGCTCTCGCAAAAAAGGCAAGGTCACATCAGCGAACGAAGCACATACTTCAGAAGTATCATCTCTTAAGGGATTTTTCTCAGAGAAGTGAAGTTGCAGTGAGTAGTATTTCCACGGAAGACAACGTGGCGAACCCCTTGACTGAAGTCTTGACTCAGCAGAAACATGATCATCATGTGAGGTCTAGCGGACTGAAAGTCTTACGCAGTTGGCTCTAGTCCAAGTGGGAGTTTGTAAGAGTTGGTGTCCTAGAACCAACTGGTTGTACTTTAATTACATTGATATTTAATGTATTTAAATATTAAACATCTTATTACATATTGTTCATTGTTCTGCATGACAATGATGTAATAATGTCCTAGAGTGTTTGTTGCATTGATAAGGTCATGGCAGTTCCCCGCTATGATGAGAACCTTGAAATGCTATAATAATATTCTTAAATATAATTCTATGGTTGGATGACATACTATGATGGGACACATAGCATGCAGACCATCGAGTGCGAGTACTCGTAAGCAGATGAAATTTCCTCTCATGAAGTTCGTACTTGGTAATCTCCAAGACAGGAGATTATAAGAACAAACCCGCCAGTAGGAATTCCCCATGTTTTGGTGTCATCGGATATTTCTATCTGTGAGCGTGTAATGATCCTTAGACTTTAAGATTATCATTAATACATGTCACGACTCGCGCACTTTGATTTACTAACGAAAACCGTCACGCAGACAATTGGCGGGAAGTAGGGTACGTTGGATGCGTCACGAGTGGCATGTTATTAATGGATAAGTCGAGGAAAGATTTGTTCCTTCCATTTATGGAAGTTGATATCTCAGCCCTTTGATTGAAATAGAACCGTCGCGCGAAATTCCATGGTCATGGTGTAACGACGAGTTTATTTTAAGTAGTCAAAGAACGACGTATCAAGCATAAAAATTGATGACATTATCATAAAACCTGCTTGATGAGATATTGTGACAAAGGAATTATATTACTCAGTGAGCGTTCGTATGTGGGTGTCGTTGTTGCGACTTTAAGTTCTTTCTCTTGGGTGCCTTGATCCGTTACTAGACAGTACACTCTTGGATTTTAGGCAGGCCCGCCTAATGGCAACGAGAAAGAATTCTAGAGGGTCACACACTAAGTGTTTCCGGTGGTCTCGGTTACATTCTATTTGAATTTAATTAATAAATATTATTCTCAATGAAGTGGAATAATTTTATTCAAGTTAAAATGATTGCATAAATTAAATAAATATTTATTCACCGGATTGTGGGTAAAATATATTTATTTATTTTATTAAACATTTAATAAATATTTATTTACTAGTTTGTAAATAAAATATTTATTTAAGAGAATAAATTATTTATTTATTTATTCAGGTGTTCAATAAATGGAAGTGGGGTTCGAACGGACCAAGGCCGGTCCGGTTGTAAAATAATTATTTGCAAGACGATAAATAATTATTTAACTAGTGGGCACAAATTAAAATAACGATGTTATTATTTTATGACGCGAAATTTTATTTATAATTCCGTTTTGCGCAAGTTGGTGCACCATAAATAATGACGCGGTATTATTATTAATAGCATGGGTTTTCTCTAAGGTTATGAATGTATTTAATTACTATTATGCAATTAAATATTGTAACTGAAGCCTCATGTCAATAAATAGACAGATACGTCTATTGTGTCATGTACCGAACCGCACACCCAGTGAATTGAGAATTGTTGAGACAAACAATTTCTATATCGAATCCCCTTCTCGCCCCTCTCAAGAACGAGAGACGTTCTTCAAGGTCGAAGAACAAGCTATCAAGGACGACCGACACAAGACACTCGTTTCACCGCGCTAGCACCCGAAGAACGAGTGGTGTCGATCAGAGGCCATCGGAGCACGTGTGGATCACCGCTAAAGGAATTCTAATTTGGATCCTTGCAAGCACAACAAGATAATCTGGAATGGTCATTCCAGACGATCAACATCGTCAACGAAGAAAATACCAAAGATCCAGGTATTATTTTCTTTATGAAATTAATTAAATTAATTATAAACATAATGTGCAAGATCCTCTCTAAAAGTTTCGAACCTCTTCCTTTATCTAAATCTTTGATTTTATTCCGTGAAGACTGACGTTTATCGTCGTATTGATCCCGAAATAATCATTGATCATTGTAAAAATTAAAGTTGGGTGTCGGCCCAACCGCGCTTCCGCTGCACCCGAAACCTACATAATGTCTACCCAAAACCATTTAAGTTGTTTAACCAAACAAAGTTGGGGTAATGAGAAGGGGAATATGGATCATTGCCACTTGAATATCCAAGCAACAGGATATTCCGAAGCTAATGGTGAGGGTCATTGGGTTTCGATAAAACAGTGGGAGACTGATAAATATAATATTTATTTATTTGTCTAAATTTATCAGATAAAGTACTAAAATCTCTGCCTATCTAATTTGTAGAAAAAGCATTAAAATGACATCAAACATGTTGGAGTCTGTATCCCACATCGGACTTGATGTCCGGTGTGGTCTTTACCATTTATTATAAATACACCCCAAGGGCTCCTTAGGAGAAACACCTTGGGGGTTCCGGTCTCTCTTTTATCCCTCTACATGGTATCAGAGGAGGTTTTTTGAACCCCCAATCCCACCCTCCCTATTTTTTTTTCTTTCCTCCTTTTGCTTTAGGGTTTCCCGTCCGGGGGGGTGGCGGCTCCAATCCACATAGCCGCCGCCCCCCCTCCCCTCCGGGCTCGTTTCTCCGGCGGGTCTCCCCTGCCGGTGCCTGCTTCCCCGCTGCGCGCGGCGGCCCTCCCTTCCCGACCGGCCCTCCCTCCCGTCCGCCTCTTCCCTGCCGGCTCCTGGTCGCGCAGCCCTCCAGCGCACGTCGGCCTTCCCTGCGCGCTCCCGGCTCCCGGCTCGCCCCTGCCGTCGCGCTCCCCCGCTGCGCGCGGCGCCTCTCCTTGGTTCTCCAGCCGCCGGCGCCTCGGCTCTCCCACCCTGCGCGACGGCCCGCCTTCCGCAGCGGCTCCCTTCCGCAGCGGCTCCCTTCCGCGACGGCTCCCTGCGCGACGGCCCTGCCACCTGCTGCGGCATCCCGACGCCGGCGCCCGCCTCTCACTCCCGGTGCGGCTCCACCTCCCGACGGATCTCCTCCCTCCGGCGCCTCCCGCGCCTCCTCCTCCCGGCGGGCCTCCCTTCCTGGCGGCCCTCTCCTCTGCGCATCCCGTCGGCTCAACCTCCCTCTGCACGCAGCGCTCCCTCCCGGCGACTCTCCCTCCCCGGCGGCTCCATCCCAGCCGGCTCCATGCGCCGGCAGCCTCCCTTCTCCAGCAGCCGACCTCCAGCTCCGGCCGGCGACCCCTCTCCGGCCGGCGACCCCTCTCCGGCAGCCCGATCCGGCCAGTTCCGGCTACTCCCGCCAGATCCGGTGATTTCCGGCCAGATCCGGCGATTTTCGGCCTGATCCGGCCAGATCCGGCGAGATCCGGTCTGTTCCGGGCAGTTCCGGGCCGTTCCGGGCAGTTCCGGGCAGATCCGGACTGTTCCGGGCAGATCCGGGCAGATCCGGACTGTTCCGGGCAGATCCGAACTGTTCCGGCCTCCACCCGTGCCGGCCGCTCCACGCAGGGGGCCTCCTCGGGTTTCTAGCGCTGTCTCCCGGCCTCCTGCACCCTCGCCGGCCTCCTCCTGCGGATCCCCGCCTCGCCGGCATCTCCCGGCACCTCCCGGCAGCCGCATCTCTCTCCGCCGGCACGTCCTGTCACTAGCGCAGCAGCTCGACCACCTCGGATTTGGGTCTGTTGGCGCCGCCAGATCCCGCAACGATTTCTGCGGAATCCCCGCCTCCCGTCGCCGGCCCCGCAAGTGCGGTTTTCCCGGTGCTAGTTTGGATTTCCCGGCGTTTCATCGACCGGCCCCACTAGTGCGGCAGTCCTGGCGTTCCGTCAACCGACCCGGTCTCTGTGTGGTTCATCTGCTGCGTCTGCGACATCATTCATCCATCTCCTGCGCAGGAGCTTCGATCGTGAGGGGGAGCAGCCACCTTTGCAGCGTTCCCTTTTTTTTTACTTCGTCTCGTTTTGTAATCAAGCTGGGCATGTCCAGCTTGAGGGGGAGTGTTGGTCTCTGTTTTTCTTGCTTTCTTTTCATTATGTGTCCAAGCTAGGTACACCTAGCTACCTAGCTTGAGGGGGAGTGTTGGAGTCTGTATCCCACATCGGACTTGATGTCCGGTGTGGTCTTTACCATTTATTATAAATACACCCCAAGGGCTCCTTAGGAGAAACACCTTGGGGGTTCCGGTCTCTCTTTTATCCCTCTACAAAACATATCATTGTGATCCATACTTAAGGATAACCTTCTCACCCACACAAATTTCCAAGAATGGCAAAGGCGCCTACGTGGTATCCTTCACCATGAAAGGAAATTATATGTGCTGGAAAAACCTTTTCCTAGGGCGCCTGGTAATGAGGCTAGTGAAGAATAGATAAAACTCTATGAGAAACATTTGAACGATTTCACAGATGTCCAATGTTTCATGCTATCATTCATGTCTGGGTTGCATACAGATCTCATACTTTCGTCATTGTACAAGACCTTCTCCAACTTTATTGTTAATTACAATATGAGCATTAATGAGAAGAGACTTTCGAAACTTCTTACTTTGATTCGCCAAGTGGATAAGGATATGGGGTGTGATAAACTCGCAGTCCTTATGGTGAATAAGAAAAGGAAGAACAGGGCAAAGGGGTCCAAGACTTATAAACAGTCCAAAGCTCCCGAGCACCGTCCTTCCAAGAAGAAGAAAATCCAAAGGCAGGGCAAGGAAAAGGAGGCAGTATATTTTGCGTGTGGCAAGTCAGACCACTGGAAGAAGAACTGCACCCAGAAGCAAAGGGAAGCTAAAGGTGTGTTCGTTATCGAGTGTAATCTTTCAATATCTACACATTTCGTATTAAATACAGCTTGTGGAGCTCACATCCGTATCCAAATGCCGAAACCAAGTATATTCCGAAAAATTGCTAGAGAAGAGGTGGATCTGAGAACTGCCAATAGTGCAAGACTGACTGCTCTGGCCATTGGTGACTATCACCTTTCATTGCCAACGAGAATGATTTTGGTTTTGAAAGACTGTTATTATATACCTACAGTTACCAAGAACATAATTTTTGTATCATGACTAGATGCAGATGGGTTTATTTTCAATTTTGGAAATAAAAGTGGTTTCTTTTATAAGAACAACATATGTCATGGTATGACACATTTAAATAACGGTCTTTATGTATTAAATTACGAAAACCAAGTGTTGGCAATCGATAACGAATCATGTTCACACGACTCATATAACACCCAGTTTTGGCATCACCTTCTTGATCATGTAAATGAGAAGCGTTTGACAAAGCTCTGTCAAGATGGTCATTTCGACTCGCCTGAGCTAAAACCGCTTAAAAAATATCATGCTTGTTTGTAAGAAAAAATGACCAAGCCACCATTTGGTGAACAAGGTGAAAGGGCCACAGAGCTTCTAGAATTAGTACACATTGATGTGTGTGGACCGTTTCCAGTAGAAGCTAGAGGTAGATATTCTTACTTCATAACTTTTACTCATGACTTGAGTAGATATGGTTGTGCCTAATTAATGAGGTATAAGTCTGAGTCCTTTGAGAAATTCAAAGAATTCAAGAATGAAGTATAGAATCAACTTGGTAAGAAGATAAAGAAGCTTCAATCGGATCGAAGTAGTGAATATCTTAACTAAGAGTTCATCGAATTTCTACGGGAGTTTGGCATTCTATCTCAATTCACTCCACCTTATACAGCACAGTGAAATGTTAGTGAAAGGAGGAACCGTACCTTGTTAGACATGGTAAGATTGATGATGAGTCATACAGATCTTCCATTATCCTTTTGGAGATATGCATTACAAACTGCGACATACACATTAAACCGAGTTCCAACTAAAGCGACAAATGAAATTCCCTTCGAGCTATGGAGTGGAAAGAAACTCGTTTTGTCGCATACACATGTATGGGGTTGCGAGCCGTTTGTTAAGGCATTCTCAAGCAACAAACTACCTATACAACCCCTTAGACAAGAAAGTGATTGTCGACAGACAAGTCGTCCTTCTTGAGAGGGAGCACATCCTCAAAAGGGATAGTGAGAGTGTTAGGAATATGGGCTAGCAAGGAGTTGTTGTGGACTCACTAAGGGTTGCTCATACTTGGGCTATCAAATGTATGGGATATAGGCTGACAGGTGGGAAGGGCAGTTTGGACCTTTAACTGTTCGTTGTGTTGTATGAGGCAGTTGGGCTGAGGGAATATTCTCGATTGGGAGGGGGACCACCTGGACACACGCCTAAAGCAGTTAGTTTGTTAGAGGGGGTTTGTTAGTGTTTGGGTGGTTTGCTAGTTGGGTGGGCCTTTAAATAGAGGGGACCAGTGTGTGTAAGAGGGGGGAATACATTTTTGTGAAGATTCCACAGCAGGCTGTTGTAGAAGGCCGGTTTGTTGGTACGTCCAGCAGGGGGCTCGGAGGAGTGGTCTTCCACGGGTTCATCACTCTCTCACACTCCTTCCTTCTCCTTCCTCTACTCTTATACTTCTCTTCCTCCCTACTGTATTTTCTTTAATTTTGCCAGATCTATACAGTGATTACATCAATATATACCGTTTTCTTCTCATTTCTCCCTCTCACGGTTTTTGCACAACAATTGAAGACTTCGTTGAGGAGTGTCGTGCGAGAGGGACGATCGCCGCTAGAGAAAGGCGCCAGTGCAGTGGACGCTCGCTGGAGAAGAGGCGTCGCAGGAGTTCGTCGAACGCCTTGCTGGAGCTCGCCAAGTCGTTGAACAGGAGATGAAGCAAGCTGAAAGATGAGAACGATCGTGGAGGAGAAGCGTAGCTTGCCGAACAGAAGCAATTAGGCGCGACTGTTGCTGGAGAAACACGACAGTCGCTGGAGAAACACGAGCTTGTCGATCATTGTGAGAGGAAGAAACAGACGTAGCTGGAGAAGCAGACAGTCGCTGGAGAAACACGACCGATCTTCACAAGTTGGACGTGCTGCTGAAGACGTGTCGCAGTGGCCAGTGGTTAGCGCGCGAACTTCGAGAGAACGATTGCAGCGAGGAATAGTCGCTGGAGAAACGCGCCCGAACTTCACAGGCTGGACTTGCTGCTGGAAGATGCACAGGCTGAGTGGACGAACGCCGCGAGTACGTTCATATTTAGTGCATCCTGGACATCCGGTTTCGTTGGCTGTGAGGACGTTTAATGCTGACGACGGGACAGAGGAGGTCGAGAGCACCATTATGCTTGGTCGGCCGATCAGAATGGCAAGAGTCATGCTGCTTGATTTCTAGGTGACAATCCACTTAGTTGAATCACGATAGCTGAGGCGTATTTTAAGGAGAATCGGATATCAGAAGAAATGAAGTTGCACTACGCCCAGCTTTACATGGAAGGTACTGCTCTGCTCTGGTTTTTGTCTTGGCACAGAGCCACAACGGGCTTGTCATGGGAATTGTTTAAGCTGGCTCTTGTGGAGAGGTTCCGGAAGTCAACCGACGGGACTCTATTGTGAAATTTGAAGGTGTTGCAACAGACTAATACTATGAAGGAGCGGATTAATTCTAACTTGTGCTTGAAACTTCTTGCCAAAGAAGCATCAAACTCGAGCATAACGCCAGTTGCACAAGATCGACAAGCTTGTGAAGATTGTGTACCAGGAGAAAGAAAATATTTGGAGGCGGTGCAACGATAGTCTGCTCAAGCTACACTTTAGCTTCTACTGCAGGCAGTGCGAGAGCAGACATTGGAGTCTGCACTTGGGAAGGAGTCTCAACTGGTGACCAGATCACGCGTAGGGGAGGTATTGGTGGCGGGATACCCTATTGAATCCAGCCAAGGGAGCCCTAACATGTTAGGAGAGAAAGAACTAGTGGAGTGTTTGAGGGGTTTCCAAATTAATCGAGAAAGGAACAATGTGGAAGGGCAGATTGGTTCCACACCAGTCCGAACTGAAGGGAAAAATTCTGGTCTGAATTTTAGTTTGTCAAAATGCATTAAGTTACTTCCGACGGCTAAGTTGAGGAGGGTGCCAAATATTGAGGCTTCATACAACCTGAGCGAGCAGCACAAAATATGATTTATAGTTGGAGAGGATGATCGCGAGGGTAAACGAACAGCTCATTCAGGTGTAATGGGGAGTTACAAGCGACTGGCAGCCGCTATGGATGTCGTTGTTCGTAAAGGGGACATAGAGAACCACGAACCACCGCATCGTAAGGAGCTTCATTATGTTCCGTGTCAAGTTGAGATGGAGAAAAAAGGCTACAACAAGGATGTTGGAACAACCGGATTGCCCAGGCTGAGCGGTCCACCTGCAAGATTGGTGTATAATATGCGCAGTAGATGTAATGTTTGTACATACATGGTAGCCACATCTCCCCGAACCAGCTCAAAGTCAAGGAGGTTAACATTTTTGGCAAATTCGACTGATCACTTGGCATTTTCAGCATTTGCAGAAAGGCAAAATAGGCTGGTTGTGATTTATGATAAAGACAACCAGCACTGGTTTCCAAGAAAGGGGCTGCCCAGAGTGTTCGTAGATCTACTTGTGGCTGAGCCTGTTGTAGCCCGAGCATTCCTTTCTCACTGGTTGGTGTTTGGAGAAAGGATTTCTATTGTGGGCGGGCTCTCCTTTGATTATCTAGCCACTACAACTGTTTCAAGTGGGCGGAATTTTATGTCAAGGACGAAACAAATTGCTATGGTTGTGGTCCCATAATTCATAAGGGCTGACAATCTTCCCAGCATGTTTCCTTTGGGAGGTGTTCGCGAGATCATGGGTGCTACTACACCAGTGGAAGAGTTTATTTCGCCGGCTTTACTTATTATGATAGCAGATTGTTTTCCCGCTGTGGGAGGGTCTAGCACTGGAGACCAGTGGATGAAACTTGAGTTCACCTTACTCATCTTTAGTAAGATTTAGAATTTGTTTCCTACAATTTACGGATTTTGGATTTTGTTGTAGCAGGTACTGAAATAACAGTTGCGGGGTTATCTTGCTTCCTAGACCGGTTATTAGGGCCAAGATATACGTCTGAGATGGAACGCTTAGCTGCAGCTTTAGCATTGGCGCCAAATGGTTTTGTTTGTCGTGCCTTGGTTCCGTCTGAGAATTGTGTTGTTAAAAACTTGGGGCATCATGGAATTGCTACTGAGTCAATTGAGGTGGTTGGCAAAATAGAAGAAAAAACCCATAATATGGGAGATATCACAACTGAAAATGATGCCAAAATGGATGTGACATCTGATGGAGAAGTTCCTGAATCGGATGAGAAACCAAATTTGAATGAAGTTGTTCTATCAGGGGATCCTACCCATCTAGGTTGGGTTGTTCAGCAATCTCGATCCATAGACCATCTTGGTTTGTCCAAATCAGGACACAAGTTGAGGCATGGGATATCTTACAAAGGACTGATATGATCTTTGCAGCAAGCTGAGTTTGTCGAGTCACACACTAGGGCAGCTTGGAGGGCAGGAGACCGGGTTTACTTATTTTTCCTTATATACGGAAACACTTCTACTCGCAACTGGAGTGGGCTTGGGAATGATGCGGGAGGTGGATCAGGTGTGCTACCATCTTCAAAACAGTCCACTGATCATACAGTCCGAAGCTTTCCTTTCCTACAAGGGGCTTCCAATCCAATGCTAAAGAGGTTGAGCAATGGCCTGAAGGGTCCACCTTGGGGACAAGGTGATTTTTAAGAGGGGCGAAAGTTAGGAATATGGGCTGGCAGGGGGTTGTTGGGGACTCACTGGGGTTGTTCATACTTGGATTGTCAAATGTATGGGATATAGGCTGACAAGTGGGAAGGGAAGTTCGGACCTTTAACTGTTGGTTGTGTTGTATGAGCCAGTTGGGCTGTTAGAGAGGGGAATATTCTCGGTTGGGAGGGGGGCCACCTGGACACACGCTTGAAGCAGTTAGTTTGTTAGAGGGGGGTTGTTAGTGTTTGGGTGGTTTGCTGACTGGGTGGACCTTTAAATAGAGGGGAACAATGTGTGTAAGAGGGGGGGATACATTTTTGTGAAGTTTCCACAACAGGCTGCTGTAGGAGGCTGGTTCGTTGGGACGTCCAGCAAGGGGCTCGGATGAGTGGTCTTCCACGGGTTCCTCACTCACTCACACTCCTTCCTTCTCCTTCCTCTACTCTTATACTTCTCTCCCTCCCTACTGTATTTTCTTTAGTTCTTGATGGATTTATACAGTGATTACATCAATATATACTATTTCCTTCTCATTTCTCCCTCACAATTTTTATACAACAGGAAGCAAGATTGACTTTGATGAAGTTGATGCTCAAGATACATAAGAGTTGGAGCAGGAACAGATTCCACAAGTCCCCGTGGAAGTAGTTCCTGAAACACAAGTATTGCGTAGAAGCGTAAGAGAGGTAAGAGAACCAGAGAGATGGTTTTCTAGTCACCAAAGATGGCGACTCATTATTGGTTGACAATGATGAATCTCTCTCCTACAAAGAGGCAATAGAGAGCTCAGAATGTGCAAGATGGCAAGAAGCCATGAATTCTGAAATGGATTCCATGTATCAGAACCAAGTTTGGGTTCCGGTCGATGCGTCAGTTGATGTAAAGCTCGTTGGGTGCAAATGGGTATTCAAGAGCAAACTGGACATGGAAGGTAAAGTAAATACCTATAAAGCAAGGCTAACGGCTTACTATGACTATGAGATTTGGCAGATGGATGTCAAAATTGTATTGCTTAATGGGAACCTTCAAGAAGATGTCTATATGACACAACCAGAAGGGATTGCCACTCCAGGTGAGGTCAAAAGGATTTGCAAGTTGTAGAGATCCATTTATGGATTAAAGCAAGCATCTAGGACATGAAACATTCGATTTGATAAATCCATAAAAAAAATTGGTTTCATTAAGAATAAATGTGAGCCGTGTGTTTACAAAAGGTTTAGCGGGAATGCGGTCGTTATCCTAATAGTATATGTTGATGACAAATTACTTACTGGAAACGATATATCAGTCTTACAGTCTGTTAAGGACTGGTTAAACAAATGTTTCTCCATGAAGAACTTAGTGAAGCAGCCTACATTTTAGGGATCACGATCATTCGTGATAGATCCAAAAGGTTGCTTGGACTAAATCAAAGTACATATATTGACTAGATAATAAAGAGATTTAGTATGAAACAATCCAAGAGGGGGATTGGTTCCGGTGTCACATGGTTTACATCTTTCTAAGAAATCGTGCCCTCAAACACAACAGGAGGAAGAGAGAATGAGAAAGATCTCATACGCTTCAGCGATAGGATCAATCATGTATGTCATGTTATGTACTAGACTTGATGTTGCCTATACATTGAGCATGGTAGACAGATATCAAGCAGATCCAAGAGAACAGCATTGGGCTGTTGTTAAGGTCGTCCTTAAGTATCTGAGAAGAACCAAGGATATGTTCCTGGTGTATGGAGTATACGAGGAGCTGGTGATCAGGGGTTATACTGATGCTGGTTTTCAAACATATCAGAATGATCTGAAGTCGCAATCAAGATATGTTTTTTGTCTCAACAGGGGAGCTGTAAGCTGGAAGAGTTCAAAGCAGACAGTCGTCGCTGATTCTACAGCGGAGTCCGGGTATATAGCAGCTTCTGATGCAGCCAAGAAAGCCGTTTGGATTCGAAACTTTGTCCAAGAGCTTGATGTGGTACCTAGCAGTAAATATCTCATCACATTGTATTGTGATAATACTGCAGCGGTGGCTCTTACAAAAGAATCAAGACCACACCAACGGACAAAACATATACTCTGGAAGAATCACCTCTTGAGGGATTTTAATCAAAGGGGTGAAATTGCAGTAAACAAAGTACCAATGGAAGAGAACATGGCGGACCCCTGGACTAAAGGCCTATCTCACCAGAAGCATGAGTATCATGTGAGAGCTAACGGACTGAAGGTTGTAAGCAGTTGGCTCTAGTGCAAGTAAGAGTCTGTTGGAGTTGGTGTCCTAGAACCAACTTTTGTATACTTTATGATAACATGTATTCATTGTTTTAAATATTAATAAACTACTTATCATAACATAATTGTTCTTCTGCGTGACATGATATGTGATAATGTCCCAATGGCGTATGTGTCATTGAATATTCCATCTGGGGACGTGTTTAAGATTTATTATTAATGAATATTATGAGTCGCGTACTTTGATGTATTGATGAAAACTATGACGACGTATATTTGTAGCGAGGTAGGATACGTTGGGTGCGTCACGGGTAATATTGCATTAATGAATAATGTGAGAAAGGATTTGTCCCTTCTGTTTTAACGGAAGTTGATATCTCAAACCCTTTGATGGAAATGATATAGCCTAAATAAATTCATAGTCATGGTGTTCGATAGGCAAGTTCATTTTCCGAGAAATCAAAGAAAGAGACATCGAGCACTTTGGTTGATGGCACCGGCATGCAACATGCTTGATTAGAGATATCGAGATAAAGGGATTACATTACACAATAAGCGTTCGTATGGGATATCATGTCGTTGTGACATTAACTTCTTTCTCTATCGGTGTTTTGGCGTGTTGCTAGACGTTAACCATGAACTTTAGGCTGTTTCGTCCAATGCCACTGAGAAAGAGGCCTAGAAAATCACACACTAAGTGTATCCAGAATCTCAGTTAAATAATATATTATTATTTATTATTTAATAAGTTGAACAAATATTATTCTCGCACGTGGTTTAATAATTATTCATATTTGTTTGATTGCATATATTTTGTCACCGGCTATTCGAGAGAATATAATGTGAGCAGAATATTTAATAAATATTTATGAGCTATTTAGTGAATATAATATTTATTTATTTATTGGCGAATAATGCAGTGATATTTATATAATAAATAAATAGTGGTTATTCAAGACCCGAAAAATATTGTGGAGGAATGGCGGACCGAGTTTAATGGTTCGGTGAAAAATAATAATATTGAATATTATTTGATTAAATAAAATTTAATTCGCAAGTAAAGCGCATGTTGAAAAATATTATTATTATTATTATTATTATTATTTGACATGAGGTTCTGCAGAGATTAAATAAATAATAAAGGGCATTGTGCAATTATTTTATTTTAACCCTAGCGATATATAAACCCAATTATATTATTTTCACAATAAGTCAATTCATTTGTTTGGTTGTGCACAACGGATTTGGAGAATTCTCTCCAGCCCTAAAGAGCTCCCTTCTCCAAGAACGCTCCCAAGAACGGAGAACGATCTTCCTCCACCTTCCACTCTCAAGTCAAGAGAGATCTAGAGAGAATCCTTTAGAAGTGATTCTCAAGGCGATCAAAGGCGGACGACACAAGCGATAGGATCTTCCATGCTAGCACCTGGAGATTCCTACGGCGACGTTCGGAGATTTGTGGAACACGTGTGGAGAAGCTGCTTTGATTCCTACAACGCAACGACGCAACAACGCAGATCTGTTGTCAAATCCATCAACTAAGAAAGAATTCCAACAAAGGTAATACTTTAATTGATTAAATTAATTATAAATAATATGTGATAATCCTCTCTCTGGTTCCGACGTTTTATCTCTTGTCTGTTTTCTTTTATTCAATTCTGTAGATCACGACGTTTATCGTTATGTAAATCTCGGATTGATCATCGAACATGACAAAAAACAAAGTTGGGCACGACCAATCGTGTGACGTCCCGGACCCAGCTGCCCCTCAACCCGAGCCCCAAGCCCGGTTGGCCGCATAACCCATGGCTCGTCTCCCCATAGGCCAGGGGCTGCCGACTAGCAGCGATGGTAAGTCAGTGGGGAGACTGTACCCCCATGTCAGAGTACACAGCGGAATAGCATCAAGGTAATAGAAATAGCGGAAGCACAACCAATGGATAAACAGGAGAAAAAGGGAAACATACAACCAAACAACAGAAGGAAAACCCTGATAGATATACAAAAGCCACACAGGCAGTGTCTGATACAAAAAGGATGCATGGCATGCTAGTACAATGGAAATAGAAGACAAGCATGCTATATAATGATACAAAAAGAACAAAAGTAGTCCACGAGCATCTCTAGCCAAGCTCGATCCTTTGCTCTGGATCTCCAGCTAGAACATACATGTATCAACAACCTGAAGCTGGGCCTTTGCCCCTACTAGTACCTGCAGCAGTGAAGTCTACACAGGTGCCCAAGAGGCCGCCCGGGTAGGGTGTGAGACAAGTCTCAGTAGGCCACCACCAACGATGTCTACGTGTAATCCAAATAGGTGTTCGCAAGCAAAGTGAGTAATAGACTGCAAGTAAGTAAAGCAATGTAAATAAACAACCCTCCCGCTCAGGTTCCGAAAGGACACCTGGCGGGTCTACCTGCTTCAGCTCATGGCTGGTAAACTGAACAATCACCAGAGGTATAAGTACATAGATATAGGTTATCACTGGCACGAGGTAAACATGTCTCTTGTCCATGTTTCTCACATACGTACAAGTATCACTGGCCCGAGGTATGAATGCCTCTCGTCCACAAGCACTGTAACCGGCGTGGGGTAGAAATGCCTCCCACCTGCAAAGGTTATATGGGCACGAGGTATAAATGCCTCTCGTCCTCAATCACTGTAGCTGGCGTGGGATAGAAATGCCTCCCACCCGTAAAGGTTATATGGGCACGAGGTATAAATGTCTCTCGTCCTCAATCACTGAGATTTATCTGGCACAGGGTAAGAATGTCTCCTGCCCAACACACGGGTTACCACAAGCATATCAACACAGCAAAGGATAACCATTAACATCACATTATTTAAGGCAAACCATCTTATATCATATCACATTAGCAATGCAAGGCATATCCATCGTATAATATCACATAAGCAAAGCAATGGCATACATACATTTCAATTCGTTAAAGGGGTTCAGGCTCTCTCATCTTAACCAACCTCTAACCAAGTCATTTCATTTGCCTAACATGGCAAATGCCCTTTCAAGACATTTCATTGAGGTTCAAAGGTAAAAAGGGGTCAATTCTCAAGGCATAACACCTATGGTTGACCACTCCCGGTCCATAACAAATCCAAACACCCTAATAAGGTTGGATTCATCACTCTTATACCACACGGGTCATTTAGATATGAAGCAGTCATTATAAATACGGGGTTTGGCGAAAGACAAACCATGGCACGACAACAATAACTCAATAAGGCGAAAACCCAAAATGAAAACCACGTGACCACCTACCTTAGAGCTGTAGGCGTAGGCTCGCTTGATATCAGCCTCAGATTCGCAGTAGATTGGAAGAGATCTGAGTTCAAGTCCAAAGCCCTGGAAATAGGGCATATGAGCCTGCATCAAAATAACAAGACGGAAGGCAAGATTTGCCAATGAAGGAAGGGTGCGTGAGGTTAGCCTTACCTTGGCCCTTCCAACGCTTCCAACGGATCAAGAAACGGACTCCAGACGAAGGCTCCACCAAGAGAAGAGTGAGAGAGAGGTTTGGGAGCTCAAGGAAGGCTCCTCCTGGTTCTGTCCGCGGGAAGAAGAAAGAAAGAGGCTTAAGCCTTATAAAATTAATTAAGAGAAAAAAAGTAATTTTACCCAGAACAGGGTCGCACGGTTTAGGCGCACGGTTTACCAAACCGTGCGCAAACCGTGCGCATCTCACTGCCTTCAGGTAAAGGGTCGCACGGTTTAGGCGCACGGTTTACCCAAACCGTGCGCAAACCGTGCGCACCTCCCTGCTTCCAGACCAAAGGCCGCACGGTTTATCCAAACCGTGCGCAAGCCGTGCGTAGGCCGTGCGCCCCTGTCTGCAAGTTCATTTCTCAACCTCCCGGGCTCCGAACAAACCCCAGACGCTCCCCGGACCTTCCTTAGAACATTACCCACATTAAACAAGCTTAAAGGAAAGGTTCAAAAGAAGAACTAACGATCCGTACCTTTGCCAAAGAGTCGGGTCGTTACACATCGCACACTTCCGCTGCGCCCGGAACCTACACCCCGCCCATCATTTAAAAACCATCAAACAAATATGAGGCGTCGGTGGATCTTCCAGCAGCTCCTCATCTTGAGCAACAAGATTGAGATAGATTTCTCAACCTATAAACTCCTTTGCTCATAAGTCTGAAATGTATTAGACCACTCCATGCAGGCTTCACTTCTGATTTTCCAGCTTTGTTCATCATTGGACAGCATGGACTTCCTTTACTTTTCAGGAATCGACTTCTCAACTTTGGCAATTAGAGCACTCGCTTTCTTTTCTGCTTGCTCAAGCTTTCTAGCCAACTCCAACTGATCTAGTCATACGGTTAGACAACCTTTAGGCACATGCTCAAACTTATTTTTGGGTGTGGGTGTCTTCTTTGCAACAACGGTTTTTGAACTTGAGTTCATGGGGGCTTCCCCTTTAGATTTCATATGTCCAGGCAAAACAGTCATATATTTGAAGGTCATGTGTCCTGCCTGGTTGCACCTTCCACACACATCTTTCTCAGCTTTAACCTTGCCCTTCTTGGGCAGCTTCTCAGCCTCTTCATAAGGAGTATCAACCACTAGTCCAATCCAGCTATCTCTCTCTTGGATGAACTCCCTTCTTGATTCCAGCTTGCTCCATTCATTCTTGAAGTTCATGGCCAATTTACAATGGTCCATGGTTTGGGCTCTCTTACCACAGTAGAAGCACTTCTTTCCAGTGGGTTTGACATCCTTCACGTTTGTCTTCACTTTCTTCTTGGGAATAGATGATTCAGCTTTCTACTTCACAGATTTTTCTCCCAAGGCAAATTCATCTCCGAGCTTCACCTGTTTCACAGCCTGTTGTGGTTCTCTCTTTTAATCTTCAGTAAATTTGTGGTACCTGGTATGATTGTGCCAACATCCATCATAGTTGTGACCATTTATGTTGCACATCTCACAGAAATTCTTCAGTGCTTCAAATATGTTCCTCATGGGCAGGTTTTTCATTTTCTGCGGAGTCTGTTTTCACTACAGCAGGCTGTCTCCTCTCCACAGCCTTGCTCCCCCTTGCTTTAGGACTTCTCTGATTTCCACATACTGACATATTATGTCAACAATCAATAGTCCTATGCCCGAACCTCCAGCAGCACCAACACCTTCCAATAAGCCTTATTCTTGCAGACTGTCCAGCATGACATGCTTGTTGTTTTTGGGCTGAAACCCCAACTTTTTGGGCTCCTTTTGGGGCAGTTCTTCTTGGATAAGCTCACCTTTGTCCTTGACATATCGGTGGTTGTCCAAAAAAATTTTGGACTTCTACATTTGTACAGTTTTTGAACTTTGTCCTGCACTTCCAGAAAATCCAGATTTAGTAACTGTACCGTGCGTTACCTTTTCCATGAGCATGAGGTGGAGGCTTCTCCACAAGATCACACACTCTTTGAGCCACCATTGTGAGCCTTCTCTGATGTAGGTCTCACTTCTGAAGTTTGTGTGGCAACACATTTTTTTCCAACGGATTGAGAAGTTCCAGCTTTGTCTTCCAGATTTTTCAGTTTGATTTTTAGTTCTAGACATTTCAGGTTGAGAGAGTTCTTCTCAATCATTCTTCAGCAACTGAATATTCCCTTCATGAATTTCTCTTGTCTCCATTAAGGAATTATCCAACTCTTTCACCCTTTTTGTTAGCAATCGGTCTGATATTGCTGCTGGTACCAGACCTCCCATCCTTCATACTTATCAAAGGAAGGGAAAGGCATAGAATTAATGACAAGGCAGGTGAGGATGACGTGGCAAGGGAAGTTAGTTACTTCCCTTTCCTATAAGGAGAGTCTTCAGTTCGGGCGGGACATTCTGGAGGAAACAATTGGAGGCGCACCTGCTGGAGCAGGAGCTGGAACAGGCGGACCGAACTAGAAATGGCCTTCTAGTTCGACTCATCTAAAGAGATCGCAGTCTCGGCTACTTCAGATACGCTCTATACCTTCTAGAGGACTGTAATCGCATACTGTTGTAAACACTTTCTGTTCTAGAAATTGTAGAAGCTGAATTACAGTTTGATAATAAGTTCAGTCTCAGTTTATTCTTTCTCCATTCTGCTGCTACCATTGTTAAGCTAGAAAACCCTAACAATTTGGTGCTTTCATTGAGTCCTATCTCTTTGATTTTTGCCTTGTGGTTTGCAATCTATGTTACCAGTGGTGCTTAGCCGAACCTGTTGCTGTTATAGCAAGACAGATAGGTTTCTTTCGAGTTGAGCTTGCATGCAGACTAGAATGGACAGCAAGTTAGCCACACTTCAAAAATCATTAGACTCGCAGCAGAGGAAAAATTCAGATCTAGAAAAGTTGATAGTAGCAGTCCAAGCGAGTATAGAAAAAGTTTTAATCGGCCAATCAGAAAATCAGAGGATGTTGCGGGAGCAGTTGCTGACAAATGAGGCAACTACTACTCGCCGCATCCGTGATTTGGAGGAGCAGACTGTGGAGCGACTTAAGGCCATTCAACCACAGACGCATCAGAGTTCTGCGTCTGGAGAATTAAATAACAGGCCGAAGGCTTCCTCTTTCCAGGGGAGAGACGGTGATGAGACTGATCCGAAGCAGGGACACCACTCTACTTCTACAGACGTGTTACTGCAAGAGGATTTAAGGAACATCACCAAGCATGTGGAAATGCCTTCTTTTTCTAGAAATGATCCGTTCGGATGGATAACTAAGGCTGAAACTTACTGCAGGATAAATTGTACACAAGAGGATTTGAAATTACCATTGACACAACTTTGCATGGAGGATTCTACATTGTACTGGTATTTGTCTTGGCAATTTTCTAGCCCAAATCTACACCGGGAGCAGTTAAAAACAGCTCTAATGGAACGATATGGGAAGGCTGCTGAAGGAGATCCAATTAAATTCCTCAAGTCCTTGCGACAGACCGGAACAGTGGAAAAATACATTGATGAATTTGAGCAAGTAGCATTGAGAATTCCAGACTTCCCCTGAAATGTGGTACATGAGCTTGTTTATGGGCGAATTACGATCGGAAATTGAAAATCACGTTTCCACTCATGAACCAACAAATAAGAACAGAATGTTATCTCTTGCTCGAAAGATTCAAAGGGAACTGGTTGGAGAAGGCTTAATACGCAGGAAGCCGACATTTGTACCTCTGCCTCGAAGACTGCCCCCTCCAGCGCCTTTGACTCATGTGCCCAAGTTTGTTCCTGACACCAATAAGAGGGAGGAGGAGGTGAGACTTGGTAGTCCGGTTGACAGGTGGACTGGTGTCAAGCCAATCAGCCGACAAGAAAGGGAGGAACGTAGACTCAAAGGGCTATGTTTTCGGTGTGGACAACCATACACACCTTTACATAGATGTCCTGAAAAGAGTTTAAGACTGCTAGTTTGGGAAATGGAAGAGCCTGATACAATGCAAGATACAGCAGCCGCGCTAGACCAGGAAGAAGGACAACGGGCCTCAGAAATTTTGGCAGAGGAGGAAGTTGTGGAATTTAGAAACATGGGGGACAACAAGGCCGAATCCCTCCTCATTGCTAGAACAGTTTCTGAAATTGCCGTCGAGGTTCTCATTGATAGTGGAGCAAGTCATAATTTTGTTTCAAAGACCCTCATTAAAGTCGCAGCGCTGGTAGTCAATTTGACTAAATCATACGGAGTAAAACTTGGCGATGGGCGGAGAACATTGTCTCAAGGCGTCTGTAGAGAGATTGATCTAAGCCTGGGAGACCTTACCTTCAAAATTGAAGCCTATATTTTCGACATTGCAGGTCCATACATAGTTTTAGGAATGAAGTGGTTGAGCACTCTGGGCTATGTCTTGACAAACTGGAGTCGTAAAACTATGGAATTCATGTGGAGTGGTAAAGAGGTCAAGTTGCAGGGCATTGCAGAAATGGATGTTAGACCGGAGAGCTTGCAATTAGTTTTACAAGAGAAAAAGGTTGTTGTAAACGGTTGGCTCTGGAAGGCAGAATTATTTTTCTCTGACACGGTCAAAGAGACAGGTGCAGACCGACAACAGTTAGACGAATTATTGACACAGTTCCGGACTGTTTTTGACGAACCTCATGGATTACTGCCTAGCCGAACAACTGACCATGCTATACCATTGATTGAGGGAGCTACACCGGTTAATATACGTCCGTACAAATTAGCTCACTATTTGAAAGATGAGGTGGAAAAACAAGTTTCAGATATGCTACAAAGGGGGGTCATTCGGTACAGCACTAGCCCATTTGCAAGTCCTGTTATTTTAGTCAAAAAAAAGACTGGGCAATAGCGGCTTTGTGTGGATTATAGAGCCTTAAATAAGCTTACTCTTCCCGATCGGTATCCCAAACCTATTATTGAAGAGCTCTTGGATGAATTACATGGGGAACATTTTTTCTCTAATTTGGATCTTACTTCTGGTTTTCATCAGCTTAGAGTCCGGGAGGACAACATTCAAAAAACAGCCTTCAAAACACATGAGGACCATTACGAATACCTGGTCATGCCATTTGGTCTGATAAACGCACCGGCCACCTTCCAATCCACTATGAATCATATTTTTCGACCACTTTTACGGAAGTTTGTATTGGATTTTTTTTATAACATTCTGATCTACAACAGATCTTGGCCAGAGCATCTTCAACATCTAGAGAATGTGTTTCGGTTATTATTGACCAACAAACTTTCAGCAAACAAAAAGAAATGCTCATTTGCTCAACCAACTGTGGAGTATCTTGGACATATTATTTCCTCCGAGGGTGCGGCAGTGGATCCTAAGAAGATAGCTTGTATAGTGGACCGGTCTCGTCCTCAAACTGTCAAGGCAATCCGTGGTTTCCTTGGGCTTACGGGCTATTACAAAAAGTTCATTTCCGGGTATGGTAAAATTGCAAAACCTTACGGATTTGACTCAGAAGGACAGTTCTTTCTGGACTGACAAGGCTGAACGAGCATTTGCACAGCTGAAACACTGTCTGGCTTGGGCACCTTTGTTGGCTTTACCTAATTTTTCTAAATCTTTTGTCATCGAATGTGATGCTTCAGGTACGGGTTTAGGTGCAGTGTTAATGCAAGAGGGGCAACCAATAGCTTTTTTCAGCAAGGCTCTTGCTGAGGTAAATTTGTCCAAATCTGTCTATGAAAAGGAAATCATGGCCTTGGTTCTGGCAGTCTCTCATTGGAGATGGTATTTACTGAGCCAACATTTTATAGTATATTCAGATCACAAGGCGCTTAAACACTTGCTTACACAGTGCATCCATACTACGAATCAACAGTGCTGGTTATCAAAGCTGCTTGGCTTGGATTTCGAAGTGAAATATAAACCAGGGAGAACAAATTTTGCTGCAGACTCGTTATCTCGTAAACATGAAGTCCAAGAACTCACAGATTCTACAAATTTCCATTTTTTCTCTGCAGTTTCTGCACCCTTATGGTTGGAGTTAGATCAGGTTAAATCAGAACAGCACCATGATCGCGCATTACAGCAGATTATTTCGGTTATTGCAGACCACCCGGATGCCAAATCAGGATATACACTTAATGCTGATATATTGTGTTGAACCCTGTTTTTTATTCTGGGTATTTCCGAATCCCACATCGGAATACCCCTTTATGTATTCCGTCTTTTCAATCTGTAAAAGAAGGCCTCCGCCTCACCTTGATGTATGGAGGTTACCTCTTAACATGGTATCAGAGGGAAATTAATCTCGAACCCTCCCTCCCTTGCGGATTCCCGGTTCTGTCCGGCCCCGCCTCTCACCTGCCCTCCCGGTTCTGTCCGATTCTGGCCCTCCTCCCTGCGCACGCCGGCCAGCCGCTCCCCATCCGGCGCATCTCTCCCCGCTGGATCCCGACCGGCGGGTTCTCCAGCCGACGGCCCCTGCCGGCTATCCCTCCCATCCGGCGGTTCTCCCCCCAGCCAGCGCCTACATCCCGCGACAGCCTCCCTGCTCCGGTTCTGTCCGGCATTCCCCCCTCCCGACGCGCGCACCTCCATCCGGCCCGCAACCATCATCCAGCGCGCGCGACTCCAGGCGGATCCTCTCCCGGCGCTTCGCGATCCCGACGCGGCTCCCGCCTCCTCGCAAATACGCGGCCGGCTCCTCCCGAAGGTAACCCCAGGCGCGCATCGGCCCCCAACGGCTTCCCGATCCGACCTCCGCTCGCGATCCAGCGCCAGTTCCCGGCAACCCCGTGCGACGGCTCCGCCCCTGTGCGCGCGACGGATCCCAGCCTCCTGATCTCGCCTGCTGCAGCTCTTCCCGGCGGCCCGCCTCTCACGGCTCCCGGCTCCCGGCGCCCTTCCCAGACGGCCTGCCCGACGCGGCTCCCTACGCGCGGCACCCCGCGGCCCTCACCCAGCGGCCCTGCTCCGACGCGACGTCGCTCGCCCAACGGTTGTGCTCCTCCAGCGGCTCACTCCCGACGCTCTAGCCGACTCGCCCTCCCGGCGGCTCCTCGCTCCGCCGACGGCCAATCCCGGCGCAAAACAAACAAAAGAAAAAAAATCCCAGCAATTTTTTTTTCTCCAGTCCCGACGAATCGGCTCACTCAAGGCGAACCGGTCCAGGCGGTCCGGTCCAGGAGAACCCCTTCAAGCGAACCGGCATTCTCCCAGCTCTTCCTGCGCCCGGCTTGCACCGGCTCCCGGCGCCCCTCCCGCTGTCCGTTGCATCTCGCGGTTCCGGCTTCCCGGCTTCCACCGGCCCTGCCTTCTACCGGCCGCGCTTCGTAGCATCTCGGTACTTCTGACCTCTTCAGTGGTTGTCCCTCGCCTCCATGGCAGCCTCTTCAGCTCTGCCCCAGATGATCACTACCTCCACCTGCCTCGTCAGTCATGGATATGGCCGCTCAGGCCCTCGTGGCCGTGATCGAATAGAGGGTCATCCACGTCCACTCTGTCAACACTGTGGCAAGCTCGGCCACCTGATTGATCGATCTTGGGTACTTCATGGGCGCCCATCTCAGCACCTGCGGCGGGATCTGACAGCAGTCCAGGAGGCTCCCTCCTCAGTCGACACTCTCCCATCATCTCTGGCATTGTCTATGGCGGACATCTGGCTGAGTCATGATCCTCGGACCCCTGCTGGACCCGGTCCATCTTCGGCTTCTCTAGCCCATTCCGCTGCTTCCGCTGCCTTTGTTGGTCGTCGCTCCTCTGCCTGGATGCTCGACTCAGGTGCCTCTGACCACCTCACCGGTGATGCTGGTATGTTGACCTCCTACTGTCCTTATACCGGTCCATCATCCATCACTGTCGTCAATGGCTCCACTATCCCCATTGTGGGTTTCGGTGCATGCTTCCTGACATCATCACTTCACTTGCCCTTTGTGGCACATGTGCCCCGCAGTCTCTTTAATCTTCTTTCCATCAGTAAGCTCACAAAAGATTTTAACTGTGCTGTCGTATTTACATCCTCTGTTGTTGTTTTTCAGGAGCTGACTACGAATCGGGAACTTGCTAGAGGCAAGCTTCGAGATGGGGTCTACATGTTTGATGGACCGAGACCCGTCGCCTGCACATCTATCTCTGATCGTGCCTTGGATCTTCATTCCCAGTTGGGACACCCCCGCCTCCACAATTCATCAGCTTTATCCGGATTTCAGACCACATACTTCTTTTCATTGTGAGTCTTGTACTTTTGCGAAACATCATCGCACTTCCTACATTCCTCGGGTGGATACACGGGCTTCCAAACCTTTTGATTTGGTTCATTCAGACATTTGGGGTCCTTGTCCCATCTCGAGTCATTTGGGGTATAAATACTATATATCCTTCATTGATGATTTTTCGCGAATGACTTGGCTATACCTCCTTCGAGAACGCTCCGAAGTGTTTTCCACATTTCAGACATTTTACAATGAAATTCAGAACCAATTTTCCACTTCTGTTAAATGTCTCCGCTCGAACAATGGGCGTGAGTACCTCTCTGTTGGTCGGAGTGGATACTCAAGAGGGGGGTGAATTGAGTTCCAATTTAAAAATTTCTGTTAAAAAGATTTCTATTAAAATCCTCCGATTTAAATAACAAGCTAAAATGTAGTGAATTTGTAATACAGTAAAGGGTCAGTTAGGTTCTCAAGAAATTGATTAGTTCTCAGTTAATCTAATCTGAAGATTAGATTAGCTTTTGAAACTAACCTAATGCTTTACAATAAATACAAACACTTGCTAGTTTAACTATCAGAGTTACTTTAAAACAGATTTGAATTTAAAGTACTTAACAGCGGAATATTCAATGTAGTTTAAAACAAAATAAATAAGCACAGCAGTTTTAACCAAGAGGTTCAGTCTCAAGCTGAGACTTAGTCCTCTCAAATAGTTTATATAAACTTTGATCCACACCCTGGATCGGGGTAAACAACAGTACACAGACTGTCCAGGCACTAAGACCTCTACCGCAGTTCTTCGTGGGAAAAACAAAACAATAGCACACAGGCTATCCAGGTCACACTTGACCTCTACCACAATTCACAATGGGAACTAAAAGGATTCAGAAGGTTTGAGTGAGGATTTTAGATATCCTCCAGTTATGCTCAGGAGTCAGTGTGTGCACACACACTACTCAAAAATGTGAATAAATGAAACACAATAGAGCTAAACGAATATAGATGAATTTAGAATGCTCTATGTGTTTTGAGTGAAGCTCTGGACTCCTTAGATTGATGCAGATGCAGCTTTGAGTCCTTCTCTGGTCATTGTCAAGAAAACAGAGTGTCGTTTTTGTATTTGACTTCCAGGTCCAGGTTGATCAGCCAGATCAGCTTGAATGAAGGTGAAATCGTTGAAGCTCTTTTCTCCTTGAATGTCCAGGTTCTACAGATTCAGTATGCATTCTTTCTTCTTCTTCTATGCATGTAAGTCTCGTATTTGCATGTGAAGACTGACCACCCAACCGACGTGTCTTTAGTAGTTCGAGGTTCCCTTATATAGCTTTAGCTCCGGCAATGGGAATGATTACCTTTTTACAGGTACGAGGTACGGTTCCTGAAATGTCAACCACTATCATTAATTAATAGCAGGTGCATTAAAAACATCAAATATGACCGTTGCTAAATAAACAAATAGAAATAGAGTTTAGAGAAACTATGACTGATTTCCATCGGTAGCTCTTAGTATCAGTGAGCTTGTACGGTAGCTCTTAGTATAAGTGAGCTTGTATCGGTAGCTCTTCTGTATCGATAGCTGTTATCCTTTATAACGGTAGCTCGCAGGAATCGGTAGCTTTTCCTATCAGTAGCTGTTACTCTTTATAACAGTAGCTCTATGTATCGGCAGCTCTTTCTATCGGTAGCTGCTATGCATATCGGTGACCTTTCTGTATCGGTGAACGTATGTATTGGTGACCCATACCAGTGAGCTTACAAGGGTGGACTTCATAATAGTAGCGGTTATTCTGTATCAGTCGACTTGTGCATACCGGTAGACTTATTCTATCGGTAGCTCAGGTGTAACGGTAACTGTCTGTATACCGGTGACCTTATCCATATCAGTAGACTTTTGTACCGGTGTACTTAGCCTTATCGGTAGCTGTGTACCTGAGACCTTTGTTTATCGGTAGACTCAACACTTAACACTTATCTGTTCTATGCAAAACATATCCAGATTGAGTCAGTAACATTTCTAAACAAGTATAAACATAGATAACCATTGATTAACAAATTCCAATGATCATTTTGATATTTTATCAACTTAATAATATGATGTCATAGATTGAACGAATAATTATTATAAAGATAAACATTATTTGGGATTATCAAAGCATATTGAAACATAATTGAGATTATCAAAACAGGTGAGGTCAACACTCTCCACCCATTTTCGACACTTTCTCCAGGCGAAAGGCATCATTCATCATACCTCCTGTCCAGATACACCCCAGCAGAATGGAGTGGCCGAGCGGAAACACCGCCATATTTTGGAGACTACTCGTGCCCTCCTCTTCCACCGACAGGTGCCTCTGCATTTTTGGGGAGATGCGATACTCACTGCTACCTACCTTATAAACCGTCTTCCTTCTTCTATTCTTCAGGAGGAGACTCCTTTTTGGGCTCTGTTCTCTTCTCTCCCTCCTCACTCCCTTCCGCTTCGAGTGTTTGGATGTCTATGTTATGTTCGAGACACACGTCCTGGACTCTCCAAACTCTCTCTCAAATCTCTCCAGTGCATCTTCCTTGACTATTCCCGCACTCAGCGCGGATATCGTTGCTACTCACCGAACCTCCGGAGGTATGTCATCTCTGCTGACGTCTCATTTGTTGAGAACTCTCCGTTCTCCCTTCCCTCTCCTCATCCTGACTCAGTCATCGATGATTGTCTTCCTATCCTCATCCACTCTCCTCTGGTGTCTCCCCCTACAACTGACACACATTTTGGTAGGGTCTACTCTCGTCGTCCATCACTTGTATTCCCCACCCCGACCAATGACACCGTCGTTCCCGCTTCGTCCGATGCTCCTACCCCGGCACCAGAGGACTTGCCCATTGCTCTCCGGAAAGGTACTCGCTCTTGCCAGAGTACTCCTCTATTTGTATTTTCCTACAGGGGTCTGTCCGCTCTGGAGACAGTTTTTATTCCTCTCACTGTGGGTGAAGCAAAATCTCACCCGGGATGGTTAGCCGCAATGCGGGATGAGTTGCAGGCGTTGGAATAAAACCATACTTGGGATATTGTCCCCCTTCCAGCAGGCAAACAGGCGGTTGGCTGCAAATGGATTTACACAGTCCGGCTGAATCCCGATGGCACTCTCCATCGACTCAAAGCCCGCCTTGTGGCCAAGGGCTTCGCCCAGACTTACGGTATTGACTATTTTGATACCTTCTCTCCAGTTGCCAAGATGGCCTCCGTCCAGTTATTCATCTCTCTGGCAACTCATCATCGCTGGGCTCTTCATCAACTGGGTGTCAAAAATGCATTTCTCTGTGGATTTCTTGAGGAAGAGGTTTATCTGTCTCAGCCCCCCCGTTTTTGTGCCTCCGGCGCTAAATCTCAAGTCCGTCGACTCCGCCGCTCTCTTTACGGCCTCAAGCAGTCTCCTCGTGCTTGGTTCGGCCGCTTCAGCACTGTCGTCATCGACTTTGGGCTCTCTTGCAGCATGAAAGATCACACTGTGTTCTACGGGACAACCTCCGTTGGTTGCATCCTGTTAGTCGTTTATGTGGATGATATCATCATCACCGGCAGCGACAGTGACGGCATCACCCAACTCAAGGGTCATCTTCACCAGCACTTCCACACTAAGGATCTCGGTGAGATTTTGCTGTGGCCAACGGAAATATGCATTGGATATTCTGCATGATGCTGGGCTGACACAGGCCACTGGTGTCGACACTCATCTGGAACCTGGGGAACGGTCTCTTTATGACTCCTCCGAACCGTATTCACACCCAGAGCGATATCGTCGACTAGTGGGCAAACTCAATTATCTTACCATGACTCGTCCTGAGATTGTCTGCGCTGTCGGCAAAGTGAGCCAATTTATGGAGCATCCGACCACCTCTCATTGGGATGTTGTCCTCCGCATCGCCAAATACATCAAGCGAGATTCTGTCTGTGGTCTTCGCTACTCTCATCATGCTCATCTCAATATTGAGGTCATCTGTGATGCAGATTATGCTAGTTGTCTTGCTACTCGGAGATCAACTTCGGGGTTTGCCGTATTCATGACAGACAAACTCATCTCCTGACGCAGCAAGAAACAGATGGTCGTCTCCCGCTCCAGTGCGGAGTCCGAGTACCGAGTCATGGCCACAGTCACTACAGAGATCATTTGGCTTCGACATCTCCTCCAGGAGCTTGGCTTTCCTCCACAGACATCTGCTCACATCTGGTGTGACAATCAGGCAACCACCAAGATTGCTTTGAATCTCGTTTTCCAAGAACGTACGGAGCGTATTGAGGTGGACTGCCACTTTCTTCGCCACCACCTGGAGCAAGATAATGTCAGCCTTAGCCACATCCCGACGGCGGACCAGTTTGCTGACATCTTCACCAAAGGCCTCCCAGGAGCTCGCATCGCCTCGCTCAGTTCCAAGCAAGGCATCCACAGCATCTGCGACCCAGCTTGAGGGGAAGTGTGTCTGGTCTTTTCTTAATGTTATCTGTCTTTTGTGGGACTCGTATTCCAAGCTGGGCATGTCCAGCTTGAGGGGGAGTGTTGAACCCTGTTTTTTATTCTGGGTATTTCCGAGTCCCACATCGGAATACCCCTTTATGTATTCCGTCTTTTCAACCTATAAAAGAAGGTCTCCGCCTCACCTTGAGGTATGAAGATTACCTCCTAATATATTGTATTTCAAAGGGCGCTTCATTCTCTCTAAATCTTCCAACCTGATTCCAAAAAATTTACACTATTACCACTCGTCTGCTGTTGGTGGACATGCTGGTTATTACAAAACTTATAAACGTCTGGCAGTGGGTCTTTTCTAGACAGGTATGATACAGAGCGTTTTAAAGTATGTTCGCGAATGTAACACATGCCAACGCCAAAAATATCTGACCCAACTTCCCGCTGGATTATTAGAGCCCTTACCAATTCCTCATTTAGTTTGGGAGGAGATTTCTATGGATTTTATTTTTGATTTACCTCGTTCTCAGATATTTGATGTCATCATGGTGGTGGTGGACAAACTTTCCAAGTATTCCCATTTTATTTTGCTCTGCCATCCTTAAACTACTAAAGTAGTAGCCACACAGTTTGTGAAAGAAATTGTTAGACTACATGGCTTTCCAAGGTCGATAATTAATGATCACGATCCTTTATTTGTTAGTACTTTCTGGAAGGAACTCTTTCGCTTGGAGGGCACAACACTGAAGATGAGTTCTTCGTACCATCCACAAACGGATGGCCAAACCGAGGTTGCTAATCGTTGTCTCGAAACCTATTTGAAATGTTTTTCTTCGGAGCATCCTCTTTCTTGGGCCCGCTGAATACCCTGGGCAAAATTTTGCTATAATACCGCCTCTCATTCAGCAACCCAAATGACACCCTTTGAGGTTGTTTATGGACGTAAACCACCGACTATACCTCGTTTTATTCCCGGGGAGACTTGTTGAGTCTGTGGCCCAAGTACTCACTGATCGGGATACAGTTTTGGTGCATCTTCAACGAAATTGTTTCCGAGCCCAACAGTTAATGGTCCATTACGCTAATAAACACCGGCAGGACGAACAATTTCAAGAGGGTGATCTTGTTTATGTTAAGTTGCGTCCCAATGTTCAAACTACAGCTACAAAAAAGCTTTGTCCCAAGCTCTCTGCTCGGTTTTATGGCCCCTTTCCTGTGCAGTCTCGTCTTAGTCCCGCTGCCTACCAACTTATTTTGCCAGATGGCATAAGGATCCATCCAGTTTTTCATGTGTCCCAGCTTAAACGAGCTATTGGGAACAATCCAATTCAGGAACACTTACCTGTTGTCGTTGAAGAAGGCCTGGTATCTCATATTTTTCCAGTTGAAATTTTGGATTTTAAAGTCCAGCCGGGTACCTCCAAAGGGCTTTGTTAGTAAGGCGGCAGGGCCTCTCGTCCGACGAGTCTTCTTGGGTGGATGTCGACTTTTTCCTTAAACAGTTCCCTGACTTCCACCTTGAGGACAAGGTGGATTTTGAAGAGGGGAGAATTGTTAGCAATCGGTCTGATATTGCTGCTGGTACCAAACCTCCCATCCTTCATACTTATCAAAGGAAGGGAAAGGCATAGTATTAATGACGTGGCAAGTGAGGATGACGTGGCAAGGGAAGTTAGTTACTTCCCTTGCCTATAAGAAAGAGAGTCTTCAATTCAGGCGGGACATTCTGGAGGAAACGATTGGAGGCTCACCTGCTGGAGCTGGAACAGGCGGACCGAACTAGAAGTGGCCTTCTAGTTCGACTCATCTAAAGAAATCGCAGTCTCGGCAACTTCAGATACGCTTATACCTTCTAGAGGACTGTAATCGCGTACTGTTGTAAACAATTTCTGTTCTAGAAATTGTAGAAGCTGAATTACAGTTTGATAATAATAAGTTCAATCGCAGTTTATTCTTTCTCCATTCTGCTGCTACCATTGTTAGGCTAGGAAACCCTTACACTTTTTGAATTTACTTCTAGTTGGGCAGCCTTGATATCCATGGAGATTTTATGAAGCTTTTCCAATGCATGGAACACCTCCTTGACGACATCCTTAAAAACTTCTTTATCACATTCAACTCTTTGCAATTCTTCATCGGTTTGAGAGGATCTTTCATTGTAAAGTGTGACAGTTTCTTCCTTAGCTTTCACAAGCTTTGTGAAAGTGTTGTAGGAGCTCATCTTCTTTGTCGATGCTTATCTTCTTTGTCAATGCTTCTTCTGGTGCATCAGCCTCTTTCTCTAGCTATGACATTTGTCAAGTAATCCTTAATTTCAGAATAAAATTCATTGAGTGACTCATCAAAGTCGTCTTCTTCACAGCTTGAGCTTGTACAACTAGAAGAACATTCACCAACTGACTACCTTCAGCTCGTGGTTGTTCCTCTTGTTTCCTGGTGCTCTTTGCTTCTTGGACTCTCTTCTGTCTGTTTCTTAAGGTCTTGGCAAAGACTTCCAAATTGGTTTCGATGGGGATGAAATCTAACCTTTCCATCTCAAGCACTTCTTCAAACATTTGAAACTTCCACTTCATATATATCAGATAGAGCAACTGGGAGAAAAATTTGCAATCCTTATTCAGAGGGAACCTTGTGCTTCGGATTCAATTGAGACAATGCAGTAGATCTGATGAAGCGTTGTCGTGCGCGTTCTCAAAATATTTTAACTAAGTGCAACATATGAGTTGACTTAGGTCGTTCTCTTGAGGAGTTGTTGCGGTCAAACACCCACTACTTCTAATTCACATTTTTTTTATATTTTTTATTTATGAAATAAAATGAACAAAAATGAAGATTTGAGAATTTAGAATGCAGAACTAAAATTAAACATGCATATGCAATGCAAACACAATTAATGCAAACAGAGTGAAGTTAGAATGAAAAGAGATATTCCCAATAGAATCACCCAAGTAAACCTTTATTGTCTTATTATTAGCTTCAAATTTACTTAATGATCATACTTCATCGTATGTATGAACATCGTCTTATGTCTATGGTTGTGAGTATGCAGTGCTCTCAACGATCATCGAGAGACCGCACATCCACCTCCTCGGTCGAGGGAGAATATTGCAAAATAGAAAGCCAAGTCTTGGGTGGCAAGTGGAGACACAAAGACGTCTTACCCACTAAAATTTTCCTCGGTCTAACTCAAAGCAAATAAGAAACATTGAGCATGAATGTTCAAAGACTTGGATTCATCACTGAATTACTCCCTCAGGAACTTTCTCGAGTTAGCTACTCATGATCATGAGAATAAGAGTTCACAGTGAAGAAAAAAAATGGAGTAAAAACACAAAGGATAAAAATGAGAGAAGAAAAAAACTAACATATACTAAAAATGCATAATACTATTACAATAGAAAAGAAACTACAAAACAACATAAAATGACCAATAAGAGCTACCCCAAGTTGTCGACCCTTTGAAAATGAGAGAAGATACATTTTTATAGAGAGAGGGGGCAAAAATTTTGCTCGAAAAATATCCTTCGAAAGTTTGCATGTAGTAGACCCATTTAAAGATCGAATTTGTAAAAGTGATCTTCTTGAAAGTTGTTCCCCTATGTCTCAACCATCGACCCACGAGATTTCAGCTTCATTGGCCCCGTGTGGAGAGAGTTATAGCCAATTTACTCCGGAAATTTATTTTGTTCAGGCAAACTCTTTGTATTCCAATGCACTGAGTTCCCATGCCATTATGACTTTGAAAATGAAGGAATCACGCGTGGCCACAGAAATAAAAGATGTTCCTCTGAATGTCTTCCTTCTACATGTAGAATTTCATCTCATTTGGGTCATTTATGAGATATAGGCCCATCATCAATGTAACGTCTCGGTTCCGGGTGTCGCCCAGAGGTGCCCCGTACCCGATTGGTCACATGACCTCAAGTGCATTTTCCCGAACGCTAGAAGCTGCCGACTAGCAGCGAGGGTCTTGGATGTGATAGTGGGGAAATTATGCCCTCATTGACAGAGTAACACAGCGGAAATAAACAGATAAGAATAGTGGAAACAGTAATAACAGACGATAAGTAAACAGCGGAAGACTGAAATTAATAAACTGAAGCACGTATATAAGTGATGCATGATACATATGTTTAGGAAAGCAGTCAAACAAGTCACAATGCTGGAATACAATACGAAACCAAAGTACAAGGAAAACAAATAAACTCCCGCAGCATCGCAAGTCTCAGCTTGGTCCCATGCTCTCCAACTCCACGGCAGTCAAGTACCTGAAGTAGAATGACACTTGCTCTTATCTATACCTGCAGCAATATAATCTGTTTGGTCCCAAAAACATGACCCAAACAGGGTGTGAGACGAATCTAAGTAAGCAACCACCCAAACATCTGTGCCTAACAGTCAGTGAATATATATGGCAGACAATAAGCAAAATGAAGCAGTAAACAAGGAAGTACTCAAAAGTAAACAATCCTACAGTTTCAATTGCATTCATTTTCATATATCAAAAAGCAGATAATCAAAAACAAGTAACCCTCTAGGAAGTACTCACAGCCTAACCCATCTGGTTCAACCAATCAAACACAAGCAACCCTCTGAGAAGTACTCACAGTCTAACCCCTCTGGTTCAGTTTTAGCAAAGACTCTCTGAGGAGCACTCACCGTCAATTCCCCTTGTGGTCTCGTATCAGTAACTATAAACACTCTGAGGAAGCACTCAATGTTCAATTCCCCATGTGGTCACGCAATGTGGAACTACAGACACTCTGAGGAAGCACAAACAAGTAAGCAACCACCTAAAGATATGTGCCTAACAGTCAGTGAATATATATGGCAGGCAATAAGCAAAATGAAGCAGTAAACAAGGAAGTACTCAAAAGTAAACAATCCTACAGTTTCAATTGCATTCATTTTCATATATCAAAAAGCAGCTAATCAAAAACAATTAACCATCTGGAAAGTACCCCCTCTAGTTCAACCAATCAAACACAAGCAACCCTCTGGGAAGTAATCACAGTCTAACCCCTCTTGTTCAGCTTTAGCAAAGACTCTCTGAGGAAGCACTCACCGTTAATTCCCCATGTGGTCTCGTATCGGTAACTATAGCCACTCTGAGAAAGCACTCAACGTCAATTCCCCTCTGGTTCAACCAATCAAATACGACGATTGGACTGAAAGAAGTTCTCTCGAATATGTACGAGAAGCCTTCTGCGGCAAACAAAATGCATTTGATGTGACGATTGTTCAATCTGAAAATGGTTAAAGGAAGAATTGTTGTAGATCACATCGACGAATTCAACACCATCATAAGTCAGTTGATATCGGTAGAAATTGCGCTTGGTGATAAGGTATGTGCACTAGTTTTACTATCTTCATTACCCGACAGTTGGGAAGCAACTGTAACAGCTGTGAGCAGTTCTTCAGGGAATACAAAGTTGGTTCTGAAGGATGTGTGGGACCTGATCCTCAATGAGGATATTCGAAGGAGAGAATCGGGCAGATTCCCTGGTTATGCTCTGAACGTTGAAGGAAGAGGAAGATATGTGCAGCGAGACAATCCCAGAGGACGATCGAAGTCAAGAGGAAAGAGTCGAGACAAGGCAAAAGGGGCTGGTCTTACCTGCTAGACTTGCGGGAAGAAAGGACATGTCCAGAAGGAGTGCAGAGATAAACGGAAGGCACCTGAAATCAGTGGAGCAAATACAGCGACTGAAGGAACTGATGACGTGTTGTTGTTGAGCGTGGATAGCCCTATGGAGTCTTGGATTTTAGACCCAGGGGCGTCTTTCCATTCCACATCAGAGAAGGGTTTCCAGAAGAAAAAAAATTGTTTTTGAAAATTTTGGAAAGGTTTATCTTGCTGATGATGAACCCTTGCAGATCGTGAGGAAGGGTGATGCACGGATCAATACCAACAGTGGGAGTCTCCTGGTTCTGGAAAACGTGAGGTATATCCTTGTCTTGAGAAGAAATCTTATTTCTGTCGGACAGCTTGATGATGCAGGGTTGAGTACCACGTTCACTGGTGGTGCATGGAAGATCACCAAAGGAGCTATGGTCATAGCTCGGGGAGCAAAGAATGGAACCCTGTACAACATGACAGAAACTTGCATGGACATAGCTGCATCACTGAAAGCTATCAAAGATTCACAACTGTGGCACTACAGGCTAGGTCACATGAGTGAGAAAGGGGTGAAGGCGTTGACGACAAAAAGAATGTTACCAGAGCAGAAGTCTGTGGATGTAGGCCTATGTGAAGATTGTATCTTCAGAAAGCAAAAGAAGGTGTCTTTTGCGAAAGGAGGCAGAACACTAAAGGCTGGAAAGCTGGACCTAGTGCACACTGATGTTTGGGGGCCAACACTAGTACTTTCCCTTGGAGGGTCACAATACTATGTGACATTCATCGACAACTCAACAAGAAAGATATGAGTTTACTTTCTGAAAAGAAAATCTGATGTATTTAAGATGTTTCAGAAGTGGAAGGCCATGATAGAGAATGAGTCGGGATCAAAACTGAAATGTTTGAGGACAGACAACGGTGGAGAGTATAGCAGTCAGGAGTTCAGAGAATTTTGTTCTGATAATAGAATTCAGTGGGATAAGACTATTTCAGGTACACCGCAACAGAATGGTGTGGTAGAGAGGATGAATAGGGCGTTGAATGAATGTGTCGAGGGTATGAGGTTACACTCGGGGTTACCCAAGACTTTCTGGGCTGATGCAGTGAACATGATAGCATATCTCATCAACAGGAGTTCATCTGTACCAATGGGAGAATGTCTACCCGATGAGCTCTGGTCTAGTAAGGAGGTAAGACTCACATTTACGAGTCTTTGATTGTTTGGCATATGTACATGTTGATGCTCATACAAGGGACAAACTTGATGTTAAATCCAAAAGATATTTCATTATTGGCTATGGTGTCGAGGAGTTCAGTTACCGCTTTTGGGATGATATCAACAAGATGGTCATCAGGAGCCGAAACGTGACATTTAATGAAGGTGTCACGTACAAGGATCATTGTGCAGCTAAAGATGAAAATGGGAACAAAAAATAAGAGTGCAAAGAGCAATTGGAGCTTGAAGGTGTACCTGAGTATAAGACATTGAAACCAGTGGAGCCTACTCCTCAAGTGGAGTTCAGGAGATCAACAAGGGTGAGAAGTTGTGCAGAGGTATTCACCATCATTACATTATTTGTTATTGACTGACGATGAAGAACTAGAATGCTTTGAAAAGACAATGCAGTTGAAGGAGTCGAGTAAGTGGGAGTTGGTCGTGAAGGAAGAAATTTCTTCACTACATGACAACAATACTTGGGAGTTGACACATCTGCCACAAGGAAAGAAAGCATTGCAGAACAAATGGGTATATCGGGTCAAGGAAAAACATGGTGGAAAGAGGAGATTCAAAGCAAGGCTGGTGGTGAAAGGCTTTCGACAGAAGGGAGTGGATTTCACTGAAATTTTATCACCTGCAGTGAAGCTTACAACCATCTGGGTGGTTCTCAACATTGTGGCATATGAAGACCTGTATCTTGAGCAGCTTGATGTGAAGACGGTTTTCCTACATGGTGACCTGAAGGAGGACATCTATATGCAGCAGCCAGAGGGGTATATTGAGTCTGAGAAGACATGGCATGCAAACTCCAAAAGAGCTTGTATGAGTTGAAGCGGGCACCCAGGCAGTGGAACAAAAAGTTTGATGCATTCATGACTAAAGATGCATAAAAACGATGTGGCATGTATCAATGTTGTTACATCAAGTATTTTGGTGATGAATATATTATATTGCTTCTGTATGGGGATGTCATTGCAGGATCATGTATGCAGAGGATTGATGAGCTGAAAATGCAGTTAGCTGAAGAGTTGGAAATGAAGGATCTTGGAGAAGCTAGCAAGATTTTGGGAATGAAGATCAAGAGAGACTGTACAGTTGGAACCTTAATGTTATCACAAGCTGACTACATTGGGGAGGTTCTGAGAAGATACAGTATGCTGGAAGAAAAGTCAGTCTTTATTCTCATGGCGGACTATTTCAAACTATCAAAGGAGCAATCACCAAAGACGGCAGAAGAGGTTGAGTACATGGCAAAGGTTCCATACGCATCAGCTGTTAGAAGCCTGATGTATGTCATGGTTTGCACTCGACCTGACATTGCTCATGCAGTGGGAGTTGTGAGCAGATACATGACTAACCCTGAAAAGCAACATTGGGAAGCTGTGAAGTGGATAATGAGGTATTTAAAGGGCAGCAAGGAGGTATCTTTGTGCTTTGGTAAAGGAAATTTATTGCAGGGGCATGTGGATGCTGGCCATGGAGGTGACGTCAACAGCAGAAGTGTCACAGGTTATGTATTTACATGTGGAGGAACTGCAGTAAGTTAGATATCACAATTGCAGAAGGTGGTGGCTTTATCCACCACAAAAGCAGAATACGTTGCTATAACAGAAGCTGGGAAGGAGCTGGTTTGGCTGAAGAACTTCTTGGATGAGCTGGGAAGAAAGCGAGACGAGAATGTATTGCACTGTGATAATCAGAGTGCTATAAATCTTGCAAAGAACCCGGTGTTTCATGCTCAGACGAAGCACATTCAGTTGAAGTACCATTTCATCAGAGGTTTGATACAGGATGGATTGGTGACATTGTAGAAGATTTGTGGAACCAACAATCCGGAAGATATGTTGACGAGGCCGATGGTAATACAGAAGGTGAGGCACTGTTGTGCCTCTGTTGGTCTTCACTGATGAATGGAGGATGAGGCGGAATAAGGGAGGACACAATGAGAGTACAAGAGGAAAACAGCTGATATTTCATGAATCGTCGGCTCGAAATTGAAGTTGTGAATGAAAAGCATGCGCACTGGTGAGTAAAGAAGAGGAGGAGCTCAGATTAAGTTGTCTTAGTCATTGGCATCAAAGCAAGTTAGCGTAGCGGATCAGGCTTCAAGTGGGAGATTGATGGATTGGTGCAATCCGATCCTCTTTGGATGTTGTTGGGCCGAATGTTTGCGGCCTATACTATGCACTAGGCCGCAACTCCACGGGTCGAGCTCCGCGGTGAGCTCGTTGGGGGTTGTAAGGGGCAACGCGCCTCTGCTCCAAGGGTCTGAGGGCTGAAGACCTCAAGCCCAAATTCTGGGGGCCACTGTAGCAGAGTTGACCGGACGACACCGACATGGCATTGTAGCACTGCGAACTTTGACACGACTATTGTAGTAGTGCGGACTAGCGACACTGACATGGCATTGTAGCTCCACGGACTTCCAATCGTCGGCCACTGTAGCAGCTTGGACTTGGGTGGCCGCAGCACTGTAGCGACTTTCAGCCACCTTTTACTGTAGCACAGCAGACTTTATGTGTGGTTGGTGGAATAGTACTTCATCCTCCATGTAATTTTGTGCTCCCAACTATAGTGAAACTTATGCCTCTCTGTGGACGTAGGGATCGTTTCCCGAACCATGTAAATCTCTGTGTCCTTTGTGTTTCAATCTTCTCTATCTTTTCTTCATCTATAATCAGATTCTGTCAGTGTGACTCCCAACGTTTCTGCAACACATCGTATGTATGAACATCCTTTTATGTCTATGGTTGTGAATATACAGTGCACTCAACAATCGTCGAGAGACCGCACATCCACCTCCTCGATCGAGGGAGAATATTGCGGAAGAGAAAACTAAGCCTCGGGTGGCAAGTGGAGACACAAATGCGCCTTGCCCACTAAGATCCCTCTCGGCCTAACTCTAAGCAAATAAGAAACGTTAAGCATGAGTGTTCACAGACTTGGGTTCATCACTAGATTACACCCCCGGGAACTCCCTCAGGTTAGTTACTCATGATCATGAGCATAAGAGTTCATAGTGAAGAAGAAAACGGAGTGTAAATAGAAAAGATAAAAATAAGAGAATGAGATTAAGAAAAAGACTAACATATACTAAAAATGCATAATAATATTACAACAGAAAAGAAACCACAAAACTAAAGAAAATGACCAACAAAGACTACCTCCAAGTTGTCAACCCTTTGAAAATGAGAGGAGATACATTTTTATTTTTATAGAGAGGGTGAAAATTTCGCTCCAAAAATATCCTTTGAAAGTTTGCGTGCGGTAGACCCATTTAAAGATCAAATCTGTAAAAATGGTCTTCTTGAAAGTTGTTCCCCGATGTCTCACCCATCGACCCACGAAATTTCAGCTTCATTGGCCACGTGTGGAGAGAGTTATAGCCAATTTACTCCGAAAATTTATTCTGCCCAGACAGACTCTTTGTATTCCAATACACTGAGAACCCATTCCATTATGACCTTGAAAATGAAGGAATCATGCGTGGTCATGGTAATAAAAGATGTTTCTCCGGATGTCTTCTTTCTACATGTAGAATTTCATCTCATTTGGGCCATCCATTTATGAGATATAGGCCCATCGTCAAAAATTGTCAGATATGTGCACAATTTTTGAGGTCTGACTTATGAGTTAGTTTTGGGCCTTCAAATGGTGGATTGAGCTTTGGGCCATGAAAGATGAAATGAATCCCAACGAACATAGAACCCTAAAAAAAGAATATTTCAATTTGGATCAGTGTAGAAAAACTTGTGATCTAAATATAGAATAAAAATAAAACAGTTAAAATCCAAAATTAGATCATTTTAAAATTAAGCTCAAAATACTACCTAAACTTATAAAATGTGACAACTGCCCATAAAATAACACTTTGATAGGATTAAAAACATTGAAATTTAAAGTAAAATTATTAAAAATATTTTCTCTGTCAAGATCCAAACAGAAGGAACTTATGCTCCGATACCAATTAAGATTGGCCAGTGGACCGTGCAAACACACCTGAGAGGGGGGATGAATCAAGTGTGGACCAATTTAATCAAAAACAGACTCTACTTTTATCTTTAAACCCCCATTGGTTTTTAACCTTTGTCACCTGTTAAGATGTTAATGAATCTCGTTGCATTTTACCCTATCAAACACCTATATGCAGTGCAGATGCTGAAAGCAAAAATAGCACAGGTATTTTTACAAGGTTTGACCCCAGTGTGGATAACCCACTCCTTGTCGTGTCAACTCCCGTTGAGTCGCAGATTCTCCACTATAATCGAATCACCGATTACAATGAGTGGCCAGGAACCATCCTGAAACCTTCTTCACACAATATTACACATGTGTGGTCACCATATTACGCAGGTGACAATCCTCGGCTATATGACACAAGCGAAGGGGTCTTTATATTGCTTCCATGGTCTTCAACTCTCGTTGGTTTTCTTATTCCTTCCTCCTGAAGTAGATCTGCTCTATGCGCTATATCAGACCTGCTTCCTCACCTTCCTCACCTGCAGATAGTCTTCGACAGCCTTTGAGTATATAAACGTTCAGCATGTGCAACTCGGTCTTTGTGCTTGCCTTCAGAATCTGTTGCTAGACTTTTCAAACTCACTTCTCAAGAATACAGCCCAGGATATATCTTGTCTAGCTTTAGGCACTTGAACAGTCTTAGAATCTTGTCTGGCGATATTCACTTGATCACACAGGTTTGCTCTTACTTACTCACTTCTCCCTCGCTAACAGGTTGCAGCGGTTTATCCTTCTTCTTCCTTGAGAGCTTAAGTTTTTTTGGCTACTCAAAACTCGCACACACACTCGTTCACCTACAACAGCAATGGTTGCTGCTTGCTTTTTCTTCTCATTCATCGATCTTCTCATCACCTCACGTGCATAGGCGGCTATAATAAATGCATTCCTTCTTTTCAAAATACCATAAATGGTATGTTGAGAAGACAAGAGTCAAAAGCACAAAAACACTATTAAAAAACTCATTACAGGTTTCAATGAATTCATATGCAGTACTTTTTCTTCTCAAGGAGTATTCCACAAATACCTCTAATAAATACTCCTCATTTTTTAAACATGGCCAAATAAAAATATTCTTTTATTCTTCTGCAAGCACGGCTTCTTCTCAAAAGCATCCACAAAATCCGCACTCCAAATCTGTATAGCAATACACAGATCATACAGCGAATCATGTATGCGGCACGGAACACATCATGCTTTTCCAGATTCATGAAATCTGGAAGTCTCTTGGGCAAATTCTCAGACTTTCATCTCAACTCCTTGAGAAGACAAGAGTCAAAAGCACAAAAGCGCTATTAAAAAAACTCATTTCGGGTTTCAATGAATTCATATGCAGTACGTTTTCTTCTCAAGGAGTATTCCACAAATACCTCTAATAAATACTCCTCATTTTTTAAACATAGCCGAATAAAATATTCTTTTATTCTTCTGCACGGCTTCTTCTCAAAAGCATCCACAAAATCCGCACTCCAAATCTGTATAGCAATAAACAGATCATACAGCGAACCATGTATGCAGCATGGAACACATCATGCTTTTCCAGATTCATGAAATCTGGAAGTCTCTTGGGCAAATTCTCAGACTTTCATCTCAACTCCTGTGAGGAATGGCTTGGTTGAACCTGCTGGTCCCCGACAACCAATTATACATACCTATCGTAGAAGGGTGAAATAAGGAGAGGATAATGATTATTTACTGCTAGGGGCAGTGTTGTAATCTTCTTGGGGGGCCTTTGTTATTTTTGTGGTAGCAGGTGAAGGAGTATATAGGAGGGGTCGGGTAGCGTGAAAGTGGGGAGGGAGTTGAGTTGTCTTCCTGCGGGCGCAATACTCTGGATTGGCAGTTCCCTTCCAGGTGTTCCCCTACGTCAAGATCGGTCAGTGGGAGTCGGTTGCTCCCTGTTCATTCTTGTCTGGAATATTGTCATTACCTATTCTTCCTGATTGTACAATTCATTGTTGAATAAGAAGTTGATTGGTTCTTTCTGTTTTTTCCGGGATTTAACCTCTTATGATTCCATTGTTAGAACTAGCCTAACAATATTGGTGCTCTCATTGAGTTTCGGACGTGATCGCAGGAGGGAGAAGATTGCGATCGAGCATTGCATCCGCTGCTGTAGGAGGCTCCATTCTCTTGGGCTTTTTTCCCTTTTCATAGTCGTCGTATTTGGCAGCTGATTACACGTCACCCGATTCTTGATCGGCAAGTTTTGTGCTCAAACAAGGGTGACGTCCATGCTTCTAGACGAGCATTTCCTTTTGCTCGATCCTGCACTCTTCAACGTCCGGCTCTTCTCGTTCTTGCATGCATATCAGAATGGACAGCCACCCGGATTCCCTTGAATCGGCTTTCGCGTCTCAGCAGCAGCGTTTTGAAGAGTCGGAACAGCGTGAGCTAGCACGTGATCGCACTCCGGTCGACCTTTGTTCCAATCATGATATGCTCCTTCGTGGACAGGCAGATTGTCAACAATTTTCGCAGAACCAATTACACCAATCTAAGGAACAAATTTTTCTCAAGATTCGCAACTTGGAGGAGCGCACATTTGCGAAGAACAAAGACCCGACTTCGCATGATGATCAAATTGCCAGGTATGGGAATTAGAGTCAAACAGTCATAGCCAGTCCTTTTCTTAATGGAGATAACCATGGCATGCACACAGGTGTTCGTACTTCGGGTATGTTGGATTGGTGTAGCCCGATCCGGTTGAACCGCATGCTTGTGGCCCATACTGCGCATCGGCTTGCAACTTTCGCCGGGTCGAGCTCCGCGGTGAGCTTGTTGGGGGTTGCAGGGGGCAATGTGCCCCTGCTCCGGGGGTTCGGGGCCGAAGGTCCTGACCCAATTTTTTCGGGCACTGTAGCATCTCTGACCACTATAGCAGAGCTAACCGACCGACACCGACAGAGCACTGTAGCAGTGTGGACTTTGGGGTCAACTTTACTGTAGCCTTTTGGACTTCCAGCCGGCAGCCACTGTAGCGCTTTTGACTTGAGTGGCCGCCTCACTATAGCGACGCGGACTTCCTGTGCGGTTGGTAGAACAGTGGATCGTCTTCCTCCATTTGTAGCCCATTTCGGGCTAGGGTTACTGAAAAAAAAAAAAAACTCTGTAATTGTTCGCCCGACATATAGTGAATATTCTACCTCTCCGTAAACGTATGGATTATTGCCCGAACCACATAAATCTCCGTGTTCTTGTTCTTCTATTTTTTCCCTTTTACTCTTCTGTATTTTTGTTGTTTCTGTCGCTGCAACTCCCGACGTTTTCGCATCAGGGTAGTCCTCATAACGATGTTCCCCGTTCAAACGGTTTGTGTGTTATCAACAAGCGTGTTGAGCGACCATCTTTCACCGGAGACAACCCTTTTAGCTGGATCTCTCAAGTGGAAACCTATTTCTTAATCAACAAAACTCTTGATGATATTAAATTACCTTATCCCCATATTTGCATGGAACATACCACTCACTATTGGTTCCTCTCTCGGTGCAGTTCAAACTCTAGTTTGCATTGGGAGCAATTTAAGTCGGCCTTGAAGATTTGGTAAGGCAACTAACGGAGATCTGATGCATTTTTTGAAGACCCTGCGTCAATCTGGTCCTGTGGACAAGCATATTGAGGAATTCGAACAAGTGGCGTTATGAATTCCTGATTTTCTGGAGTCCTGGTATATAAGTTTGTTTATGGGCGGCCTGCGTTCCGAAATCGAGAATAAATTGTCCACCCATGAACCCCCAATAAATATAAGATGTTGACATTGGCAAAAAAAAATTGAGCGTGAGCTGGCAGGGGAGGGCATCCTTAAAAGTGTTCGAAACAGACAATTTTTTCCTCCAATCTCCCGTGATGTTTTACCTGTGTTGCCAACTCCTCTGTTCAACAAACTATCAGGGGACAAACTTCAGCCTAAGAATGAATCACAATCTTCCGATGGGGATCGTAAATGGCCTGGTCTAAAGGCTATCAGTAGACAGAAGTGGGACAAACGGAAACAAAAAGGTCTTTGATTCCAATGCGCTCAACCTTACAGTCCTCTACATCGGTGTCTCGATAAAAACTTACGAATTTTAGGGTGTGAAGTTGACAAACCACTAGTTGGTACCACTAAAACAGATGACAAACAACATGATTCTTCACCTTTGGTCTTTAACACTGAGCAATTAGAGGAACTGATGGAGTTCCAAAGTATGGGGGGAAATCAGTCCGATTCATTGCTTTTTGGGGGGCTCGTTTCTGGCACGCTCATTGTTGTTCTAGTTGACAGTGGCACCGGTCATAATTTTGTCTCTAAATCTCTTATCAAAGTGGCCAATTTGGTAGTTTCTCCTACTACACCCTTCGGCATTAGATTGGGCAATGGACGCCGCACGGTATCAAAAGGGATTTGCCAACACTTGAGGCTGCGCATGGACACTTGTTTATCAATGAATGCTTTTGTCTTTGATATCGGGGTCCAGATTTAGTGTTGGGAATGCAATGGCTCAAAACTTAGGGTTATGTCATGACCAACTGGAGTCAAAAGACCATGAAATTCTCCTGGAATGGAAGAGGTCAAACTCCAGGGCATCACCGAACTATGGGACAAACCAGATGATTTGGGTCAATTGCATCAATCTGCCTTCTCTGTGGAAGGTTGGGCGTGGAAAGCAAAACTAGTGGTTCTCGACAATGACCAAGCTCCTAAAATGCAGCCCAATTCGGGACAGCTCACGGATTCGTTGAACAGGCGCCACTCTTTTTGACGAACCAATAGGGCTTTACCTCCTAGCCAGTTTACTAACAACGCAATTACCTTGATCGATGGGGCGATTCCGGTCAACATCAGACCTTATAAGATAGCACATCAACTCAAAAATGAGGTTGAGCAGCAGATTGTTGAGTTGCTCAATGTTGGTCTCATCCGTCATAGTCACATTCCTTACGCTAGTCCCATAATTATGGTTAAGAAGAAGGATGGGACCGAGACAATGTGTGGACTATCATGCGCTCAATAAGCTTATGGTTCCCTATAGATTTCCAATCCTGGTTATCGAAGAATTGTTGGATAAGCTCCATGGTGCTAGGTATTTCTCTAAGTTGGATTTGAAATCTGGTTTCCACCAAATTCAGATGCGACCTGAAGATGTTTGTAAAATGACCTTCAAAACTCATGAGGATCATTATGAATTCTTTATAATGCCTTTCGGGCTCATGAACACGCCGGCGACATTCCAGTCCATTATGAACAACTTGTTCAGGAGCTTTGAAATTTGTGTTGGTATTCTTAAATGATATTTGATGCACAACACGCTTTAGACTAAGCACTTACAACATTTAGAAAATTTTTTCAGCTTGTTGCGTACAGAAAGGTTGACGGGAAACCGGAAAAAATGCTCCTTCGATCAATCCTCAATGGAATACTTAGGACATATTATCTCACGAGATGGGGTGTCTCTATGAATCCCAAGAAATTAGAGTGTGTTACAAACTGGCCTCATCCCCAAAACGTTAAGGGGGTGCGTGGATTCTTGGGTCTTACCCCTGACTTGACTAAGAATGACGGTTTTCTCTGGGATGCCCGGGTAGAATTGGCATTCACAAAATTGAAGGAGCACATGCTCACCGCACCACTTTTAGCCCTTCCTAACTTTCACAGCACCTTTGTGATCGAGTGTGATGCATCCGGGATGGGTCTGGGTGTCATCTTAATGCAGAACAACCGCACGATAGCTTATTTTAGCAAGTCCCTTGCTGACAACAACTTATCCAAATCAGTTTACGAAAAGGAATTGATTGCTTTAGAGTTGTCTGTCAGCCATTGGAAGCATTATTTGGTGGGACGATATTTTGAAGTATACACTGACCACAAAGCCCTCAAACACTTGTTAAACCAGCACGTCCCTATTATTAACCAACAGTGTTGGCAAACCAAATTATTCGGTCTGGATTTTGACGTGATCTATTAGTTTGGAGTTGCCAACCGAGCTACCGATTCATTATCACGATTAACGGAAGAAGGTCCTGCAGACACTTTTAAACTGGCTCTGCTTTGTACAATCGTAATTGGGCCTTTTTAGATGAAATAGCGACTGTCAAAGCTGAATTGCAGTGCGATAAGTACCTCTGACACTTGATCACTGACGTCCTTCAGCAGCCCGATTCACGGCCCGATTACCGGTATCATGAGGGTCTGCTCTATTACAAGGGAAGATTAGTTCTTTCTCGACATTCGATTTTAATTCCCAAATTTTTGCATTATTATCACTCCTCCATTGTAGGCGGTCATGCTAGTTACCTTAAGACTTACAAAAAATGGTTTGCAGGTTTATTTTGGAAGGGCATGTCCCAAAGCATGCTTAAGTTCGTTCACGAGTGCGACACCTGTCACGTGCAGCCTTCTTTAATCAATCCTGGGTCATTTCTATTCGCTTCATCCTTCATCCAGGAGTGTATAAACACTGATTGTAACAGCCAGCGTACTTTATAATCCTCGGGGATGTTTTCTCCAACTTTAGGTTCCAAGGAATCTGGCCAGCCAGCTATTCCAAGGATCTGTGGTCTTCTTCTTTGTCATTTATTCCTCAAGGTAACACTTTCTCCTTCATGGGTGGATACTCACTTCTTCACCCGAGACCTCTTCTATGTTTGACCTAATATCATTGACTTGATTTTTGACAACAAACACAACCTCTGGCCACAACAGCATGGAAAAAAAAGTATCATTTTGTTGAAAAATTACACAATTACATAAAATCAATCTTGTTGACAAACAAATATATACAATATCAACTAAGAACAATGCATAAAAACAACCATCTCGGCTACTCTATTATCTCGTGATATTGATGTAGAAGAATTTTCACTCAATGTGATAATTATAACAATCTCATGGATTTTACAAAAAATGATCTAAAATCTAGCAAAGGCAACTTATTTGGCTGCCACTCATTCAACCCAAACCCCAGGTAACCCGGAAAATCAAGGAATACACTTTCCCTACGGCAATTAGGGGGGGATGCATAAATGGGAAAAGTTGACATAATCTACTCCTAAATACAGAAGAAGATAAAAAACAGAATTGCAGAGACAATTTTTTATTAACGAGAGGCGTGACTGACCGTAGATTGAAAAAACAACATTTGGAAGGAAGAACATGAGGGCCACGAACAATGCCCAGATCACCATCTTGGCAATCCATCCACCATGGTGCCATGAATCACGTTTGTCATTTTGGTCCTTTACACCCAGCATTATTAGAGCAAGTATTACAAAAAACAGGAAATTCCCCAAGCTCACGCGAAGAACTGCATCTGTTTGAAACCACGTTGTTGTATAGTTGGAAGAGGTGTTTATCCCTATTAAAATAAAAGTTGTATCATTATCATCTAGTCGAGCAAGCAGGGAAAATTTCACTTCGTCAACAAGAAACAGCTAACCAAAACAGTGGGGGGGGGGGGGGAATCCATTCGCAAGTTGCTGAGATTTTTCATAAATTATATAACGAGTTCTTCACAAATATATTTCCTACGAAATTAAAGTGCAAAATCATGGTCCTTATTTCTATTCCACCAATCACCTCAACCCTCTAACTGTAGACTCTCTCAACAAACATTTATAAGCCAGAACGGAAAGCAAAAAAGCTAGAAATAGGGCACCGGAAGCACAGACTTACATGGAATTTTCTTGAGGATAGGGCCAGCGAATTCCCTAAGAATGAATGATGCGATCAAGGATATGCCAAAAAGGCCACAGTATGCAAGCCTCGCGGAGCGCCTCGTGATTCCGGAGGCCATAGAACCGCATAGGCCACAAGTAGAAGCAGCACAGCAGGGCAGACAGCAAGACATGGCTCGCTCTTCTAGCCCGCTCCCTCCCTCCCTCTCTCCGGGATTACCCTGGTTGACTGTGAAATCTGCTGAATTTAGCTTGGTTGGGAAAAGGAAGAGGATCGGGCATAGACTGGCAGTTGAGGAATGCGGTACCTAATCAGATGCCATGCAATTTATCTATTTGATTAATTATTCAATACATACATACATACAAATATATATATATATATATATATATATATATATAATTTAATAAACTTTATAGATTTATATTAAAATTATAACATGTAAAGATAAAATATTTTATTCAATGATATATACATATAAATTTTAAAAAATTAAATAATCTGGTCATTTATTAGGTCACCGTGTCAGCCACCTTCAACCCTAACCGGACCCATTTATTAATCAGATCATGGGTCCAAGTCGTGTTCATGTCGATGAAAATTGGGTAAACATCAAATTTGTAAGGTCCCACTATACTATTTACCATGCTACATGGTATATTCCATTAAATTTTATTGATTTTGATCATACAAATATGTTTACTTCTAAGTGTATTTAGTTCAATGTAAGGAGGATGGTCCTTATTAACACAACATTGTGACACGTGTCTTTTATGAAATTTAGTCATTACATTTTCTAATGGAAGTGGATGTAATTGTCACAATACAAATCAATGGTGTTTAAAGATCACCCCAAAAACTCAACCATAATATTTCTAAAAAGTCACTCTAATATTTAACCAACACCATTTTATTCAGAAGTGTTAGTGCAAAAACATTAACCCTTGGTCACGATGACTTTGAAGTTCAAAGCATCAATGCATATTCATTAATATACTAACTAATTCAAAGTCCATGAAAAGTTACGAGTCAGCCTGCATGATTCTTTGTTCATAAAAATTATTACGATCTTTGTATGCTTCATATGTTTGATTGAACATGGTAATGGGGTTTGTGCACTAAAGCACATGACATGGACATTGTCATACACATATCTGATGAAAATATGCACTAAAACAACACAAGTCGTGACATAATGGATGTCGTGGTCTGTGTGAGGGTGCTCCACGACATAGTGAAAGTCACTATGTCACGGTTCATTCTATGAGGATAATCGTGTTATGTGTTAACATGTTGCTTCTTTCGGTTCTTTGTCCAAAATGTTACCATACTCGGTTATTCATCATAAGAGCAGGCCCCAGAAGAGCATCAGAGAAAAAAGAGTAGCAGTCACCAGAAGCAGAGCTAACTGGATTGAATGAATGAGAGGGTATGACAACCGCCATCGGGACCAGGCATCGTGCAGATTTGTACGAGGCAATGCTAGCTGATCAACAATGCAATGTGGGGAGCTAGGTGATCAATGATGCAGAAGCCGGGGAGGGGCAGTTCTAGTGGGTTGGGCCTACAGGTCATGTATTGGGCATAGTATGTCTCTGGGCCTTCGGGTCATGTATTGGTCTTCGGGCTGTATTGGGCCTTGTGCCTTGATCCTACGGGTCATGTAAGGGTTCCCCTTCAACCATTAAAAGGGGGATTATCCATAATAAAATAAAAAAAAGAAGGCCTTCGGGCCATTCAGACATCATAAGATGATGAATTTGAGGAGTTTGAATGTCTTGCAAGATTATTTAAACGCAAAACGATTGACGTGGGGATTAAACTGGGCGTTTTTAAGACATCGAAACGTTCACTTTTGTGAAAGGTTTGAATTAATATAGGTTGAACGCTAGAGTTCTTAGAAGCTTATATATGATGGTTCAATCATCGTGTGGACGACTACAATCACTAAAACACCTTAAAGCCAATTATTTCAAGCTCTCATTTCTCTCATACCTTTTAACAAGGTTCCAGTAGATTGTAGTAATGAGGGAGGTCATTCTCAAGCGTCGGGAAATTCCAATGATTTGTGGATTTTCTGAGAGGGAGGAGTCCTTTGGGTGCTCCCATATGTGATCTTGATCAAGCTCATGTGAAGCTTGGACCGGATAGATCACCAAGATGTAAGGTGTGTCATTCCTTTCTTCATTTTATTATCCAATCCAAATGTACATATAGATTATGGTTGTTTTGGGTTTTGGTGTTGTTCTTGCACTACATTCAGGATGATAGTCATCCCTATGGAACCCATTAATGATATTAAAGCAGTTTCTATCAATGTTTGGATTGATTTCAAATGAATGAAGAAAACTAGGACAAACGAGTTTTCCCAGTACCATAGTGATGAGCTGGAATTTTGCATACCCTTTAGCCAATAATTAAGTTATTTTGTTGTTCAAATATTACATGATGAATGTGTTTTTCAATGGTTTTTTGGCCAATCAAAGTGTTGTAAAGAATTTGTGGATTTTAAATAATTTTGAAGTGACCAAATTATGCTACAACCTAGGAAACCATGGTGTGATTAATAAAGATCAACGATTCAAAGAAATATTTTGGGGGAGAAAACCATGGTGAAACCTAGCTCCCTACGTTACAGGCTTCCTTTGTGAAGATAAAGTGAGGAAATAGCCAACGAGCCCGTACCCGAGTGGTAAGGGCTCTTGCTTGGCATCCAAGAGACCCAGGTTCAAAACCGAGTGGAGGCGAATTTTCGGGGTACTGCAGCAGTACTATAGCAGTCACTGTTTGGTACTGTAGCAGTCGGAACTATTCACCCGATTTGGACCTTCATGCCATTGGTTTGGGCCTACGGGTCTTCAGGGCCTTCGGGTCATCAAAGGCCTTCGGGCCACGGGGCCTTTGGGTCACGTAGACCATGGAGTAGCCCAGTTCACACAAATTAAGGCCCCAGAAGAGGATCAGAGAAACAGGAGTAACAACCACCAGATGCAGAGCTAACCGGATTGGAAGAATGAGAGGGTATGGCAGCCGCCATCGGAACCAGGCACCGTGCGGCTTTGTATGGGGTATGTTGGTCGGAGAGTGATGACAAGAGGGGGGGTGAATTGCCTTTTAAAAAATGATTAATAAATTAAAATCAAAGTTAAAGGTGCAGCGGAAATAAAGAGGCAAGACACAAGAATTGATAACGGAGTTCGGCCAAAAACCCGGCCTACGTCTCCGCTCCCAACTCAACCGTTGAGAGATTCTACCGCTTGCTTTTCAATGGTTGTAGCAAGAAACCCACTAGCCTTTTTACAGGTGAAGGCTAGCTCACCTATTACAGCTTGCTTTTTAATGGTTTGAGCAAGAAACCCACTAGCCTTTTTACGGGTGAAGGCTAGCTCACCTTTGTCTCAAGCCTTTTACAAGGTAAGACTTGACCAACCTCTTCACACCTTGAAGGTGGTGTGAGAACCCAAAGAAAGGGAGATGAGAAAGAGATGGGGTTTGTAGGCACAAACCCAAAATGAAGCTCAAAATGATAAACAATGAAAAACCGTATTGGGAGAAGCCTTGGGCGCCAATGAATTGATGGAGCTGATGAAGGGCGCTCCCAAGCTTCTTTGGAGGTGCTCCTTGGATGTGGAAGTGTGTTGGAGCAAGTGGGGTTCCCTTGGAGGAATCCGCCGGAGGTTCGCCAAATGATGGGAAATGTGTCTGTTGGCTTCACAATTGTTCTGGCTATGTTCCTTGGGCTTCCGGGGGTTCAAGGTCCTTTATTTATAGAGGGGGAACCCTCATATGGCCTTTGGAGGTCTTCGGAGCCGTTGGAAAGGGCTTTGGAGCCGTTGGGAGGCAAGTGGACAGGCTGGTCAAAAGCCCAACGGCTAGTTTGACTGGCACCACCGGCTGACCGGTACTGAGCCACCGGTTGACCGGTGTGTGCAAAATGGAGAGGCCTTCGGGCTCAGGCTCCACCGGCTGGCCGGTGCTGAGGCCACCGGTTGGCCGGTGGTGAGGCAGTAGCTTCCACTATTCATCTGGGTGCCACCGGCTGGCCGGTGCTGAGGCCACCAGTTGGCCGGTGCTGAGGCAGTGGCTGGACTCTCGGTCTGGGCTCTACCGGCCGGCCGGTGCTGAGGCCACCGGTTGGCCGGTGCCCTGGACAGTGGAGAGCCTTCTGTCAAAGGTCTATCGGCTGGCCGGTGGTGAAGCCACCGGTTGGCCGGTGGACTGAATTTCAGTCCACTTTGGCTTTTTTCCTTCTTGGCCTTCTTGGCCCAATTCCTTGGTACCCTGAATTCATGCCTATCATCCAAAAACACTTAAAACGAGATTAGATAAACAAGAGGGTGATTGTGATCATGAAAATAAAACCACGAGGGGTTCGAGAGGTACAACAATCTCCCCCTATTTTGATGATCACAATCACCAAAACAAGCAATGTAGAAAATGAAATGAACGACATGTTTTAAAAGATTTTTCCCCCAATCAATCAAGAATTTATCCCCCTTTGTGATTATCAAAATAGCACGGGGCATAAGACTTGATTGAGGGAAACAAGTTTGAAAAACAAGATGGAGATTTTAAACCAATGAAATTTTTGAAATTTTGAATTGAAAGTTTTGAATCAAAAATTGAATAACAGTTTGAATTGAAAGTTTTGAAAAGAAAATTGAATAACAGTTTGAATTGAAAGTTTTGAAAAGAAAATTGAATAACAGTTTGAATTGAAAGTTTTGAAAAGAAAATTGAATAACAGTTTGAATTGAAAGTTTTGAAAAGAAAATTGAATAATAGTTTGAATTGAAAGTTTTGAAAAGAAAATTGAATAACAGTTTGAATTGAAAGTTTTGAAAAGAGAATTGAAATTAAAAATTTGAATTGAATATTTTGAAAAGAGAATTGAAATTAAAAATTTGAATTGAATATTTTGAAATGAAAATTTTGATACCAAGTGTTTAAATTGAAAGTTTGAATCGAAAATTTTGAAATTGAAATTAAAAGGGTTTAAACGATCCTAACTCCCCCTAAATAAAAACAATAAAGCTCCGGGGAGAGGATTATCAAACCGAGACAAATTTTGGCCCGGAGAGACTCGCTAGAAGGGATTTTTCAATCCATACTTGTCTAGTGGCGGGTCTTCTCCTAAAAAATTCATCATTTAAAAAAATAGTTTTGGGCCTACCATACCGGGCATTTTTACAATTGCACTCATAGATTAAGTGCCTGGTTTTTTTACAATAATTGCAAAATTTAAATTGGGAGCTCCCCCTTACAAAAATAGTAGGTGCATGGGAAGAGGAAGCTTGCTTGGAATAGCCAAGCCCTTGGGTGGTCCTAGATAAACGTTGGGAACCTAAGAGTTTGGTCAGATTTTGTTCCCCTTGGGTGAACTTAGCTAGGGATTCCCTTAGGTCTTTGATTGTTGATTCCAAGGAATCAACATCGGGAAGATTTTGGATTTTGAGGGATAGCTCTTCCTTCTCTTTGAGAAGTTGTTCTTTTTCGGAAGAGAGTTTTTTGAAATTCTTTTTTAAAGAAACAAATTTGGAAGAAAGTTCGTGAAAACCTTCCTCCAATTGATCTCTAGCATGTTGGAGATCTTCATATGATAGATGATTTAAAGAATTTGAATTTGAAGAACAAGAGGAAGAGGAGTCGGAAGATGTTACCTCATGGAATGCCATTAGGCATTTGTTACCATTGTCACTCGAGGAGGAGGAGGAGGATGATGCGGAGCTATCACTCCATGTGGCCTTGAATGCTTTCTTCTTCTCCTTTTTCTTGGCCTTTTTCTTGTTGAGTGGGCAATCGGGCTTGTAATGTCCTTTCTCGCCGCACCCGTAACATTTTACCTTGGGCTCGGATTTTTCGTTGGGTTGAGCCTTGCGGGTTTTCTTCTTTTTGTGTTTCTTCATGAACTTGTGCATTTTGTGGGCAAGGTTCTCCATTTCGGAATCGCCGCTTGAAGAGGAAGAAGATGAGGAGGAGGATGAGCTTTCTTCTTCTCGTACCTTGAAGGCGATGTTCTTTGGAGTTTTGATTGGTTTGCCTTCCTTTTCAGCTTGCCTCCTCATGGTGATCTCTTAGGTCATGAGGGATCCGATGAGCTCTTCTACCGGCATGTTTTTGATGTCCTTCGCTTCTTGGATTGCCGTGACCTTCGGAGCCCATGAGCTTGGTAAGATCCATAGGATCTTCTTGACCATGGTTTCTGCAGAAATATTATCTCCAAGAGACTTTCTACCATTGCAAACGTCAGTAAATCGAGTAAACATTTCAGAAATAGACTCGGATGGATGCATGGAAAAAGACTCAAAATCTTGACGAAACATGTCCAATCGAGTGTCCTTGACTTTGTTGGTCCCCTCATGGGTAACCTCCAAAAGTTTCCAGATTTCGTGTGAGGAGGTGCATGTGGAAACTCGATTGAACTCATTACGATCAAGGCCGCAATGTAGAGCGTTCATGGCTTTGCCATCAAGCTCGAAATTTTTAATATCGGCTTGGGTCCATTTGGATTCATCGGGGGAAGAGAGGGTGTAACCTTGCATGACAATTTTAAAAATGGGATATCCTATGCTTCTAAGAAAAGTAGTCATGCGAGTTTTCCAATAAGTATAGTCGGTTCCATCAAAAAATGGTGCACGACCCAAGGAAAAGCCTTTGGGGGCAAAAGAGGTTGATGCCATCACAATGGATCTTAAATTTGAAACCGGTTAGGGTATTACTCAAATTTTGCCTTTGATACCAATTGTTGGTCGGAGAGTGATGGCAAGAGGGGGGGTGAATTGCCTTTTAAAAACTGATTAACAAATTAAAATCAAAGTTAAAGGTGCAGCGGAAATAAAGAGGCAAGACACAAGAATTGATAACGGAGTTCGGCCAAAAACCCGACCTACATCTCCGCTCCCAACTCAACCGTTGAGAGATTCTACCGCTTGCTTTTCAATGGTTGTAGCAAGAAACCCACTAGCCTTTTTACAGGTGAAGGCTAGCTCACCTATTACAGCTTGCTTTTTAATGGTTTGAGCAAGAAACCCACTAGCCTTTTTACGGGTGAAGGCTAGCTCACCTTTGTCTCAAGCCTTTTACAAGGTAAGGCTTGACCAACCTCTTCACACCTTGAAGGTGGTGTGAGAACCCAAAGAAAGGGAGATGAGAAAGAGATGGGGTTTGTAGGCACAAACCCAAAATGAAGCTCAAAATGATAAACAATGAAAAACCGTATTGGGAGAAGCCTTGGGCGCCAATGAATTGATGGAGCTGATGAAGGGCGCTCCCAAGCTTCTTTGGAGGTGCTCCTTGGATGTGGAAGTGTGTTGGAGCAAGTGGGGTTCCCTTGGAGGAATCCGCCGGAGGTTCGCCAAATGATGGGAAATGTGTCCGTTGGCTTCACAATTGTTCCGGCTATGTTCCTTGGGCTTCCGGGGGTTCAAGGTCCTTTATTTATAGAGGGGGAACCCTCATATGGCCTTTGGAGGTCTTCGGAGCCGTTGGAAAGGGCTTCGGAGCCGTTGGGAGGCAAGTGGACAGGCTGGTCAAAAGCCCAACGGCTAGTTTGACTGGCACCACCGGCTGACCGGTACTGAACCACCGGTTGGCCGGTGTGTACAAAATGGAGAGGCCTTCGGGCTCAGGCTCCACCGGCTGGCCGGTGCTGAGGCCACCGGTTGGCCGATGCTGAGGCAGTGGCTGGACTCTCGGTCTGGGCTCTACCGGCCGGCTGGTGCTGAGGCCACCGGTTGGCCGGTGCCCTGGACAGTGGAGAGCCTTCTGTCAAAGGTCCATCGGCTGGCCGGTGGTGAATCCACCGGTTGGCCGGTGGACTGAATTTCAGTCCACTTTGGCTTTTTGCCTTCTTGGCCTTCTTGGCCCAATTCCTTGGTACCCTGAATTCATGCCTATCATCCAAAAACACTTAAAACGAGATTAGATAAACAAGAGGGTGATTGTGATCATGAAAATAAAACCACGAGGGGTTCGAGAGGTACAACAGGGTAATGCTAGCCGATCAGCAATGCAAGGTGGGGAACTAAGGCGATCAATGATACAAGACGCTGGGGAGGGGCAGTTCTAATGGGCTGGGCCTACGGGTCATGTAATGGGCATGGTATGCCTCTGGGCCTTCGGGTCATGTATTGCGGGTCATGTCGGGCCTTGTGCCTTGGGCCTACGGGTCATGTACGGGTTCCCCTTCAACCCTTAAAAGGGGGATTATCTATACTAAAATAAAAAAAAGAATGCCTTCAGGCCATTAGGAGGAAGTGAAGAAATATGATGAACAAGGTTGTGTCGTGATGAGACACACTGCACTGCAACCTAAAACACACAAGGTTCACCTTCTTTTTTTATAAGGTTCATGTCTTTACCAAAATTTTGTGTCACAAAATGGCAGTGTCATGGGATTTGGGCTCTTAGACCTCTATGTCGCAGCATCTTCCCTTGTGTCGTGACCTCTTAGAAGATATACCACTACAGAATAGGGTTTTAACAGCGCTAAAAAAAGTCTTGATCAATGCTAAAAAACACTGATAATCGAGGTGCTATTAAAAGTGGGAGTCCCTTTTATCAATGCTAAAAAAACACTGATAAAGACCCCTTTTATCAGTGTTGATAAAAGGAACCTTTATCAACACTTTTTTTAGCGCTGATAAAATACCCCTTTTATCAGCGTTGATAAAAGCCAATTTTTTTAAATTTGAAAATAAAAAAAACAGAATTGGAGGTGACCCCCCCCCCCCTTTATCAGTGCTCGAACCCCCCTTCACCCACCCCCACGTGCGCCCCTGCCTCCCCCTGGATTCGAACCCGAGACCACTCCCTGGTGCGCCTCAACCCTTACCACTCCTCCATGTTGATTTTTTCTCCATTTTATGATATATATATATATAGTTATATTTTTATCTATATATTTATTTGTATATTAATATATATTTATTTGATTATTTTTAAATACATTTATAAAATATGTTTTTTTTTTGTGTTTATAAATAAACAAACAAACAAATACAAACATATCTGCAACATACATATATACATTATATATATGTGTGTGTATCTATAAATATATTTATACATGTTTTTATTTATTTACATATATTATATATTAATATTTATATACATATATTAGAATATATAGATAATATATATCAATTTGTTCTTACAGACACGCAAATACACACACACACAATATAGGTATATAAATATTCATATATTTTTTATTTTAAATAAAATTTATATTATTTTTTATTTAGATATGTTTTATATATTTATAAATATATTTTATATGTAAATATGTTTACATATTTATTTATAAAATTAAACTTTTATGTGTAAATATATACAAATATGTATATATGTGTGTATACTTAATTATAAATAATAGTACATTATGAAAAATGACAAAATTTGAATGTCATAATATCCTTATGAGTGTAAGACTTGAAAATAAATTGAGTCTCCACCGAAAAAAGATAAGAATACCCCCTTAAATGAGGCTGAAATTTCATCGAATGTTAAAAAATTGGGATATCTCGACTAAAAAATCAGTTTTAAAGACCTTATGAGACTTTTTTGACCCCAAAAAAACAATGTCCAAGGTCCCCCCAAGTCATGATGGCACATAGCTCATTGTAGGCTTCAATTTGATATATGGTAGAGCTCAAATGGACACCCAAATCAAAAGTTATGATCATTTGAAGTTTGAATCACATTTTCAACTTATTTTATATCGTTTCTTATTTTTTTTTTCTATTTTCAAATTGTTATTAAATGACTATTACTCGATGATAATTAGAAAATTATTAATTAATGTTATTTTTTAATTATTTTATAACCCATTTTCACTAAATATCTTACATATTAAGTGTAAATATGTATTTAGCCTTATATAAATCATATTTTATAAAATATATTATATTTATATCAATATAAATATATTTATATATTAATTTATGATTTTTAATGATAAATTTTTTTTTATGAAATATACCTTTTACCAACACTAAGAAAAACGCTGATAAAAGTATCTTTTACCAGGGCTAAAAAAACGCTAATAAAGGGGTACCTTTATCAGTGCTAAAAAAACATCGATAAAGGGGTACTTTTATCAGCGTTTTTTAGCACTGATAAACACACCTTTTAACAACGCTTTTATTTAGTGTTGATAAAGGTACCCCCTTTATCAGCACTTTTTTTAGCGCTGTTAAAAGGTGACGTTGTGTAAAACCGGTTTTGTGGTAGTGATATTTTTAAGCTGGTCAAACTAAGGTTCAAGAACTCAAAAGGAGTGTGTCGTGATTTTTGGAGGATTGAGATTCAAAAGAAGATTTAGTTTCTATATGCTATATACATATGCATGCACCATGGATTTGGTCAAATGGTCGACAAAAAATCTAAGTTTTTAATGATCAATCCCGTAACACTTTTGGCTGCACCATGGTGCAGACCGACCTATTTAAGCTGCAGGTACCCAACTTTAGAAGGGATACAAAAGAAACGAGGAGAGAGACCAGATGTAAAAGGTATAAATAGGAAGACATTCCAAGGGGAAATTCAAATATCCTTTTAATACTTTGATGTGTTGATGCATGGTTGTGGATTGAGATTGGAGTTTTCATGGTACTTAAGTTTCAACCTTTTTTGTATATGCTACCATCTAAAATGTGTCTTCCATCACCGAAGTCCTATAATTCATTGGTGATGGACAGTAAATTCATCACAAGTGAGTAGTTGCTTAAGGGATGGCAGATCAAGAGTACGAGGGTAATTATTTACATGATAATTTGATTTGTGAATCACTTGGGTATATTAATATCACATTGAGTCTCTCTTATGATCACATTCCCCAGTCACAAAGTGAGAGTGATGACAACTAGGTAACAAACAAAAATGTGGTAAAGGAGAGTGAGAGAGCAAGACTCGACTTTAACTCCTCTTTCCCATGAGAGCAACCCTAATGCAATTATGCCTTACTAGGACACCTCGACCAAAGGAATCAATTGAACTTAGGTAGTTCTATAATTTCCACTAAACAAGTGGATCAATTATCCTAAGCAAACTCATAATTAATCGCCCTTATTGATTCGTAAAATTAATTAATCATTTATCTTTTGAAAACACTCTCTGGAATTGGTCCACCATCTTTGTTTATCATATGAAGTTTACTCAAACTTAGTTTGATCTCTGCTATGAAACCATTAGTTCTTTGGCACTTTTTCTCGATCTTGTTTCTTCTAACCAGTTTGTGTCCATCCATTCTTTTGAACCGATGATCTAGAACGACTACTAGGTTAAGATTTACTGTGTTCCCAGTGGTTTGACGTCGAGGCTCCAAATTTATATACTACATTTTCATAGTTTTAGTAATTAGGGTTTTGTGTTTGATTTCTAAATTTTGACCAATGCCACCAGGATTTGATGAATCCTAGGGCCACATTAAGTTTTTGGTTCTATTTCTAGAGACTCATAGCACATAACTAGCCTGAAAATCAAAGTACCGATTGATTGGTTTAATATTTTCTTTTCTTTTTCTTTTTATGCCTTTTGTTCTTTTTAACATGCATAAGTTATTATTATTTGTCTAGCTGCAGGTCACTAGTGCATGGGCCACATTACACACATGAGATCAAGGAATTTGGATTTTTAGGATCCCCTTGAATTCTACTTAAACATCGATCATATTATATTTTGCATAATTAAAGAGTATCAATAACAAACAATCAAGGAGCCTATGGTGCATGAGAGGAGATAGCCTAAATTGTCGATATAGGATAATCACCACAAGAAATGATGATCATGGACTATGAACTTTTGTCCATAGACAGAGATGCTCCTAGTATTGTTCATCCACCTATTTAAGCCAACAATTTCAAGTTGAAGTCAAGCATCTTTTTCATTAACTGACCCAGGTTGACCCAACCCATCATCCAACCTAATTTTCAATTAGTCCCGAAGGGTGTTCCTAATCCCCATGCGTGGATAAATAGTGTTTGAGCATCATGAAACACCCTTATGGATAGTTTTTCCTTGTAATCAAACTAAAAAGAAACACCTAATCAGATTATAATGCAATAGAGGTAATAAAGAAACTTATAAATTAAACTAGAACATAATTTGAACAATGAAAGAATAAACACAATCACATGAATAAGTAAAACATCCAAGGAAAATCTGGACCAATAAAGTTGATACATAAGAATCCCAAAATAAAACCAAAACTAAGAAACTGCTACCCATATTTGTGTGACCTAGAGTCACTCACAACATCCCATGCCCCCATCAACATACTAGCTCGAACGAAAACCAAGAAGGAGGGAGAAAGACAAAAATAGTTGTGGCACTTGAAATAGTAACAAGAAGAGATGTATATACCTATTCTTATATGTAGGGTGTTAGATGAGCATTCCTAGTAGTATTTCATGAAAGAGTTTGTGTAATTCCTGTTAGAGTTGGTGTCCTGAGAACCAACTATTTGTACTTTGATTACATAAATGTACAATTATTATATATTGTTCATTGTTCTACATGACTATAATATAATAATGTCCTGGAATATTTGTTGCATTAATAAGGTCATGAAAGATCCCCGCTATGATAAGAACCTTGAAATTCTATAACAATATTCTTAAATAAATTTCTACGGTTGGATGACATACTATGACAGGACACATAGTATACAAATCGTCATGTGCAAGTACTCGTAAGAAGACGAGACTCACTCTCATGGAGTTCGCACTTGGTAATCTTCAAGATGAGAGATTATGAGAACAGACATGCCAGTAGTAATTTTGTATGTCTTGGTGTCATCATACATTACTATCTACGAGCATTTGTAATGGTCCTTAGACTGAAATATTATCATTAACTCATGTCATGACTCACACACTTAGATTTGCTGACGAAAATCATCACGAAGACAGTTGGCGGGAAGTAGGGTACGTTGGGTGCGTCACGAATGAAATGTTGTTAATGGATAAGTCGAGGAAGGATTTGTCTCTTCCATATTTATGGAAGTAGATATCTCAGGCCCTTTGATTGAAATAGAACTATTTCCCAAATTCCATGGCCATGGTGTAACGACGAGTTTATTTCTGGAAGTCAAAGAATGACATATCAAACATATAGGTTTATGACACTGCCATGAAACCTGCTTGATGAGATGTTGAGACAAAGGGATTAAATTGTGCAGTAAGTGTTCGTATGAGGTGATACGTCAATGCGGCGTCAAATTCTTTCTCTTGGGTGCCTTGACCCATTGCTAGACAGTAATCTTGGACTTTAGGTAAGCCCTCCTAATGCCAACAAGAAAGAGGCCTAGAGGGTTACACACTAAGTGTATCCAAGTATCTCAAGTAGAATAAAGATTATTACTATATGTGGTTTAATAATTATTCAAGGAATACTAAGTCGTTTTAATGTTAGAGGAATAATAAAATGAAAACAAGATATACACACCATGTACATTGAATGTACACGCCGTGTAGTTTTCATTTTGGAAAGGAAATGAAAAATGAAAACAAGATATACAAGTTGTGTACATTGAATGTACATGTCGTGTAGTTTTCATGAAAAATGAGTACACGTCGTGTATTAATGATTACACATCGTGTGGTTTTTCCAGTCGGGATTTTGAGGAAATAATATCGTTTTATTAAATTATATTTATTATAATCTGCACGGGCGCATGTCAAGGAATTAATGATTCGACATGGGGGTTTTCAATAAGAGTTAATGAAATAAATAAAACGTGTAATGTGTTTATTTATTGTCATAACTCTATAACCTCAAAACCGATTATAAATATCCTCACAACCCCAACACTTTTCCTAAGAATCGTTGTGCACAACAATTATAGAGAATTATCTCAAGGCTGAAAGAACTCATTCCTCCAAGAATGCTCTCAAGACCGAGAGAGATCCACCTCCATCGGATCAATACGATCTAAGGCAGACAACGCAAGCAAAGGCTTCTCCATGCTAGCACCCGGAGATTCCTTTGGCGACGTCTAGAGATACGTAGTGCACGTGTGGATCACTGCTAGAGGAAGTCTACACTTGGATTCTACGACACAACGACGAATCACATCAGAATGTGATCAGAAATATCAATGAAGAAAGAACACTAAAAAAGGTACTTCTTATCAATTAATTAAATTAATTATAATCAACCTGTGATGATTCTCATTTGTAGTTCTGGGACTATTCTTCTTCTTTGTCTATTTCTGTGATTTGATCCGTGGAGTCTGGTGTTTATCATCATATTGGTCTCAGATTGATCATTTTTAATGACAAAAATCCAAGTGGTCACATCCACCCACGAGCTTCCGTTGCGCCCGAAACCTTCAAATGGCATCAGAGGGAGGTTACAACGTTGATTATATTTATTTAATTTTCATTTATAATTTACGCATTTATATTTGATTCAATTCAAGATAAATCATTCTATAAATCTGAATGAATGAGATCTGTTCTTCCTCCTACGTTTCTCGATTCACATCACAAAAACAACCTTTTAATTTTAATTTTAATTAAAATAAAAACGAGGAACTCATCCGGAGGAGCCACTCTTTCTATCTGTACAACACAAGAATACACGACGTGTAATGAAAACTACATGTCGTGTACTTAGGTTCAATGAACCGGTACTGGTTTGCCAAACCACGCCATGTGAATTGAGTATACCTAAGTATTTATTACACCGTGTTGACCAGAAATGAATGGTGTGTGGAAACCGGAATACACGGCGTGTATGTTGAATCAACACGCCGTGTAGTCCGATCTGACCCAGGTGAAACCGTGTACAAGGAGAAGCTGCGTACCACATATACGGGATTGTCAGGATGGTAACCGCGTAACAAGGAAGTAAACGCCGTGTTATATTAATCTACACACCGTGTACTCCAAAATTTCCAACATACAGAAAAACACGCCAAAGCCCACGACGTGTACTTTGGATAAAGGGTGAAAACAAATACACACCGTGTGATATAGCCTACACGCCGTGTACTTTTCAGAAATGAAATTTCACCAGGTTTCCTTCAAAAGTACAAAGACACCGTACAAGGAATATGGATGAGAAGAATCTCAAGGAAATTCAGAAAGGAATTTAAGATAAAGAATTGATTAATTATAAGATCATAATTAATTCAAGAGCGACTTATATTGAATAATAAAACGATTAAAAGAATTTGAATTCTAAATATGTGTAAATGTTGTTGCATGCTATGGATGATCATGAGCTAGAACAAAGACCCTTTGTGTGTGTATGGTTTCATTTAAATTTATTTAAATTCGTTGGCCTGTGAGCCTTCTTCCAATAAAATGTAGGGCCTGCGTGCTCATGGTTTCTTTAATGTAAACCCCATGTAATGAAGGATCTCCCAAGTCAGAGGAGACAGTTCAAAACCCGAAGTTGAGGCGAAACCAACCCAAGAAGATACAGAGGTGGACAGGTGGGAGCTGCAAAACACGAACCATCGGTTCAAGGTGTTTTTCCCTAGGTCAGGGTTAGCTTATCAAAACCACTAGATAAGCTAACCAGTAGAAACTCATGATCATGCCATCTTATTTTATTTCTATCTGATTTCATGGTTTATTTATTATTTATGTGTTTCCGCGATCACATAATTAATGAAATAAACAAGCATGCAAAGATGGAATAAAATAAAAACCGGACTATGCATAAACATTATCAGAACATGGTTAATCACTTAAGTAAGCATCAATTAATATTAATAAGAATGTGATATTTCAAAACAATGAATAAAGAATAAAATCCCTCAAATACCATATTAAGTCAGACCAAGACTTCTGTTACTTGATTAAGGGCAAGACTCAATAAAACTATGTGTTTGACCAACCCTTGTTAGGACACTTACTTTTATAAAGGGAGATCTTATGAAAGTTTCAGGTTGACTTAAACATTTTACATCAAGAGGAGTATCCCTTTCTAGACTTGTTGTAAAATGAAGGCAAGTGTTGAGGAAATCCAAGTCAGGATTTTAGGATTGGGGAGTCCACTCAACAGATCAAGGAACTGTAAGCTCACAGTTGGCAAAGACCTGCCTACCTAAATACCTTATAATAGCTTGACCAACCCTTGTTGGGGTTATGTGAAGGGGAATATGGATCCTTACCACTAGAATGTCAAAACAACTGGACATTCTGAGTTCAATGGTGAGTGCCATTGGGACTTGATAAAATAGTGGGAGACTTAATAAAATTTATTATTTCTCATAAAATGTAATCAAGAAAGTACTGATAAATCTGCTCTTTTAATTTGTAGAATCAATATAACAAACTCGTCAACCACATTTTCTCTGTGATCAATTCTAGATAAAGACAATATCCTCACCAGCAGTAACTTTCAAGAATGGTTTAGGCACCTTCGGGTTATCCTACGCCATGAATGAAAGTTTTACATGCTAGAGTCCTCACTTCCTGATTTTCCTGCCCAAGGGGTGAGTGATGAAAATTTCCTGATCTATGATCAACATTTGAGTGATGCACTCGATGTTCAATGTTTGATGCCATCATCAATGTCAAGTGAGCTCATGAAGTCTCATGAAGACATGGATGCCTACAACATAATCGAGCACCTCCGTGGTCTATACCAGGAGAGAGCAATACATGAAAGGTTTGAGATCTCCAAGGCTCTATTTCAGAGTAATCTTGGAGAGGGTTCCCCAGATGGGCCTCATGTAGTCAAGCTCATTTGCTACATTGAGTGCTTGGAGGTTCTAGGGTTTAAACTCCCTGAAGAACTGGGTACCAATCTCATTCTTGCATCACTCTCCCAATGCTTCTCTAACTTTGTTGTAAATTTCAACATGAACAACATTGAGAAGTCTCTATCTGATCTTCTTATCCTTATTCGCCAAGTGGAAAATGATATGAAGCGTGAAAAGACTTCTATAATTATGGTGAATAAAAGGAAAGGGAATGCAAAGAGCTTTAAGCCCAAAGCTTCTTCACAGCCTTCCAAGAAAAGGAAGATCAAAGGGGAGGCAAGAGAACAGGAGGTTGTTTGTTTCGTATGTGGCAAGAAGGGACACTGGAAGAAAAACTGCACCCATCCAAGGAAGCAAGGGGAAGCTTCAGGTGCGTTTGTTATCGAATGCAATCTATCTGTTTCTACTAATCGGGTATTAGACACTGCTTGTGGTTCTCGCATCTGTATCCAAATATAGGAACCAAGTAGATTCAGAAAGATTGACCGAGGTGAGGTGGATCTGCGAGTAGCCAACAGAGCCAGACTCGCTGTTGTAGCTGTCAGAGACTACCACCTCACATTGCCTACTGGGATGGTCTTGGTATTAAAAGGATGTTATTATGTACCCTATATAACCAAAAACATTATTTTAGTATCCAGATTAGATACTGATGGATTCATCTTCAAGTTTGGAAATTAATATTGATAATTTTATAAAGATAACATTTGCTTTGGTAGGGCACATTTATATAATGGCCTTTATGTGTTATACTACACAAACCGAGTAATGGAAATCAATGACAAAGTTAATTCACATGACTCATACCACACCCAACTTTTTCATCATCAGCTAGGTCATGTCAATGAGAAATGTTTGACAAAATTACATCAAGATGAGTATTTAGATTCTTTCGAACTAAAACCACTTGGTGTATGTCATGCGTGTCTGCAAGGAAAAATGACCAAAGCCCCATTTAGTGGGAAAGGTGAAAGGGATAAAGAGCTTCTAGAATTAGTTCACACAGATGTGTGTGGACCATTTCCAGTTGAAGCAAGGGGTGGGTTCTTGTACTTCATAACTTTTACTGATGATTTTAGTAGATATGGATATACTTACTTAATGAGGTATAAGTCAGATTCTTTTGATCGGTTCAAAGAATACAAGAATGAAGTTGAGAACTAGCTTGATAAGAAGATTAAGAAACTCTACTCAGACAGAGGAGGAGAATATCTTAATCAGGACTTCATTGATTTCTTATGGGAGTTTGAGATTCTATCTCAACTCACTCTTCCTTACATGCCTCAGTGTAATGGTGTAAGTGAAAGGAGGAATCAGACCCTGTTGGACATGGTGAGATTAATGATGAGTCATGCGAGTCTTCCATTATCCTTTTGGGGATATGCATTACAAACAACAACACACATAATAAACCAAGTACCAACTAAATCGATAAATGGTATTCCATACGAGTTATGGAGTGGATATAAAGCCATGTTATCAAATTTACATGTGTGGGGTAGCGAAGCATTTGTTAAGGCCTCTTCAGGTAATAAACTTGCACCCCGAGGCACAAAGTGTATCTTTATAGGATATCCCAAGGAAAAAAGGGGATATTACCTATACAACCCCTCAGATAAAAAGTTTATAGTGGAAATACACACCATATTACTTGAGAGGGAGCACATCTCCAAAAGAGATAGTGGGAGTGAGATAGACTTCGACAAAGTCGAGGATCAAGATACACAAGAGTTGGTACAAGAACAGATTCCACAAAGCCCCATGGAAGAACAATCTGTTCCAGAGACACAAGAACTGCGTAGGAGCACGAGAGAGGTGAGAGAACCAGAACGATATGGTTTTCTTATCACCGAGGATGGTGACTCATTATTGGTTGACAATGATGATCCTCTTACCTACAAGGAAGCAGTTGAAGGCACAAACGTTACTAAGTGGAAATAAGCCATGAATTCTAAAATGGATTCCATGTACCAAAACCAAGTCTGGATTTTGGTAGATCCTCCATTTGATGTAAAGCCTATTGGTAATAAATGGGTATTCAAGAAGAAACTGGACATGGAGGGACAAGTCAGCACCTATAAGGCATGACTGGTTGCAAAAGGTTTTAGACAACGTCAAGGAATTGACTATGATGAAACCTTTTCACCGGTTGCGATGCTGAAATCTATTAGAATCCTATTAGTCATTGCCGCTTACCATGACTATGAAATTTGGAAAATGGATGTCAAAATAACATTCCTTAATGGGAACCTCCAAGAAGATGTCTACATGACACAACCTGAAGGGTTTGTGACTCCAAAGGATGCCAATAAGATATGCAAGTTGCATAAATCCATTTATGGATTAAATAAAACATCAAGGTCATGGAACATTCGTTTTGATGAATCTGTAATAGAATTTGGCTTTGTTAAGAACAAATGTGAGCCTTGTGTCTACAAAAGGTTTATTTGAAGTGCAATCATTTTCCTAATAGTATATGTTGATGACATATTACTAATTGGAAATGAAGTACCTGTCTTACAGTCAGTTAAAGCATGGTTGGATAAATGCTTCTCTATGAAAGACTTGGGCGAGACAACATATATTCTTGGGATCAAGATCCATCGTGATAGATCCAAGAGAATGCTAGGCCTCAGTCAAAGTACATACATTGACAAGATACTGAAGATATTCAGTATGAAACAATCCAAGAGGGGATTGTTTCCAACATCACATGACATTTATCTTTCCAAGAAAATGTGTCCTCATACACATGAGGAAAGAAAGAAAATGGCAAGGATCCCTTACGCATCCGCGATTGGTTAAGTCATGCATTCTATGCTATGTACAAGGCTAGATGTTGCTTACGCATTAAGTGTGGTAGGTAGATATCAAGCTGATCCAGAAGACCGCCATTAGATGGAATTCAAGACTATCCTTAAGTATATGAGGCGTACTAAGGATATGTTCCTAGTTTATAGAGGACATGAGGAACTAGTCATTAGAGGAAATGTAGATGTTAGTTTCTAGACTGATCAAGATGACATGAAGTCGCAGACTGGATACATCTTCAGTTTGAATGGAGGTGCAGTGAGCTGGAAGAGCTCAAAGCAAGGTGTGGTGACATATTCTACAGTAGAGTCCGAGTATATCGTAGCTTCTGAGCTAGCTAAAGAAGTAGTATGGATGTGAAGCTTCGTCCAAGAGTTGGATGTATTACCTAGCAGTAAAGATCCTGTCACACTCTATTGTGATAATACTACAACGGTGGCACTTGCAAAAGAGCCAAGGTCAAATTAGTAGACAAAGAACATACTTCAGAAGTATCATCTCTTGAGGGATTTTTCTCATAGAGGTGAAGTTGTAGTGAGCAGAATTTCCACACAAGACAACGTGGCAGACCCCTTGATTAAAGCCTTGACTCATCAGAAACATGATCATCATGTGAGGTTTAGCGGACTAAAATTTGTAGACAGTTGGCTCTAGTCCAAGTGGGAGTTTGTTAGAGTTCATGTCCTGAGAACCAATTGTTTGTACTTTGATTACATAAATGTACACTTATTATATATTGTTCATTATTCTACATGACTATAATATAATAATGTCCTGAAATATTTGTTGCATTAATAAGGTCATGGAAGATCCCTGCTATGATGAGAACCTTGAAATGCTATAACAATATTCTTAAATAAAGTTCTACGGTTGGATGAGGTACTATGACAGGACACATAGTATACAAACCGTCATGTGCGAGTACTCGTAAGAAGATGTGACTCTCCCTCATGGAGTTCGCACTTGGTAATCTCTAAGATGGGAGATTATGAGAATATACCCACCAGTAGTAATTCCACATGTCTTGGTGTCATCAAACATTACTATCTACGAGCATGTGTAATGGTCCTTAGACTGGAAGATTATCATTAACTCATGTCATGACTCGCACACTTAGATTTTCTAACAAAAACCATCATGAAGACAGTTGGAGGGAAGTAGGGTACGTTGGGTGCATCATGAATGACATGTTGTTAATGGATAAGTCGAGGAAGGATTTGTTCCTTCCATATTTATGTAAGTAAATATCTCGGGCCCTTTGATTGAAATAGAACTGTCGCCCAAATTCCATGGTCATGGTGTAACGACGAGTTTATTTCTGGAAGTCAAAGAGTGACAGATCAAGCATATAGGTTTATGACACTACCATGAAACCCGCTTGATGAGATATTGAGACAAAGGGATTAAATTTTACGGTAAGCATTCGTATGAGGTGATACGTCAATGCGACGTCAACTTCTTTCACTTGGGTGCCTTGACCCGTTGCTAGACAGTAATCTTGAACTTTAGGCAAGCCTGCCTAATGCCAATGAGAAAGAGGCCTAGAGGGTCACACACTAAGTGTATCTAAGTATCTCAAGTAGAATAAAGATTGTTCCCGTATGTGGTTTAATAATTATTCAAGGAAGCCTAAACCGTTTTAATGTTTGAGGAAGAATAAAATGAAAACAAGATATACACGCCGTGTACATTGAATGTACACGCCGTGTATTTTTCATTTTGGAAAGGAAATGAAAAATGAAAACAAGATATACACGCCGTGTACATTGAATGTACATGACATGTAGTTTTCATGAAAAATGAGTACACGTCGTGTATTAATGATTACACACCATGTGGTTTTTCTAGTTGTGATTTTGAGGAAATAATATCATTTTATTGAATGATATTTATTATAATCAGCATGGACGCATGTCAAGGAATTAATGATTTCACATGGGGGTTTTCAATAAGAGTTAATGAAATAAATAAAACACGTAATGCGTTTATTTATTGTCATAACTCTATAACCTCAAACCTGATTATAAATATCCTCACAAACCCAACACTTTTCCTAAGAATCGTTGTGCACAACAATTCTGGAGAATTCTCTCAAGGCCAAAAGAACTCCTTCCTCCAAGAACGCTCTCAAGACCGAGAGAGATCCACCTTCATCATATCAAGGCGATCTAAGGCAGACAACGCAAGCAAAGCCTTATCCACGCTAGCACCTGTAGATTCCTTTAGCGACATCCAGAGATACATGGTGCACATGTGGATCACCGCTAGAGGAATTCTACACTTGGCTTCTGCGACGCAATGACAAATCACATCAGAACATGATCAAAAATATCAATGAAGAAAGAACTCCATAAAAGGTACTTCTTTTTAATTAATTAAATTAATTATAATCAACCTGTGATGATCCTCGTTTGTGGTTCTGGGATTATTCTTCTTCTTTGTCTATTTCTGTGATTTGATCCATGGAGTCTGGCGTTTATCGTCGTATTGATCCCAGATTGATCATTTCTAATGATAAAAATCCAAGTGGGTACATCCACCCACGTGCTTCCGCTGCACCCGGAACCTTCAATTCCTTCCAAAGGATATTTCATTTATGCTAGTTTGAAATTACACATTGAAAATCGGTTTTTATGAGTAAGAATAATAAAGAAAACAATACTCCATTTTACTTTTACATAAAATTTATCTTTACTTTTAAAGAAAAACCAGGATGAAATATTCCATTTCAAAAAAAAATTCTTTAAAATCATAAGAAACCCTTAAAACCAATTATTTCCTTAGAAACACTATTTTAAAACCTTTTTCAAATATATTTTTTAGAAAAATGAGTTTCATCACATAATTAAAAACACCATGTAAAATAAACACCCTTTAGAAAGGCATCATGTCAACAAATAATTGAAATTAAGAAAACTAGTGATCAATTATAGTGCCACAAATGCCAATATAAACAAGGGATAAAAAAAGAAGGTGAAGAAAATACCCCATGTAACGTCATAGAAAACACTAGGTATCATGGGTAACTCACTAGGTCCTAAGTTGAGATGGTCCTAGACTTTACTAAATACATGGGACCAAATGCTGGTATATATTTTGTCCGATCAACACAAGCCACCCAACTAGCCTAGACCTAGCCTCATCGGGGGAACTCCCCACTAGTCCTGGTGCATAACACAACTAGGGAACATTATTAGTGTGAGACTATCTAGCGTAGCATAGATCTATACCCCTCTCCTAGCCTCAAGTTTCCTATGAATGCAATTAGTAGGAGGTGGGAAAACAATTGAGCCACATGATTGAAAAATTATTCAACAATAAATATAAATTGTATCTCACCTCCAACATACTCACAAGAAACACCCTCTTTTCACATCATTCACAATTCAAAAATTATACATTGTCCCCCTTTGGGGTCATGATAAAAAACAAGCACAATCGAGTAAGGGGCATAACCTAGGGTCTTATAGACACCATAGAAATCTCATTTATAAGGTTCCAAACAAGCCTTTACTAAAACAGACTTGGGTTGACAAGTCATTTTCCACCATTTAAGATCCCATTTCAAAACACTATTTAGAAAACAACCATTGGAAACCACTTTTTAAAGCATTAATAACATAACCCATTTTCATTTAAAATCATTAAATAAATCAAAGCATTTATTTCATTTTAATAATTCCATGAAAAAACACATTTCTACTCATTTAATGATCCAAATGATGTCAAATACCATTTAACATCACATTTCATTTAAAACAAACCCTTTAAGAATTTAACTCAAACACTTGTCACTTAACACCAATTTGAAAACTTAGAAAACTATTAAAATAACCTCTATTCCAAGGGTGAGTTTACTTTAAAGCATTAATAAAATCCATTAAGCTATCATATATAGATATAATTTCATAAATAGAGGATTTAAAAGCATTAAGAATCCAATGAAATTCCAAATAAATAAAGTTTAAAAACACCTACCTTGTTCTAAGTGGTAACCCCCAGTAATAAGACACAATGCATCACCTTCGATGGAGAACACTCAAACTAGCAATGCGAAACAGGAAGGGCGGGGCGGGGTGGGCCAAGCCCATGCGTGCTAGACCCACAAAAGATTGCATAAAAAATGGGTGGATTTATCAAGCCTGCCCCGACCCACAGCGGATGCGGGATATCCCACGGGCAACCCACATTCATTATTGTTTTTATAATTTTTACATTTTAAAAGCCTCGTAAAAGACCTCATGAAAAGCGGAAACTATTAAAAATAAAAATGAAAAACTCAAATAATGTTATGAAAAAAAATATTAAGAATTTAAAATAACCTCAGCGTCGACGGCGGGGGAGAGGGCAGGCACTGGGCGGATGTGGTGGGAACGGAGGATGGAGGCGGTGAGCGGGTTACTTCGACGATAGGCAACTTTGGCCTGGGGAAGGAGAAGGGTGCTGGGTAGGGGGAGGAGGAGGATGACAAGAGGGGTAGGGGGTTACGATGTGACGACGAGGTGTGGAGGGCAGTAGAGGAGGTGTTGGGGGGGGGGGTATGTAGAGACCCGGAGCCTGACGTACATGTACATTACATTACTTTTGCGGAATACTTAGTAAATTACAAAAACACACACACAAGGACCGTAATAGTTTAGTGTCTTTGGAAACTCGGAATATAATCTTCTAATTGTGGTGAAAGATCTTCAACATCTCCGATAAAGATCTTCCTTTTTTTTACCTAAAACCTTTCTTTATATCCTGGGGAAAAGAAAACATAAAAGGGTGAGCTCAAATGCTCAGTAATGGTAAACAAAAGAAATATCAATCACATCATATTCATAAGAACATAACATTTTGGAAATCATAACCTGCAAAAGAGAGCATAATTTCATAACATGGGATAAATCATGGCAGTGAAATGTAATCACAATAATCATAAATTAAAACATGAAACTTTGTGGCATTCACACATAATCATAGATAATCATTTCTTGTTAGTCAAGACTCATTGCCAAGACTATCTTAGTGGACAAAGTCCCTTTCTGAATCAAGTAACCCTCATTTCAGTCCTGTTTCACTGAACCGGTATAACCTACCATTCCAGCCATGTCTATCTCATGAGATATAAAATCTTTACCCAATGCATTGGAGGGAGATATAGGTCCCACCCATCTCATAATGATACCATTCTTATGTGTGCCACAAAATCATATACCATACATCATTGCATAACCCATGTAATAAAAATGGTAATCATAAACATCATGACATCATAAAACAATTCATATACGATAAAGGGATTCATAAAAATAATTCCATCACAACATAATCAAATCAATGTAATAATAGGGATAAAAACAGAAACCTATGTTATCTTAGATGGAAAATAATTTTGATAAAACACTTGAAATGAATTCTTGAGGAAAATATCCTTTCTTCTTCAAAATCAATTTCTTTTCACAAAACATCATGCAATTTTAAAAGAAAGAGATTTTATTGAAAATAGTCATGAAATCTTTTGGAGGAATCTTCATGAAAATAAGGCTTTATAAAACCGTAAAAATTCGTTCGTTCCGTTTAAGTTAAAAAAACATTCTTCTCGTACTTTTGTCGGAAAAGTCAAAAAGTACCTCGTACGAAAAACGACAAAAGATTCCTTTCATATCTTTTACTAAAAACTCACCGAAGGGTAAAATTGGATTTAAATAATTGTAGGTGGATGGAAATAATATTACATATTGAGGAAACATGGATTTGGATGATAAAATACACCCCATTAAATTTCAAAGTATAAACAATCTCGGATAAAAATTGAGATTGCGAGATTTTCCCTTACCTTAGGTCCGACTTGCTTTGTAAGTGTCCGAACCTCCTGTATAATGATTTAAATCATGTTATTGAATTATTAAAGAATCATATTCATTGTTATTATATCATATATGGTCCACTTATGACTTTATATTACATGTTCTTTTGTAAATTCATGTTAAAGTAGCGTTTTGGGTAAAATCGTCTCATTTGTCGTCCGTGTTTTTAACTTGTAATTATTAATATGATTACTTGGATCATGATTAATTATATCCAGAATGTAAAACATGATTTATATATAATATATATTCAGAATATATATATATATATATATATATATATAATATCGATAAATGGAATGAAATACACCGTTCATGGAGACGGTAGTCCGTACGTACGCATGAACGCTGTTTTCGTTTCCTTATTGAAGTGAATGGAATTAAGTAGATGAAATACATATAAATTTACATAAATCAAGTATCATTATTATGTCATATATTTCATTAGTAATTATTATATATACTTTATAATCATTCATGAATGGTTAATCATTGAGAATGAATCTCATCGCGTCGTGGAGACGGTAGTCCGTACGTACGCACGAGCGATGATATCGTTCCCATGGTCATGGAATTGTGTTGAAGTGTATGTAGAATATTTCAGTATCAATATCACTTTATAATAATCATATATAGTTACTCATTACACCATTATACCCATCCTTGTAAGGTTATGATGGAAAATAGATTACACCACGGCGTGGAGACGGTATTCCGTACGTACGCACGCGCGGTGATTTCATTTTTCCGTAGGATGGATAGAAGGTGAATTAGGGTTGTTTCATATTTATAATAACATATCAGTATGTAAGTAATACTGATGTTATTACTTTATCATGAAACAACTAAAGAAGAAGAAGTTGAATAAGAAAGAAATTGAAAAGATCGGTAATGGATATTACCTCTTCTTTGAAACGCCTCTTTGAATCCTCCACTTAGGGAACTAAGATTGGTCTTTTAAGAAGACCAGGACCTCTAGGATTATTCTATGAAAGTGGAGAAGGGATTTTGGCGGGGGTTGGCCGAGCTTGAGTGCTCAAATTGGTGTGAGGAGGAGGGGGAGGAGGTGCCCTTTTATAAGGGAGGAGAGGGGCACCTTAGGAATATCTCAAAATATTATTTTATATTAAAGTCAAAATCGGTTTATAATGGTTCCAAAGGGTCTTATTTCGAAGCCAAAGTGGCGATGGGTCGAAATCCTATCAACCAATAGGATTTAGACAAGTTTAGGTTATTATTTTAACCTTATCAATTAGATTTAACTCTAAGTTAAATAATTTAACTTTTACCGTGTCTTTTTGTTTTCTTACACTATATGGTTAATACACTTACTATAAAATGCCAAACGAACCCCAAATTATTTATTATTAACATATATATCATTATCTAAGTCATTTGGCCGAACCTTAGATTTTTAGGAATAAAATAACAATTAATAATATAATATTTGATTTAAAAACTATTTTGTGTCAATTTTGACACTATTTGATATATGATTTTTGTGAAAGTCATAACAGAATTATATGTTCGAACCAAGTTGATTAAATAAACACTAATATATCATAGTAACCTATAAAATTAGTGGAATTCATAAAAAGTCTCAAATTACATTTATTTTGGTGTTTATAACATCAATTATGTCAATATTTCATTAATAAGATAATTACTGCATCATCATTGTGTCATAAATAAATTAAATTATTTAATGTCTAAAAATTACAAATAAAATATAATTATGTATTAAATCCTTTTATATTTCTAATGAATATTTATAGTCGAATTTATCTTATGTATAACCCCATATTAAAAATGTTTTAGTAAATAAACTTTGATTTTAACTCTTTTAACCCTTCTTTAAATAAATTAATAATAAATGTCCTAATCTAATCCAAGTGGGCCTAAATGGTCATATTTTATTCCTAAGTTTGTTTTTGGTCGAATTACACTTATCCAATAGAATTAGGACATGTGTTAGGGTAATAATAATATCATCTTTACCCTTAATTACCCTATTTACTTTTAAACGTGGTAAAAAAAAGTAAAAAGTTACTATTCACCAAAAATTATTTTCATCTCATTGAACCACATTTTAGTCCTTGATATTAACCGTGTCTCTCGGATTTTCAAAATTCCACTCACAGAAGCGGTAAAATTATGTTTTATGAACAATTCAGTTTTTTTAACTACCACTTAGTGGTTTCACTATTCATCGAAAATTGAATGTTTTCAGAAAAATACCAAAAATTAGGCCTAAGCTATATTTGATATTATGAACTCAAAAATGATGTCTATTTTACCAAATTCAAAACATATCAGTTGCATTAACTAATTTAAAAATTAATTCTCGTCGTCAAAACAAATAGCGTGTTTTTAAGAGATAATAACTATTAAAAGATTGACACTAGTTTATAACTGGTTTAAATGTGAAATTACATCCAACGACCAACATTGTATTAAATTGTAAAAATATATTCTAAATATACTTTAAAACCACTCAAATTAATAATTTATCACTATTAATTATTTCGATTGAAAAAGTTGTTTTTAATTAAAATTTAGTAATTTTCACTATTCATCAAAATATGAAAGTTATCCGAAAATCACCAAAATTTCACCCTAAGCTAATTTCAATATTACGAATCCAAAAATGAATTCCATTTTGAAAAATAAAATTTAAAAAATTTCAAAAAGTGGTTATTACTATTCATAACGGCTAGTTTTGATAATATTTTAATAGCATATCGTTGTTTAGCGAAACTTGGTGTTGCGTACAACACACGCTATCGTGGAAGGTCGCGATTGCGTGTAATTCAAGCCAGGTCAGAGATGTGTGTTGTGAAAGCTCCTTTTGGTGTAGCGTATAACACAATACATTAATGAAATTAAAAAGAATATTTTTCATAAAATCTCGGGGTGTTACATTCTACCCCCCTTAAAATGAATTTCGCCCTCGAAATTCGTCGGGGTTATAAATGGTTTACTACTCGAAAGTTTCTTTAATAGAAACCCACATCGTAAAAAGGAATACCAAAACCAATCTTTAAAAACAAATGTATGAAACGTAACAGTTACCCAAATAAACTAATCACTGGGTTTCCACATAGGTGAAAATATGGATATGGAAGAGAAATCTAACCATCATGTTCTGATGGAGAGTGGTAGAGAACATGGCTATGGAAAAGCCAACAATCACAAATCCATAAATTTGTGACGATCTAAGGTACCATCTGATTAATCAGATATAAGAGCACTAGGACAACATTTTTGGTTTTCAAGTTCGTTTCCCTAAAGTTGAAGAATTTGAATTAGAATAAATACTTACTTTATTTTGGTACAATCTCACTGTTGTTCGTGCCTTGAACAATTTCCACTTCATCTCTTAAATAAATGAAGTTGAATTTGTTATTCGTGAAGTGTTAGCAGATCATGTGATAGAATGACGGGTCATTCCATCTGTCTTAAACAAAAGGTTAGAAAAAGTTATTAAATATACATAAGTCATTCTATAGTGAGATTAATCATATATGGTTCCTAAAATGGACTTATACTTCATATATCATACTGCTTAATATAATAAAACTAGTTTCTACTAAACAGGGACTTCCTGTAGGCCAGTGGTAGGCGATAAAGGCCAGTCGCACTTCGGTTGTGGGTTTGATTTCCACAGCCTTGTCCGACGCGATGGGCTGTCGCCCGTCCTGCAGGTTGTCCTTTTTCTAAAACTACATTACTATAAAATCACATAAATAATATCAAAAAAAAGTTCTATCCTTAAACAATACTAACTTATGTCCAACATAATCCATTCCAACCTTTAGGCTTATCCATAATACTGCAGTCCAATCTCATAACATAGTGAAAATGATTACCAGAGATTTAACACCATCGTCGATCCCCATATATCATAAGATATGTTTTGTTGGTCACATTCCAAACATTAAAAGTCCTTAATCGTGTATTCTCTTGAATACCTTAGTGAAAGCATGAATGCAGTTAAAAGTTAACACTTTCCACATACCAAAATCCTCAAAATTCTATATACTCAAACCATGATATCACTTAGTCCTTATATCAATCATGAGCTCATGAATACTGTTAAACATTTCGTTTTCTCGTTTTCCCTTCATTATGCGCATATCATCTTATTTCCAAAAATATCTCAATCACTTTTAATACCACATTAGACCAACACATAAATATTCCAATACTTTATGATACAACATTATTTTGGAATCCCATTACATAAATACTTAATCATTCCACCACATCGTTGTCATATTCAACATTGCCAATAGTGATCGCATGTGACTTCCCTTTGTCCTTTGCCTTAAGTGGTTGCTCATGTTGATCATCACTAACCCTTAGATTAGGGAATTTATTAGCATAATGCCCCATTTCCTTGCACTTGAAGCATTGAAGTGTTGGTGGTGCGTTCTCTACAGTGTTTGCTTTATTCACATCATTAGAAACCCTTTTTCCATTACTTCGACACTCAACTGCTCGATGACCTTCTTTTCCACACTTAAAACATTTTCTAGTCCCTTTAAGACAATCTCCACCATGCTTCTTTCCACACTTTGTGCATAAGGAAACATTCATCTTCTTTTCACCATTATTTTGAGATTTCTCCTTGAACTCCATCTTTCGTTTCTTGTCAAAACTATGAGATGGATAAGTAACACCAACTTCCATTTCTACTTTGATAGCACAACGCACAATTTCTTCATAGCTACTGAAGTCTCTTATAGCTAATGCCCTTCGAATACTTGGTTTTAAGCCACTGAAAAATTGATCAACTTTACTTTCAGGTTGGATGATAATGCCAGATGCATACCTTGCAAGTCTTGTAAAATTCGCTTCGTATATACTAACAGATTCATCATCCTTCTGCTTCAGCTCAAGAAACTCCTTTTCCATCTTTGTTCGAAGAATACGAGGGAAGTACTTACTGAAAAACAAGTTCTTGAACTCGTCCCATTCCATGGACTCAATTTCATCTCTTGGCCTCGTATTCTTGATAAGATTCCACCATTGATCAGCTTCACCTTCCAAACGATATACTGCTAAGATGACTTTATCATGTTCAGAACATTGAAGAACTGAAAATATCTTTTCAGTGGTACTGATCCATTGTTCAGCAACACGTGGATCGGAAGTCCCACTGAAAGAAGGTGGACGTTGTCTCATGAAGGACTCAATAGAATATTGTTCCCTTCTCTGCTCATTTGGAAGTCCAGAATGATTCATAGCTTGTGTAAGTATAGCAATAAGATTTTGCACTCCATCTCCCATAACATTTGTTTGTTTAGGAGGGAAATCATTGCATTGTCCATTGCATTGATCAACACGGTTCCTTCGGGTTCCAGCCATCGTCTAAAACCCAAAAAGAATAGTGTGAGAGGCAAAAATCATGCTTGGGAAAACAACATAGTAAAGGGGGAGTACCCTTAATATCTAACATCTTAGGTTAAATTCTAAGATTTTTACCGTAGTTCTAGGACCATATCCTATACGTATACTTATCCTTAGGGACATCCCTAGACATACCTTAGAAATATCTCTAGGGATCTCACTAACGTTTTCGCATCCTAGTTTCCAAAGGTTGACTAAACCTTTCCTCTGATACCAACTGTAGAGACCCAGAGCCTGACGTACATGTACATTACATTACTTTTGCGGAATACTTAGTACATTACAAAAACACACACACAAGGACCGTAATAGTTTAGTGTCTTTGGAAACTCGGAATATAATCTTCTAATCGTGGTGAAAGATCTTCAACATCTCCCATAAAGATCTTCCCTTTTTTTACCTAAAACCTTTCTTTATATCCTGGGGAAAAGAAAACATAAAAGGGTGAGCTCAAATGCTCAGTAATGGTAAACAAAAGAAATATCAATCACATCATATTCATAAGAACATAACATTTTTGAAATCATAACCTGCAAAAGAGAGCATAATTTCATAACATGGGATAAATCATGGCAGTGAAATGTAATCACAATAATCATAACTTAAAACATGAAACTTTGTGGCATTCACACATAATCATAGAGAATCATTTCTTGTTAGTCAAGACTCATTTCCAAGACTATCTTAGTGGACAAAGTCCCTTTCTGAATCGAGTAACCCTCGTTTCAGTCCTGTTTCACTGAACCGGTATAACCTACCATTCCAGCCATGTCTATCTCATGAGATATAAAATCTTTACCCAATGCATTGGAGGGATATATAGGTCCCACCCATCTCATAATGATATCATTCTTATGTGTGCCACAAAATCATATACCATACATCATTGCATAACCCATGTAATAAAAATGGGAATCATAAACATCATGACATCATAAAACAATTCATATATGATAAAGGGATTCATAAAAATAATTCCATCACAACATAATCAAATCAATGTAATAATAGGGATAAAAATAGAACCCTATGTTATCTTAGATGGAAAATAATTTTGATAAAACACTTGAAATGAATTCTTGAGGAAAATATCCTTTCTTCTTCAAAATCAATTTCTTTTCACAAAACGTCATGCAATTTTAAAAGAAAGAGATTTTATTGAAAATAGTCATGAAATCTTTTGGAGGAAGCTTCATGAAAATAAGGCTTTATAAAACCGTAAAAATCCGTTCTTTCCGTTTAAGTTAAAAAAAACATTCTTCTCGTACTTTTGTCGGAAAATTCAAAAAGTACCTCGTACGAAAAACGACAAAAGATTCCTTTCATATCTTTTACTAAAAACTCACCGAAGGGTAAAATTGGATTTAAATAATTGTAGGTGGATGGAAATAATATTATATATTGAGGAAACATGGATTTGGATGATAAAATACACCCCAGTAAATTTCAAAGTATAAACAATCTCGGATAAAAATTGAGATTGCGAGATTTTCCCTTACCTTAGGTCCGACTTGCTTTGTAAGTGTCCGAACCTCCTGTATAATGATTTAAATCATGTTATTGACTTATTCCAGAATCATATTCATTGTTATTATATCATATATGGTCCACTTATGACTTTATATTACCTGTTCTTTTGTAAATTCATGTTAAAGTAGTGTTTTGGGTAAAATCGTCTCATTTGTCGTTCGTGTTTTTAACTTGTAATTATTAATATGATTACTTGGATCATGATTACTTATATCCAGAATGTAAAACATGATTTATATATAATATATATTCAGAATATATATATATTTATATATATATATAATATTGATAAATGGAATGAAATACACCGTTCATGGAGACGGTAGTCCGTACGTACGCATGAACGCTGTTTTCGTTTCCTTATTGAAGTGAATGGAATTAAGTAGATGACATACATATAAATTTACATAAATCCAGTATCATTATTATTTCATATATTTCATTATTACTTATTATATATACTTTATAATCATTCATGAATGGTTAATCATTGAGAATGAATCTCATCGCGTCGTGGAGACGGTAGTCCGTACGTACGCACGAGCGATGATATCGTTCCCATGGTCATGGAATTGTGTTGAAGTGTATGTAGACTATTTCAGTATCAATATCACTTTATAATAATCATATATAGTTACTCATTACACCATTATACCCATCCTTTTAAGGTTATGATGGAAAATAGATTACACCACGGCGTGGAGACGGTATTCCGTACGTACGCACGCGCGGTGATTTCATTTTTCCGTAGGATGGATAGAAGGTGAATTAGGGTTGTTTCATATTTATAATAACATATCAGTATGTAAGTAATACTGATGTTATTACTTTATCATGAAACAACTAAAGAAGAAGAAGTTGAATAAGAAAGAAATTGAAAAGATCGGTAATGGATATTACCTCTTCTTTGAAACGCCTCTTTGAATCCTCCACTAAGGGATCTAAGATTGGTCTTTGAAGAAGACCAGGACCTCTAGGATTATTCTAGGGAAGTGGAGAAGGGATTTTTTCAGTGGTTGGCCGAGATTGAGTGCTCAAATTGGTGTGAGGAGGGGGAGGAGGTGCCCTTTTATAAGGGAGGAGAGGGGCACCTTAGGAATATCTCAAAATATTATTTTATATTAAAGTCAAAATCGGTTTATAATGGTTCCAAAGGGTCTTATTTAGAAGATAAAGTGGGGATGGGTCTAAATCCTATCAACCAATAGGATTTAGACAAGTTTAGGTTATTATTTTAACCTTATCAATTAGATTTAACTCTAAGTTAAATAATTTAACTTTTACCGTGTCTTTTTGTTTTCTTACACTATATGGTTAATACACTTACTATAACATGCCAAACGAACCCCAAATTGTTTATTATTAACATATATATCTTTATCTAAGTCATTTGGCCGAACCTTAGATTTTTAGGAATAAAATAACAATTAATAATATAATATTTGATTTAAAAACTATTTTGTGTCAATTTTGACACTATTTGATATATGATTTTTTTGAAAGTCATAACAGAATTATATGTTCGAACCAAGTTGATTAAATCAACAATAATATATCAAAGTAACCTATAAAATTAGTGTAATTCATAAAAAGTCTCAAATTACATTTATTTTGGTGTTTATAACATCAATTATGTCAATATTTCATTAATAAGATAATTACTGCATCATCATTGTGTCATAAATAAATTAAATTATTTAATGTCTAAAAATTACAAATAAAATATCATTATGTAGGAAATCCTTTTATCTTTCTAATTAATATTTATAGTCAAATTTATCTTATGAATAACCCCATATTAAAAATGTTTTAGTAAATAAACTTTGATTTTAACTCTTTTAACCCTTCTTTAAATAAATTAATAATAAATGTCCTAATCTAATCCAAGTGGGCCTAAATGGTAATATTTTATTCCTAAGTTTGTTTTTGGTCGAATTACACTTATCCAATAGAATTAGGACATGTGTTAGGGTAATAATAATATCATCTTTACCCTTAATTACCCTATTTACTTTTAACCGTGGTAAAAAAAAGTAAAAAGTTACTATTCACCAAAAATTATTTTCATCTCATTGAACCACATTTTAGTCCTTGATATTAACCGTGTCTCTCGGATTTTCGAAATTCCACTCACAGAAGCGGTAAAATTATGTTTTATGAACAATTCAGTTTTTTTAACTACCACTTAGTGGTTTCACTATTCATCGAAAATTGAAAGTTTTCAGAAAAATACCAAAAATTAGGCCTAAGATATATTTGATATTATGAACTCAAAAATGATGTCTATTTTACCAAATTCAAAACATATCAGTTGCATTAACTAATTTAAAAATTAATTCTCGTCGTCAAAACAAATAACGTGTTTTTAAGAGATAATAACTATCAAAAGATTGACACTAGTTTATAACTGGTTTAAATGTGAAATTACATCCAACGACCAAAATTGTATTAAATTGTAAAAATATATTCTAAATATACTTTAAAACCACTCAAATTAATAATTTATCACTATTAATTATTTCGATTGAAAAAGTTGTTTTTAATTAAAATTTAGTAATTTTCACTATTCATCAAAATATGAAAGTTATCTGAAAATCACCAAAATTTCACCCTAAGCTAATTTCGATATTACGAATCCAAAAATGAATTCTATTTTGAAAAATAAAATTTACAAAATTTCAAAAAGTGGTTATTACTGTTCATAATGGCTAGTTTTGATAATATTTTAATAGCATATCGTTGTTTAGCGAAACTTGGTGTTGCGTACAACACACGCTATCGTGGAAGGTCGCGATTGCATGTAATTCAAGCCAGGTCAGAGATGTGTGTTGTGAAAGCTCCTTTTGGTGTAGCGTATAACACAAGACATTAATGAAATTAAAAAGAATATTTTTCATAAAATCTCGGGGTGTTACAGGGTAGGTGGAGGAGGAGGATGAGGGGTAGGGTGCCAGAGGAGATGATGATAGGTGGGGGGTTGGGGGTGATGATGCGGTGATGGGTAGCTTGGAGGACGACAATGACAGGGGGTCCAAGGGCAAGCAGGGGCAACAGAGGAGTCCTGGGGGGATGGGAAGGAGGAGGACGCAGGGGTGGGGGGCTGAAGGACAGATAATTACCAAGGAGAAATTAGAGGAAGGAAGGCGAGGGCTGGTATCCGGCCGGGACGACATCGGAAGAAGGTGGTGCCTGAGGTGAAGTGAACGACGATGGGGAGGGTGGTGCGCCTTAGTACAACATGGCTCAATTTAGTTGGTTAAAAAAAATTAAAACGAAGACTATTGGGAATTGTGGATAGACTATTGTGGTTCCCAGGTGGCGTCGTGTGGGAATAAATGAGGGTGGCATGACATGCGCCAGCGCCGCATGCTGCTTCGGTAATTGTAGTGCAGATGGTGTAGCGATTCAAAAATATAATCATCATATTTTAAAAAAATTGAAGGGCCCGCAGTCCAACCTGTATCTGTGCGGGTTTACCCGCACGGGTCGGCTACCCATGTGGGCTGTCCATATAGACCTGTTTTAAATGTGGGTTTTTTTAATAATCCTGCCCCGCCCCAAACCCACCCCAAGCCCGCTCAACCTGCGGGCCCACAACATGTTTTGCACTACTAACTCAAACAAGAATGGAGATGAACTCTATCACGAACTGTCCCCCAGGGCCCATTTCGTGACTAACCCAAGCCCGCTGATGCATGAGAATTTGTCACAGATCCCCGATCAAAAGATTATTTACCTAAGCATGCAATATAGTGCACTCCCAGGGTCGGTCTCGAGGATGCAACTTACACAACACAAAAGTTTTATTGTCACTATTTATTTTCTAACTAATATATAATATAAAGATGATTTTTAAATATACATAAAATATAAATAAATAAATAAATAAATATATATATATATGAAATGAGAACAAAATGATGTTAAAAAGAAAGAAGGAAGACATTTGTTCTTGGGGGATCATAATGGTTGATATCATTGTTAATTAAAATATTCTCAATATCAATTCAATATAGTGATCAAGATCTATCACACTACACCATCCTATTCAAAATGTTATTACCCCAACACCGATATCTCTGCATGTGGGGAAATACTCTTCCTAAAGCTGGCTAGGAGATCTCTTTTCCAACCATCACTACCCAAGCCATACTTCATTGTATGCATGAATTAGATAGTGAAGGGAAGGATAAATGTTGAATGAGAAGAAGAACTTGGTGATAGAGAAAATAGGGCAATCACACACCATAATCAATTTAACCACCACCAAAATTCTCAAAATTAAATAAATAGATTAAAATTTAAGCACAATGAAACTCAATCAACCACCATTCTCCCCCTCGAACAAACATCGAGGTTAGTTCCCCATTCTCATAAAAGTAAAAATGGAAGAATGAGGTATGAATAAGAAGACTAATATAAATTAAAACTTTAAAAATATACTAAAAAATAATAGAAAATATAAAACTACACAAAATGGTAGCTACTTTTCCAACCCTTTGGAATAAAGAAGAAGTACAATTTTATAGGCAAAGGGAGTGAAAATTTGGCTCCAAAATCTATCCACCAAATGTATTCGCATGGTAGACCTCCTTAATGAACTAATTTGGGAACTAGAACTTCTTAAATGTTGTTCAGTTATTACTCCTATGTATACTCATGAAATTTCAGCTTTATTGTCCAAGTAATGAATGAGTTATGTCCGCTTTACTCCGAACATTTAATTCTACCAAATAGACTCTTTGTATTCCAATGCAACGAGTTCCAATGCATTTATGGACTTGATAATGAAAGAATCAGGCGCGACCATCTTAATAAAAGTTGTTACACAAGATTTATTCTTGATCCATGTAAAATTTCATCTCATTTGTTTCTTCCATTTATGATATATGATCCCAAGAATAAAAGTCTCCAGTTCTGGGCACAGTTTTTGAGGCACAAATTATGAGATGGATTTGAGCTTCCAAATGATGGATTGAGCTTTGGGTACAGAAGGATACAATGAATCCCATCAAAAACAGAAACCTATAAAATAATAATTTTTCAATTTGTATTAGTTTATAAAAAAGTTATGGCCGAAACATTAAAATATATTAAAACTGTTTAAATCCAAAATAATCTATTTTTCGAATTAAGCTCAAAAACACTCCTAAAACATAAAATGTGGAAATTAACCTTTAAATAAAACATTGGTGGGATTAAAAACAATGAAATTAAGAATAAAATAATTGAAAATATTTTTTTTATCAATTCCCCCACACTTTTGTACTCCTGGACAATCATCTTATACCAAGTTCAAAACAAACTTCTCAAAGCATAAATGACAACACAACTCATTTATCGTATCAAAGAAAATATCATGCCTCCTACATGGATAAAAATTTCAGAACTCCTCAAAAATCATATGAATCCATTCAATTTCATGTTAATCCTCACATGCATGTCGTACCTACATCCCCGTAAAAATATTTCTCTCTTCACTCAAGGATTTTCAATGTGGAGGTTTTCTCATTCCCAAGAACATGTGTGATTTCCATAGGCTTGATATCCTCCTAGTATATACACTTCATAGAGTAAAAAATGTATCAATCATGAGGTATTTTTCATGGGTTGTTCTGAGGCTGAGGTTTGGAAGGTTTTAAATGTAAAAAAATCTGAGGCAGAATGAGGAGGGTTAAGCTCTAAAGTGAAGTAAATGCATGAAAACAATTTTTTTAAGAATGGTGTGCTCCTCAATCAGCTCAAAAATGAATCACCTCCAAACACCTCTTACTTTTAGAAGTTCATACTTGGGATTTCATAATCAATGAATTTAATCCCTCTTTTCCCCAATTGTAGCGTTGTTTCAGCTTGAATTTAGATCTGGATTTCTCTTCAGAATAATGTTTTTGAGGAAAAGAGAGGCAGATTTTGATCCTGAAATATTAGTGAAAACCCGAACCATATATATAATGATATTTTGGGCCACCCATCCATATTTACATCATGAAATTTCATCCACTAAAGCAATAATAAATATGGAAACACTTTCAATTCAACTCAAATAGATTCTTCAAGAAAGCAAAACAAAGCCCATCTTCTCCCTCCCCTAAACTTGAGTTCAATAATAATAATGCATTTAAATTATAGAGAAGGTTGTAAAGGGATAAATGAATTATAATTTTGATGCCTAAAAAGGTATTTCATGGCTACTAGGGGATTAAATAAGGTCATATTAAAAGGTAGGTCAAAATAAGAGTTCAATGTAAAAGGGGCTTTCAAAGTGATGCCTTAATCATACTTGACACATTCCATGAACTCTAAAAGCTTTGAAAAAGAGAAAAATAGTAAGTTATTAATCACACAACCTATATCAAGACTCTAAAGAAAAAATAAATTTAAGAAGATGTTAAATAGGTTTAGAGACCTCTCGGGTTTGACATGATTTTCAATTTGGACAACACTAGTGCACATGAGTTTCACAGTCAATCAAACACCATCAAATGAAAAGATCAGAAATCAGAAATAGAACCCATTCAACAATAATTTAAATCCTCAAATACTCAAATAAATAAATGGTCCAAAAATACCAAGATAGATTGAAATTTCCAAAGTATTCAATTCAGCTCAAAAATCCAAAAAACACACTGAAAAAATGAAAAAGGAAAACAAGAAAATTTAAAAAAAACAAGAAAAATAAAATGAAATCACACAAAAAATAAATTACAACACATAATAAAAATAAATAAAAAGAAAGAGAAAAGTTATAAAAAAGGGATAATGCTTGGTTTGACCTCCCAAGCGGGTTCTAAGTTTTTACTGCCCCTAGTCAGGTAGTTGCAGTGGATTATCCCCAATCAAAAGGTGGATGTGGTTTCTTTATGATAAACCATCACATGTGACTTTTTCTAGTGTCCATCAGTAGACACTATTGGAGAACCCGAAAGAATATAAGAATGTTCCCAACCCCAAAGAAAAAATATAGAAAAAATTTAAGATCCAGAGTGGGAGGGAATAGAATATAGGGGTGCTCCCTGTGAACTTCTATGGTGTCCTTCTCCATATGATATGAAATTTTATGTAGAGGAGGTAGTCGCACCACCACCAACTTCTCCAGCTCTTCTTCCTCGATCACCACCACTTGGGTGGTCTCTTTCGTATCATCCAAGGTCTACTCCATTTGTGTTGTATCAGAAATTTTAGGAAAGGAGAAGTCAAAAAACAATTCATTTTGAATAAGATTAAAACATGATGAATCAATCAAGAAATCTTCCCTTTCAAGTAAGTCAGCTTGGAAATTGATCTCTTTTGGCAAGACCATTGGCAACTCCATCTCAGCGGGTGCATTTTATTCATCATCTTCAAAAGAAAAAGTGAGGTCAAAAGGTGTTGATTTTTCAATATCAAAGATGGGAAGATCAAGTTTCAAGTTATCTTCCACAAAGTGATTCCAGGATTCTTCCAAAAATTGTTGATCTCCCATAAGTGAATCAGCTGAAATGTGTACATCAGGGACCTCCTTGAGCAATGGATGAGTTCAAGATGATATGATTAATTCCTTTAAAATCTCCTTTTCACCCTCCTCAGGTTATTTGACATAAAAATTAATCAGTGAAATCTTTTCCACCACTTGTTTTAGTTCAGGTTCCGGCTCAGGATTAGGTTCGGGTTGCTCCCACAGTGAATGAATATATTCCCCAAACCTCTTAGAATTTCTCTTCAGTCTTTGGACCTCTTCATGAAGTTCTTTCATATGATATTTTTGAATTTCATCTTCTTGTTTCACCTGAGATTCATTAGTCCATGTAGAATAATCACCATTGAAATACATCATGAACAAAAAAGTTTTTTTTTAGTTTTTGGAAAAAAATGATTTTTTTTGTTTTTTTATGAAAAGCAGTGTGTGAAAGTGTTGCGCCTCCCCAGAAATAGTGCCAATTTGATGTACAAAAATTTGTCATAGATCCCCGATGAAAAGATTATTTATCTAAGCATGCAATATAGTGCACTCCCAGGGTCAGTCTCGAGGAGGTAACTTACACAACACAGAAGTTATATTGTCATGATTTATTTTATAACTAATATATAATATAAAGATGAGTTTTAAAGATGCATAAAATATTAATATATATATATATATATGCAATGCAAACTAAATGATGTTAAAAATAAATAAGGAAGACATTTGTTCTTGGGGGATCATAATGGTTGATATCATTGTTTATTAAAATATTCTCAATATCAATTGAATGTAGTGATCAAGATCTACCACACTACACCATCCCATTAGAAATGTTATTACCCCAACACCTAGATCTCTGAATATGGGGAAATAATCTTCCTAAATCTAGCTAGGATATCTCTTTTCTGACCATCACTACCCAATCCATACTCCATTGTATGCATGACTTAGATAGTGAAGGGAATGATAAATGTTGAATGAGAAGAAGAACTTGGTGATAGAGAAAATAGGGCAATCACACACCATAATAAATTTAACCACCACAAAAATTCTAATAATTAAATAAGGAGATTAAAATTTAAGCACAATGAAACTCAATCAACCACCATTCTCCCCCTCGAACAAACATCGAGGTTAGTTCCCCATTCTCATGGAGTTAAAAGAGAATACGGTGGGAGAAACACATAAAAGTAAAAATGGAATAATGAGGTATGAAGAAGAAGACTAATATAAATTAAAACTTTAAAAATATACTAAAAAGAATAGAAAATATAAAACCACACAAAATGGAAACTATTTTTCCAACCCTTTGGAATGAAGAGGAAGTACAATTTTATAGGCAAAGGGAGTGAAAATTTGGCTCCAAAATCTGTCTGCTGAATGTATTAAACTGGTAGAACTCCTTAATGGCCAAATATGGGAACTAGAAATTATTTAAAATTGTTTAGTTATTACTCCTCTGTAGACTTACTAAATTTCATCTTCTTTGGCCAAGTAATGAACGAATTATGGCCGCTTTACTCCGAACATTTAATTCTGCCAAACAGACTCTTCGTATTCCAATGTAACTAGTTCCAATGCATTTATGAACTTGATAATGAAAGAATAAGGAGCTCCCATATTAATGAAAGTTATTACTAAGGATTTATTCTTGATACATGTAAAATTTCATACCATTTGGTTCTTCAATTTATTAGATATATTCCCAAGAATAAAAGTCTCCAGTTCTATGCATAATTTTCGAGGCACATATTGTGAGCTAGATTTGAGCTTCCAAATGATGAATTGAGCTTTGGGTACAGAAGGATACAATGAATACCATCGAACATATAAACCTATAAAAGAATATTTTTTCAATTTGTATTAGTTTAAAAAAAGTTATGTCAGAAACATTAAAATAGATTAAAACTCTTTAAATCCAAAATAAGCCATTTTTCGAATTAAGCTCAAAAATACTCCTAAAACATAAAATGTGGCAATTTAACTTTAAATAATACATTCATGGGATTAAAAAAAATGAAATTAAGAATAAAATAACTTAAAATATTTTTTCTATCAATTCCCCCACACTTAAACATTACACTCCTGGGCAATCATCTTATACCAAGTTCAAAACAAACTTCTCAAAGCATAAATGACAACACATCTCAATTATCGTATCAAAGAAAATATCATGCCTCCAACATGGATAAAAATTTCAGAACTCCTAAAAAATAATATGAATCCATTCAATTTCATTTTAATCCTCACATTCATGTCGTACCTACCTCCTTGTAAAAATATTTCTCTCTTCACTCAAGGATTTTCAATGAGGAGTTTTTCTCATTCCCAAGAACAAGTGTGATATGCTTGATATCCTACTAGTATATACACTTAACAGAATAAAAAATTTATCAATAATGAGGTATTTTTCATGGTTTTTTCTGAGGCTGAGGGTTGGAAGGTTTTAAATGTAAAAACATCTGAGGCAGAATGAGGAGGGTTAAGCTCTAAAGTGAAGTAAATGCATGAAAAAAGTTTTGCTCAAGAATGGTGTGCTCCTCAATCATCTCAAAAAATGAATCACCTCCAAAAACCTCTTCCTTTTGTAATTTAACACTTGGTATTTCAGTATGAATTAATTTCATCCCTCTTTTCCCCAATTGTAGCATTGTTTCAGCTTGAATGTAGATCTGGATTTCTCTTCAGAATAATGTTTTTGAGGAAAAGAGAGGAAGCTCTTGATCCTCAAATATTGGTGAACACCCGATCCATATATGTAATGACATTTTGGGCCATCCATACATCTTTAAATCATGAAATTTCATCTCCCAAAGCAACAATAAATATGGAAACACTGTCTATTCAGCTCGAATAGATTCTTCAAGAAAGCAAAACAAAGCCCATCTTCTCCCTCTCCCACACTTAAGTTCAACAATAATCATGAATTTAACTTCTAGAGAAGGTTGGAAATTGATAAATGGATTATAATTTGGCTGTCTAAAAAGGTATTTCATGGATACTAGGGGATTAAATAAGGTCATATGAAAAGGTAGGCCAAAATAAGAGTTCAATGTAAAAGGGTCTTTCACAGTGATGCCTTAATCATACTTGACACATTCCATGAACTCTAAAAGATTTGAAAAAGAGAAAAATAGTAAGTTATAAATCACACAACATGTATCAATACTCTCAAGAAAATGATAAATGTAAGAAGATGTAAAATATGTTTAGATACCTCTTGGGTTTGGCATGATTTTCAATTTGGACAGCACTAGTGCACATGAGTTTCACAGTCAATCAAATTCATCAAATAAAAAGATAAAAAATCAGAAATAAAACCCATTAAACAATCATTTAAATCCTAAAATACTCAAATAAATCAATGGTACAAAAATACCAATATAGATTTAATTTTCCAAAGTATTCAATTCATCTCAAAAATCCTAAAAACACAATGGAAAAATGAAAAAGGAAAACAATAAAATTTCAAAAAAAAAAACAACAAGAAAAATAAAATGAAATCACACACAAAAGAAATTACAACACATAAGAAAAATAAATAAAAAGAAAGAGAAAAGGTATAGAAAATGGATAATGATTGGTTTGACACCCCAAGCAGGTGCCAAGTTTTTACTGCCCCTAGTCAGGTAGTTGCAGTGGATTATCCTCAATCAGAAGGTGGATGTGGTTTCTTTGAGATAAACCACCACATGTGACTTTTTCTAGTGTCCATCAGTAGACACTGAGATTAGAGAACCCCAAAGAATATAATAATGTTCCCAACCCCCAAGAAAAAATAGATAAAAAATTTAAGATCCAGAGTGGGAGGGAATAGAATATAGGGGTGATCCCTATGAACTTTTGTGGTGTCCTCCTCTATATGATATGAAATTTGATGTAGAGGAGGTAGTTGCACCACCACTAGCTTCTCATTCTCTTCTTCCTTGATCATCACCACTTGGGTGGTCTCTTTAGTACCATCCAATGTCTACTCCATTTGTGTTGTATCAGAAATTTTAGGAAAGGAGAAGTCAAAAAACAATTCAATTTGAATAAGATTAAAACACGATGAATCAATCAAGAAATATTCCCTTTCAAGTAAGTCAGTTTGGAAATTGATCTCTTCTGGAAAGACCACTGGAAACTCCATCTCAATGGGTGAATTTTCTTCATCATCTTACAAAGAAAAATCAAGGTCAAAAGTTGTTGATTTTTCAATGTCAAAGATGGGAAGATCAAGTTTCAGGTTATCTTCAACAAAGTGATTTCGGGATTCTTCTAAAAAATTATTGATCTCCCATAAGTGAATCAACTGGCATGTGTACATCAGGGACCTCCTCGAGCAATGGATGAGTTTGAGATGATATGATTAATTCCTTTAGAATATACTTATCACCCTCCTCAGGTTATTTTACATAAAAAATGATCAGTGAAATCTCTTCCACCACTCATTTTGGTTCAGGTTTTGGCTCAGGATCAAGTTCGAGTTTAGGTTTGGGTTGCTCCCACAGTGAACAAATATATTCCCCAAACCTCTCAGCATTTCTATTCAGTCTTTTTACCTCTTTATGAAGTTCTTGAATATGATATTTTTGAATTTAATCTTCTTGTTACACCTGATATTCATTAGTCCATGTAGAATAATCACCATTGAAATACATCATAAACAAAAAAGGTTTTTTTAGTTTTTGAAATTTATGATTTTTTTTGTTTTTTTTATGAAAAACAGTGTGTTCAAGTGTTGTACCTCCCCAAAAACAGTACCAATTTGATGTGTGGGAGTTTTTCATAGATCCCCAATCAAAATATTATTTACCTAAGCATGCAATATAGTGCACTCCCAGGGCCAGTCTCGAGGAGGCAACTTACACAACACAGAAGTTCTATTGTCACTATTTATTTTTTAACTAATATATAATATAAAGATGAGTTTTAAAGATACATAAAATATGAATATATATATATATATATACAATGAAAACAAAATTATGTTAAAAATAAATAAGGAAGACATTTGTTCTTGGGGGATCATAATGGTTGATATCATTGTTTAATAAAATATTCTCAATATCAATTCAATGTAGTGATCAAGATCTATCACACTACACCCTCCCATTCGAAATGTTATTACCCCAATACCGAGATCTATGCATGTGGGGAAACACTCTTCCTAAATCTTTCTAGGAGATCTCTTTGCCGACCATCACTACCCAAGCCATACTCCATCGTATGCATGACTTAGATAGTGAAGAGAAGGATAAATGCTAAATGAGAAGAAGAACTTGGTGATAGAGAAAATAGGGAAATCACACACCATAATCAATTTAACCACCACCAAGATTCTCGGAATTAAATAAAGAGATTAAAATTTAAGCACAATGAAACTCAATCAACCACTATTCTCCCTCTTGAACAAACATCGAGGTTAGTTCCACATTCTCATGGAGTTATAAGAGAATACGGTGGGAGAAACACATAAAAGTAAAAATGGAAGAATGAGGTATGAAGAACAAGACTAATATAAATTAAAACTTTAAAAATATACTAAAAATAATATAAAATATAAAACTACACAAAATGGAAACTACTTTTCCCACCCTTTTTAATGAAGAGGAAGTACAATTTTATAGTCCAAGGGAGTGAAAATTTGGCTCCCAAATCTGTCCACCGAATGTATTCACGTGGTAGACCTACTTAATGACAGAATTTGGGAACTATAACTTCTTGAAATTTGATCATTTATTACTCCTCTGTGTAATCACGAAATATTAGCTTCATTGGCCAAGTAATTAATGGGTTATGGCCGCTTTACTCCAAGCATTTAATTCTGCCAAACAGACTCTTCGTATTCTAATGCAACGAGTTCCAATGAATTTATGGACTTGATAATGAAAGAATAAGGCGCTACAATCTCAATGAAAGTTGTTCCTCATAATATATTATTTATCTATGTAAAAGTTCATCTCATTTTGTTCTTCCATTTATGAGATATGGTCCCAGGAATAAAAGTCTCCAGTTCTATGCATAGTTTTCAAGGAACAGATTGCGAGCTGGAATTGAGCTTCCAAATGATGGATTGAGCTTTGGGTCCAGAAGGATATAATGAATAACATCAAACATAGAAACCTATAAAAGAATAATTTTTCAATTTTTATTATTTTAGAAAAATTTATGGCCGAAACATTAAAATATATTAAAACTGTTTAAATCCAAAATAAGCCATTTTTCGAATTAAGCTCAAAAATACTCCTAAAACATAAAAATGTGGTAATTTCCCTTTAAATAACACATTGGTGGGATTAAAAACAATGAAATTCAGAATAAAATAATTGAAAATATTTGTTCTATCACCCACCTCCCAAAGACCAGGGGATAACGACTAGCACCGAAGGCATTATCCCACGAGTGGGAGGCATTTTCCTGAATACCTGTACACACGCACACACACAACCACATCCCAAAAAGTTAGAAAGAAAAACATGCATGCCACTAAAACAATCACTGAGTAAAGGTACAAGTTGTAAGTCAAATGGGCTAGAATACATACCCAACAAAAGACAAACTGAAAATAGGAAAGTACAAAAGATCTTTGATAAAAGTCATCCACAGGAGAACCCCACTTAAAGGGTAGGCATGGAGTGGCTACCAAACTATAGAAGTACGCCCGTCCATCCTGTCTCATTGAGAACCACCAAGGCCTCCGTCGAAGCGTCGATCACCTGCATGGGACATAACACGTGCGGGCGAAGCCCGTGTAGGGGTGAGTAACACAATACTCAGTAGGGACCCCAAACCATAAAGGAAAAACCACAAATCAAGGACCACAAAACAAAACCACAAAGAAAAGACAACTCAAACTAGGTATAACTCAAAATACAGAAAGTAAGATTTATCAGTCATGGAGCTGAATCATTTTGTACTATTGAGGGACTCATCCCTGATGAGCCACTGAGGTCTGCTCTTCTGTTAGACCATTGAGGTCCGTTTGTATGCTGAACCACTAAGGTACACTCATATGTAGAGCCACAAAAGAAGGTATGCACAAGGTACTTTAAACTCACACAGGTATAATGTAGAGTATAGAAAGAAAGACCATTAGTCATAATATTTAACACCTTGGACTGTTGGGGTATTCATCCCTGATGAGTACCATGGGTATGATGGGTCACACAAAGTCTCTCCCCATCATGGGCCTGTCGGGTCACACAGAGCTGCTTCTCACCTTGGCCATCGTACTGAGGTACTCACCCCTGATGAGCACCGTTGGTCTGCTGGGTCACACAGAGTTGCTTCCCACCATGGGCCTACTAGGTCACAGAGACCTACTTACCACTAGGCCATAATATCTAATCCACACAGGGTCTCTTGTAGATGATCCACATAGGTTCAGTTGTCAGCAGTCATCGGGTCTCAGTCAGCTGTAGGATTCCCACACGTAGTATGCTTGATTCCGAGAGAAATTGCTCCTCAAGCCATTCTTCGCATTTTAACTTCCATGAAAACCTCCTTTGAACATTCCAAAATATCTGTCTCATCATAAGGGTTCCAACACAACAAACGTCTCATCAATTAGATGCCCGATCTGAAAGATATTGGCGTTTTAGTAATCGGGGGCTGATCATGTCTGGACTCAGTCTGACTTGGTCGAACCTACCCGAACAACCCGGCCCGGGGGCCCCACATTCCCTGACCTGGTTCGACTGATCTGACCCAAATTAGTTCGGGTCTAGGTTGGCCCGGTCCAATCTGACTGCTGGGCTAGGCCCATTGAGCCTTGCTGGACCCGACTCAGTTCGGTCGGGGGGTCCAGCCCGCTGGGTCGCCCAGCAACCTAGTTCCTTCCGGCCTAACCTATGATCGGTGGGTTGATTTGTTACTAGCTCGGTCCGCCCAATGTCCCGATGTTATTCTTCCAGCCCGACCCATAATAGAGGGATGACTTAATCCAGTCCGGGCTGCTCAGCGGCCCGGTTCGTGCCCTGCCGGCCCAGCCCGCCCGGACGCCCAGCAGGGCGTCCGGTCTTGCACACCATGACCGGATAAGTCGGTCACACTTGTTTACCGCATGAGATCCCACTGGACCGCATTCCAGCGGGTCTCCACGACTAGGTGGACGCATCCCTGACTGCCACCCACCTCAGCGCGCCACCACCCGCCTGCGGCCGCCGTCACGGGCCACCACCGTCATGCCGAAGGAGCCTTTCACGGACCACCGGGTCTGCTCTGGTGGTCCATTCCTCATTCTATTTGCGCCTCCAGCTTCCATGGGATGCCACCTTCCCTACTAAGGCCCCAAAACCTCCTTGATGTCATTTCAAAGGTGCGACCACAAAGAATTCACAAAGGAATAGGGGCTCGGGCCTTGATCGTGTTGGCCCACACCCTCCATGTTAAAGGTTTTGAAAACATGGGAGGGGAGTTTTGTGATTAAAACAATAGTCTAATCCTAATGCAATCCCCAAGATAGAATAATACCCTCCCTCAAGAACAAGCGACCCGCAGATCAACCTGTTTGTGGGTTGATCTGCGTTTGTTGTATTAGAAAGAAGAATGAGAAATTTAAACTTAAAAAAGTAAAACCCTACCTTGGATAGATTCTCACCATAGGGAAACTCGTTGTTGGCAGTGATCTATCCACGGAGATTCAAGAGTTCGAAACCATCAACATTCATCGCTCACCGGTCCCGTTCTTTGAGGCGCATCGATGTCGCTAGCGATTCGTCGACATTCATTGGAAAGGATTCCTCATCATTGATTCATCCAGGGAGTTATACATTTTTTTATCCTATTTCTCCAACTGTGTTAACCCATTAAAATAGAAATGAATCACAACATTTCTGTTACACTACGTCATCGCATTGTTACATTATTTCATTTATGACACAACTTATCGGTTACACTTCATTTAATGAGTCATTATGCTGCACATTAATGAGCCATTAAAGGGATTAATTTAATGCGACTTGTCATCACCTCGTCACTGCACTGCAATGCAAATGTGTCACCGCTCAATGGTGAAAGAAACAAAAGAAAACAACTTTTTAAGTTATTTTTATTTTTCTCCCTAAAAGACTGAAAACTAACTTTTTTGGTCGACTCTCGCCGATCGAAGTTAGATCCATTATTAGGTAATGTCGCCATTCTGGACACAATGGTGCCCTCATATTTTCAATCTGGGCACCCATTTGGAATTTTCCAAAACCGTGTACACATGACATTTTAATTCGCTTAAAAAAAGCTCAAAAACTATCTTTCATCCTCGACCCGTGCCAGTTGAGGTTAAGCTCCACCTAAGGGTAACATGCACTCACGAGATCAAAGGTACTCTTGTATTTCCAGTCCAAGTTACCATTTAGGATTTATAAGGATTTTAAAATAAAATAATTGTTACTTAATTATTTTATTTACGACCAAAAATTAACTTCCACAGTTGGCTTGCGCCGACCAACGTTAGGCTCTACCTAAGGAAACCATACCCTCACGAGCTCAACGATGGTCTCAAATTTTCAATCCATGTCACCGTTCGTGAGTTATAAGGGTTTGAAAAATAAAATAATTTTATTTAATAATTTTATTTACTGTTATGCCATTTTCGGGTTTTCTCACTAGAGGCCTACACCAACTAAACTTAAGTCGCGCCTAGGGTAAACCCACCATCCTGAACACAATGGTGCCCTCAGATTTTTGATATGGTCACCCACTTAAGAGTTATTCCACTTTTTCAGGAAAACTGCTCATGTGTGCTATTTAAAACTTAAAATTTTTGAAGGATCATTCTAGGAATTCCGGGCCTTGGAATCACACGTCATCTCAATGCCTGGTCTCAAAATAATTCCATATAATAAAAAAATTACATGGAATTTACAAAACATTACATTACCCCCACCTTTAGGGCTTCACGTCCCCATAAGCCAAAACAAGTTTAAATAAACAAATGGGGGTATTGAGCACAAATTTGAGCCTCCTGCCCCCATGTGCTCTTCTAGAGATTCTTGCACTGCCACCGAATGAACACAAGAGGAATCAACCATCTATGAAGGACCTGCTCCTGTTGATCCTCTATCTCTACTGGGAACTCCACAAACATTGTCCCATCATCAATGTCTAGCTCACCCAGTCGATGATGTGAGATGGATCATGAACGTACCTCCTCAGCTGGGACACGTGAAAAACATCGTGTACCCGATGTATCTATGGGGGAAGAGCTAGGCGGTACGCCACCTCGCTAACTCTGCTCAGAATCTGGTAAGGGTCGATGAACCTCAGAGATAACTTTTCACCTCGACCAAATCTTTGTATCCCTCGTCAAGGAGAGACTTTTAGGAATTCGTGGTCCCCTTCCTTGAACTCCAAGGGTCTCTATTGCCTATAATCATAGGACTTCTGTCAGATTTGTGCAGTCTTCATCCACTCTCGGATGACCAGCACCTTCTCAGTGGTTGCCTGTACCATCTCTGGACCCATGAGTGCTGACTCCCTAGGTTTTTCCAACATAATGGTGACTTTCATGGTCATTCTTATAGTGCCTCGAATGGTACCATACCGATAGTGGAGTGATAGTTGTTGTTGTACGCAAACTACACCAGTAGTAGGTGGTCCTCCCAACTATGACTAAAATCAAGGATGCAAGAACAAAGCATGTCCTCCAAGGTTTGTATGGTCTGCTCCGTCTAACCATCCATCCGTGGGTAAAAGATTGTGATCAAGCACAGATGAGTCCCAAACGCCTCCTGTAATCACTTCCACAATAGGGATATAAAGCGTGCATCACGATCTGAGACTATTGTAGACGGGACTCCATGGAGTCGAACTATCTCCTTCACATAGAGGTGTCCCAATCTCTCTACTAAACCATGCTCTCAAATGGGTAGGAAGTGAGTCAACTTGGTGAGTCCTTCTACAATCACCCAGATGGTATCATGCCCCTCGAATGTATGTGGTAATCCCATCATGAATTCCATCGATATTCCCTCCTACTTCCACTCCAATACCTCGAGGGGTTGTGTAAAAATTTCTGGAACCTGGTACTTAGCCTTCACTTTTTGAAAAGTGAGGCATCTCGAGACAAAATCTGCCACTTCCTTCTTTATCCTCGGCCATCGGTACAGACGTCTAAGGTCCTGGTACATTTTCACCACACCTAGATGTACTGCTAAAGAGGATTTATGGAACTCCCTAAACACCTCCTCCCACAACACCACTGATACAACTATGAGTCCTCTGAAAAGGATGACGTGCTCCCCACCTTTAGAATATCTATCAGGGGCATGCCCTGTGGACATCTAGGCATGTGTAGCCTTGCAGCTAGCATCTCCGAGTTGCGCCTCCCTGTCTCATTGTAAGAGTGGAGGGGAAATTACCATTTACTGAAGAAAAGTTTCTTCATCTCTATCTACAAAGGATATTTGAAGCAAGGCCAACTGCTCTGAGGCCTCATTTAGTAGTTATGAACTCGATCTCCTTCTGAGAGCATCTGCCACCAGTTTCCCCTTCCCAGGAGTATAGACTATCTCAAATTCATAGTCCTAGAGGAACTTTATCCAATGTCATTATCTCAAATTCAAATCTTTCTAAGAAAATATATACTTGAGACTCTTGTGGTCAGAGTATACGATGAATAATTCTCCCATGAGGTAGTGTCGCCACATCTTCAGTGCAAAGACTACCACTGCTAACTCAAGGTTATGATTCACATATTTCTGCTCATGCGGTCTCAACTGTCATGATCCATAAGTAATCAATACTTTCCCCTGCATCAGGAAACAACCAATCCTACTTCCTGATGCGTCACAGAACACCGCGTAGTTGGTTTCCTCCTTTGGAAACCTCAAGATAGGAGCACTCATCAAGCTCTACCTCAACTGTCAAAAGATTTACTGGAATATTTCTGTCCACACGAAGGGTTTTCTCTTCTTTTTCAATGCCATATTGGGTGATGCTACTCTAGAGAATTCAATTACAAACCTTTGATAGTACCCAACCAATCCAAGGAAGCTCCCTACCTCAGTAACACTCTTGGGTGGTTCCCAAGCAAGCACTGCCTTGATCTTCGATGGATCCACCACATCTCCATCATCTGAGATGACATGTCCCAAAAAGAGAACCTTTTGTATCCAGAATTCACACTTTGAGAGTTTTTCGTAAATCCGATGCTCTCAGAGTGTGTCCAGAACCATCATCAGGTGTATCGTGTGCTCTTCCTCGAATGCTGAATGCACTAAGATGTCATTAATGAAGACCACTGCAAACTAGTCTAAGTACGACAGGAAGATCATGTTCATGAGTATCATGAACACTACTAGGGTGTTCATCATTCCAAATGACATCACTGAGTACTCATAGTGGCCATAGATACATCTGAAATTCATCTTCTAGATGTCCTCATCTCGTACTCAAAGCTGGTGATAGCCCAATCTGAGGTCTATCTTCGAGAATCATCTCACTCCCTTCAGATGATCAAAGGGGTCATCAATCCTCAGTAGAGAATACTTGTTCTTCACGGTCATCTAGTTTAGGTGTCAGAAGTCCATTCGTAACCTCAAGATTTCGTCCACATTCTTGGAAAGAAACACTAGGGATACCCACGGTGAAACACTAGGCCTTACAAACCCCTTTCTCTACAGGTCCTCCAACTGTACCCTCAGCTCCTAGAGCTCTGTGGGAGTCATCCGATATTCAGGTGTAGATATCGGTGTCGTCCTGGGGTATATATCAATGCATAAATCTACCTATCTATGAGGAATTAGTCTCGAAAAATCCTATGTAAAGACATCCTCATACTTTTCCAAGTCTCTGAGACTGATGTCGGTTTCATGATTTCCCACTGCTGATATCCACTAGCTATATCTACTCAGCCAAAGAACTTTCAACCATAATGGTTCTCTCTGTCACCATAGTATAAGTAGAAATGTAAAAAGGAATAGTGTTGGATCAGATGTCCCTAAACAAATCTCACTTGGAGGTCCAAGCCTTGATCAATGGTTGCATCGTATTCATTGGGTACCTCGAAGAGCTGGTATGCCTCGATGAATACTCAACAACCAACATGTCGTCCCAACAAAACTATAAAATCTCTTGGTCATGCATAACCCTTAGATTTTATGGCAAGAGCCCCTTCTCAGAGAGAGGTTCTCAAGATTTGTCTATAGAAAAGTCACCTCATCGTAAGATTGAGTTATCTAAACACTATCATCACCCTAATGAGCCTTGTAAAAGGCTCACTGACAGGACTACCAACTGATCTAATGGTCCCTGACTAGATGAAAAACTTGGTCACCACCTCAAGCCAGTCCTTAGCCGCCTGTGAGTCGGGCTCACCTAAGAACCTAAGGGGATCTGTTGCTGAAACTTGTATAAGGTACTGAGCTTACATGTGTCCTCTAGCGGTAGTTCCAGTAGTAAATCCCAACCAATGGGTGGTGGAAAAGCTGGGACACCACTTGAAGGTGTCATCTCGGGCAACAATCCTTGTACCAAAGCCTTATCACCCTGTGGACCATCCTTGTGGTCACGCACTGGAATCCTGGTTGGCTGTCTACATGGAGGCATCTTGAAAGAGATCAAGAAGAATCATAATTAATATATTATACCTGGTGAGTTGAATATGGCTTAGAAATATCATGAGAAAACATTTGAGGACGCAGGAAATTAGTATTTTCATGTATCAAGTCAGAAAGAAAAATTCAGGGCCCTGTTGTATTGATACGTCGACCATCACCCCAATACTAGACTCCCTGGCCTGAATGCTGAACATGAAATACTTAACACTATTTCCCCATCAAAATTTATAGACTCTTAGTTCTTCTGGTATAACTGACTTCCTCTGATACCATTTTGTCATGAACTGTCCCCTGGGGCCCGTGTTGTGACTACCCCAAGCCCACCTCCCAAAGGCTAGGGGATAGCGACTAACACCAAAGGCATTATCCCACGAGTGGGAAATTTTTTCCTGAATACCTGTATGCATGCACACACACAACAAAATCCCAAAAATATGGAAAGGAAAACATGCATGACACTAAAATAACCACTGAGTAAAGATATAAGTTTCAAGTCAAATGGGTCAGAATACAAACACCAAAAAAAACTGAAAATAGGAAAGTACAAAAGATATCTAATAAAAGTCATTCGTAGGAGAACCCCACCTGAAGGGTAGGTAAGGAGTGGCTTCTAGAAGCTGTATAAGTATGATCGTCTGTCCTATCTCACTAAGCACCACCTGGCCACCGACCACCAAGGCCTCCGTCGAAGCGTCGATCACCTGCATGGGACACAAAACATGCAGGCGAAGCCCATGTAGGGGTGAGTAACACAATACTCAATATAGACCCCAAACCGAAAAGGAAAAACCACAAAGTAAGGACCACACAATAAAACCACAAAGCAGAGACAACTCACACTAGGTATAACTCAAAATATAGAAAGTAAGATTTATTAGTCGTGAAGCTGAATCATCTTGTACTATTGAGGGACTCATCCTTGATGAGCCACTGAGGTCTGCTCTTCTGCTGAACCACTGAGGTCCTCTCATATGCTGAACCACTAAGGTACGCTCATATGTAGAACCACAAAAGAAGGTACACACAAGGTACTGTCAACTCACGCAGGTATAATATAGAGTATAGAAAGAAAGACCATTAGTTACAATAATGAACACCTCATATTGCTGGGGTACTCATCCTTGATGAGTACCATGGGTATAATGGGTCACATAGAGCCACTCCCCACCGTGGGATTGCCGGGTCCCACATAGCCACTTCCCACCTTGACCATCATACTAAGGCACTCATCCCTGATGAGTACCGTGTGTCTGTCGAGTCACACAGAGCCAATCCCCATTGTGGGCCTTCCGGGTCACACAGAGCTGCTTCCCACTGGCCATCGTAGCTGATCTACATAGGGTCAGTTATAACTGATCCACATAGGGTATTTTGTTAGCAGTCTTCAGATATCAGTCAACCGCAGGATTCCCGCACATAGTGCACTTGATTCCGGGAGAAACCACTCCTCAAGTCATTTGTCACATTTCAACTTCCATGAAAACCTCTTTTGAACATTCCAAAATATCCTCCTTGTTGTGAGGGTTCCAACACCATAAACAGATCATCAATCAAACTTTTGATCTGAAAGATATTGGAATTTTAGTAATTAGGGGTTGGTCGTGTCTTGGCCCAGTCTGACCCAGTCAGACCGACCCGACCAACCCGGCCTGAGGGCCCCGTATGCCTTAGACCAGTTTGACTGATCTGAATTAACCCAATTTGGGTTTGGTCTAGCCCGATCTAACCTGGCCAATGTATTAGACCCATTAGGCCTTGCTGGACCTATCTCGGTTCGGTTGGGGGTCCAACCCATAGGGTAGCCCAACGACCCAGTTCCATCTAGCCCAACCCACAATCGACGGGCCGGTTTGTTCCCAGCCAGGGCCGCCCAGCGGCCCGGTGTTATTCCGCTGGCCCAGCCCACCCAGTAGGGTAGTGTTATTCTGTCGGCCTGACCCGTAATAGCGAGTCGACTTAATCTGGCCCGGGCCGCTCAATGGCTCGGTTCGTGCCCTGCCGGCCCGGCCCACCCGGCGGGCCGGTCCCCTCCACCCCGGACGACCAGTGAGGCATCCGATTCTTGCGCACTAGGGCCGGATTAGTTGGAAAAATTTGTTTCCATCACGTGGTCCTGCTGGACTGTGTGCCAGTGAGTCACTACGGGCCACCCCTCCAACGCGGCCGGGTGGCCACGTCCCTGACTGCCAACCGTCGACCTGCTACTGGAGGCTCCTACTGCACCACTATGGCCTGATCCAGCCGTGGATTCCACCTTATCATGTCGCCGCGGGCCACCGCCATCATCAGCACGCCGAAAGAGCCTTCCGTGGACCACCGAGTCTGATCCGATGGTCCATTCCTCATGCCTTCTACGACTCCGACTTCCATGGGATGCCACCTTCCCTACTAAGGCCTTGAAACCTCCTTGCCACCATTTCAAAGGTGTGACCACGAAGAATGCACAAGAATGCACAAAGGTGGAGAGGCCTGAGCCTTGTTCGTGTTGGCCGACACCCTCCATGTTAGAGGTTTTGAAAACATGGGAGGGAAGGTTTATGATTCAAACAACATTCTAATCCCAATACAATCTATGAGATAGAATAATACCCTCCTGCAAGAACAAGTGACCCACGGATCAACATGTTTGTGGGTTGATCCGCATTCATTGTTTTAGAAAGAAGAACTAGGAATTTAAACTTCAAAAGGTAAAACCCTACCTAGGATAGATTCTCTCCAGAGAGAAACTCATTGTTGGTGGTGATCTGTCTGTAGAGATTCAAGAGTTCGAAGCTGTTGGCGTTTGTCGCTCACCGTTCCCATTCTTCGAGGTGCGTCGATGTCGCTAGCAATTCGCTGATGTTCATTAAAGAGGATTCCTCACCGCTGATTCTTCCAGGGTGTTCCATGCTTTTGATCCTGTTTCACCAACCCCGTTAACCCATTAAAATAAAAATGCATTGCCACATTTCTATTATGGCGCATCATCGCATCATTACACTGGTTTATTTATGAAACAACATATCAGTTACACTTCATTTAATGAGTCGTTACACTGTACATTAACGATCCATTAAAGGGTTTCATTTAATGCGACTCGCCATCGCCTCCTTGCCACACTGTAGTGCAGACGTGTCACTGCTCAATGGTAAAGGAAACAAAAAAAATAACTTTTTAAGTAATTTTTATTTTTCTCCCAAAATTTCTGAAAACTAACTTCTTCGGTCGACCCTCACCGATAGAAGTTATGTCTATTATTAGGTAATGTATCCATTCTAGACACAATGGTGCCCTTATATTTTCAATCTGGGCACCCATTTAGAAGTTTCCAAAACTGCGCACGTGTGCCATTTTAATTCGCTTAAAAAAATGTCAAAAACTATCTTTCACCCTCAACCCGTGCCGGTCGAGGTTAAGATCCACCTAAGGATAAAACCCCCTCACGAGATCAATGGTACTCTCAGATTTCCAATTTGAGTTACCATTTAGGAGTTATAAGTATTTGAAAATAAAATAATTGTTACTTAATTATTTTATTTATGGCCAAAAATTAACTTCCATAGTTAGCCCGCACCGGCCAAAGTTAGGCTCTTCCTAAGGAAAGCATACCCTCACGAGTTCAATGGTGGCCTCATATTTTCAATCCGAGTCACCATTCATGAGTTATAAAGGTTTGAAAAATAAAATAATTTTATTTAATAATTTTATTTACAGTTATGCTATTTTTGGGTTTTCTCACTAGAGCTCTGCGCTGACTAAACTTAAGTCATGCCTATGGTAAAACTGCCATCCTGAATGTAACAGTGCCCTTGGATTTCTGATTCAGGAAACCGTTTAATAGTTATTCCACTTTTTTAGGAAAATCAATCACATGCACTATTTAAAACTTAACATTTTTCGACGAATCATTATGAGAACTGTGGGCCTTGGAATCACACACTGTCTTAGAGCCTGGTCTCAAAATAATTCCATATAATAACAAAAAATTACCTGGAATTTCCAGGACATTACAAACCCTAAAACCCTTAAACAAAAAATTCCCATATTAGAAACACCCCTAACCCTAATCTTGGCCCAAAAATACCTAGGGGTTTAGAGATGAAGTGAAAACAAGATAAAATGGAAGAAAGAGGAGGGAAGAAGAGATAATAATAAGAACAAAGGGGTTTTCCTCAAGAAATCCTCATGGAATTGAAACTTGGAGGCTAAAATATAGAGGAGGAAGGGAGGGAGATCTCCCCTCATACGCACCAAGGATAGGTCTAATTAAAGTAAGGGAGGAAAGGGGTCAAAACCCCTTAAATTAAATAAGGGTATAATTAGAAACTAAAAAATTTAACATATGGGCATCCCACACACTTATGCCACCTGGTTTGGTAAACCATGAATAAATTCTATAGATGGAATTGGACAAGTATTGGGAACCCACATGGTTGATCCTAACTATTTTCCAACCATTAAAGTCACCCCAATAACAAAATGGGTCACACGATCACATAGAATACCTAACATGACCTAGAAAACCATGCACCAACCATGAAAAATCACATGATCAAGTTTTCAGTATGGGTTTCATGGTCACCACATGACTTCCACTAACCATTCACTAACCATGAAGCACCCCAAAACTTAAAATATTTAAGAGAAAACCACATAAAACTCAAGGGAAATGATAAAATCAATAAATGAATAAAATAATAGGAAAATTAAAATTTAGGGTGTAATTGTAATGTCTTGGATTTTTTGTGTATTATTTTTAAATATTATATGGATTATATTCGAGACCAGGCACTGAGATAGTGTGTGATTCTGAGGCCCAATGATTTTGGAATAAATGTTTTAATTATATTAAAATATTATAAAGCACACACACACAATTTTATTGAAAAATGGAATAACTTCTAAACAAGTGCCCTGATCAGAAATCCAAGGGAACCATTGAGTTTAGAGTAGTGTCTTTACCCTAGGTGTGATCTAATATTGAATGGTGTTGGTCAAATGTGAAAAGTAGTCATGAGTGTTTTTAATGAAAAAAATAAATTGGGAATTTATTTTATTTTTCTATTTCGTCGATGCAGCAACACAACAAAACTTTTTATTTTAAATAAACCTTTAGTAAGGGATCTAAGTTTAGACTCATAACCTTAGAATTCTTTGGAGGCTCTAGAGAGGAAACCCAGAAGATTTATCTCAGCAGGCGATGACAAAACTATGGATCGAAGATCAACGAATGCTATTCTTGATATATCTCACTAGTTACAATCAATCTTCAACAATGAGTGATCTAATTCCCAGGTAGGATGCATTATTTCAGATTTCCTTCCCCATTCTTGAATTCAAAGATGAATGTAGACCAACCAAAAAATTGGTTGATCTATAGTTCGATCGTTCCTTGTAGGATGGGTTATACTTTATAGGATTTACGGGGTTTGATTATAAAGATTATTATTTTGATTATTGATCATTATTATGGGAAATGATCGAGGATAGAATGAACAATGACCAAGGTTCGTTCCTCAGATTTGTTCTTTGTGCATTTTCTCTTCCCCGATTGTTCTACGCGTTCTTCGTTCTTCAACAATTTTTAAACAAATGATCATTTCACTTTACTTTCTTAGTGAAACAATCCGAAATTGAAGATCCAAAATCGGGATGACTCAACTATGGTGCGACGATGATGATTATAGAAGAATCAAAATGACTTGGGAGAAATCATTCTTCAGGCAAAATGCATCGCATTTGATTTAATCAATTTTCTAAGCCAATTGAAGGCCCAAAACCCCATTTTTGGGTGTTAGTATGGTGAGATGAACCTCGATCTTGAGTTTAGAGGATAACCGAGCACTGGAGAGAAACTTGATGATCGGTCAAGGTGAGCGGGAGAAAGAAGATGGCTTTCTAGAAATTTTAGAACACATAGAGTGTAGTCCAGGCTACACAGTGTGTGCTCATCACCGAACCACTCGGTGCGTACTCTGGGAAGTACACGGGAACGAGGTGGAGTACATGGGTTGCCTACATGGCGTGTACTCCACCACATGGAATGAAATGGACCAGATACATGGGCTACCCCATGTACTAGTACCCAGTCAAGTTTACACGGGTTGACGCTGTATACTGGCATATAACCAGAGTACATGGGTAGGCCCTGGATAGAAGGACATGGTGTGTGATCTCTTATACATTCCGTGTACTCCTTTTCTACATGAAATGTTCTAAAGACACAGTTAGTTGTACAAGAGAAGTACCCGAGGTCAAGGGACACGATGTGTGACCCTACTACATGTCGTGTACCCCTTTCTACATGGCTTGATTCTCTTATCATCCATATATTGGACAAGTTTCATTAGGTATTATTCCATTTATCATTTTCCCTAAAGGTAGGTACGAATCATTTCATACTCATAAGACTATGATCCATTCAACAAGACTTCCTGGATAAGTTTTAGAATCCCCTGAGCGGCCCGAAGTAGGATCCTCTATTCATTCTTCATGTCCTAGGTGTAGTTCTCAGTATCGATGTGACCAACACTACGTAGGCACCGATCCTATACTTGGCAGGTTAATCCAAATTTGAGTTGTTGGTATCACCCCATGGCCCTGGATGTGATCCTTATATGTTGGGCAAAAATCCCTCAAGGTATCATTGAAGCATTTTTGAGGTGATTGTGTTTGTTGACAAAGTGGACATATGAGTGGTGATTGTTGACAACGCAAAACAATGACAGAAAAATTTGTTGACAAAGATGATTTCATGATGGAATGTCGAGTTCAAGAGATGAGCTCAACGATCCATGTTTGATTTAAGAATGTCGATAAAGGAATGAATGATCTGGATGTGGGATAAAAGGAACAGATACAAGGTGGCGCCATTTTCCAGTGTTTGCCAAATTTTTGGGCCTGAAAATCGACAAATGAAGAAAAGTGGTTTTTGGAAAAGGGACTTGCGTACCGTGTACATGAAGTCTTGGAAACTTGTGCACCATATGTTTTTCAAGATCAGATCATCAAAATATGGAAAAGGGATAAGTTTCACGCAAGTATTGGTGGTGTCACGCAGGTGACTTGCGCGCCGTGAAGAGACTTGCGCGCCGATGCCTTGGCAGCTTGAGAACTTGAGCGCCTATGGTTTTTCAAGATCATAAGATCAAAATATGGCAAAGGAAAGAGGTTCGCGCAAGTTTGGAAGTGGGTCGCACAAGTGACTTGTAGGGGAAGAGACCTGCGCGCCAAGACTTGCGCACCGAGGGTTGACTTGCACGCCGTCGTGCAGGGTGGTCAAATTGCCTATAAATACTAGGCCACCCCTTCTCATTTCCAACTGGAGTTCAACACTTTGAAGATTCAGATCTCCCGTCACGCAGGTGTGGTGGTCACGCAGGTGGTGGTGTGTCTGTAGAGACCCGTATCCTGACGTACATGAACATTACATTACTTTTGCGGAATACTTAATACATAACAAAAATATACACACAAGGATCGTAATAGTTTAGTGTCTTTGGAAACTCGGAACGTAATCTTCTAATCCTGGTGAAAGATCTTCAAAATCTCCCACAAAGATCTTCCTTTTTTTTTACCTAAAACCTTTCTTTATATCCTGGGGAAAAGAAAACATAAAAGGGTGAGCTCAAATGCTCAGTAAGGGTAAACAAAAGAAATATCAATCACATAATTTTCATAAGAACATAACATTTTTGGAAATCTTAACCTGCAAAAGAGAGCATAATTTCATAACATGGGATAAATCATAGTAGTGAAAATGAAACCCTTACTTAAAACATTACTCATTGTGGCATACACACATAATCATAGAGAATCATTTCTTGTTAGTCAAGACTCATTACCAAGACTATCTTAGTGGACAAAGTCCCTTTCTGAATCGAGTAATCCTCGTTTCAGTCCTGTTTCACTGAACCGGTATAACCTACCATTCCAGCCATGTCTATCTCATGAGATATGAAATCTTTACCCAATGCATTGGAGGGAGATATAGGTCCCACCCATCTTATAATGAATCCTTTCTTATGTGTGCCACAAAATCATAAATCATACATCATTGCATAACCCATGTAATAAAAATGGGATTCTTAAACAACATGACATCATAAAACCATTCATATAAGATAAAGGAATTAATAAACATAATTTCATCACAACATAGTCAAATCAATGTAAAAATATGGATATAAACAGAACCCTTTATTATCTTATATGGAAAATAATTTTGATAAAACACTTGAATTGAATTCTTGAGGAAAATATCCTTTCTTCTTCAAAATCAATTTCTTTTTTCAAAACATCATGCAATTTTAAAAGAAAGAGATTTTATTGAAAATAGTCATGAAATCTTTTAGAGTAATCTTCATGAAAATAAGGCTTTATAAAACATTATAAATCCGTTCGTTCCGTATAAGTTAAAAAAAACATTCTTTGTACTTTTGTCGGAAAAGTCAAAAAGTACCTCGTACGAAAAACGAAAAAAAGATTACTTTCATATCCTTTACTAAAAACTCATAGAAGGGTAAAATTAGATTTAAACAATTGTAGGTGGATTGAAATAATATTACATATTGAGGGAACATGGATGTGGATGATAAAATACACCCCAGTAAAAACAATCTCGGATAAAAATGAGATTGTGATATTTCCCTTACCTTAGGTCCGACTTGCTTTGTAAGTGTCCGAACCTCCTGTATAATGATTTAAATCATGTTATTGACTTATTACAGAATCATATTCATTGTTATGATATCATATATGGTTCACTTATGACATTATATTACCCGTTCTTTTGTAAATTCCATGTTAAAGAAGCGTTTTGGGTAAAATCGTTTCATTTATTGTAGGTGTTTTGACTTGTTGTTCTTGACATAATTATTACTTATATCATGATTTACTTACTTCCAGAATATAAAATATGATTTATATATCATATATATTCAGTATATATATATATATAATAGGTAGATAAATAAAATGAAAAACACCGTTCATGGAGACGGTAGTCCGTACGTACGCATGAACGCTGTTTTCCTTTCCTTATTGTCTTGAAATGGAAGTAAGTAGATGACATACATATGTATATATATACATAAATCCAGTAGCTTTATAATGTCATATATTTAATTATTATTTCTTATATATACTTTATAATCATTCTTAAATGGTTAACATGGAGAATGAATCTCATCGCGTCGTGGAGACGGTAGTCCGTACGTACGCACGAGCGATGATATCATTTCCATAAATATTGAACTGAATTGAAGTGGATTATACAATATATCAGAATCAATATGATGTTGTAATAACTATGTATAGTTATTCTTTACACCATTATACCCATCCATGTAAGGTGGCGGTGGAAAATAGATTACACCACGACGTGGAGACGGTATTCCGTACGTACGCACGCGCGGTGATTTCTTTTTCCGTAGGATGGATAGATAGTGAAATAGGGTTGTTTCATACTTATAATAACATATCAGTATATGAGTGATACTGATGTTATTACTTCATAATGAAACAACCTAAGAAGAAGAAGTGGAAGAAGAAATAAAGATGAAAGAATTGGTAACGGTAATTACCTCTTCTTTGAAGCGCCTCTTTGAGACCTCCTCTTAGGGCACTAAAATTGGTCTTTGAGGAAGACCAGAACCTCTAGGATGTTTCTATGGAAGTGGAGAAGAGATTTTGGCAGGGGTTGGCCGAGCTTGAGTGCTCAAATTGGTGTGAGGAGGAGGGGGAGGAGGTGTCCTTTTATAGGGGAGGAGAGGGGCACCTTAGGAATATCTCAAAATATTATTTTATATTAAAGTCAAAATCGGTTTATAATGGTTCCAAAGGGTCTTATTTCGAGTATAAAGTGGGGATGGGTCGAAATCCTATCAACCAATAGAATTTAGACAAGTTTAGGATATTATTTTAACCTTATCAATTAGATTTAACTCTAAGTTAAATAATTTAACTTTTACCGTGTCTTTTTGTTTTCTTTCACTATATGGTTAATACACTTACTATAACATGCCAAACGAACCCCAAATTGTTTATTAGTAATACATATATCCTTATCTAAGTCATTTGGCCGAACCTTAGATTTTTAGGAATAAAATAACAATTAATAATATAATATTTGATTTAAAAACTATTTTGTGTCAATTTTGACACTATTTGATATATGATTTTTGTGAAAGTCATAACAGAATTATATGTTCGAACCAAGTTGATTAGAGCATCACTATTATATCATAGTAACCTATAAAATTAGTGTAATTCATAAAAAGTCTCAAATGACATTTATGTTGGTGTTTATAACATCAATTATGTCAATATTTCATTAATAAGATAATTACTGCATCATCTTTGTGTCATAAATAAATTAAATTATTTGATGTCTAAAAATTACAAATAAAATACCATCATGTAGGAAAGCTTTTTAGCTTTCTAATGAATATTTACAATCGAATTTATCTAATGTATAACCCCATATTAAAAATGATTTACTTATTAAACTTTGATTTTAACTATTTTAACCCTTCTTTAAATAAATTAATAATAAATTTCCTAATCTAATCCAAGTGGACCTAAATGGTCATATTTTATTCCTAAGTTTGTTTTTGGTCGAATTACACTTGTCCAATAGAATTAGGACATGTGTTAGGGTAATATTAATATCATATTTACCCTTAGTTACCTTATTTACTATTAACCGTGGTAAAAAAAGTAAAAAGTTACTATTCACCAAAAAATTATTTTCATCTCATTGAACCACATTTTAGTCCTTGATATTAACCGTGTCTCTCGGATTTTCGAAATTCCATTCACAGAAGCGGTAAAATTAAGTTTTATGCAAAATTCAGTTTTTAACCTACCACTTAGTAGTTTCACTATTCATCAAAAATTGATGTTTTTCAGAACAATGCCAAAATTTCATCCCAAGCTATATTTCATATTCCGAATTCAAAAATGAAGTCTATTTTACCAAATTCATAACATAAAAGTTGCATTAATTAATTTTATAATTAAATCCCGCTGTTAAAACAAATAGCGTGTTTTTAAGAAACAATATCTATCAAAAGATTGACACTTGTTTATGTCTAGTTTAAATGTGAAACTACATCCAATGACCAACATTGTATTAAATTGTAAAAATATATTCTAAATATACTTTAAAACCACTCAAATTAATGATTTATCACTATTAATTATTTCGATTAAAAAAGTTGTTTTAAATTATAATTTTGTAATTTTCACTATTCATCAGAATATGAAAGTTATCCGAAAAGTACAAAAATTTCACCTTAGGCTAAATTCGATACTCCAAATCCAAAAATAAAGTTCATTTTGAAAAATAAGATTTACTGGATTTCAAAAAGTGGTTATTACTATTCATAACGGCTAGTTTTAATAATATTTTTATAGTATATCGTTGTTTAGTGAAACACGGTATTACGTACTACACACGCTATCGAGGAAGATCACGATTGCGTGTAATGCAAGTCAGGTCAAGGATGTGTGTTGTGCAAGCTCCTTTTGGTGTAGCGTACAACACAAGACATTAATAAAATTTAAAAGAATATTTTTTATAAAATCTTGGGCTGTTACATTCTACCCCCCTTAAAATGAATTTCGCCCTCGAAATTCGTCGGGGTTATAAATGGTTTACTATTTGAAAGTTTCTTTAATAGAAACCCACATCGTAAAAGGGAATACCAAAACTTGGCTTTAAAAACTAAAGTATGAAATGTAACGATTACCCAAATAAACTAATCACTGGGTTTCCACATAGGTGAAAATATGGATATGGAAGAGAAATCTAACCATCATGTTCTGATGGAGAGTGGTAGAGAACATGGCTATGAAAAATCCAGTAATCACAAATCCATAAATTTGTGACGATCTAAGGTACCATCTAATTCATCAGGTATAAGATCACTAGGACAACATTTTTGGTTTTCAAGATCATTTCCCTAAAGTTGAAAATTTGAATTAGAATAAATACTTACATTATTTTGATACAATATCACTGTTGTTCGTGCCTTGAACAATTTCCACTTCATCTCTTAAATAAATGAAGTTGAATTTGTTATTCGTGAAGTGTTAGCAGATCATGTGATAGAATGACGAGTCATTCCAACTGTCTCAAACAAAAGGTAAGCAAAAGTTATTAAATATACATAAGTCATTCTATAGTGAGATTAATCATATATAGTTCCTAAAATGGACTTATACTTCATATATCATACTGCTTAATATAATAAAACTAGTTTCTACTAAACAGGGACTTCCTGTAGGCCAGTGGTAGGCGATAAAGGCCAGTCGCACTTTGGTTGTGGGTTCGATTCCTACAGCCTTGTCCGAAGCGATGGGCTGTCGCCCGTCCTGCAGGTTGTCCCTTTTTCTAAAACTACGTTACTATAACATCCCATCAATAATATCGAAAATCTTCTATCCTTAAACAATACTAACTTATGTCCAACATAATCCAGTCTAATCTTTAGGCTTATAATACTGCAGTCCACTCTCATAATATAGTGACAATGATTACCAGAGATTTAATACTGTCGTTGATCCCCACATATCATAAGATATGTCTTGTTGGTCACATTCCAAACATTAAAAGTCCTTAATCGTGTATTCTCTTGAATACCTTAGTGAAAACATGAGTGCAGTTAAAAGTTAACACTTTCCACATACCAAAATCCTCAAAATTCTATATACTCAAACCATGATATCACTTAGTCCTTATATCAATCATGAGCTCATGAATACTATTAAACATTTCATTTTCTCGTCTTCATTATGCGCATATCATCTTATTTCCAAAAAATATCTCAATAACTTTGAATACCACATCAATAAATATTGCAATACTCAATGATACAACATTATTTTGGAATCCCATTACATAAACACTTAATCATTCCACCACATCGTTGTCATATTCAACATTGCCAATAGTGATCGCATGTGATTTCCCTTTGTCCTTTGCCTTCAGTGGTTGCTCATGTTGATCGTCACTAACCCTTGGATTAGGGAAATTATTAGCATAATGCCCCATTTCCTTGCACTTGAAGCATTGAAGTGTTGGCGGTGCGTTCTCTGCAGTGTTTGCTTTATTCACATCATTAGAAACCCTTTTTCCATTACTTCGACACTCAGCTGCTCGATGACCTTCTTTTCCACACTTAAAACATTTTCTAGTCCCTTTTAGACAATCTCCACCATGATTCTTTCCACACTTTGTGCATAAGGAAACATTAATCTTCTTTTCACCATTATTCTGAGATTTCTCCTTGAACTCCATCTTTCGTTTCTTGTCAAAACCATGAGATGGATATGTAACACCAACTTCCATTTCTACCTTGATAGCACAACGCACAATTTCTTCATAGCTACTGAAGTCTCTTATAGCTAATGCCCTTCGAAGACTTGGTTTTAAGCCACAGAAAAATCGATCAACTTTACTTTCAGGTTGGATGATAATTCCAGAAGCATACCTTGCAAGTCTTGTAAAATTTGCTTCATAGGTACCAACAGATTCATCGTCCCTTTGCTTCAGTTCAAGAAATTCTTTCTCCATCTTTGTTCGAAGAATACGAGGGAAGTACTTACTGAAAAACAAGTTCTTGAACTCGTCCCATTCCATGGACTCAATTTCATCTCTTGGCCTCGTATTCTTGATAAGATTCCACCATTGATCAGCTTCACCTTCCAAACGATATACTGCTAAGATGACTTTATCATGTTCAGAACATTGAAGAACTGAAAATATCTTTTCAGTAGTACTGATCCATTGTTCAGCCACAAGTGGATCAGAAGACCCACTGAAAGAAGGTGGACGTTGCCTCATGAAGGACTTAATAGAATATTGTTCCCTTCTCTGCTCATTTGGAAGTCCAGAATGATTCATAGCTTGTGTAAGTATAGCAATAAGATTTTGCACTCCATCTCCCATAACATTTGTTTGTTCAGGAGGGCAATCATTGCATTGTCCATTGCATTGATCAACACGGTTCCTTCGGGTTCCAGCCATCGTCTAAAACCCAAAAAGAATAGTGTGAGAGGCAAAAATCATGCTAGGGAAAACAACATAATAAAGGGGGAGTACCTTCAATATCCAACATCTTAGGTTTAATTCTATGATCGTTAGCGTAATTCTATTACTATAACCTATACGTATACTTATCCCTAGGGACATCCCTAGACATACCTTAGAAATATCTCTAGGGATCTCACTAACGTTTTCGCATCCTAGTTTCCAAAGGTTGACTAAACCTTTCCTCTGATACCAACTGTAGAGACCCGTATCCTGACGTACATGAACATTACATTACTTTTGCGGAATACTTAATACATAACAAAAATATACACACAAGGATCGTAATAGTTTAGTGTCTTTGGAAACTCGGAACGTAATCTTCTAATCCTGGTGAAAGATCTTCAAAATCTCCCACAAAGATCTTCCTTTTTTTTACCTAAAACCTTTCTTTATATCCTGGGGAAAAGAAAACATAAAAGGGTGAGCTCAAATGCTCAGTAAGGGTAAACAAAAGAAATATCAATCACATAATTTTCATAAGAACATAACATTTTTGGAAATCTTAACCTGCAAAAGAGAGCATAATTTCATAACATGGGATAAATCATAGTAGTGAAAATGAAACCCTTACTTAAAACATTACTCATTGTGGCATACACACATAATCATAGAGAATCATTTCTTGTTAGTCAAGACTCATTACCAAGACTATCTTAGTGGACAAAGTCCCTTTCTGAATCGAGTAATCCTCGTTTCAGTCCTGTTTCACTGAACCGGTATAACCTACCATTCCAGCCATGTCTATCTCATGAGATATGAAATCTTTACCCAATGCATTGGAGGGAGATATAGGTCCCACCCATCTTATAATGAATCCTTTCTTACGTGTGCCACAAAATCATAAATCATACATCATTGCATAACCCATGTAATAAAAATGGGATTCTTAAACAACATGACATCATAAAACCATTCATATAAGATAAAGGAATTCATAAACATAATTTCATCACAACATAGTCAAATCAATGTAAAAATATGGATAGAAACAGAACCCTTTATTATCTTATATGGAAAATAATTTTGATAAAACACTTGAATTGAATTCTTGAGGAAAATATCCTTTCTTCTTCAAAATCAATTTCTTTTTTCAAAACATCATGCAATTTTAAAAGAAAGATATTTTATTGAAAATAGTCATGAAATCTTTTAGAGGAAGCTTCATGAAAATAAGGCTTTATAAAACATTATAAATCCGTTCGTTCCGTATAAGTTAAAAAAAACATTCTTTGTACTTTTGTCGGAAAAGTCAAAAAGTACCTCGTACGAAAAACGAAAAAAAGATTCCTTTCATATCCTTTACTAAAAACTCATAGAAGGGTAAAATTAGATTTAAACAATTGTAGGTGGATTGAAATAATATTACATATTGAGGGAACATGGATGTGGATGATAAAATACACCCCAGTAAAAACAATCTCGGATAAAAATGAGATTGTGATATTTCCCTTACCTTAGGTCTGACTTGCTTTGTAAGTGTCCGAACCTCCTGTATAATGATTTAAATCATGTTATTGACTTATTACAGAATCATATTCATTGTTATGATATCATATATGGTTCACTTATGACATTATATTACCCGTTCTTTTGTAAATTCCATGTTAAAGAAGCGTTTTGGGTAAAATCGTTTCATTTATTGTAGGTGTTTTGACTTGTTGTTCTTGACATAATTATTACTTATATCATGATTTACTTACTTCCAGAATATAAAATATGATTTATATATCATATATATTCAGTATATATATATATATAATAGGTAGATAAATAAAATGAAAAACACCGTTCATGGAGACGGTAGTCCGTACGTACGCATGAACGCTGTTTTCCTTTCCTTATTGTCTTGAAATGGAAGTAAGTAGATGACATACATATGTATATATATACATAAATCCAGTAGCTTTATAATGTCATATATTTAATTATTATTTCTTATATATACTTTATAATCATTCTTAAATGGTTAACATGGAGAATGAATCTCATCGCGTCGTGGAGACGGTAGTCCGTACGTACGCACGAGCGATGATATCATTTCCATAAATATTGAACTGAATTGAAGTGGATTATACAATATATCAGAATCAATATGATGTTGTAATAACTATGTATAGTTATTCTTTACACCATTATACCCATCCATGTAAGGTGGCGGTGGAAAATATATTACACCACGGCGTGGAGACGGTATTCCGTACGTACGCACGCGCGGTGATTTCTTTTTCCGTAGGATGGATAGATAGTGAAATAGGGTTGTTTCATACTTATAATAACATATCAGTATATGAGTGATACTGATGTTATTACTTCATAATGAAACAACCTAAGAAGAAGAAGTGGAAGAAGAAATAAAGATGAAAGAATTGGTAACGGTAATTACCTCTTCTTTGAAGCGCCTCTTTGAGACCTCCTCTTAGGGCACTAAAATTGGTCTTTGAGGAAGACCAGAACCTCTAGGATGTTTCTAGGGAAGTGGAGAAGATATTTTGGCAGGGGTTGTCCGAGCTTGAGTGCTCAAATTGGTGTGAGGAGGAGGGGGAGGAGGTGTCCTTTTATAGGGGAGGAGAGGGGCACCTTAGGAATATCTCAAAATATTATTTTATATTAAAGTCAAAATCGGTTTATAATGGTTCCAAAGGGTCTTATTTCGAGTCTAAAGTGGGGATGGGTCTAAATCCTATCAACCAATAGAATTTAGACAAGTTTAGGATATTATTTTAACCTTATCAATTAGATTTAACTCTAAGTTAAATAATTTAACTTTTACCGTGTCTTTTTGTTTTCTTTCACTATATGGTTAATACACTTACTATAACATGCCAAACGAACCCCAAATTGTTTATTAGTAATACATATATCCTTATCTAAGTCATTTGGCCGAACCTTAGATTTTTAGGAATAAAATAACAATTAATAATATAATATTTGATTTAAAAACTATTTTGTGTCAATTTTGACACTATTTGATATATGATTTTTGTGAAAGTCATAACAGAATTATATGTTCGAACCAAGTTGATTAGAGCATCACTATTATATCATAGTAACCTATAAAATTAGTGTAATTCATAAAAAGTCTCAAATGACATTTATGTTGGTGTTTATAACATCAATTATGTCAATATTTCATTAATAAGATAATTACTGCATCATCTTTGTGTCATAAATAAATTAAATTATTTGATGTCTAAAAATTACAAATAAAATACCATCATGTAGGAAATCTTTTTAGCTTTCTAATGAATATTTACAATCGAATTTATCTAATGTATAACCCCATATTAAAAATGATTTACTTATTAAACTTTGATTTTAACTATTTTAACCCTTCTTTAAATAAATTAATAATAAATGTCCTAATCTAATCCAAGTGGACCTAAATGGTCATATTTTATTCCTAAGTTTGTTTTTGGTCGAATTACACTTGTCCAATAGAATTAGGACATGTGTTAGGGTAATATTAATATCATATTTACCCTTAGTTACCTTATTTACTATTAACCGTGGTAAAAAAAGTAAAAAGTTACTATTCACCAAAAAATTATTTTCATCTCATTGAACCACATTTTAGTCCTTGATATTAACCGTGTCTCTCGGATTTTCGAAATTCCATTCACAGAAGCGGTAAAATTAAGTTTTATGCAAAATTCAGTTTTTAACCTACCACTTAGTAGTTTCACTATTCATCAAAAATTGATGTTTTTCAGAACAATGCCAAAATTTCATCCCAAGCTATATTTCATATTCCGAATTCAAAAATGAAGTCTATTTTACCAAATTCATAACATAAAAGTTGCATTAATTAATTTTATAATTAAATCCCGCTGTTAAAACAAATAGCGTGTTTTTAAGAAACAATATCTATCAAAAGATTGACACTTGTTTATGTCTAGTTTAAATGTGAAACTACATCCAATGACCAACATTGTATTAAATTGTAAAAATATATTCTAAATATACTTTAAAACCACTCAAATTAATGATTTATCACTATTAATTATTTCGATTAAAAAAGTTGTTTTAAATTATAATTTTGTAATTTTCACTATTCATCAGAATATGAAAGTTATCCGAAAAGTACAAAAATTTCACCTTAGGCTAAATTCGATAATCCAAATCCAAAAATAAAGTTCATTTTGAAAAATAAGATTTACTGGATTTCAAAAAGTGGTTATTACTATTCATAACGGCTAGTTTTAATAATATTTTTATAGTATATCGTTGTTTAGTGAAACACGGTATTACGTACTACACACGCTATCGAGGAAGATCACGATTGCGTGTAATGCAAGTCAGGTCAAGGATGTGTGTTGTGCAAGCTCCTTTTGGTGTAGCGTACAACACAAGACATTAATAAAATTAAAAAGAATATTTTTTATAAAATCTTGGGCTGTTACAGTGTCGCTCAAGTGGGACTTGCACGCCAGTATTGGAAGTTGCGCGCCAAGTGTTAGTTGCATGCCTGAGGTGGTTTGGGCGAGGAAGGAAGTGAGTCGCACAGGTTTGGAGTTGTAGAAGCTTGAGTCGTGCAAGTAGTTGAGGAAGACTTGCGTGCCAGTTGTGACTTATGCGCCGAGATTGACTTGCGCGCCAAGTAAGGTTTATTTCCAGCAGTTATTTTCAGGCTGCGTGGAAGCTGGAAGTTTTCTCGATACCTTCGGTGCAAATAAATATTCATATACAGGTGAAAGTTGTACTTCAATAGATCATATACTTACAGAGGAAGATGCATTACTTCATGCAAATGAAGAGACCTACAGGTCTATAAACTGTGAGTAGATCCTTTCCAGAGCAGTGAGTGAAGGAAGAGGAAGAAGGTGATCCTCTCCACCGACAGTGACCCAGAGAGAGAGAAACAGGGAGTGACCCTTGGGAAAGCAGTGAGCTGACCCTAAATCTTGTAAAGGCAGTGAGCCTGAGATAGAGTGACTATACCCGAACCTTTTATCCACAACTAGTGAAGTTTAGTGGAATTTGGTATGACCAGAAACTTGTCGGCGTATGCTCCTTGGACGTAGCCCAGTGAGGGTGAACCAAGTAAAAATCGATGTGTCTTGTGCATGATTTACTTTTTGTTTACATTGTGCAACAGGAGAGAGAGAAGAGTGTTTTTCTTAACAGTGAAACAAGATCAGAACAGGTGTTAATTTTAAAATTAGTCATACCCTGATTCACCCCCCTCTTAGGGTATTCAGCCTTGTGAACCTAACAATTGGTATGAAAGGGAAAGGTTGATATTAGTTCTTCTCTCAATAGAGGTCACCAATCATAAAAGGATTCTGATCTTCGACGGGAACAACTTTCAGCTATGGAAGAATCAGATGAAACACTACTTCTGATCTTTTGGAATGGATGTATTCACAGCAGCAATGTGTGGTATAATAGCTGATATTAATAGTGGCGCATTATCAGAAGCTGAACATAGAGAATTGGATGTAGATGCCAAAGAAATTAATGCCTTAGGGGGAGCCCTATACAATCCTATCTATACAAAGGTGATGTCATGAAAAACGTCACGTGCCATGTGGGAAAATCTATTGAATATATATGAAGGAGATAAAAAGGTCAGAGAGGCAAAGATGCAAGTGTTGTGGAATAAGTATGAAGATCTGAAGATGAACCCGAATGAGTCTGTTGATGCATTCTTTGACAGGGTAAATATTGTTGTGGAAGATATGCGAGGTCTTGGTGAAGTCATTGAATACATAAAGAATGTAAAGCGCATCTTGAGGAAGCTTCCACCTCAGTTCAATCCGAAAGTTTCTATTCTAGAAGATAAAGATCCCAAAGAGCTGACACTGGACAACTTGCACAGTACCTTGGTTGCATATGAGATGAGGAATGATGACAATGAGGCTGTGGAAAAGGGAAAATCCAAAGAGATGGCATTTAAGGCCATGAAAAATCTCACCATTGAATATTCTCAGGAAGAAGAAGAGACAGATGAGATTATGTCATTCCTTTCCTCAAATCTTCAAAGAGGAAAAGGAAAGTTCAAAGGGAAACTTCCACCCGCTTGTTTTAGATGTGGAAAATTTGTTCATCTTGCTGCAAGATTCCCCAAAAAGTTTCAAGAATAAAATGATGAAGATGAAGTTGAAATTCCCAAGAATAAGTCTTCAACATTTGTGAAAGGGAAGAAACAATTCAAGAGAAATTTCTTCAAGAAGAAGAATCTTCTTTCACAAGAATTTGAAATTTTAGATGAGTCTGAGGATGAAGAGGTTGAGGAGATAGAAAATTGCAGAGATCGTGGGGTAAATGCCTTGGTGGTGATTGTTGGTAGTTCTCAGAAAAAGGAAGAAGCTGATGCTGAAGATGAAGAAGAAATTGAAGGGAGAGTTGATATGGAATCCGAATTGGAAGTAGCTCTTGAGGAGATAGACGTTTGGAGAGCCAAAACAAAGAAAGCCAATAAAGTGGTTCGTGATGCCAAACTCTATATGAAACAACAGGATGAAGAAAAGTCTAAGCTGTTAGAAGAAATTGAAAAACTAAAATCCTCAACACCATAGAGCTCAGAAAATAGTATTGAGCATAAGCTTAAAATTGAGGAACAAAAGAAGGAAATTGATTATTTGACTAACATAGGAAAGGAGTAGGTCAGACGTATCAAAGACCTTGAAGAATAAGTGGTCAGTCTGTGACGAAAAATGAAGGATCAAGAAAAACTCTTGACCCCCAATGTGATATCAAAAAAGTAGACCATTCAGAAGACAGAGAAGATGAAAGAGGAGGCTCTTAGTTTAGCAGAAGTGAAGCAGCAAGAAAGATCAAATGCTAAGGTTGATTCAGGGCTTGATAAGACACAAAAATCTGTGGCAGTTGATGTCAGACCGCAAGCACCCGTCCTGAAATTGAAGGTTGATTTGGGCACAAAACAGAATCATAATATTCAGAGATCCCAAAGGGAAAATCATAGTGCTGAAGTAACATGAAGGAATGCACCCTATATCAGGTGTTATTGTTGTGGGAAGATGGGACATTCACAATATATGTGTTCTATAGCCAAGATATATAGAAGGGAATAAGAACAGAGGTGGCAGCCAAACATAGAACAGTTTTCCAGAACATATTTCGAAGGACACTATTTTTGGTGTGGAGGATTTGGACACATGGCTAGGTACTGTACTTTGACCATACATAGAAATGAGCCAAAGCAGAATCAAAACGTTCACAAGCAGCAGATCAATAAACCCACAGGTGAGTTAAAAATGAAGAATAGATTTGCAGCTTTACAAGATGAAGCTGGTCCATCATACTATGATAAAGAACATAAGTCTCAATCTATGCCAAGTGGGAAGGAAAAAGTTTGGACCAAGAAGAAGAAAGAAGAAAAGGCAGTAGTTGTGGAAATTTCCCTTAAAGCTTTAGATTGTTCAGGAATATGGATCCTTGACAGTGGTTGCACATCCCATATGACAGGGAACAAGGATCTAATTACAGATATAAAATATGACAAAGAAGGAGTTGTCAAGTTTGGGAATGATGAAGGGCTGAAGATTGTTGGTTCTGTAAAGGCCAAATTTTGGGGAAAAGAAATAAGACGTGATGATGTCTTGGTAGTAGAGGGGATTAGTCATAACTTACTCAGTGTTAGTCAATTATGTGACTCTGGGCACTCTATTAGATTTACCAAGAAGATCTGTGTTGTGAAAGCAAAATATGGAGCAATTGTTCTACAAGGAAAAAGGACAAAGGGAAATCTTTACCTTGTAAGTGGGGAAGAAGATTTGTGCCTTTTATCCAGAGAGGAAGAAAACCAGCTGTGGCATAAGCGACTTGGTCACCTATGTCAACCATCCATGGAAGATTTGGTAAAATGTGATACTGCTAGAGACCTTCCTAAACTATCACATGATCGTACTCATACATGCGATGCTTGTCAACAAGGGGAGATCATCAGAAAGACATATAGGCCAAAGGAATAGAAATCAACCAGAGTGATTGAATTGGTGCATGCTGATGTATGTGGAACTATCTCACCACGAGCCATAAATGGGAAAAGGTACTATGTTCTTTTCATTGATGATTATAGCACAATGGATTGGGTATTTGTCATTACCCATAAGACAGAGGTGTTCAGTTCTATCAAGCAGTATAGGAGGGAATCAGAAAGGATGCTTGTGTAGAAAATTATGAAGTTTCGTACTAATAATGGTGCGGAATTCACAAATAGTCAAGTCGAAGACTATCTCAAGAAACACAGAATAAGGCATCAAGTTTCATCAGTGAGAACTTCCCAACAGAATGGATTGGTTGAAAAGAGAAATCGAATCATCAAAAACATGGCCAAAATGATGCTTATTGATAAAGACCTACTAGAGAAATTTTGGAAGGAAGCAGTTTTGACATCGGTCTATTTTTTGAACAGGTCTCTGTTGTGTCCGAAGCAAGGGAAGACTCCGTATGAACTGTGGTACAGAAAGAAGCCAACATTGAAATACTTTCGAATCTTTGGAAGTAAGTGTTTCATTCTCAAAAAAGAAAATCACAGGAAGTTTGAGGCACGAGGAGATGAGGGGATATTCCTTGGCTACTCAGGGAAAAGTAAAGCATATAAATGCTTCAACAAAAGGCTGGGAAAAATTGTTGAGAGCAATGATGTCACTATAGTAAAAAATGAACAGAATGCTCAACGACCTAGTGAATAGTTTTTGGATGAAAGTGATTATGAGGTAAGAGACACAGGGGGAGTAGAAGTGGCAGAGACTGACTCAGAAGAAGATACTGATGATGAACAAGAAAGTGTCAAGTCTGTGTCTGCAAGGAATCCAAAGAGTTGAGATGAAATTGATAGGCAGAATATCATTGGTGATTAGACAGCTCCAGTTCAGACTCGAAGAATGAATTCATTGTAGCAAACATCATTTTTATCTCAGGTGGAGCCGAAATGTTTTTCCAATGTAGCTGAAGATGAAAACTGGGTTCAGGCTATGAATGAAGAACTTGATCAAATCGAGAAGAACCAGTCATGAGAGATTATTTCGAGGCCAGCAGACAAGAATGTCATCAAGACTAAATGGGTCTATCGCAACAATATGAATGAAGATGGAACTGTGATTCGAAAAAAAGAATGGATAGTGTGCAAGGGATACTACCAGATAGAGGGAATAGATATAGATGAGACATTTTCACCAGTTGCAAGGCTGGAGACAATCAGATTATTTTTGGCCATAGCAGTGCAAAGAAAGTTCAAAGTGTTCCAGATGGATGTTAAATTCGCATTCTTGAATGGGGTTCTGGAAGAAGAGGTGTACATTGAGTAGCCAGATGGTTTTCTTATTCATAAGGATGATAACAAAGTTTGCAGGCTGAAGAAGGCATTGTATGGGCTGAAACAAGCACTGAGAGCATGGTACTCAAGGCTCGATCAGTACTTGAAGAATCTTGGTTTCTAGCATGGGGGAGTTGAATATAATCTTTATTTCAGCAATTACAGTAATCAAGGGATGATGGTGTTAGTTTATGTTGACGACATAATATTTGGCGGATCAGATGAAGCTCAGTGCAGACAATTCTCCGAATTCATGAAAAATGAGTTTGAAATGTCAATGATTGGAGAGCTAACATTTTTTCTTGGTTTATAGGTGACACAAGGAAATAATGGCACTTTCATTTCTCAATCCAAATACACCAAGGAGGTTCTAAGAAGGTTTGGAATAGATAATTCCAAGGAGATGAAGACTTCAGTTGCTACCCGGATGAAATTATCAAAAGATGCAGATAACAAAGCAGTTAATATCACAGAATACAGGCAAATTATTGGAAGTTTTCTATACTTGACCGCAATAAGGCCTGACATTGTTTTCGCCACATGCCAAGCAGCGAGATATCAGAGTGATCCCAAGGAAAGACACATGCTTGCAGTAAAAAGAATACTTCGGTATATCAAGGGCACAATGGACTTCGCCTTGACATATACTGACAAATCTCATACAGAGTTATTGGGATATACTGATGCAGACTGGGCCGGTTCAGCGGATGATAGAAAATCAACGTCAGGTGGTGCATTCTATCTTGGTGGATTATGTATTTCTTGGCTTAGCAAGAAGAAAGATTACATTTCATTGAGAACTGCAGAAGCTGAGTATATTGCGGCCACTCAAGCATGCACACAATTATTGTGGATGAAGCAGCAGCTTGAAGATATGGGAGTTGAAGTGAAGTCTCCGATCGGAATCCAGTGTGATAACTCAAGTGCTATAAATCTCAGCAAAAATCCCGTTCATCAATCAAGGACAAAGCACATTAAGATAAAGTATCATTTTATCAAGGAGAAGGTTGAGCAGGGAATCGTGAAGTTGGAGTATGTGCCTACAGAGCTACAAGTTGCAGACATTCTAACAAAGGCCTTACCCAAGAAAGATTTTGAGAGGCATCGACTAGCTCTGTGAGTTCAGTCGACTCCCCGCACTTGAAATAGTGTGGATGTGGAATCACCCCCCCTCTCCCCGAGGTATGATGTGTTTTCCCTAATGTGATGATATGTGTTCTCTACTCTGTTACAGACTTCAAAGGAGTAACCTTTGGGTTTGTTGACAAAGGGGGAGAAAATAGTGATTGTTCAAGGGGGAGACAGTGTGGCTATTTAAGAAATATTGATAGATAAGGGGATAAGCTGACAGGTGGAGCAGCCAGATAGGGGGAGTTGAAGCTAGTTGAACGTGCTTAGCTAGAGCTTAGCTTGGAAAACACAGGAAATAGGGCTAAAAAGGTGTTGAAGCTGTGAGCAGAAAGGGGGAGTGTATAAAATCTGACGATGCTAGAAGTGATCGATCAAAGAATAGATATCACGACAGCTGAGGATCACGATAAAAGAAAAAGAGAGATGTTGGAATGTGGTAAGAAGATTTCCAACAATTGGTATCAGTTTGGTAAAAATTGGTATCAGTTTGGTGTCAACAGTGGATGTCAGAGATGAAGTGATCCATTGATGAACTTTTCAATTACTCTTGCTTCTCACGCCGAGCATTGCTCATGTGGGCTTAGAGTATGTGTTGAGTAAATCCTTGATTGCTATCAGAATCGCAATGAGGCGAATGGTGGCTGAAGAATCAACGACGTATCTTTTTATGGAAGAGTTTTCAACAAACCCAAAGGGGGATATTGTTGGGAAAAAATCCCTCAAGGTATCATTGAAGCATTTTTGAGGTGATTGTGTTTGTTGAAAAAGTGGACATCTGAGTGGTGATTGTTGACAACACAAAACAATGACATACAAATTTGTTGAAAAAGAGGATTTCATGATGGAATGTCGAGTTCAAGATATGAGGTCAACGATCTATGTTTGATTCAAGAACGTTGATAAAGGAATGAATGATCTGGATATGGGATAAAAAGAACAGATACAAGGTGGCACTGTTTTCCAGTGTTTGCCAAATTTTTGGGCCTGAAAATCAACAAATGAAGAAAAGTGGTTTTTGGCAAAGGGACTTGCGCGCCGTGTATATGAAGGCTTAGAAACTTGCGTGCCATATGTTTTTCAAGATCAGATCATCAAAATATGTCGAAGGGATAAGTTTCACACAAGTATTGGTGGTGTCGCGCATGTGACTTGCGCGCCGTGAAGAGACTTGCGCTCCGATGCCTTGGCAGCTTGAGAACTTGCACGCCTATGGTTTTTCAAGATCATAAGATCAAAATATGGCAAAGGAAAGAGGTTCGCGCAAGTTTGGAAGTGGGTCATGCAAGTGACTTGCAGGGGAAGAGACCTGCGTGTCGAGACTTGCGCACCGAGGGTTGACTTGCATGCCGTCACGTAGGGTGGTCAAATTGCCTATAAATATTGGACCACCCCTCCTCATTTCCAACTATATTTCAACACTTTGAAGATTCATATCTCCCATCGCGCAGGTGTGGTGGTCGCACAGGTGGTGGTGTGTCGCGCAAGTGGGACTTGCGCGCTAGTATTGGAAGTTGCGCGCCAAGTGTTAGTTGCATGCCTGAGGTGGTTTAGGCGAGGAAGGAAGTGAGTCACGCAGGTTTGGAGTTGCAGAAGTTTGAGTCACACAAGTAGTTGAGGAAGACTTGCACGCCAGTTGTGACTTGTGCTCCGATACTTGCGCGCCGAGATTGACTTGCGCGCCAAGTAAGGTTTATTTCCAGCAGTGATTTTCGGGCTATGTGGAAGCTGGAAGTTTGCCCGATACATTCGGTGCAAAGAGATATTCATCTAAGGGTGAAAGTTGTACTTCAACAGAGCATCTACATACAGAGGAAGATACATTCCTTCATGCAAATAAAGAGACCTATAGGTCTATAAACTGTGAGTGGATCCTTTCCGGAGTAGCGAGCGAAGGAAGAGGAAGAAGGTGATCCTCTCCACCGGCAGTGACCCAGAGAGAGAGAAACAGGGAGTGACCCTTGGGAAAGCAGTGAGATGACCCTAAATATTATAAAGGCAGTGATCCTGGGACAGAGTGACTGTACCCGAACCTTGTATCCATAGCTAGTGAAGTTTAGTGGAATTTGGTACGACCGAAAAATTGTCGGTGTATTCTCCTTGGACGTAGCCCAGTGAGGGTGAACCAAGTAAAAATCACTGTGTCCTATGCATGATTTAATTTCTATTTACATTGTTCAATAGGAGATAGATAGAGAAGAGTGTTTTTCTTAACAGTGAAACAAGATCAGAATGGGCGTTAATTTTAAAATTAGTCATACCCTGATTCACCCCCCTCTCAGGGTATTCAGCCTTGTGAACCTAACATTATCTATGTATCATATCTCTCTCTTCAGATCTATTAGTGTATATTTATCTCATGAAGGTTCCTGATGAATAATAATTCTTGGACGAACATCATCAGTGCTATCGGACTCAGGAGTGTGTTCTCTAGGATGATTGCTTCGTGGAATCTTTGAGCTGAATCCCTAATGTTGGTATGAGGTAGTCGTGACTTACCTCTAGAATGTGTGTCCTGGATTAAGTATATATGGATATTCTTATATGTGATGTATACATATACTTGTGTAGAGATGATTGTACTTTCCTTTGTGACATTTCTTTGTGGTTTTGGGGTGTCCTACTGAGTATTTTTATACTCAACCCTGCATAGGATTTGACTGCACATGTCATATCTTGTGCAGACGAGTGACCTTTTTGACAAAGTCCTAGGTGGACCAAGACTGGATGGAGCTTTGTGAGATCAGGCATGCCGAGGTGTTCCTATGACTACAGACAACAGTCCCAGTACCTTTTGTTTACAGGTCAGACTTGTGGTTTATAGACTCTTTTTAGTGGGCTTGTATTCTAGATCAATTTACTTTTATTACTTTACTTTTTTGTCGCACTATGTTGGTTGGGATATAGTGGTATGCATGCTTTTTTTTACTTAGTGGTTTTTACATTTCATCATCTTATGGGCTTGGAGATGGGTGCATGCGTATAGTTACATAGACAATGCCTCTCATGTTAGTGATATGACTACTCGGTGTCAGTCACCAACCCTTGGCCTATTGGAGGTGGGCTTGGAGAGTCTCAGCATGGGCCCTACTGAGATGGTTCATGATAGAGTGGTATCAGAGGTGATCAATTCTACTTTAGGATCGGGGGTATGTGAGGTTGGTTTGGGTAAAGAGTGTTAAGTATTTTGAATTCTGCTTTTAGGCCAGGGAATCCAGTGTTAGTGTGGGCGGTCAACATATCCATATTCTAGGAATCTGATAACCTACTTTTTGACTTGGTACATGAGAACATTGGTTGTAGGGAAAATAATGGTACATGAATCATATAGGAATGAGTTGTGGTTTCCATGTCCTTCTTATGTCAGCTCTACAAATATACTCATTGACCATGGTACATCTTGTTTGTTACAAGATGTCTCTATAATGTATACCAACTAGGATTTAGCACCTCAATCATGAGGATAACCCCCTCAGTGACAAGGATTTGATATAGGGACCTGTTCCCTATATGTCACCTCCAGGTGGTGCACTAGCCATACTGCCACCTGTGGAGCAGCACGTGGTACCCAAAGTACCAGTAAACAAGAAGCATAGGTTGAGTGCACTTCATAAGTTTCAGATATAGAGACCCCTCAAGTTCCGAGGTGCACCCGACCCTTAGGTGGATGAGGACTAGCTTGAGGTGGTGACCCGAGTTTTCTACCTAGTCCAGACACCGGCATATCAAATGGTAGTTCTTGTGGTGATCCTTCTACATGGCTTAGCATGGAGATGGTGGAGTTTGGCTATCCAAACTCATGATGAGGAGAATCTTTCATGGATAGAGTTCAAGTGTCTCTTTAGAGAGAAGTTCTCACCAGTTACGCTAAGATATGTGCATATACATGAGTGTTTTCAGCTCCAGTAGGGTATTATGACAGTGGATAATTATTCATCGAGGTTCTCCAAACTTTCTAGGTACTTGATGGATATGGTTAGAGATCAATACTTAAGATATCAGACCTTTGAGTGAGGTCTTCATAGGAATATCTGAGCCATCATTATCCCTCTATGGATTCCTACTTATGATGGGGTTTTTGAGTAATCTTTGGTGGTTGAAAGCTTATTAGATGAGTAGATACAACCAGTGATAGTAAGTAGTGGATAAGAAGAAGCATAGAGCTAAGTAGTAGGGAACCGACATCAGTCCCAAGGACTTGAACGTGGGATATGTTTCAGGAGGAGGTCCTAGGATAAAGGATCGACAGTTCATGGCTCACAGGGTGGGTCCAGTAAGCCTAGGGAGAGGCGGCACTATTCATGTGACAATATGGGATATCTCGCTAGAGATTGTCTGACCTATTTTGATGTTGATAGGGAGACTATGGATGGACCACCGAGGTAGAGATATTTTAGAGACCCAAAACTTGATGTACATGGACATTAAATTACTTTTACGGAATACTTAATACATAACAAAAACAGACACACAAGGACCGTAATAGTTTAGTGTCTTTGGAAACTTGGAACGTAATCTTCTAATCGTGGTGAAAGATCCTCAACATCTACCATAAATATCTTCCCCTTTTTTTCTTATCTAAAACCTTTCTTTATATCCTGGGGAAAAGAAAACATAAAAAGGGTGAGCTCAAATGCTCAGTAAGGGTAAGCATGGATAAAATAAAACATACCATATACATTTGAACTTAAAAACATGAACATAATGTTTAAACATCAAAATCTTGAGCAATGACATAAAACATGGAAGTACGTATGGCATAGATCATAAAGAAACATTAAGAATGATAAAATAGCATGGGAATAAAACATGTAATTGTGGAAACCATTAATCACATGATATTATTTCCATATTATCCAAGGCATTGATGCCAAGACCATCTTAGTGGACAAAGTCCCTTTCTGAATCGAGTTCACTCCTCGTTCTGGTCCTGTATTACTGAACCGGTTTAACTTGCCGTTCCAGCCATGTCTATCTCATGAGATATAAATTTTTACCCAATGCATTGGAGGGAGATATAGGTCCCACCCATCTCATAATGAAATCATTCTTACTTGTGCCACAAAATAAACTTAAAACATTCATCATAACCCAAAGAATAAAATGGGTTTCATAAACATTATTCCATCATAACATAATCCATATAAAACAAATGGATATCATTTCATCATAAGAAAAGTGAAACCATGTAAATCATAGAGACATTATACTTGAAACATACACATATGAAATAATGTCATCTTATATGGAAAATGGTTTTGATAAAACACTTGAAATGAATTTCTTGAGGAAAATATCCTTTCTTCTTCAAAATCATTCTCTTTTTACAAAATATCATGAAATTTTAAAAGAAAAGGATTTTTTTGAAAATAGTCATGAAATATTTTGGAGGAGGCTTCATAAAAATAAGGCTTTATAAAACCGTAAAAATCCATTTGTGCCGTATAAGTAAAAAAAACATTATTCTCGTACTTTTATCGGAAAAGTCAAAAAGTACCTCGTAACGTAAAAAAAAGAAAGATTCCTTACATACCATGTAGTAAAAGTCAAAATGGGTAAAAAGGAAATTAAAAATACATAAAAATAATTTTAGAACACATGGAAATGGATGATAACAATAACCCCAGTAAATACTTACGTATAAGCAATCTCGGATAAAAAAATGAGATTTGCAAAATTATCCCTTACCTTAGGTCCGATATGCTTCGTACGTATCCGAACCCCCTGTATAATGATTTAAATAATGTTATTGACTTATTTCAGAATCATATTCATTGTTACAATATCATATATGGTTCACTTATGACTTTATATTACCCGTTCTTTTGTAAATTCCATGTTAAAGAGCGTTTTGGGTAAAATCGTTTCATTTGTCGTCCGTGTTTTGACTTGTAATTATTCATATGATTACTTAGATCATGATTACTCAATTTCAGAATATAAAACATTATTTATATATAATATATATTAATAATATACATATATATAATAGATCGATAAATGGAAAGAAATACACCGTTCATGGAGACGGTAGGCCGTACGTACGCATGAACGCTGTTTTCGTTTCCTTATTGAATTGAATGGAATTAAGTAGATGGCATACATATATATATATATACATAAATCCAGTATCATTATTATGTCATATATTCCATGATTACTTATTATATATACTTTATAATCATTCATGAATGGTTAACATGGAGAATGAATCTCATCGCGTCGTGGAGACGGTAGTCCGTACGTATGCACGAGCGATGATGTCGTTTCCATAATTATTGAATTGAATTAGAGTGGATGATACAATATATCAGAATCAGTATGATGTTATAATAACTATGTATAGTTGTTATTTACACCATTATACTCATCCAAGTAAGGTGGTGTTGGAAAAACAGATTACACCACGGCGTGGAGACGATATTCCGTACGTACGCACGCGTGGTGATTTCATTTTCCGTAGGATGGATAAATGCTGAAATAGGGTTGTTTAAAACTTATAATAACATATAAGTATATGAGTGATACTGATGTTATTACTTCATAATGAAACAACTAAATAAGAAGAAGTGGAAGAAGAAATAAAGTTGAAAGAATCGGTAACGAACATTACCTCTTCTTTGAAGCGCCTCTTTGAGACCTCCTCTTAGGGCACTAAAATTGGTATTTGAAGAAGACCAGGACCTCTAGGATGTTTTTAGGGAAGTGGAGAAGAGAATTTTTCAGTGTTTGTCCGAGATTTAAGGCTCAAATTGGTGTGAGGAAGAGAGGGAGGAGGTGCCCTTTTATAAGGGAGGGGAGGGGCACCTTTGGAAATCTTAAAAATATTAATTTATAATAAATCTAACCCCACATAAAAACCTCCAAAAATGACTCATATTCTAATATTAGATGATATAGGGTTTTAATACCATCAAACAATAAAATTTAGACATGTTATAAAATTATTTTAAACATTATCAACTTGATTTATCCTTAATCAATTTAATTTTATTTGTGGTAATAACATTCTAAATTTTAAATTATAACAAATAATTACTTATTTGTTGTTAATTGTCCATAATTGGATACTTTATAAAATTTTAGACCATATAAATTTAAATTTATAATTTTTTATATATTTTTGTGATTTTTAAACAATTTTATAATATGTTATTTTTATAAAATAACAATAGGGTCAATTTTAAAATTATTCATTTATTTGAATTTAAATAAAATATATACAGAATATATGTTCTAACTAAAATATTTAATAGATTCATAAAAGGTCATATGTATCTAGAAAATTAGTGGAGAACATTAAATAGTTCATATAATATTTATTTTATTATTTTTAAAACCATTTATTTGGTTTATCTCTTAATAAAATAATTACTACAACAATTTTGTATAATTATTTAATATACTTATTTCTTGCATAAAAATTAAAAATAAAATTCTATGATGAAGATAAATCTATTAACTTTCAAAATAATACTTTTACTCGAATTTTTCATCCTAAAATCACAATATTTAAATTTTTATATTTATTAAATTATGAAGGTGTCAACTTTGGAATCATTTAAAATAAAATAATATAAGTGTCATAATCACTTTTATAAAACTCAAAACGGTTATATATTATTTAATTTGATGATTAAGGTGTATCTATACACTAAAAATAGGTTTTTTTCAGGTTTTTGGGCCTTTTAATGGGTATTATTATTTCAATAAAAACTATATTACTGATTTTTCACTTAATAAATAATTTCTGCATCATTAATGTATCACCATTAATGACAATTATTTAATCCCTAAAAATTATAAATAAATTATCATGATGTATATAATTTTATTAGATTTCTAGAGACTATTCATGTTTGAAGTTTTATGATGTTTATCATTAAATTAAAATTATTATACTTATAATATTTAAGAGAGTGACATGTTGTCACTTTCTTTGGTTTTAATAATAATTAAATTATTTTCATGGTCAAAAGTCCATAAAATGAATCTAATCCGACCCTTAGGTGATATGGGTCGACTTTTATCCATCCAATATAATTTTGGCATGTGTTAGTGTAATTTTATAATATTATATTTACCCTTAATTACCCGATTTACCTTTAACTATGGTAAATAAAATTTACCGTAGTTACTATTCATAATTCCCAAAAATAAAAAGTAGCCTATTAACATAATTTGGACCCACTGATTCTAAATATGAAATCCATTTTTTCAAATTCAATACACAAAAGTTTCAGAAATTAAATTAAAATTAATCCCGTTGTCGAATGAAAACGGGTTTTTGTTTAAAACATTGCAAAAGATTGAATTGATTTAACCTACAAATTCAATGTAAAATAAATGATAATGACATAAATTATATTAAATGGTAAAAATATATTCTATTTATACTTTAAAACCATTAAATATTATAATTTAACCACATAATTTATTACAATGAAAAAGTTGTTTTTAATTAAAATATAGCTTGTTTTTACTATTCATTAAAATATGAAAGTTATCAGAATAATATGAAAAATTTATCCAAGGTAAAATTTTATATCCTGATTCCAAAGAATAATTTTATTTTGTAAAATTGAACTTATAAACAAGTCAAAAACTAGATTTAAAGTGGGTGCGCCATCAAAAGGCGGCAAAACTGCATTTTTAAAAAAATACTTATTTTACCCGAAAATTTTATTTTGTTCTTATACCATGATCTGGAAAATGTGTAACATGAATAATAATGTTATAAAATTCAAAATTTAGTTAATACTATTCATAACGGCTAGTTCATAATAATATTATAATAATATATCGTTGTTTAGTAAAACTCGGTATTGCGTACAACACACGCTATCAAGGAAGGTCGCGATTGTGTGTAATGCAAGCCAAGTCAGGGTTGCGTGTAGTGAATGACTCCTTTGTTGCTGCGTATAACAAAATACATTGAATATATATATATATATACTCAATGTTTCGTAGAATAACTACTCTCAAACAAACATGAAATTGTGTGTAACACGATCCAGGATTAGTGTTGCGTATAATGCAAGCTAATACAGTGTTGCGTATAGCGTAAGATAATCTTGGTGTATCGTACAACAGAAGATATGAAAGATATTAAAAAGAATATATCTTATAAAATATCAGGTTATTACAGATATAGATGGGAGTAGGCAGATATGTAGGGAGGTGAATGTGGTAGAGGAGTTGGGAGAGCAGAAGTAGGTGGTCGACATTTCCACTTATTACCACCACCACCCCAGGAGGTCCACGCCAAGCTTAGGGAGCTAGAGGATAGGGGTAGGGACAACTACATGCGGTCGAGGCATATGACCTAGGGGATCCAAGAATGATTCAAGGTACAATTTGTGTCTTTTCTACTTTATTTTTCGCATTGATAGACATAGGTTATAGTCATTCCTTTCTCACCACATATCTTGTTCGATACCTTGAGATTCTGGTTGAACCATTGACTCGACCCTTATGCTTAGAGACACCTACTGGAGAAGACTCAATGATTAAAAATCTATATCGATAGCGTGACCCGACCCTTGAAGGTGAGGGTTTCAGTTGGAACCTCTTGGTGGTAGTGTTGAGGCCTTATGATGTCATTCTTGGTATGGATTGGTTATCCACAGTCCATGCCCATATTGACTATTTTAGGTGAAGGGTGCAGTGTGTCCGCAGAGATGGAATGAGGTTTTCCTTTGTTAGTGAAAAGTAAACCCAAGAAACATAGGATGAACTCATGCATAGGATGGTGTAGTTGATTACTCATAAGTTGGCTAGCCTGACCCTTAGTGTAGCAGATGTTACGAGCTTCCAGTTTCCAGTAGTGGTGGTGGAGTATGAGGACCTCTTTCTTAAAGATGTTCCAGGATTACCTCCCTATCAGGAGATAGACTTATGCATTGATTTACACCCCGGTATGACACTGATATATGCACCAACATATCAGATAGATCCCGTAGAGATTTGTGAGCTAAGGGTGCAATTAGAGGACTTACAAAGGAAGGCTTTGTGAGACCTAGTGTTTTACCCTAGGCAGCCCTAGTTTTGTTTTCCAAAAAGGAAGATGGGAGCTTGAGGTTGTGTGTGGACTACTGACACTTTAAACATGTGATTGTGAAAAATAGGTATCCACTACCGAGGATTTATGACCTCTTTGATCAGTTGAGAGAGGCACAATGATTCTCAAAAGTTGACCTCAGGTCAAGTTATCACCAATTGCGAGTACAGTTCGAGGATATACTAAAGACATATTTTAGATGCCATTACAGTCACTATGAGTACTTGGTGATACCCTTTGACATGATGAATGCCCCATTAGTGTTAATGGGACTCATAAACCATATCTTTCAACCTTACTTGGATCAGTTTGTAGTAGTCTTCATTGATGATATCCTTATGAACTCAGTATCTGAGGAAGAGCACGTGATGCACTTAATGATGGTTTTGGACATACTCTGAGAGGACTAGATTTATAGGAAACTCTCAAAGTGTCAGTTCTGGATTCAGGTAGTCTACCTTTGGGACATTTTATCTCAACGGATGGAGTGGCAGTGGATCTGGCCAAGGTTGAGGCAATGTTAGCATGGTATCCACCTAAGAACATGATGGAGGTGCAGAGCTTCCTCAAGCTAGTAGGATATTATTGGATATTCATACCCAATTTCTCTAGGATATCATCACCTATGACAACTTTGATTCAAAAGGGGCATCCTTTCGTATAGACATAGAAGTGAAAGTAGGCTTTTCAGTAGTTGAGGTAGAGTTTGACGAGCGCTCTGATCTTGAGATTATTGGAGGGTGTTGAGTACGTAGTGTTCTGTGATGCATCAGGAACTGGGTTTGGTTGTGTCCTGATGTAGAGTCAAATAGTGATTTCCTATGATTCACGCTAGTTGAGACCACATGAGTAGAACTACGTGACCCATGATCTTGAGTTAACAGCAGTAGTCTTCACATTTAAGATGTGACAACACTACCTGATGGGTAAGTAGTGTATCATCTAATTTGACCACAAGAGTCTCATGTATATATTCTCTCAAAAGGATCTTAATTTGAGAGAAAGGTAATGGATAGAGTTCCTCCAGGACTATGAATTTGAAATTTTCTATACTCCTGGGAAGGGGAATGTGGTAGTAGATGCTCTTAGCAGAAGATCTAGTTCGTAGCTGTTGAATAAGGCATCAGATTAGTTGGCCTCATTGTATTTATCCCTTCTAGATGGAGATGGAGTATCTTACCTATAGTTGATGGTTATTACCCCTCCACTCTTACAATGACTCAGGGAGGCACAACTTGGGGATACTGACTGTGAGATCCTATATAATTAGATATCTACAGGGTATGCTCTTGATAGATATTCAAAATGTGGGGAGCATGTCGTTCTTTTTAGAGGATGCACAGTAGTACCAATGATGTTGCGAGAGGAGGTTTTAAGGGAGTTTCATACGTCCCCTTTAGCAGTATGTCCAAGTATGGAGAATATATACCAAGACCCTAAATGTTAGTTTTGGTGGCCAGGGATGAAGAAAGGAGTTGTGGAGTTTGTTTCTCGTTGCCTTACTTGTCAGCAAGTGGAGGTTGGGCACTAGGTTTTAGTGAGTTTAGAGCCACCCCTTGAGGTGCCAGAATAGAAGTGGTATGAGTTATCAATAGAGTTCATAATGAGTTTACCATGTACGTCTAGGGTACATGATACCTTCTGGGTGATCATTGACCAACTCTCTAAGTCGACCCACTTCCTAGCTATCAGAGAGTAAAGTTTAGTAGAGATCTTGGGATGCCTCTACTTGTAGGAAATAATTTGACTCCATGGAATCCCATTAACAATAGTTTTAGATCATGATGCTCATTTTATATCCTGATTTTGGAAGATATTATAAGAGGCATTTCAGACCTGGTTACTCTTGAGCATAGCATTTCACCCACAGGCATACGACCAGATAGAGTGTACCATTCAGGTTCTGGAGGACATGCTACAATATTTCATGTTAGACTTCAACCATAGTTGGGTGGATCACTTACCAGTGGTGGAGTTCACATACAAAAACAGATACCATTCCACCATTGGTATGAAACCACTCAAGGTTTTGTATGGGCGACCCTACTGGTCACTACTTTACTGGACTGACCTAGGAGAGTCAGTACTCATGGGCCCAGAGTTAGTATGAGATATTACAGAGAAGGTACATATCATCCAGTATCAGATGAAGACTGCACAAAATTGTCAAAATTTATATACTGACAGGTGATGAAGGACCTTGGAGTTCGAGGAAGGAGGCCACATGTTCCTTTGGGTTTCACCTCAATGAGGATTATAGAGATTTAGCTTGGGTGACAAGTTATCCCCATGTTTTATTAACCCTTTTCAGATACTATGTTGAGTTGGAAAGGTGGCATAACACTTAGCTCTACCCCCACAGTTAGACTAGGTACACGACGTCTTCCATGTGTTGTAGCTGAGGAGGTACATGTATGAACTATTGTATGTCATTGAATGGGGTGAGATGAACATCAAGGATGGAGTAAATTTTGCTGAGTACCCAATGGAGATCGTGGATTGTTAGGAGAGGATCCTTCATCGATGAGTGATCCCTTTGGTGCATGCTCAGTGGCAGCATGAGGATCTCCAGGAGAGCACATGGGAGTAGGAGGCTAAGATTCATGCACAATACCCACATCTTTTTTAGTAGCCTTTGTTTTGGATTTTTGGGGACATAAATCCCCAAGGAGGGGATAATGTAATTTCTTGAATTTTCCATGCATTATTTTTAAATATTATATAGATTATATTTGAGACCAGGCACTGAGATGAGGTGTGATTCCAAGACCCGGTGATCCTAGAACAAATGTTTGAATTATATTAAAATATTATAAATCATGAACATGCAGTTTTTCTATAAAGTTGAATAACTTCTAAACGTGTAACTAGATCAAGAATCCAAGGGTATCATTGTATTTAGAGTAGCAGCTTTACCCTAGGTGTGACCTAACATTGGTTGGTGCAGGTCAACTATGAAAGTTAGTCAAGGGCGTTTTTAATGAATAAAATAAATTGAGAATTTATTTTATTTTTTCCATTTTGTTGGAGAAGCAACAAAACAATGACTTTTATTTTAAATAAACCTTTAGGTAGGGATCCATGGTTAGGCTCATAACCTTGGAATTATCTTGAGGCTCTGGAGAAGAAATCATGAAGATTTCTCTTGGTGGGCGACGATGGAACTATGGATCGAAGATCAACAAATTCCGTTCTTGATGGATATTGCCAGTAGAAATTGATCTTCAATAGTGATTGATCCAATTACTAGGTATGATGTGTTGTTTCATATTTCCTTTCCTTTTCTTGAATTCAACAATGAACTCAAACCAACCAACAAACAATTTGACCCATGATTCGATCATTCCTTGCAGGATGGGTTATAATTTGCGGGATTTATGGGGTTTGATTATAGAGATTATTATTTTTATTATTGATCATTCTTACAGGAAAGGATTGAGTCCATAATGAACAAAGATTTAGGTTCATTCCTCAAATTTATTCCTTATTCATTTTCTCCCCTTAGATTGTTTTAAGCGTTCTTCGTTCTTCAATGGTTTTTGAATGAAGATCATTGCACCTTCGTTTCTTGGAACAACGACTCGAAATTAAAGATCCAACATCGGGATGACTCAACAGAGGTATGACGGTGATTAAGATATACGAATCAAAGTGATTTGGGAGAAATTTTTTTTGGATGAAATGCATCAGATTTTATTTAATCAGTTTTCCAAGACGATTTAAGTCTTGAAACCCCTCATTTGGGTGTTAGGGTGGTGCGATGAACCTCGATATTGAGTTTTTAGGTGAACCAAGCATTAGAGAGGAACCTGAATACTGGCCGAGGTGGGCGGGTGGAAGAAGATCAATTTCTAGAAATTCAAGAACACACGACGTGTAGTCCAGGTTACACGATGTGTGTTCATCACTAAACCACTCAGCGTGTACTCTGGGAAGTACACATGCATGGGGTCAAGTATGTGGGTTGCCTACATGGTGTGTACTAAACAACATGGACTAGAACATATACATTGGATACCCCATGTACTGGTATATGGGTAAGGTTACATGGGATGATGTTGTGTACTGACACACAACTAGAGTACACTGTTAGACTCCAGATGGAAGGACACGGTGTGTGATATCTTCTACACGCCATGTACTCCTTTTCAACATGACATGTTATAAAGACATGGGTTGTTGTACATGGGAAGTACTTGGGGTCAATGGACATGACATGTGACCCTATTACACACTATGTACCCCTTTCTACATGGCTTGATTCTCTTGTCCTTTGTATCTTGGACAAGTTTTGTTAGGGTTCATTCCCTTTATTTTTTCCTTGAAGGTAGGTAAAAATAATTTCCTACTCATAGGACTATTATTCCTTCAACAATACTTCCTGGATAGATTTTTGGAATCCCATAAGAGGCCCAAAGTAGGATCCTCTATTCATTCTTTGGGCCCTAGGTGGAGTTCTTGATATTTATGTGACCAACACTACATGAGTTCCAATCCTTTACTTAGCAGGTTAATCCAGATTTGAGTTGTCGGTATCACCCCATGGACCTAAACGTGATCCTCATCTATGTATCATATCTCTCTATTCAGATATATCAGCATATCTCTCTCTCATGATGGTTCCCGATGAACAGTACTTCTCGGACGAATGCCATCAGTGCTATCAGACTCAGGAGTGTGTTCTCCTAGATGAGTGCTTTGTGGAATCTTTGAGCTAAATCCCTAGTGTTGGTATACGATAGTCATGAATTACCTCTAGACTATGTGTCTTGGATTGATTATATCTGGATATTCTTATATGTGTTGTAGACATATACTTGTGTAGATCTAATTGTACTTTCCTTTTTGATATTGCTTTGTGGTTTAGGGATTTCCTACTGAGTATTGTTATACTCACTCATGTATGGGCTTTTCCCACACATGTCATGTCTTTTATAGACAAATGGACTTTTGGTGGTGTCCTAGGTGGACTAGGACTAGACAAAGCTTTGTGAGATCAGACAGACTGAGGTGCTCCTATTACTACAGACAATAGTCCCAGTACCTTTTGTTTACAGGTTGGACTTGTGGTTTACATAATCTTTTTGGGTGGGCTTATATTCTATCCCGATTTAGTTTTCTTTCTTTACTTTCCTATCATACTCTGTTAGTTAGGATACAGTGGTATGCATGCATTGTTTACTTAGTAGTTTTTACATTTCAGTATTTTGTGGGATTGGAGATGGGTGTGTGCGTATAGGTATATAGGAAATGCCTACCATTTTAGTGATATGCCTAGTCAGTGCTAGCCACTAGCCCTTGTCCTATTGGAGGCATACTTGGGGAGTCCCATCATGGGACCCACTGGGACGGGTCATGATAGTGATAATTATTCCCACCATGAACCCCCCCCCCCCCAAAAAAAAAAATCATTGGTAAAAATGGAAGATCACAAAATGATAAAACATAAATACCCCAATGAAGAGGTGGGAGATGAGAACTAAAATAAACTATAATAGAAGGAAAAAACTAACCCAAAATTACTCCTCAAGACTAACTGAACACATCCTCAAACATCATCTGACATCTCCAAGAAGAATTTAACTCATAAACAAGGGACAAAATGACCAAATAACATAGATTCCTACAAAGGTCTCCCCATAAATTATATTTCATCTAAAATGGTTGATCATCAAGATAAACACTCTCAAAAGACACATCACCAAGAAAGAATCCTTCTACAAAATATCCATCAAAAACCATGATCCCTTTATCAATCACACCAACCATTCAAGAAATCATCTCAATATTCCATAAATAAATCATTAACTAAAAAGGATACTCCCAAGAACTCCAAAACAATGTCTAAAAAAAACATTACCACTACACAACAACATGCTTCTAACCTTGGATCAAGAAACTTGAAATGAGGGTAATCAAAAACCTTACTCAAGTAATGATACCCATGGTGCATCCAACATAATCCAAATGACTCCAACCAGAGCATGAATGAACCACACCCATTTCGAACCCCAAAGAACACACCCAATGATTCCCATTCTCAGTCTATCAGACCAAAAACCTAACACACATGACACAAAAAATAACCCACAAGAAAAAAGGTCAACATTGAGGCATAAGAACCACAAGAATATTTAACATCCCACAAGTTCCAAAAATATAGATACCTTAAAGAAAAAACCAGATAAAAGTTGTCTTAAAAGGTCCAATCAAGCCTAGATCTGTCGAGAACCAATACAGGTTGACCCTGAACCAGTCACCCGAGCTAGCCCGTAACATGGCCCAAAAGGTGTTCCCGATCCTCCTGGACTGGAAACTAGTGCAGAGAATCAAATAAAACTCAATTAGGAATGGTTTAGAATATAAATGGTAGATAAATAAATGAAATCAAATAAAAAAACAAATTGGAAGCAGAAAAGAAATAAAACTAAATGGATAAACATACCTCCATGTGACCTCACACGTTACCTCCAACCATAGAACAATGATTTCTACATAAGCAATATATATCTGAGAGAATCCAAAGCTGAAAATGATAGATAATATAATAATGAGACTTAAAATGCCTAGAAGGAGTGCCAAAGGATAAACAATGCCCTATGACTTACCTTTAAATACAAAAACATTTCATGCTAGTTTGAAATAAAATAATAAAAATAGGTTTTCATTTAATTTTTGAACAAGTAACAAGTTGATGTTTCTCAAAAACCATTTTCCCTTCTTAATTCTAAAACACTTTCCAAAAAGTGAAATAATTTTCCAAAACCCATTTTTTTAAAAGATACATAAAATTAAAGAATCATTTTAGTGAAATGAATATCACAAAGTGCTATAAAAATAGGAAAACAGATTACATATAAATAGGTAATGATGCAAGGGTTTTCCTGTGAAAGCATGACAATTAAAGAGGATTTTATAAAAACGTCACAAAATGAGAGAAAGTAGAATACTTGTAAATAATTAACATGGGATATCCCTAGACACCAATTGAATTGATCCTAGATATACTTAGTTTGGAACCATCAATTATCCTATTGATGCAATCCATAGTCAATAAATAACCTGGATGCTCTCAACTAGCCTCACTAGTGGCATAACCCACATGGTCTTTCCCTATCACGAGGATCTAGTCCATATAATCGGGACTAAATAGAAACTATCTCTTGACTCCCACTATGACGCATATGATCCCATGTTAGTAGCATAAAGGATAAGCGAGGAGGTTATCACATTCTTAGAATTAACATGGGTTACAACATACATGCCTTTCCCACTTTATGACACCATCAATGTGGAGACCCTCTCTTTCTAGAGGACAACCATGGGGGTTCCCATCATAAAATAATCGTTTTGAAGGTGCCAACCAAGACTACACTTCATGAGAGTTCAAATCCATTTTCCATGAAATACTAAAGGTTCCAATTAGGCCTTAGCATTTGAAATAAATATTAATAGTTTGAAATCCCCCTTTATATATAGCTTTCATATTTTAAAACCATTTAAAAACAAATCCAACAAATATAGTTCTTTTCATTTCAAAAAAACTTGGAAACATGATTTAATAAAGGATAACCAAGGCAACAACTTAGGAAAATATGAAAAATATGGAAGAAACCCATTCCAATCATCGACAACATTTCTTATATTACATTTAATTCATAATATAATAAAAATACATGAATAAATAAGTAATAAAGCATAGTTTTCAAATTAAAGGCTTAGAAATAGGGAACCTACCTCAAAACATGTCACCCTTGATGACGACCACCTCACACTTACACACACATGAACCTTTATATATATATATATATATATATATGCACACCTAGTCCCAAATTTATATATTCAAACTTCCATGAGTGAATATATATAATGGGGGTACTTATATATATGTGTAAGTCACCCTTAAAGATCTGCAAGTTGTTGCCTTCGATGAATGCTGCAAGAACGGGCTTCAATCGGGTCTTACAAACCCCAAGAAGCAAGAGACAACCAAAAAGCACCCCCAAATCGGGTTTGGGTTCAACCATGGAGCGTGAACTGTAAAATAGGGAAAATAAACCAACAATAAAAAAAGAATAAGGAAGAGGAGAAGAGGGGAAGCCTACCTGGGATGATCACACCACAAATCAGAAGAGAAATCGACCCAAAATCAGAGAGAGGAGAGGAAATATGTGTGTAGCTAGGAGTCCCTTGTGGGCATCGAGCATGGGAGTGGGGAGGGGTTGGGTTACACAGGTAAGGGATGGGGGTAGATGGTTATTAGGTTATTATTGTTATTAATTTAATTTAGTGTTTTTTTTGAATTTTGGACACCACACATGGTTTGGATATATAGTTGGTCAAAATGTGTTCTAATCTAAAACCCTTCACTAATCCCTTAGATCACCTCACACAAACAGGCTATACAATTAGGGAAACTATGTGCTGACCATGTGATTTAGCTCTATTAAAATTTCAGAAACCCTCACACAGTTTTCACATGGTTTCTACTATCCGTGAACTAACCGTGCGCCTATACAGAAAAACCCAAATTTTAAAATATAAAAATTATTTGAACTAAAACTTTTAAAATGAAGCTATAAATAATTAAAAAAATAAAAATAATTAGTAAAGCATGGACGGGGTGTGACATTTCACCCCACCATTGACACTTTCTACCCCAAGAAATTCCTAAACGACTTAGTTGATCAAGACACAAGGCAAGGAGGAAATGCATCCTAAAATGAAACCTCCACCACCCGAAGACCGAAAATAGAAAACTCACTTCCCTCCTAAAGCCTAAAACCTTAAAATCCCTAAATAAGCCAAGTGGTAATCCTCAAAAATGAACTAACACCTAAGAATAAAACTTAAGAAACCAAATAAACTAAAACACCAAACTAAATAATGGAAAGAGAAGGGTTTTCATGTCTCTAAACATAACCTCAAACAAGGAATACCCTGACCCCTAACATAGAAATCACCAAATAACTCATCGGGGTCTAGTGAGATGGTGACAAAGAGTTACCCCATCAAGAAATCTTCATAATACAATTCCCCATGAGTACCTTTTTATGGTGGTCTCCCCACTATTTAGGACTTCGGTCAAACACCTTTTCTCAGGACAAAATGAAATAAAAATTTTTAGGAAAAAATAAATCTATAATAAATAAGGAAACAAATGAGGAACACCCCCATTTTACAACAATAAAATCTATAATTTCCCAAAATTCATTTCCATTAAAATAAGAGTTCTCAAAAGGTACATAACATTATCCTACATTCCTAAAAAAATATGATTTCATTGAATACAATAATTATAACAAAAGGTATTTACAATAAAAGAAACTTTAGATAGAGTCTTCATCGACACCATGCTCCTACAACTAAGCTAGAGGATTCTTTGAGGGAGTGGATCTGGCTCCATGTCACTTTTAGGAAACACCTATAAGAACCTTTGAAAATGACCCAAATAACCATAGGCATTCCAGATATTTGGTACTTTTCAATATGAAGGCTTCTTGTGCCTTGGATTACCACACTAATGGCACACCCCAAGTTTACTCACAGATGAATATGGAGAGATGAGACACATTAAACTTTTTCATACCACTTCCCAATAAACCAGACACAACTTTCTTCCCTTTTCCTTTACTAGAACTGGCACCACTGTTCCAAGGTATTGGCGATACATCAACCACATTCGGCTCTCTGACTATACTAGTGTCGACCTAAACATCCCACCTCACCACTTCTTTATAAGCGTTGGGGAATGAAGGCACCCCCAAAAGAAGTTCTAATTGGAGGCCCCTTTTAAAGAACCGAGCCTTCAAGAATTCATATCTGGTGATATTTGGGAGGTACAAAACCATCTCATAAAAATTATTAGGATACTCCAATACCATTGAATTACCTTTTTTGAGATAGTAAAATTTTGAACCCTTCGGTACCTTCATGGATTTGAGGAAGTACTGCTAAATGAACAAGGCTTTAAAACATTCCCATGAGTGTCCATTTTGTGTTTTGGTCTAGATGAAGAACTTCCTCCATTCCCAACTCAAAACTTCTAAAATGATGGTGGAAAAATTGATCTTGATAATTTCAGGTGATTTAAGATGAACAAATATCTCCTCAATATTTTTTAGCCATTCCTTAGCTTTCCTTGGTTCCAGCTTCCTAAAGAAATGAGGAGGGTTTGACCCTCAGAACCTTTGAAAAAACTCATGATACTAAGCTGTTAACTGAGGACCACCCGAATCTATATTTGGAATAAATGTACCAGTATACCAATATGAGTCTTAATCAACCAATGATACGTGGTGAGATAACCAACCAATAATGCTTTCAAAATCCATTAGAACTCAGTGGGGGCATACTCTAAAAACAAAAATCACAAAACCAAATAAAAATGCATCACAAACTAAAACATCACTTATCAATCAAAAAATGTAAACCCAAACCCAAAACATCACTTAAACCAATTCTAACATAAAAAAACCATAAATCCAAAAATTTAAATCTCCAAACACAAAAAGATTCATCAAGAAACAACCGTTTATCAAAACATTAAAAAATTTCTTTTGAAAATATTTTCAAAAAGAAAAACAAGCTTGAGAGGTTAGACACCTACCAATGGTATTCTATGAATCCTCACATATATACATTCATGTTCCAGCCTAGACACTCATACAGACATACCGATCACCATCCACTTACCACATACACACATCCACATATGGGAGTGTTTATAAGAATACCAAGGGTTAAAATAATACATTTTGATTTAAAAAAAAAACATTCTACCCAAATTTCTGATTCCCAACCAATTCTTAAAACCTCCTCTTATCATCAAACAAAAAATTTCCAAATTTTCAACTCACTTTTCCTCCTACATTTTGAAAAACCTTTAAAAATACCAAAAAAAAAATTCCTTCCATTTCCAAAATAATTCCATTTCATTTCCAATGAACCAAAAAATTTTATTTTAGAAACCATTATTATTATTATTATTATTTTGATAAACCAAAAATCATTTAAAAGTCCAAAGAAAACACCTAAAAATAACCCAAACCAACACTAAAAGAAACCCACCACTCAATGAATCAAAATTAAAAAAACTTATAAAAACACCAGCTACACACGACTTGGCTTCATGGTTTGGTGGATAGTGCACCAATCGTGTGAGCACCCTGAGGTTCATTAGAGGAAACTAAATGGTCTACACATGGTTTTACAGATCATACAATGTGATCATGAAACTTATAAATCCCTCCAAAATTCCACCCTAAGATTTTGAGATTCTGAAAACAATCCACCAAAATCTCAAAAACAACCATAAAAACTAAAAAAAAAACCAAAAACCATGAAAAAATATGAGGACCAAGCTTAGATTTTGATTCATAAACATACCAGTCCACCCTGAAAATTCAAGCATCATTTTGAATAGGTGGTGATCAAGCACCAACCCATGATTAACCACTTTAATTCTGAAAATCCTAGCTCCAAACTACCAAAAATCCCCAAATAACAAGGTATAATCCTCTAATACCATTTTTTCATGAATCAACCTAGGTCGACCCTAAACCGATCACTCAAGCCAACATGAAACAAGTTCCAAGTGGAATTCCTGATCCTAATGGGTAGAAAAATAGTGTTAGGAATCAAATAAAAATCAATTGGGAATGGTTTATCCCATAAATGACAGATAAATAAATTAGATCAAATAAAATAAAAAAATAATAGTGAAAAAGAAATAAAACTAAATAGCTAAACATACCACCATGTGACCTCACAGGTCACCTCCAACCATAGACCCATGATCACTCTATGATTGATCTAGAGTTAAAAGAAACTGAAAATGAAAAATGATAGAGAATATAGGTGTGAGCATTAAAATTCTCAATAGGAGTTACAAATTATAAACAACACCCTATACCTTACCTTTAAAGAGAAAACCATTTCATGCTACTTTGAAATATAATAATAAAATAGTTTTTCATTTCATTTTTAAACAAGTAACAAGTTTATGTTTCTCAAAAACCATTTTACCTTATTAATTTCAAAACACTTTCCAAAAAGTGAAATACTTTTCGAAAACCCATTTTTTAGAAGAGACATAAAATGAAAGAATCATTTAAATGAAAGGAATATCACAGTGTTCTACAAAATAGAGGAAAAAAAATACATATAAATAGGTAATGATGTAAGGGTTTTCCTGTGAAAACATAATAGTTAAAAATGATTTTATAAAAACATAAAAAAATGAGAGAAAGTAGAGTAACTATAAATAGTTAACATGGGATATTCCTATACATAAAGTGAAGAGATATTAGACATACTTGGTTTGAAAACATCTGCTGACCTATCGATAAAATCCATAGTAAATAACCAACCTATATTCTCTCAATTAGCCTCACTAGTGGCACAACCCACATAGCCTTTCACTACCATGGGGATCTAGTCCATCTAATTGGGACTAAATAGAAATTGTCTCTCGAAACCCACCATGACACCTAGGATCCCATGTTATTTGTATAAAGAAGAAGAGAGGAGGTCATCACACACTTGAAACTAATACAAGTGCTAATGTGCATGCCTTGACCACCTTCTAACCACATCCATTGAGAGAACCTTTCTATCCGGAGGACAACTATGGGGGTTCCCATCATATATTAATCATTTTGAAGGTTCCAACTAGACCTACACTTCATGAGAGTTCAAAACAATTTTCCATGAAATACTAAAGGTTTCAAATGGGCCTTAGCATTTGAAATAAATATTAATTATTTGGAAACCCCTTTTATAGATAACTTTTACATTTTAAAACTATTTAGAAAACAAAGACAAAATCCAAGGTTCTTGGCATTTCAAAAAAACTTAGAAACATGATTTAATAAAGGAAAACTAATACGACAACTTTTAAAAAAATGAAAAACATAAAAGTGACCCATTCCAATCACTAGAATCATTTCTTATATTACATTTACTTCAAAATATGATAAAAATAAGTGAATAAACATAAAATAAATCATAGTTTCTAAATTAAAGGCTTGTACATAGGGAACCTACCTCAAAACATGTCATCCTTGAGGACGACCACCTCACACTTACACACATATACACCTTTATATATATAAGCACACATAGCCCCAAATATATATATTCACACTACTATGATTGAATATATAAAAAGGGGGTACTTATATATATGCCTATATGTGTAAGTCTCCTTCAAAGTTCCATCAGTTTTTACCTTCGATGAATTCTATAAGAATAGGCTTCAATCGGGCCTCACATATACTAAGAACAAAGAGAAAACCAAAAATAACCCTCAAAATTGAGTTAGGGTTCAACCATGGCATGTGCAATGCAATAGAGGGAAAATAAACCAAGAATAAAAGTGATAAGAAGGAAGATAAGCATACGGGAAGCCTACTTGGGATGATCGCATCATAAATCAGAAGAGAAATCAACCCAAAATCAGAGGAAGAGAGGAGGGATGTGCACATCCAGGAGCCCCCTATGGGCATTGAGCATGAGAGTGGGAAGGGATTGGGTTGTGTGGGTAAGGGGGGATGGGTAAAAGTTTATTAGGTTATTATTATTATTAATTTAATTTAGTTTTTTTTGAAATATGGACACTATGCATGGTTTGGATGCACGGTTGGCCAAACCGTGCACCCCACATTGAGACCCTAGAGAACCTCACATGGGAAGGCTGCATGGTTAGGGAAACCATGCACCAACCATGAGATTTGGAACTGTTAAAATTTCATACACCCTCACTAGTTTTGCACATGGTTTTTACTAACCATGCACCAACTGTATGCCTATACAAAAAAACACAAAATTTAAAATTTAAAATTAATTTGACCTAAAACTTTGAAAAAGAAACTAAGAAAAATTAAACAATTAAAAAATAAATAAACTATGGTTTTGGTGTGACTAAATTCACTAAAATAGAGGATTATCCCAAGAAAAAAAGATCTATGAGCTCTAAACTACACATAAGACCCCTTATTCCTATAAAAGAAACAAGTACTTGAGAAGTCTAATCCTTACCAACTTGATTTGGTTCAGGTTCAATTTACTTCTAACCTTGTTCCACCATGAAATGGAAGATGATGAAAATCTAAGAAATATTGGATAAGATCCAAGAGAAGAAAAGTTTCGAGCTCCATCACTTTGCTCCAAGTCAGGGTAGAGTCACCAACTAGAAGAACTGAACCTAGATAATAAAGAGAATCAACTTGAGCTTTATTCATAAATACAAGATTCCCATCCCATTTCAAGACCTTATTGGGAGGAATGATCCTAATAACACAATGTGAATATATTCCACTCATGTTCCTCAATCAAAACAACGGTCCCAAAATAAAACAAGGGATAAAAAAACACCCAAAAAGGAATTTTTTTCAAATGCCTATTATTTTTTATAATGAAATCAACCATTATTTCATTACTGTTAAGAAATTTAAAACCCATATTACCAAATCATTCCATCAAAATCAACTTTAATAAAACACCCCATTTAATTTTGAAAACCTAATAAAATCAATTATATAAAACTAAACCTCCTTTTAAAATATATTTCTCAAAATTACTTTAAGAAAAAATGCAACATGAATTTGAAAACCAAAATATCCAACTTCATTTCTAAACCAAATGAGGTCACTTAACCATTTTATTACAAGTTAAAATGTCTAAATCTACCACCAAGAATTCCAAAACATTTACATAAAAACACACTTTGATTTCAAAGAATTTTCCAAAATTCCACATGAAATTGATCACCCCATAACACACCAAAAAGGCCAACATTTATAAAAAACCCAACAAAACTAGCTTTGAAATTAAAAATTTCATAAAATCCTCATTTCCACTCAAAATAATCACTTTAAACATCAAGAATAAACAAAACAAAACACCAAACACCATGTAAATTCTATTTCAAATGCATAAAAATAATCAAAACCTCATCTAATTCATCACTAATAAGTGAAAATCATTTTATAAGAAACTGAAAACTGAGAAGGGTCAATTTTTTTTGGAGGGATACAAAGTTGTACATAGTTTGGCCACACGATTTGGTGGATCATGCATCAACCGTGCACCAAGATCTATGAATTATTTAGAACCATTTTGCATGAGATTCTTATAATACACCATAATGTGGGATATGACCATGAAACTCTGATTCTTCATACACTTTCACCCCAAAACTCATTAAATCTCTTAAATAACTCACAAAACACCTTTAATGGTCACAATATCATCAATTTTATACAAAATAACTCAAATGAAAAATTAAAAACATATCTCATAATCAAAATCCAAATCCAAAATTCCCATGGAAACTCAAGAATCATCATGAAAGGTGGTGATCAATCACCTACTCATGATTTTCCTCTTGAGTTACAACTATCCTATTATCCTTTTTACCAAGAATTAACCCTAATAACAAGAGATGTTATGAAGATCCTAGGCCATTTTCAATGACCTAAGATATGATACCATTTTTTCATGAACTAGTTTGGGTCATCCTGACCCATCACTTGATCCAATTTGTAATAAGGTCTGAAGGGTTTTCCTTAAGTGAATAGGCTAACAACTAGTTCTTGAGTATCAAGGAACACTCTTAGAAATGGTTTCACCCAGTAATCAAACTAAAAATAAACATCCAATCATATTATAATGTAATATAATTAATAAATCAAACCGTAAAGTAAAGAAACACATTATCTGAATAATTAAAGAATAAACATCAACACATGAATAAGTAAAACATCTAAGGAATATCTGGGCCAATAAATTCGATATATAAGTATCCCAAAATAAAACTAAAACAAAGTAACTAATAATCATCTCTATGTAACCTAGAGTCACTCACTACATACCATGATCCCATCAATATAATAACTTGAACATAATCCAAGAAGAAGGGACAAAGATATAACATGGTGAGGGCACATGAAATAGAAACAAGAAGAGATGAATATACCCATTAGCATATGCAGGGTGTGATATAAACATTACCAATAGGATTTCACTAAAGATTTTGTGAAATTAATTCCAAAGAACATTTTATTTACACTAGTTTGAAATTACACATAGAAAATAAATTTTAATGAGTAAGAATAAGAAAATAAAAATATGTCATTTTACTTTTTTGTAAAGCTTTTATTTAATTTTTAAGAAAAATTAGTATGAAATAATCTATTTTAAAGACCAATTTAAAAACCGTTCTTTAAAATTTTATACAACCCTTAAAACCAAATCTTTCCTTGGAAACACCTTTTTATAACCATTTTCAAATTTATTTTTATAAAAACGTGTTTCATCACTTAATTAAAAACACATTTTAAAATAAACACCCTTTAATAAGGCATCATGTCAATAAATAATTATAATTAAGAAAACCAATGATAAACAATGATGCCATACATTCAAATAAAATCATGGGATGAAAAAAATAAGGTGAATGAAACACCCTATATAATGTCATAGACAACACTAGGTATCATGGGAAACACACTAGGTACTAATGTGAGATGGTCCTTGAATTTATCAAATACACAAGACCAAATATAAGAATATATTGCTTCTGAATAACATAAGCCACCCAACCATCCTACACCTAACCTCACCAAGGGAACTCCCCACAAGCCCTGGACTGCAGAACAACTAGGGGGACACTAGTAGCATGCAAATATATTGTAAAGACCCGTAAAATTCAAGGAAATTTTTTTCTTAATTTTCTTTAGAATTTTACAAGAGCGCGGTTTCAGACGGCACCTGATTCCGAGGCCCGGAGTGCCCGGAATTAATTTCCGAAGTTTGGCTCGGGTACGTTCAGTGAACGAACGAGCGGGAATTTCTAACTTTTGATCCGGTGCTCGGAATTGAAATCCGAGGGCACCGATGAACTCGCAGCGCCGATATTCGCTTAAAGAGACCTTTTCGGGAGTTTCGTTTGTTGCGGGTTGAAAGTTACGTTTTGGGGTTTTTAGTTTGAGTTAAATAAAATTGTGAAGAACAATTTTATTACAACACGTTAAAACCTATCAAAGGTGGTTGGAAGTGGGAACCACACCCACTTAACCTCCCTTGGGAGGATTAAGTGTGGTGGGGCCCACACGAACCCCTAACCTTTTCAAATTCTCTCAACATACTTAACCCCTAATTAATTGGCTTAAGTTACTCTTAATTAATTGTGGGAGTTAAGTCTTTTTGAATTTCAAACTTTGAAATTCTTTTGTGTTGTGTTAATAAAATAAGAGGTAGTCTTATTTTATTTTGAGTTCTTTGTTTTGTCTTTTTGAGAGCTCCTCTTCATCTTCTCCGGCGAAGAACGTCATCATCCTCAACGAAGAACGACAACACTTCGTCAAGGATCATCGACTCGACGACCCGGTATCTTCGGACCTCTTCTTCCTCCTCGGACCTTCTTCGTCGGCAAACGAAGATCCGCCAACGTCGTGTCTCTTCGGGCATAACACTTCGTCAACGGATTTGACGAACGACGACCGCGACGCCCGACCTCCGCGACGCCGTCTTCCGCGGAACGTAGAACGATCTTCGAACCTTATACCAAGGTAGGGGTTGTTGATTTCATTTTGGTTTCCTTATTCCTTTTCTTGCTCGTGGATCGCATGTCTACGTGAGGCTTTTAAATATTTTATTTCAGTGTTATTGTTAACGTGAGGGGGGCCGGACCGCACGAACACGGCCGAACCCCACTCCAACGTTCATGTTTATTCATGCGGGTGGAAGCAAGTAGCGTGGTGCCGTCGCACCACGCGGATGATCGTACAATTAATTTACGCGGCGCCGTCACGCCACGCCGAGGGAAAATCTTCAAGAACGCGACGCCGTCGCGCCGCGTTGAAAAGAATCGAAGCACGGCGAAGGGGCGCGGTGCCGACGCACCGCGCCGGATGACGAACGCCGCGGCCGGTTCCGGGCCGCGGCGGGACGAGAAGACCGCGGCCGGTTCCGGGCCGCGGCGGGACGAGAAGACCGCGGCCGGTTCCGGGCCGCGGCGGGACGAGGAGACCGCGGCCGGTTCCGGGCCGCGGCGGAAGGGAAGACCGGCGGCCGGGCCGCCGGCGTCGGAAGCCGAAGAAGGGGACCGGAAATTCCGGTCCCGTTTGAGAAACCGGCCGGCCAGCTGGCCGGCCGGATGTCTTAAAAACCGGGGGAATTAATCCCCCGGCCATCCATTAAAACCCCCCTCTTAATGAGGGGGGCGGTTCTTGAGGGAAGGGGGCAGCGCCCCCTTGGTTCGGCGCCAGCAGGCCCCCCCACGTGAGGGGGGGGGGCGGTTTAAAAAAAAACCGGCGCGGCACTTAGGCCGCGCCACTTGAAGAACAGCGGGGGCTTAGCCCCCCGCGTGCGCCGCGGCCCGCCGCCGTCATCGCGGCCCGCCGCCGCCGCCACCGCGGCCCGCCGCCGCCGCCACCGCGGCCCGCCGCCGCCGCCACCGCGGCCCGCCGCCGCCGCCACCGCGGCCCGCCGCCGCCGCCGCCGCGCCGCCACCGCGCCGCCGTCGCCGCCGCCGCCGTCCGCCGCGCCGCCGCCGCGCCGCCCCCGGGGGGGGGGGGTCGGGCTGGGTCGGCCCGGACCCGGACCCCCCCGTTTCGAACCAGTTTTGGTTTTTGGCTCATAACTTGAGCCTCGAACGTCCGAATGACGAACCGTCTGCGGCAACGCGATCCTTGGATCGAGACGGTCGTTTCGGTTTATCGCACTCAAGGTTTCGGGTTACTTTGAGTTCGGCCGGGTTGGTTCGTTCACGAAACCAACCGGGCCTTCGGAGCGGAAACGCTCATATCTTGAGCCACGAACGTCCGATTGACGCGCCGTCATTCGCGTTACGTTCCTATTAATGAGACGGATCTTTTGGCATACTCCGCTCGAGGTTTGGACGCAGGTGGAGTACGGTCGGGTTGGTTTTGCCTTAAAAACCAACCGGGCCCCGGAGACGAAAATGCCAATAACTCACAGACCGGGCGTCCGATTGACGCGCCGTCTGTTTCGTTGACTTCCTCTTGATGAGACGGAACTTTTGACATACTCCTCCCGAGTTTTGGATGCAGTCGGAGTATGGCCGGGTTGGATTGTACCCGAAATCCAACCGGGCCCCTGGAACGGGAAAGCTGATATCTTTCAGACAGGACGTCCGTTTGACGAACCGTCAGCGGCGTTGGTGGTTACGTTGAGTAACGGTCCCTTGAGTATACCCTATGGGAGTTCGGGGTACAGTTGAGATACGGCCGGGATTGGTTCGCACTCGAAACTAACCGGGCCCCTGGGACGAAAAGGCTAATAACTCACAGACCGGGCGTCCGATCGACGCGCCGTCTGTTGCGTTTAGACCCCTGTGACGAGACGGACCTTTGAGACACTTCTTCGTGGGACTTTGTGATACTTGGAGTATCGACCAGTAGCTCGTGGAGCGGACCCTCCCGGAGACGAGCGTGCAGAGTACGGAGACCGTGTAGCCGGCTGAGACCTGACGACTGCTTGACCGACTCGACTTGGAGTGAGTCGACTAGCCCAGTGGACGGAGCGCCCAGTAGTTGGTAGCAGACCCACGGCGGACGGAGCGCCTGTTAGTTGGCAGCAAACCCGCGGTACTCGACAGGAGGAGTACCTCAGTAGGCTATTTGGGCGAGCGCCCGATATTTGGCGACAGACCCTCAGCGGACGGAGCGCCAGGTAGTTGGCCGCAAACCCGCAGTACTCGACAGGAGGAGTACCTCAGCAGTCTTAGGTTAGTGAGCAGTACCTCGGAGTCGTGACAGGACCACTGCACACTCCAGAGACGGAGCTCTTCAGCAGTTACGGTTTCGATAATGAAAATCCTGGTTTGAGCTGAGACTTTTGACCTTGTGTTTACCTCATGATTGAGATGGGTCACCTGCTAACTTTGGTATATGTATGAGCATATACCCGGGTAGTGGTTATCCGTCGTTTTCACAATCCTTGTGTTTCCTCATGCTTGAGATGGGTTATTTGATAACTTAGGTATATGTATGGGCATATACCTAAGTAGGGTTTATATGTTGAGATCTTCTTGTGTTTATCCTTGTTGGTTTTAGTGAGACCTTGAGGGTCTCGGGGTCCCTACTGAGTATCGTTATACTCACCCCTGCACGGGCTATGCCCGCACCTCGTTGTGTTGGTTGCAGACGATGGACAGTGCTGACAGAAGCCGAAGGTTCGAGGACTTGACGGTACCTGGAGGTGGACTATACGACGAGGCGGTACCCGGAGGTGGACCACTGAGCGGGACATACTCGGAGCGGATGGCGGGACCCGGAGAGCAGAGGAGCTATCTGTACCCACCCTTCAGGTGGGATTTCCAGTGGACATCTCAGCGTAGCAGCTTTACTTTTCAGTCGCTGTTTTCCCTTTCGAGTTGTACTTTACAGTTGGGCTTGTATTTCCGGCCCCTTTTTACTTTTCAGCTCTTCTTTTGTACTTAGTGTTTTACTTCCGCTTGCTTACTCTGTGGTGTTTGTTTACTTTACAAAGGCAATGCCTTCCCTTTTTCTGGGGTTTACGCCTTGGTGCTAGTCGCCAGCCCCTGGCCTATGGAAGGCGGGCTTGGGGTAGTCACGGCACGGACCCCGAGGGCGGGTCGTGACAAATTGGTATCAGAGGAGTTCGGTTCTACCGCAGAACTTATAACTCTGATCTTTCTTTCTGTGAAGCGATAGTGTTAAGGGTACCGAGTGTGGTTTTCAGTTCAGGGAGTCCAGTGTTGGTGCGGGCGGCCGACGTATCCATACACCAGGACCCTGACAACTGATTTCCGACTTTGTGCACGAAAACACTGATTGCGTGTGTGTTTTCAAAGGTTTTTCCCCTTAAAACAGCTCAAACCAGGTCAGCTCACCAGGTATAATCGTTTGATCGTGTTACGTTGTTTCTTTCAGGATGGCCCCACGACGGCAGCCAGTTAGGGTTCCGAGAATCGAACGTGACGACAGCCCACCGAGCGACGAGGCCTCGGTGCAGGGCCCTTTGTCAGCAGTGGCACCGGCGGTAGCTCTACCCGCCGAGCCCCCGATGCTTCCAGCAGCAGCCGCTGACGATGCACGTCGCTTCAGCGCACTGCATGAGTTTCAGCGCCAGCGACCACCCAGGTTTCGCGGGGAGACGGATCCCCAGGCTGCAGAGGACTGGCTGGAGGCAGTGGTACGAGTGTTTAGGCTAGTGAGGACACCAGCAGACCTCATGGTGATCCTCGCTGCGAGCCTACTACACGCAGCAGCAGGTAGGTGGTGGAGCCACTTGTTTCAGTTTTGCGATGAGATGGACTTCGCATGGGAAGACTTCGAGACCTTCTTCAGGGTGGAGTTTGTGCCAGTATCTCTACACCCCGAGCGTGTACAGGAGATTCTGCCTTTACCGCGTGTTTTTCGATCAGAAGCCGAGTCATCTGTGGGCAGTAGACAGATGATGCAGAGGTCCAAGAGGACCAGACCAGCAGTTGGGCGATCTCGGGTTTTAGGACCGGTGGTGCAGGGCACCCGGAGTGGGAACATAGCTAGCCGTGCAAGGAGCAGGTTGTGTTACTCATGCCGCGGAAAGGGTCACCTGGCACGTGACTGTCCGACTCCTCGATCCGCAGGCTTGGGGGGAGCCACCGAGGTTGAGGCAGCGACAAATGCTGGAGCTCTGGGAGCAGGTGGACAGGGGAGGAACTAGTGGATACGTCTTTTGTACTTCTAGTTCCATGTTGATGTTGCTTTTGTGTAGCGTCTTGTAATATGAGCTGCAATAATAAAAGACGCATACCTTTGTGATGTTTTCTTTCCTGTCCTCTTTTGTGATGTTACTAAGAGGTTCCAGTTGACTGTTGACTTGACCCTCACTTGTGAGACATCTACTGGAGGAGACCCAGTTACCACACACTGATGCCGACAGTGTGACTCAACCCTTGGAGGCGAGAGTAACGGTTGGATCTCTTAGTAGTAGCGTCGAGGCCTTACGACGTCATCCTTGGTATGGATTAGTATCATCCATGTTAGGATTGACTGTTTTAGGCAAAGAATGTGGTTCATCCAGGGGATGAGACCAGGTTTCTCTTATCGGCAAAGAAGAAATCTTGCAGCTCTTGTGGGACCAGAGATGGTCCGTGCCATGTCAGAAGAGGTCCATGTCATCCAGGAGCGGATGAGGACAGCACAGAGCCGGCAGAAGTCATACGCTGACAGGAGGCGGAGGCCACTAGAGTTCGAGGATGGTGACCACGTCTTCTTGCGGGTCTCACCTCGACGTGGTATTCGGAGATTTGGCCGAGGCGACAAGTTATCTCCGCGCTTCATCGGACCCTTCCAAGTCCTCAGCAGGGTTGGCGAGGTGGCTTATCGCCTGACTCTACCACCTCAGTTGCACCGGGTGCACGACGTCTTCCACGTATCTCAGCTGAGGAGATACGTGCACGACCCGACGCACATCCTTGATCATGGGGAGCTTGACGTTGACAATGGGGTGACTTTTACGGAGGTTCCGGTGGAGATAGAGGATCGACAGGAGCGGGTCCTACATGGACGATCGATTCCTCTTGTGCGCAACAGATGGCGGCACGGGAATCTCCAGGAGAGCACATGGGAGCGGGAGGCTCAGATGCGTGCTCAGTACCCTCTTTTGTTTCCCTAGTTTTTGTTGTAGCTTTACGGGGACGTAAAGCCCTGAGGTGGGAGTAATGTAAAGACCCGTAAAATTCAAGGAAATTTTTTTCTTAATTTTCTTTAGAATTTTACAAGAGCGCGGTTTCAGACGGCACCTGATTCCGAGGCCCGGAGTGCCCGGAATTAATTTCCGAAGTTTGGCTCGGGTACGTTCAGTGAACGAACGAGCGGGAATTTCTAACTTTTGATCCGGTGCTCGGAATTGAAATCCGAGGGCACCGATGAACTCGCAGCGCCGATATTCGCTTAAAGAGACCTTTTCGGGAGTTGCGTTTGTTGCGGGTTGAAAGTTACGTTTTGGGGTTTTTAGTTTGAGTTAAATAAAATTGTGAAGAACAATTTTATTACAACAGGTTAAAACCTATCAAAGGTGGTTGGAAGTGGGACCCACACCCACTTAACCTCCCTTGGGAGGATTAAGTGTGGTGGGGCCCACACGAACCCCTAACCTTTTCAAATTCTCTCAACATACTTAACCCCTAATTAATTGGCTTAAGTTACTCTTAATTAATTGTGGGAGTTAAGTCTTTTTGAATTTCAAACTTTGAAATTCTTTTGTGTTGTGTTAATAAAATAAGAGGTAGTCTTATTTTATTTTGAGTTCTTTGTTTTGTCTTTTTGAGAGCTCCTCTTCATCTTCTCCGGCGAAGAACGTCATCATCCTCAACGAAGAACGACAACACTTCGTCAAGGATCATCGACTCGGCGACCCGGTATCTTCGGACCTCTTCTTCCTCCTCGGACCTTCTTCGTCGGCAAACGAAGATCCGCCAACGTCGTGTCTCTTCGGGCATAACACTTCGTCAACGGATTTGACGAACGACGACCGCGACGCCCGACCTCCGCGACGCCGTCTTCCGTGGAACGTAGAACGATCTTCGAACCTTATACCAAGGTAGGGGTTGTTGATTTCATTTTGGTTTCCTTATTCCTTTTCTTGCTCGTGGATCGCATGTCTACGTGAGGCTTTTAAATATTTTATTTCGGTGTTATTGTTAACGTGAGGGGGGCCGGACCGCACGAACACGGCCGAACCCCCCTCCAACGTTCATGTTTATTCATGCGGGTGGAAGCAAGTAGCGTGGTGCCGTCGCACCACGCGGATGATCGTACAATTAATTTACGCGGCGCCGTCGCGCCACGCCGAGGGAAAATCTTCAAGAACGCGACGCCGTCGCGCCGCGTTGAAAAGAATCGAAGCACGGCGAAGGGGCGCGGTGCCGACGCACCGTGCCGGATGACGAACGCCGCGGCCGGTTCCGGGCCGCGGCGGGACGAGAAGACCGCGGCCGGTTCCGGGCCGCGGCGGGACGAGAAGACCGCGGCCGGTTCCGGGCCGCGGCGGGACGAGGAGACCGCGGCCGGTTCCGGGCCGCGGCGGAAGGGAAGACCGGCGGCCGGGCCGCCAGCGTCGGAAGCCGAAGAAGGGGACCGGAAATTCCGGTCCCGTTTGAGAAACCGGCCGGCCAGCTGGCCGGCCGGATGTCTTAAAAACCGGGGGAATTAATCCCCCGGCCATCCATTAAAACCCCCCTCTTAATGAGGGGAGCGGTTCTTGAGGGAAGGGGGCAGCTCCCCCTTGGTTCGGCGCCAGCAGGCCCCCCCACGTGAGGGGGGGGGGGGGGCGGTTTAAAAAAAAAACCGGCGCGGCACTTAGGCCGCGCCACTTGAAGAACAGCGGGGGCTTAGCCCCCCGCGTGCGCCGCGGCCCGCCGCCGTCACCGCGGCCCGCCGCCGCCGCCACCGCGGCCCGCCGCCGCCGCCACCGCGGCCCGCCGCCGCCACCACCGCGGCCCGCCGCCTCCGCCCCCGCGGCCCGCCGCCGCCGCCGCCGCGGCCCGCCGCCGCCGCCGCCGCGGCCCGCCGCCGCCGCCGCCGCGGCCCGCCGCCGCCGCCGCCGCGGCCCGCCGCCGCCGCCGCCGCGGCCCGCCGCCGCCGCCGCGCCACCGCCGCGCCGCCCCCGGGGGGGGGGGGGGGGGGTCGGGCCGGGTCGGCCCGGACCCGGACCCCCCCGTTTCGAACCAGTTTTGGTTTTTGGCTCATAACTTGAGCCTCGAACGTCCGAATGACGAACCGTCTGCGGCAACGCGATCCTTGGATCGAGACGGTCGTTTCGGTTTATCGCACTCAAGGTTTCGGGTTACTTTGAGTTCGGCCGGGTTGGTTCGTTCACGAAACCAACCGGGCCTTCGGAGCGGAAACGCTCATATCTTGAGCCACGAACGTCCGATTGACGCGCCGTCAGTCGCGTTGCGTTCCTCTTAATGAGACGGATCTTTTGGCATACTCCGCTCGTGGTTTGGACGCAAGTGGAGTACGGTCGGGTTGGTTTTGCCTTAAAAACCAACCGGGCCCCGGAGACGAAAATGCCAATAACTCACAGACCGGGCGTCCGATTGACGCGCCGTCTGTTTCGTTGACTTCCTCTTGATGAGACGGAACTTTTGACATACTCCGCCCGAGTTTTGGATGCAGTCGGAGTATGGCCGGGTTGTATTGTACCCGAAATCCAACCGGGCCCCTGGAACGGGAAAGCTGATATCTTTCAGACAGGACGTCCGTTTGACGAACCGTCAGCGGCGTTGGTGGTTACGTTGAGTAACGGTCCCTTGAGTATACCCTATGGGAGTTCGGGGTACAGTTGAGATACGACCGGGATTGGTTCGCACTCGAAACTAACCGGGCCCCTGGGACGAAAAGGCTAATAACTCACAGACCGGGCGTCCGATCGACGCGCCGTCTGTTGCGTTTAGACCCCTGTGACGAGACGGACCTTTGAGACACTTCTTCGTGGGACTTTGTGATACTTGGAGTATCGACCAGTAGCTCGTGGAGCGGACCCTCCCGGAGACGAGCGTGCAGAGTACGGAGACCGTGTAGCCGGCTGAGACCTGACGACTGCTTGACCGACTCGACTTGGAGTGAGTCGACTAGCCCAGTGGACGGAGCGCCCAGTAGTTGGTAGCAGACCCACGGCGGACGGAGCGCCTGTTAGTTGGCAGCAAACCCGCGGTACTCGACAGGAGGAGTACCTCAGTAGGCTATTTGGGCGAGCGCCCGATATTTGGCGACAGACCCTCAGCGGACGGAGCGCCAGGTAGTTGGCCGCAAACCCGCAGTACTCGACAGGAGGAGTACCTCAGCAGTATTAGGTTAGTGAGCAGTACCTCGGAGTCGTGACAGGACCACTGCACACTCCAGAGACGGAGCTCTTCAGCAGTTACGGTTTCGATAATGAAAATCCTGGTTTGAGCTGAGACTTTTGACCTTGTGTTTACCTCATGATTGAGATGGGTCACCTGCTAACTTTGGTATATGTATGGGCATATACCCGGGTAGTGGTTATCCGTCGTTTTCACAATCCTTGTGTTTCCTCATGCTTGAGATGGGTTATTTGATAACTTAGGTATATGTATGGGCATATACCTAAGTAGGGTTTATCTGTTGAGATCTTCTTGTGTTTATCCTTGTTGGTTTTAGTGAGACCTTGAGGGTCTCGGGGTCCCTACTGAGTATCGTTATACTCACCCCTGCACGGGCTATGCCCGCACCTCATTGTGTTGGTTGCAGACGACGTACAGTGCTGACAGAAGCCGAAGGTTCGAGGACTTGACGGTACCTGGAGGTGGACTATACGACGAGGCGGTACCCGGAGGTGGACCACTGAGCGGGACATACTCGGAGCGGATGGCGGGACCCGGAGAGCAGAGGAGCTATCTGTACCCACCCTTCAGGTGGGATTTCCAGTGGACATCTCAGCGTAGCAGCTTTACTTTTCAGTCGCTGTTTTCCCTTTCGAGTTGTACTTTACAGTTGGGCTTGTATTTCCGGCCCCTTTTTACTTTTCAGCTCTTCTTTTGTACTTAGTGTTTTACTTCCGCTTGCTTACTCTGTGGTGTTTATTTACTTTACAAAGGCAATGCCTTCCCTTTTTCTGGGGTTTACGCCTTGGTGCTAGTCGCCAGCCCCTGGCCTATGGAAGGCGGGCTTGGGGTAGTCACGGCACGGACCCCGAGGGCGGGTCGTGACATATATAGTGTATCATATATCTAGAAATATTTACTAGCCTAGGGTTTCCCATGAATCCAATTAGTAGGAGGTGAGAAAACAATCAAGTCATATGATCAACACATCAATCAAGAATAAATATAAATCTCATCACACCTTCAACACCCTTGAAAGAAACAACACCCTTTAAAATAATTTACAATTAAATAATTATAAAACACCCCCCTTTGAGGTCACAATACAAATCAAGAAAAATAAAGAAAGGGAAACAACTGAAGGTCTCATACACACTATATAAATCTCATTTATAAGGTGCCAAACAGGCCTATACTAAAATAGACTTAGGATGAAAAGTCATTTTCCACCTTTTGAGATCCCATTTTAAAACACTATTTAGAAAAAAACCATTTTAAGACACTATTGAAAACATTAATAACATAACACCTTTTTCATTTAAACTATTAAATAAGTTAAAGCATTTCCTCCCCTTTTCATAATTCCATGAAAACCCACATTTCCACTCCTTTCATGACCTAAATGGGGTCAAATACATTTTAACATCACATTTCATTTAAACCAAACCCATTAAGCATTTACCTCAAACACTTGAAACTTAACACCACTTTGAAAACTAAGAAAACCATTAAAATACCCTTTATGGAAAGTGCTAGTTCACTTGAAAGCATTAATAAAATCCATTAAGTTATCACATATAGATATAATTTTATAAAAAATGGATTTAAAATCATCAAAAATCTAATGAAATTCCAAATAAATAATTTTCTCAAAAACATCTACCTTATTCCAAGAAATAACCCCTTGCAACAAGCCACAATGTGTCATCCTCGATGGCGGATGCTCAAACAAGCATGTAGATGACATCTATAATCCTTAAACTATAAAATCCCTACATTAGAACAACAATAAACCCTAATCTTAGTCCAATATCCACCAGTGTTCTATATATGAATTGATATTTAGAGAGAATAGAATAAAAATGAAGGAATAAAGGAGAATAAGAGGGAAAAAGGGGGTTACTGTAAGATCAAAATAGTGATGTAGATGCTCAATATACAAGAGGGGGGGGGGGTGAATTGTATACTTTAAAAATTCCTTTGGAACCTTTAAAGTTAGTTAAGAATAACTATGTTTTCCTTAAGAGAAGGAAAGAGCTAATTTTAACAAAGTTAAACTAAGTAGATTCACAACACCTCTAATTCCAAAAGCAAACTTGGAAAGAGATTCCGAACGTAGGTTCCAGAAATATGGTTCCGGCAAATGAAACTTAACAAAAGATTACAATATGAGATTCTACCTTAAAGCGTATAGAATCTAAATGAAACAGAGTACAAGTAAGGAAGTATAAGAAAGTTATACTTTCCTTATATTACAAAATGCAGCGGAATAAAAACAAGTAGTAAAACTACTAGTAACAAGATATAAGTCTTTTAACCCAAAGAGAAGGGTATCCAACAACCTTGGATAAAGGTCCCTTGATTTATACTTTCAAGCAAGTCTGTCTTACCCACACCAGGGTAAGCCCTCGATACGAAGATCGGAGTCTCTGTCTTGCTATCCCCGCAAGCCCTCAACTTCAAGGTAGTTGGCAACCTCTGTCTTCCTTAGCAAGGAAGCCCTCGAACTTCAAGGTAGTCGGCACCTCTGTCTTCCTATCCTCGGAAGACCTCGAATGTAATCACCAACATTCGGAGTCGCACGAAGCTTTGAGAGTTAATAAGAGTCTCTCTCTCTAGAAATCACTTCAAGCAAATTAGTCAGCCTTTCAGCACTTTTTCAGCTCTTTTTTCAGCTACGAGCTCTTTCAAATGAGATCCTATTTATAGGTAAGGTCGGCTCCTTCTCCAACGGTCATATTTTCCTTAAAGATCGGAGGGACCTGTACACGTGTCACTTAGACAACGGTTAGTTTATAACAAAATAGACGACATCGTTTTATAACAAAACAAGTGTAACAGAATGTACGACATCGTTTTAATTCTGACTCAAAGGTTCTGAATGAACACTTCGGAGTAAAGGTTCGGAGTGTAAGGAACAATAATAAAGAGTAGACAAATTATAGAAATGTAAGTAATATAGAAGTTCGGAGTCTAACAAAGATATTTTTCGGAGTCTGAATTAATTCAGAGTGTATAAAACAAAGATACTCAAATTCTGTTTAATAGGTGAATTCGGAATGAGAATTCGGAATAGGAATTCATCATCAGAAATCGTAATGAGAATTCATCATCAGGATTCGTAATGAGAATTCATTATCAGAATTCGTAATGAGAATTCGTCATCAGAATTCGTAATGAGAATTCATCATCAGAATTCGTAATGAGAATTCTTCATCAGAATTCGTAATGAGAATTCGTCATCAGAATTCGTAATGAGAATTCTTCATCAGAATTCGTAATGAGAATTCTTCATCAGAATTCGTAATGGGAATTCAGAATGAGATTTCTTCATTAGAACTCGTAATGAGAATTCTTCATTGGAATTCGTAATGAGAATTCTTCTTCAGAATTCGTATCCTGAATCTGGAATAGAACTTAGTCAGAGTTCATATCCGGAATTCGGAATGAAACTTCCTTATAGTTCTTATCCAGAATCCGAATCCTAAAACAGAATGCTTTATATCAAAGTTTCAACGATTCCGAGAAAATGAATCCGAATCTCATACTTAAGAAAAATATGGATGAAAATATGATAAGGATAATTTTTCTTATAAAAGCGATTTTCCTTAAGAAAGCAATTTTTCTTATAAAAGCGATTTTCCTTAAGAAAGAAATTTTCCTTATAAAAGCGATTTTCCTTAAGAAAGCAATTTTCCTTATAAAAGCAATTTTCCTTAAGAAAGCAATTTTTCTAAAGATAAGGTGTTTGTGATTTTCAAAACAAGAAGGAATGGAAAAGTCATAAGGAAAACCTTATTGACTCAACAATTACCTCAAGAAATACACTTGGAATTGAACCCCGAAGGCTCAAAGATGAAGTATAAAGGGAGGGAAATCTCCCCTAATGTGCACCAAAGATGGGTTGAATGAAAATGAGGGAAGAAAGGGGTCAAAACCCCTTAAATTGAATAGGGGTATAATTGGAAACTCAAAAATATAAAATCTAGGTAGCCCACATGATTATGCCACATGGTTTGGTAAACCATGAACCAACCATGTAGCTAACACTAGATAAGCACTAGACACCCACATAGTTTGGTCACACAATTACTTTTAACCATGGAGGAACCATGTAAGTCACCCCAGAAACAAAATAAGTCACACAATCATCTAGAAGACCCTGTATGGCTTGGAGAACCATTTATCAATTGTGAAATATACTAAAACTTCAAAAATTTAAGATAAAACTACTCAAAACTCAAGGTAAAGGATAAAAGTTTATAAATGAATAAAATAATAGGGAAGTTAAAAATTAGGGTGTGACAATCTTGTAAATGATTCAGAATGGCGATCAATTTTATAGAATGTTTAATGGTGATACTCATGTCCATCTTTCTAACTTCTTATAAATCTATGAAACATTTAATAATAATGGAATCTTTGATAATTCTATCTGACTCTATTCCATCCCATTTCCACTAACAGGGAATGAAAAGTAAGGGTTGAAGTCGCATTCACCTAGCTCCATTATGACTTGGGAAGAGATCACTCGATTCTTTTTAGAGAAATACTTTCCACCAATGATGGAGATGAAACTCAAAAGTGATATATAAAATTTCTCATAGAAAGATAAAGAATTGACTTATGAGATTTTTAGAAATTCAAAGAGATGTTGTGGAGGTTCCCATATCATGGATTCATGTTATGGATGCAGCTGAAAACCTTATACTTCAGACTGTAAAAAAATTTGAGGGTCATATTCGATTCATCCATAAGAGGAGGATTAATGAGGAAGACCCCCATAGAAGTCCAATCCATTTTGGATAACTTAAATGGTAATATTTCACAATGTAAAGGTGAGAGAAACCCAATCATGAGAGGTGTACATTAGATCAATTATATGACTAAGCTCTCCACTTAACTTGAGGCCATGTATAAGAATATGGAAAAATTATTTCCTATTCAAAATTAAGGATAACCCTACAATCCACCCCAAGTGCTCTCCTATGGAATATGTGGTGGCCCATACCTTTTACAAGATTTTCAATATGGATAATAAGACACCTTAATGAGAAAGTTAAATTTCCTAAATTGCAATTAGCCTTAATCATACTACCAAAATCAATATGGATAAGGGGTGAGTCCAGTTAAGAAAAATTAAGGTTGGAGAGCCATCAGTGGACAAAATGTCATTTAGAATATAGGTCCTCTAGGGTTTCATCTAGCACATTAAGCACCTAGATCCACTATACAACAATTATAACTTTCTTGACCATAGTTTTATAAATAACAGTCATACAATCCAAAAAAGAAATAAGACCATCCCTCTTTCAAGGATATGGTCATAAAATACATCAAGAAAATGAACAGTGCCTCAACCAAGTTGAAATCACCTTGAAAAAACATGATAATTATTTAGAAAATCATCAGAGATCGCTACAGAATATAAAAACATAGTTGGGGAAGCTTTCCCAAAAGCTAAATAAGAGGCCCCTTGGAGTTTTTTCAGGTAACAATGAAGTACCAAGAGAAGAGGATAAGTTAATTACCTTATTTATTGGGTGAGATTTGTAAGAGAAAATAGAGTCTCAAGAATATGAGAAAGAAAAAGGAAATAAGTAGAATAAGAAGTAGAGGAAATAAATGAAGGGAATGATGAAAAATATGATCAAGAAACTTAAAAGAACAAACCAGTGAAATACCTAGTGGATAAGAAAAAATAATTAAAATCACACTGGCCACCAATACCATTTATGAGGATGATACATGGGAATATGGAGGATCAATTCAAGAAGTTCTTCAAGATCTTTATATAGATTCACATCAACATTCCATTCATGAATTAAATCCGTCAAATGTAAAAATAAACTAAGTTTCTCAATGATACGCTATTAAATAATTTTTTTGAGGAATTAAGCATCATTTCACTTATTCAATAGTGGTCAGTAGTGGTATAATTAAATCTTCCATCGAACCTCTAAGATATAGGCTTATTTTCTACCCCCTTCATGACCAGATCATGAATGTTCGGCAAAGCCCTTCATGATTTGGGATAAAGTGTTAAATTAATGACACTAAATGTATTCAAGAATCTTAGATTAAGTAATATGATCCCAACTTGATAATCATTAAAGTTGGAAGATAGATATGTAATACACCCCATTATAATTCTTAAACACGTATTGGTGATAGAGAGGAAATTAATTTTCCCCACCAACTTTCTGATTCTAGAAATGGAATAATAATGAGAGGTGTCAATCATTCTTGGTCATCCTTTCATTGCTACAATGGAGGATATCATCAATGTTAACCAAGGAGTTTTGATTTTTTATGTGGGAGATGAGCATGTAAAATCTAACCTCACCAGAGCAGTGAAGCCTAAAGATGAACTGGAAGATTTTCATCTAATCACCACCATTGAGAAGATCTATAGGTTTCTTATGACCAAGGTGTAAGGACTGTTGGATGAAAAAAAATTGTTATGAAGATGATGATAATGAAGCACTGTAAGTAGAAGGACTACATGTTGTAGATTAAATTTCACAGGAAACTTTTCACGAGTTAACCCCCTCTATTAAAGGCATAGAAACTGGAATTGAAGCAAATTCCCATCAATCTTCACTACCTTTTTATAGGTGAAGGTGATACATTATCACTGGTTATTAATGAATCCATCTCTAAGGAGAAAGAGTAGTGATTAATAGCTATTTTAAAATAATGGAGGAATACAATCGCTTGGAGCATCATAGATATCAAAGGCATCAACCCCTCACTGTGCAACCATAAGGTAGGACAAGAATAAATGAGGAAGCCAACATGACAACCACAATAAGGATTGACCCTACCAATGAAAAAATTATTAAAGATATTAGATACCAAAATCATCTAACCCATTTTATATAGTGAACGAGTGAGCCCAATTCAGGCCATCTCGAAGAAATGGGGCATGGAAGTTGTAAAGAAATGTGATGAGTTGATCTCTACCCATATAGTGATGGGTTTGAGAGTTTGTGTGGATTATAAAAAACTGAATAAGGTAACATGGTTGGATCATTTTCCCCTTATATTCATTGATCAAATATTGGAGTGTCTAGTTAAGTATGAGTATTATTATTTCTTGGATGGCTATTTTGGGTATAATAATATTTCTATGGCCCCTAAAGATCAAGAAATGACTATATTAACCTATAATTATAGAACCTTATCCTATCAACACATGTATTTTGGCATGTATAATACACTCACTAATTTTTATCAATGAATGAAACATATATTTCATGGGATGAAAAAGGAGTTACTTGAGGTTTTCATGGATTAATTTTTAGTCTATAAGCGATCATTTTAAGTGTTCATGAAGAATCACGATTTGGTGTATAAAATATTTAAGGAGACATGCCTCATTTTAAACTAAGAAAAGTTCCATTTCATATTAGAATATGGAATTATGATTTCCATCATATCTCTAAATATAAGATCGAAGTTGAACACATAAAAATCAAAGTGATTAAGGAGTTTCAAGAATTGATAATAGCGTGGGAGATTAAGAGTTTTCTGGGCCATGTTAGATTTTACTGAAGGTTTGTAAATGAATTTTCATAGATCTAATGACCTGTTAATCACATTCTAGTAAAGTATATAGACTTAAAATTTAACAACGAGTGCATAGAGGATTTATAAGAAATAAAGACATGGTTGATTACTATTATCATCCTGAAACCAACCACTAGGGAAGAACCATTTGAGTTGATGTGTTACTCCAATGATTATGTGATGAGATTAGTTCTTGGGAAGAAGAGGAATAATATTTTCCAACTAATCTTCTATGTGAGAAGAACATTGATAGAGTATTATTTTAATTATACCACTATGAAGAAGGAATTACATAAGACGGTCTTTTCCTTTGACAAATTAACAACTTACCTCATACTCTCTAGAGTAGTGGTCCACACTAATCATGTGACCTAGAAATACTTACTGATGAAGAAGGATTCCAAAACCCTCTTAATCACATGAATTAAATTATTGTAAGAATTTTATATTAAGGACCGAGACAAGAAAGGGTCAAAAAATATTGTTGATGACCACCTATTGAGGATGGCTTTCCCCAATCTATATAGAGAATAAGAACTGGTGATTTTATATGAATTCCACAATGAGATTTTATTTATAGTTGACCTCATAAAACAACCATGGTTCATTGATATTACAAAATAATTGTACATTGAAACTATTTACCCACATTTCTATTACTAACAAAATAAGATATTTCTAGCTAATTCTCGTCACTATTTTTGGGAGGATCCACTATTATTTAAGAAGTGGGGTGATAAACTGATCCCTAGATGTGTGCCTGAGAGATATATTACAAGTGGGATGGAGTTCTATCACTCTTCATTGTCTAGAGTTTATCACGGAATGGAGTGCATTGCAACCAATATTTTAAAAAGTGTATGTTTTGGTCAATATTGTATTGAGATGCAAGAACTTTTGTGGCGGTGTGTAATTGTTATAAGCATACATGAAATATTAGTAAAAGAGAAAAATGACTCAATATCAAATTTTATAAATTGAAGTGTTTTATTTATAGGGAATCAAATTCATAGTACCTTTCTCTAATTCATATGTCCATGATTACATATTGGTGCGCATCAACTTTGTCTCAAAGTGAATTGAAGGCGAGGCTACCACAACCAACACAATAAAACTGGTGACCAAATTCCAGAAAAATAACATATTTATTAGGCATATGAATGTTGATCTAGAAAGTTTTTTATTTTTTTATGATTACAAAAAAACATCATTTTTTACTAATAAAGTTACTTTGAGTGGATTTCATGTTTATACTTTTTATTAAATAAATTATTTTTCCTTGAAATTATGAAAGCTTTTATCCAGTTTTGGTCTTTATATTTGGGCTTGAGAATATTATGCTAAGTATTCCAGTCATTTAAAAGAAGTATGGAATCACTGTTTAGAAAGAGTAGTTGAACCTAACATTGGTGTCCATCCCCACGTTTGTACTAAATGTCACATTTATTAAGGAACTTCATGTTTGGGTGACCATTTTTTGTCATACACCTAACATAAGTAACCTCACGTTTATGTTATACCTTATGTTAATAACCAAACATCAATATTAAAATTCATGTTTGGTAACTCTATGTTTAGAATCAACCATACACTGGATGCCATAATTTTTGAATCATCCATATGCAGAGTGATCTCCATGTTGATCCAGCCATCTATGAGATTTAAAATTTGAATTATTTTAAGATTTTTGTTATGATTTTCCTAAAGTAAATCACTTAGTAAAATAATTCAAAGATTATTTTAAAATATCTAAAGTAACAGATTGATTTGTCTTGATATATTATGGAAGTTATGAATTTACAAAGCTTTTGAATTTCAAATCTCAAGAGTTTTGATCATTTTGAAATCACAATTTTTCTAGAGACTTTTTCAGATATGTTTGTATCAAATTTATCTGGGATACTTATTTATTATCTCTTTAATGGATATATCTAAATGATACATTTTCTCAATGTTTTGAATATCTTTATTTGAAAATAACATTATAACTTTCATGAATACAAAAGAGAATTTTTATATATTGTGTGTTCATCCAAAGCTTCTAGTTTGATTTTTTTAATTTTGGAAGAACAACACTTACTATTGTATGAATCTATGATATATCCTACTACAATTTGATGAAGTTTAGAGGATTATAATTCTTAGACATACATGTTTAATATGCTTCTATTTTTTTCTTTCTTCTACAAAAAATTTGATTTATCTACTGCTGTTATATCTGAATATTCTTTTAAGTCAGCTGGAGTTTCTTCTCGAGGACTACAATTTAAAGAAATACATGCTCCTCTAAAGACCTATTCATCTATCGGTTATGGTATTAGTAATTGAATTATTTAATATATAATTTAGCTAACAAATTTTGATCCTTTATTTATTTTTAAATACATAGGTGTTGACCATTTCAAGGACTTGTGTTAGTCTTAAATATAACCCTTGTAAAAGATGTTGTAACAAGTTACAATTTATTATTCTCAACTATCAATATCCCTTGGAAAAGGATCTGCTAGTGAAAATCACCAAGATCACAAAGATAGTTTTGGTTGAGTAGACTAGGGGATCTTTGTGCCCCAAACCATTATAAAAATTATTGCACTCTTTTTAATTTTTACTTTATATTATATTTATATAAAATAAGATAGGTTTTCTTTAAAAATTCAAGAGGGGTTGTTTTTAATTTAGTCAATTATTTTTAAAAGGAGAAAATTCACCCCTCCTGTGTCTTCATCTTTATTATATACAACCAATAATTGGTATCAGAGAGTGAACTTTAAATTTTTATCTTTTTATCCTTTACAAGATAGAGATAAAGATTTAGAAAAATATTGATGTCAATGACTAATCTTAATGAAGGCATGGCTATGATCAAAACTCCATATTTTAATGGTAAAAATTATGGATATTAGAAATATCACAGGATTATATATTTAAAAAATTTTGGTTTGAAATTTTATTTAAAAGTTTTCAAGCCTCATGAAATCCTTAAATATGAACCTTAAAAATAGGATTCTACTAAAGAAGATAAATATAATATGAATTCAAGATTCATGTATGCAATTATTTTTGGATTTGGAGTAGAAGAGTTTAATCATGTCTCTCAATGTAATACTGCTTTTGAAATGTGGAAAACAATCATTTTTTCATACAAAGGAATTAAAAATGTGAGATAATTAAGATAAAATACCACTAAGTTGAAATTTGGTGCCTTTATAATGTATGAAGTGTAGATCCCCGTGCCGAATTAGGTGCCACTAAGGGGGGGGGGTGTAAATCATTGGTACACTTGTTTTATAAATTATTTTACTTTTGAATTCAACCTCTTGAACTTGTTAAGGTTCTTGATCCACTTTGTGATATATCTCAATCTAACCTCATGTGTAGTATTAATAATAGAGAGAGTAGTACATAGTATTTACAAGGTTCAATTCAAATAACTACTCCTTTCTATGTTAGTTATACCCCCAACATGGATTCTCCAATATAATATTGTTATCAATTATAATGGTCGATATAGAATTACACCGTATATACTCTGGAATCCAAATAAGAGGTTCTTTATACTGAATCCCATAGTATTATTAGAATCCACACTGTCCTACGACTAAATCACTCATGAGACTTATTTTTCCCTGACATCAACTGAGATAATCCTTTTACTTCCAACTCTGACTAAAATAATTCCATTACTCCCAGCTCCAACCGAGAGACTTCTTCTAATTTTAGCTTCAACAAAAAATATTATACCTTTATTCAAGGCTTCATCCATTGCAAGATGATTTTATAATCTTCCTCTAGGAGCTCACTAAATCACACTTACTCCTTTACCCTTTAAGTATCTTCAACAACTACTGACTGAGTCATTTGGTCTTGCTCAATTATTCTAACCACCTGTAACCGACTAATTTACTTAGTGAAACTAATGTTTGGGCTTTAATTTCTCAATTTTGACGTTGAAATCACAAAATCGCTAATATGTGTAAACATGATGCAAGAAATATCTTCAAAGAGACTTCATGCATGTAGAATATATTTCATGGTCTTCATAAACCCTAACACACACTAATTCTTCTTTCTTATTATTTTTTGTGCTTGTTTGAGTTATCTTCTCAAATGGTTATGCTTTCATGTGTGCATGTGATCATTCACTATCCACCTTTAATCTTTATAGATCAACTCACTAATACCTCATGCATGCATGTTATCACATGCCTATATTATGTAAATCCTTCGCATAAGGGTGAGCATATCACTACTCACTTCTTCATGAAATACACTGTGGGTGTCACTATCTTGTGGCGTATCAAAGTTCTTCACACAACATTATGCACTCACTATCCTCTTATTAGCACAAGAGTACATGTGGTATCTTAGTATCTACACATAAGGGTATCACGCACACCCAACTAGTTTGGTGTTAGAGTATCACACAACTGAGAGGGTTTTCTTATTTATGTAAGTAGGAGTTCTTTGTGATACCACTTCTTCACAAAGAACTTTGAATGTGCTTTACACAATTCGAATGTATGTGGATTCTCCTCTTTCTCACACAAGCAATGGATTCATGGTTTATTTTCTTTCTCATGAAACTAGTGTTTTATAGTGCTCTGTTTTCTACAGAAAACTGAGAGATATCTCAATTGAAGAAAAAACACCATGACTACGTGCTTTGATATTTATAGATAGAACATTATTGCCTCACAAAACCTTATATTTATACCAACTCAAATATCTGATTTTTTTATGTAATGTCATGTCTCATAAACACCAAAGATTTTGGTTGTTTCTCAAAATAGTTATGCCAGAAAACAAGGAATCCCTTATTAAATGAGTTCGCACTACATTCCTCATGTGCATGTGATGATCACATGCTTCTCATAGATTTAAATTATTCCATTTTTCGGATGACATTCTATAAATTCTCTTACATTTGGCTTAATATTGATCCTATAATTATATTATGTATGCAATATGGAGATTGCATGCATGGAGGTTTATGGTATCTTTGACTCAGTATCTCAGGCTTGGTATAAAGATGGAAACCACAACTTCAATTGATGATGGTCTATCTATACAATTCAATGTTTGGAACCCTTTGAGTGTCACTAGAGGTAGAAGATTATGAGGGCTTGATCGAATGGTCTAGATCATCTTGATCATACGGATAATATATATCTATATCTTTTTATATTTGGGTGAATAGTACCATTATGCTGCTGTCCCACATCAGCATTGCGGTATGTTAAGGTGATTCCTTATTAATCCACCCATACCATTGACTAGATGTGATAAGGTTGTGGGGGATTTTTACCTATATACACACTCATGCATGAGCCGCTCTGGCCCACCTACATAGCCGGATTAGCTGGCCCATTCACATTCACTCTCTCACGAGATCTTAATCCTGTTGTCCTATAGTTGTCCCACCAATGCCTCTATTTCCATGAGGGCCTATGATACAGCTCCCCTACATGGTCAAGGTCCTACTCCCATGATGTGGGGTTTAATTGGCTCCTAGATCAAGTGGTTGGACACTTTTTTGGAAATCAATTAGAAATTATCGAAGTGAACAAGCCATATGAAAATACATGCCAAATAAAAGCTTCTTAAAATCTTAAAGAGTTCTAATGAAATAAAACTCTTCACAAAAAAACATATTTTTGATGGAATTTTATTTTTTAATGAACTTTACCTCTTCCTCCATTGTTGTAAACAATGTTTCCTCCGTAAAACATGTCTTATAACATTAATATCACTTCAAAAAATCATCAAAATTCAATGAGAATTGTCTAAGTGTGACATAAAATGCCATAAAGTGACTCTATTACAAATCTCAAAGTATCACCACTTCTCACCATCAACTAACCAAACACATATTGATACATTATTGACAAAAAATGTAATAATGGGCTTGAAAATATCCCCCTTTGTATTTTTTTGTAAATATCTCTTCACATATTTAAAATTCAGTATGTGTGCTCAAACTTTATACCCCTTATTAGAAATAAAATGAAAAGGGTAAGTGGGGGTATTCTCATCTCATTTTTCTTCTAAAAACATGATCTTATCCCTTATATGAAAGTTTCTTGATCACTTATAAGAGAGGAATGATCTACGTGGTTCTATTAAGATCCTTTAGTTAATCAACTCTAAGTATACATGAGATAACCCTATGTATAAAACAAGATAGATATAATCAAGGTTGTCCATACTATCCATAAATTACTATTTGTGTGAAACCAGAATAAAAAATTATCAATTCCCTCATATAAGGGGTTGTAAGTAAACAAATTTATCAATAAAATGATAAATCCTACATATAATTCAACAAACACATTAGACAGTTTCAGTGAAAAAGATATATATCCCCATTTGTCTCATATTATCATCAACCAAGAACCCCCCTTAATTGATATGATTAATTCAATTAAGAATTAGGGATGAAGGTGTTATTGGCATACCTTAGTATCTTACTTTAAAAAGTTGTTCAGTAATTCCACGTTCACTATGAAGTGAATATTTAATAGCTTCATCTCATAAGTTACCCCCCTAAATGGATGAATGCATCTCCTTTAACTCCCTACATGTTAGTACAAAATCTTATATTATAATAGGGAATAAAGAGGGACCCTCTTGTTCTTCAAGAGTAACATTCAGGCTAAGAACTACCTCTCAACCCGATCTATTTTTTCTACCAATCTCAATCAACTTATCATTAACTTTGTGCGGGGTAACTTTTTCCACCTCAGTTTCTATGGAAAATTGATTTCCTTTATATTTGGAAAGTTTTTCATCTTCCTCTAATTTATTATCCAATTTCAACTAGTTTTTACAAATAACTAGGCATTATTCCTTAACAATCTCTACCTTCTCAAAAATATTCACATGATGTGGCAATGTTTTTCTATTAAAGCATCTTTCCTTTCCTAGAAAAAGAGATATCTTCCAGCAGTCTTGTCATGAATTTCTCAGATATATGACCCTTCTACTTACATCTTTCACAAAATTCTTCTAATCCTCCATATATATTCTTTATTGGCAGCTTGGATGAATTTTTGGTCACAAAATTCTTTCTCTGAGAACTTGTTCTCAAATATTCCCCATAACGTCCTTGTTTTGTAATGACCCAGAATTTATAAATGATATTTATTTCCTGAATAAATGTTTTTAAATATTATATAATATTATACACATAAAAAATAAATATAAACTAACAAAATTTTATCTCATTAATAACGATCATTACATTCGTTGGCTATAAAACCAATTAAAATACCAAACATTACAACTGGATAGAGAATATAAAACAGAATAGATAAAATGGGAATATAAGGACTGCCCCAATTTTATAGAATCATCGCCCCCACTGAAAATGATATATAAATGAAACAAAATATTAGTAAACCAATCAACACTTTAATAAATTAAAATAAAACCTTAGGGAGATATTGTAGTGAATTTTGAGTGAAATAATGAAGTAATATTTATAGGGTATAAAGGGAAATATGACCATTGAGATTCAACTGTTATATAAAAATTGGTCAAATATAATTGTTATTCAATATGACCATGGTAATATATACCCTTGGTTGATAATTTAACTATTATATTTAGTGTTTATAAGTAGTAACGACAAAGGATAATTGGTAATAAAAGGAGAATCGATGGCCTCAACCAGTAGAGTCATGTCCTTTGAATCCCATTTGTTCGAACTTGGGAGGGAGGAAACATCACTGTGGTTCTACCTTGAACAATTCTAACCCAAGATTTAACAAGTGAATCTTGAATGAAATTTCTTACGGGAGAAGTTCAAGTTAGTGGAGATTACCACTCGGTCGATGTTAGCTGAACCACTCCATGAAACTACTACCATCGCACACCTCACCCTTAGGGCGTATGCGAGTGTAATAAGGGGTTAAATATCTTGGCCTTAGTTAGTTAAAGTGTATTTTATATTGTATAAATAAATTTTTCATTCCATCAATTACTTTTAAGAATAATTTAACTTAATAAAATATATGTTTAATTGAGATGAATTTGATAAATTTATTTTTAGATGTAAATAAAACATAATTATATTTTTCTAGAAAATATATACAATTTTATAACAAACTCAAGTATTTTGAATAATATTTATTTAATAAAATATTATTTTAAAACACAATCACCTAAATATAATTAATAAAATAATTTTATAATGTAATAGAAAATTTTTATAAGTGTCAGAAATTGGATTGTTCCTTAAAAACTATTATTTTTAAATAAATAATTTTTTTATATTTAAAAGTTAAAATTATCATATTTAGATAATTATTATGTAAAAATAAACATTATATTTTAAATCCACACATCTAAATTAGGTTAGGGTGAATTTATTAGAATGTTCTAAAATAATTTATTTTTTGTGAATAGTCAAAATATAGTTTTTGGGTTTTCGGTATATTTTATGACTTTATATTTATTTAATAATGATGTAATAATTAATTAAACACAATCAAAAATATAAAATATGTTATTTTATTAATATGAATTATTTTAATATATTTTAATCAGTTTTTAAAACTATAAGTGACTTTCCAAAGTCTAAAAAGGAAAAAATATTTTTTTACAAAAACATTACTTTATGGAATATTTACTTTTCCATGCCAAACGAAGTGTTAAAAAATAGTTTTTGGTTCAGGTGGATTAAAATATCATAAAATGTGACCCAAATTTCCAAAACCATGAGGAAAAACCATGGGTAATTCAATGTTTTTTCATTTCCCATGACCTAGATTTCCAAGACCTTTATTTGGAAATTATTAAACAATTACTCCAATTTTGCTATAAATACCCACTTATTTCACCACACCCCTTCACTCCCAATCCATAATACAAGAATTTTTGGTGAGTTTTCCTCCCAAGGATTCCCCCCAAGGTTCCCTCAATCCCACAAGATTCTATTCTCATGTTTTAGGAACAACTCTTCATGGTAAGGGAAATATCCACTTCACTTTTCCATTCAAGAGTAATTTTTGTGGTATGAATTCTAAATACCAAACTAAGTTATTTTTTACACTTTTTAATATCTAATTACTATAAGAATATATTTTTTATAAATGGGATACCCTTATCTCCTCTCATTTTACCCTTTTCTTGAACCATGTTTTATACCTGTCATGCTTCCTAATTTACTTCTCGAATTTCCCTCTTTTACATGAGAAACTATCTTTTCCTTTTTGGTTTTAATACCCAAACATCTTTTATTTTCCATGGGTATTCAAATATTTTTAAAAATTACTTTTTAATTTGGGGATTTACACATATGAAACCCACATTTACTTTTGTAGGTTAATAATGATGTAATGATCATGTCTTTAAGCTCTTTTGTATGTCAATATTTTAATAAGAAACCCATTCTTTACTATACATGGGTTATTAATGAAACAATTTATTATTATCTATGTGTATCACATGAAATTAATACATATGAAGGGTTCACACTGATAGCGCTCCAATGCATTGGGTGAAGAATTTAATATCTAGAGATGACATGTTTTACGATACCTCGATGAATAACCTTGGTAACTTTTCATTTATGTCACCTTGGTGATAAAACTTGGTGAAATGCTTATAAATGTATCATTTAAATGTTTCAGCAACATTTCCATGTTATGATTCATGTTATTATTATGTCTCTTTTTCACGCCTTATTGTTATGCCACATGTTTTTATTGATATGTCTTATCATCACATGCTTTTTTCTCCCTTGATTATTCCCTTACTAAGATTCATGCTCACCCCTTTCCTTTGATGTATGTCCCCAGGATATGAGATGAAGTAAAAGTAACTTAGGGTGAACCCATGAAGATGCATTGAAAGTAGATTTAGAATAATTTTTTATGTATTCATGTATTATGTACCGTATTTACAAGAAACTAAACTTCAAAAGATCCTATGTTTGTACCATGTAATGAATAGTTATTTAATAGAAAGGAAGGATTCCATAGTTGGTATCAAAGGATGGTTTAGTTATTTGTAGAAATTAAGACTTGAAAAATTTATTAAGAACCTTAGGGAAAAGTCTAAATATAAGAAAATATCATGGTATTTTGGTAAGTATTAAGTAAGTGGTTTCCAAACAAAGACATCCCTATCTTGATACTGCAAGTGGATTTGGATCTGGCACAGATGTACCTCGGGGTAACACCCAAAAACACTGCATTGAGTTAGACTCTATCAAGAACCAGTGCATGACAACAATCCTTATTACACACCTGGTTTGACACTCATAGGGGGTATGTTTGGTTAACTATAAACTTTTAATAAACAATTATGAAGGATTTATAGAAAATGTAATTGCTATTAGATGAGATAAATGATATATTTAAGCATGATGTTTTAATACATAAAATACCTTTAGAATTATAACATTCCTAAAAGTAACATTTCACTTACTAAGGTTTTTTTCTTTTAGAAAAAATGATGGGAAATAGGAGGATCCTTGTAAATTATGAGTGAAACAGATGATGCAATGATGGTGTTCCGATGGAATATGGAATGAAAAACTTCATGAGGATGATGAATCAACTAACTTGAGTTATGAAAAACAACTTGAATCAAGCTAAGAGACCAGATTCACCTCGAAGGGAAAAAATTTCAATTGAGTCCTTCATGCATCAACGACCACCTTCTTTTAGTGGATCTATTGATCCATTGATTAATAAACAATGGATAAGCTCTATAGAAAATATATTTTTTGTAATCCATTATTTAAAACAAGATAAAGTCACCCTGACCATATAACACTTAAAAGGATAAGTTGATTAGTGGTGAAAACTGATTAAAAATATGAATCCAAGATGGTAGATTGATGTTATGAAGTGAGAAGAGTTTAGAGGAATATTTTTTTTGGATTGGTGTATCCTGATCCATTTTAGATGATGTTTGGGCTGAATGCTTTTGGCCCATACTGCATAGTAGGACATAAACTCCAGGGGTTGAGCTACACAATGAGCTCATTGGGGGTTTCAAGGGGCAATGTGCCCCTACTTCAGGGGTCTAGGGGATGAAGGCCCCCAACCCAAATTTTGGGGCACTGTAGAAACTTTGACCACAACAGAAGAGCTTATTGACCGACATCGATAGGTCACTATAGTAGTATGGACTTTTGACATGACTACTGTAGTAGGCCAGACTTTGGAGTCAATAGTACTGTAGTGATGCAAACTTCTAGCCACCAGCCATTGTAGTACTTTAGACTTGGGTGGATGCGACACTATAGTGATGTTGACTTCCAACTACCTTTCACTATAATACATAGGACTTTCTGTGTGATTAATGGAATAGTTATTCATCCTCCTTATTAGTTCATTTTGGGATAGGGTTTTTGTGTGTTAGAAACTTTGAGATCTCCTTATAATTGTGCTCCCAAAACTAGTGAAATGTATTCCTATCCATAAACGTAGGGATCATTTCCCAAACCGTGTAAATATCAACGTCCAATATATTCTTCTTCTTCTTTTGTTTTTTCCCTTTTACTCTTCTATGAATAATTTTTCACTTCATTGCTCCCAACATTTCTGCAACATATTTTTCAATAAATATTTTCCCTGTTCTATGTGAATGAAAATAGAGAAGGAATTTCTAGAACTAAAGAAGAAGGAAAATTAATCTTTGGGAAGCTATGAGATGAACTTTAAAATACTTGCTCAATACACCTCTATATTTGTTATGGATCCTAAGGTAAATATTGATAGATTATTTTGTATACCTATACCCCATATGTAGAGGAATATAGAAAATCATGAATATGAAAGCTATGAGAAGATAGCGCGGAGTGCTATGAAGGTTGAATTGGATTTTGGAGAGATGAAGTGGTCACATAAATCAAATGAAAAGAAGAGACCAATGAAGCCAAACTCAAGGAGGAACTTTGATCACAGAAGTACAGGAAATAAAGGGGGAATAATAATTTTGGGAAATTATTTATTGGGAGTGAAAAGTACTAAAAATGTGTAATATATGGGTATATAGCTCGAAAGTGTCTTGGTGGTGTGAAGCCTTAACTTCTCAACACTAACGAAAAAGGAAGATGGTGCAGGCCTAGCCAGAAGTTCAATGCTTCAAGTGTGGAAAACTTGGGAAATTTTCCAATCAATGTCCAAATCAGAAGATAATGGAGGTGAACCTCCATCCGCATCAACATAGGACAAGGTATAAAGGTTGGGAATTTTCTATCATGATGAATAAATTAGAGGCTTCAAATGATGTGGTGGCAAGTACTCTCTTTGTGCTCTCAAATCTAGCACGTACTTTGTTTGATTCTGGTTCTACACATTCCTTTTTTTAATATAAGTTTGTAAAGAATATAGAATCAATCCTCTAACTTCTAGAAGTAGAGTTATTAGTCAAGAATCTTGGAGGTATTATCATAGCATCATCAGTGTATAAAAAATCTAGTATTAACTTTGGTGAGTAAAATCTCATCATAAATCTAGTAGTAATTCCCATGGTGGAATTTGACACTATACTAAGGATGGACTATCTCTCAAAGTATAATACTATGATCAATTGAAAAAGCAAGGAAATTTTATTAGTCTTGAATGGAACACCTAAAATCATTTTCAAAAGAGATATATCCTGACCTAAGATTTGTCTAGAAGAACCTCCCATAGCATTCTTTACAGTGATGATTGGTGAATATGAAGAAGGAAATGAAAGTATAAAGATAGATAATGTCCCCATAATTTAGGAATACATTGATTTATTTCCTAAAGATATACTTGAACCTCCCCTAAAAAGAGTGGTAGAGTTATCCAGTGGACTCATACCTATATCCAAGCCATTATTAAAGACCCCATATAGAATAGAAAATATGGAATTAGAGGAATTTAAGAAACAAATTCAAGATCTCTTGAATAAGGGTTTTATCCAACCAAGTGTGTCTCCTTGTGGAGAAGATATTATCTTTGTGGAGAAGAAGGATGGATCAATGTGGCTATGAATTGACTATATAGAACTTAACTAGATCACAGTGAAGAACAAGTACCCTCTCCCAAGTATTGATGATTTATTTTACCACCTTAATGGGGATCAATTCTTCTCTAAGATTGAGCTATGATCCAGATATCATCAATTGAGGGTGAATAAAGAAGATATTCCAAAGAATTCCTTCCAAACAATATATGGGCATTATGAGTTTGTTGTTATACCCTTTGTATTAACTAATTCTCTTGCTATATTTATAGATTTTATTAATAGAGTCTTTAAGGAAAACCTTGAAAAATTCATGGTAGTTTTTATTGATGATATTATGATATATTCCAAAATTCATGAGGAGCATGAGTATCATCTAAGGGTAATATTGAAAACTATGAGGAAGGATAATTTGTTTGAAAAATTCAAAAAATGTGAATTCTAGTTACAACAAGTTGCATTCTTAGGGCACATTATAACCAATGAAAGAATATCAGTTGAATCATGCTGATGTCGTGTGTTAGTGTTGTGGGTTTTATTCCATGGAACGAAGGCTAGTGGATTCTTGTAAAGACCCATAAATTTCAAGGAAATTTTTTTCTTAATTTCTTTGGGATTTTACGAGTATGCAGTTTCTGACGGCACCTGATTCTGAGGCCCGGTGTGCCCGGAATCAAATTCCAAAGTTTAGATCAGGTACGTTCAGTGAACGAACAAGTGGGTTTTCCTAACTTTTGAACCGGTGCTCAAAATCGAAATCCGAGGGCACTGATGAAATTGTAGCGGCGGTTTTTTCTTAAGAGGACCTTTCCCATAGATGCGTTTTCTCGGGGGAGTTGTTAAAAATTGAGGATTAAAATGTGAAGTAAATAAAATTGTGGTACAATTTTATTTACTTGAACTAATGGTTATATCCTACATGGGGTAGTTGGGGTGGGACCCACAAGCCCCTAACTACCCATGTTAGGATATTTTTGAGGTGGGGCCCACACGAGCCCCACCCCTTCACATTCCTTTAACTCCCTAACTCCCCCTTTATGTGAGTAACTCCTCCCTCTCACCCTCATTAAGCTTGCCAACTTAACACCCCATTTAATTAGACAACTCAAGATTAATCAATGAAGTGAGTTATGTGTTTGAATTTTAAAATTGAAATACATGGATTGAAGTAATAAAATAAGATAAGTCTTATTTTATTTTGGGGGTTAGTTGTTGTGTGAAGATATTGAGAGAGAGAGAGCTCTAAACTCTTGAAGAACTTCATCTTCTTCGTTGAAGAACGCGAAGAATGCCAGCTCCAACCTCGGATTCTTTCTTATCGACGTTGACGAAGCAACGCCGCCATTCCGCGACAACATCAATGAAAGCATCTCCATCCTTCGTCAAGTGATCAACCTTCTTGAATTGAGTTAGGGGTGTGTTTATGAATGAGAAATGTTGTTTTCCCTTCCATGTTGTTGGTTCTCTCTAAACCTTTTGCTATCAAACTAATGCAGAAAGAACCAGACCAAACTAACACGGGCCAATTCCTCCACTGTTCTTGTTGTATGGTGTTCCCCAACAGTTCTTGAGCGGTGAATCAAGGTAAGTTTATGGAGCCGATCAGAGGCACGAAAACATCAGAAATGGTCTCAGAACATCAGGAAGACCTAGGAACGGGAGTTTTGTAGCAAACGGATCACCAGAACAAAGGAAGGAAACCTCGGGAGGCGTGCTGTCCAGAGGCGTCGTTTCTGGAAAATTACAAAATACATGGCGTGTAATTCCAAAGCACATGCCGTGTAGTATAAGCGTTCAGCGGCAGAAGTAACGAACATCAGAAGAAGTGACACACGGCGTGTGACACCGGTCACACAGTTTGATAGAGGAGACTTCGATGGACATGGATTGTATTCAAGGGAAATACACGGACACTGAAAAAAATACATGACCATGAGGCACGACATGTATTATCTTCTTTGAAAGGAAAAAGCAGCTTCGTGAGGCTCGGTGTGTAATTTGGGAGATACACAGACACAGACATAACCACACGGCCAAGAGGCACGGCGTGTACTACCTTCACTTTGGCAAAAGCGGCTTTGTGATGACTCGACGTGTATTCCGGGAACACACGGACACGAGGTGGAGTACACAGGCAGGTACTACACCACACAGCCAAGCATGGCCAACATACACGGATCCGACCCCAGAAGTTTGGACACGGCGTGTAATCATACCACACGCCGTGTACTTACTTTTTACAGGAACAACCCTTCAACACGGGCTATGGTACACGGACAGTACCCGGTGATTGAAGACATGGCATGTAACCATACCACACGCCGTGTACTTACTTTTTACACGACCAACCCCATGACATGGTCCATTTCACACAGGCAGTACCCGATGTCTGATGACACAGCGCGTATCGCTTACCTACACACCGTGTACTTTAGGAAAATGGCTTGGTTGTCTTGTTCTCCGTGACTTGGGCATGTTTTGCTTAGTTTTACTCTATGAAATGGGATAAAAATATGGGATACATTAACTCTAGTCTTCATGATGGTTGGTTTATCCACCCTTTTTGACTCGAGGATCAGAACCTCCCGGAATCGAGTGTGCTGTATGCGGTAACCCTAGAACTGGCTACGACCGCGATGATGATGACGACTGTACTTGGATCCTACATGGGTTTGGCAGTGAGGACGACTATACTTGGATCCTACGTGGGTTCGATAGTGAGGACAACTATACTTGGATCCTCCGTGGGTTCGGCAGCGATGAAGACTGTACTTGGATCCTATGTGGGTTCGGTAACGATGGTTACTGTACTTGGATCCTATGTGGGTTCGGCAGTGACGACTTCTATACTTGGATCCTACATGGGTTCGGCAGGGGATATGATTTAGATATTACATCTAATCATAACCACCCCTCATCGTTAGTAGTATACCTATGTGAGATGAGTCTTGAATTTCAATCATTATCTTCGATATGATTGAATTGCTATCCTGTGTGGATTGGGCTGTGCTTTCCTGTGTGGATTGAGTTGTACTTTCCTGTGTGGACTGGGTTGAACTTGGGCTCGTGAGTTGGAGCAGAACTAGAATTGAAGACTTAGGTATATGTATGGGCATATACCTAAGTAGAGTTGGTTGATACTTCATGATTGTATCTTTCCTTTGTAGTTTATCCCTTTTCGATTCTGGGAGACCTTTGGGGGTCTCGGGGTCCCTAATGAGTATCGTATACTCACCCCTACACGGGCTATGCCCGCACTACATTGTGTTGGATGCAGACGACAGACAACGCTGATCGAGTTGGAGGCTCGTGGAGCTGGACAGTACCTGGAGGTGGATCACTGGATGGGACATACACGGAGCAGACGACTGGACCTGAGGAGCTGAGGAGACTATCTGTACCCACCCTTCAGGTGGGATTTCTAGAGGACGGCTCGGAGTTTCTTTTCTGCTGCTATACTTTATTTTCATTTGTACTTTACTTTCAGTTGAGTTTGTATTCTAGCCCATTTACTTTCCAGCACTTACTTTTGTACTCAGTTTACTTGGTATTTACTTCAGCTTGCATACTCTGTGGTGTTTGTTTACTTTATAAATGCAATGCCTTCCCTTTTTATCGGGATTTGCGCCTTTGGTGATAGTCGCCAGCCCCTGGCCTATGGAAGGTGGGCTTGGGGTAGTCACGACACGGGCCCCGAGGACAGGTCGTGAAAAATTGGTATCAGAGGAGTCGGTTCTACCACAGAACTTAGGACTCTGATAATTTCTTCTATGTGAAGCAATAGTGTTTAGGGTATTGAGTGTGGTTATCAGTCCAGGGAGTCCAGTGTTGGTGCGGCGGCCGACGTATCCATACACTAGGACCCTAACTTATGATTTTCAACTCAATGCATGAAAAAATTGATTTCATGTGTGTTTCAAAAGTTTTCTTTGTGATTACTTTGTGTCAGCTCAACAGGTATACTGTATTAACCATGTCACACCTGTTTCTTTTAGGATGGCCCCACGATGGCAGCCAGTTAGGGTTCCAAGTTTTGTGTGAGACGGCAACCCACTGAGTGATGAGGCCTCGGTGTAGGGACCCATTACAACGGAGGCACCGGTAGTACCTCTACCCACTGAGCCACCGATTCCACCAGCCCCATCAGCTGAGAGTGCATGTCGCCTAAGTGCACTGAACGAGTTTCAGCATCAAAGACCGCTAAGGTTCCATGGGGAGACGGACCCTCAGGCAGTCGAGGATTGGCTGGAGGCTGTTGTTCGAGTCTTCAGGTTGGTAGGGACACCAGCAGAGCTCATGGTGATCCTTGCAGCGAATCTCCTGCACACGGCAGCAGGTAGATGGTGGAGCCTGATGCTTCAGGTGCACAACGAGGCATCTCTCCTTTTGTCGGACTTCGAGAGCCTCTTCTGATCGGAGTTCGTTTCAGCCACCCTTCGTGCGATGCACATTCAGGAGTTACTACAGCTGTGACAGGGCAGCATGACAGTAGCCCAGTACTCGGTGAGATTTACTGATCTCTCGCACTACTCCACGGACATGGTACGGGACCCATTATTCTTGGCCCGGACCTTCGAACAGGGACTGAGGCATGAGATCAGGGCATCGATGATCGCCCTCATCATTCCGACGTAGGCAGGAGTACTAGAGCGAGCCCTTCTTATGGAGAGCTTTCTTGCTGATCCTTTACCACCAGCGAGACCTACTGCAGGGCGACACATAGTGGAGTCTTCTACAGCCGGTAGTAGACAGGCGTCGCAGAGGTCCAAGAGGACCGGAACATCAGGTGTATGACCTCAGGATACTGGTTCAGAGGTATGGGGCACACGCAGCAGAGCCAGTCATTCGAGAGGCAGACAGTGCTATGCATGCGGCGGGCAGGGCCACATGGCTCATGACTGCCCGACCCGCCATGTAGAGGAGCAGCAGACGGTTGAGGGACCACCTAGGTAGAGGTAGAGGCTCGACCGTGGTGGTCTGCAGGGAGCAGGCAGATGAGGCAGAGGAGCTGGCCGAGCAGCGGGTGGTGGGCGACGCTTTGAGGCTCTACCACCACCACCACCAGGAGGTCCACCCTGACCAAAGGGGGCTAGCGGACAGAGGCAGGCTCAACTTCAGGCATTGGAGGCCTATGACCACGACGCACCTGAGATGATTCGAGGTACTATCTGTGTCTACTTTACCCTTGCTGCAGTTCTTATAGACACAAGAGCGAGTCATTATTTCATTGCCGCTGCCCTTGTTTAGAGCTCGGAGATTCCGACGGAGTCGTTGGCTCGATCCTTTCGACTAGAGACTCATACAGGAGCAGTCTTGACGATTACACACTAGTGTCGGCAGTGTGAACTTACTCTAGGAGGTGAGAGCTTTGGCTGAGATCTTCTTGTAGCGACGTCAAGGCCTTACGACGTCATCTTGGGCATGAATTGTTTATCTACGGTCCATGCTCAGATAGACTGTATTAGGTGCAAGGTGTGATGTGTCCACACCGATGGGAGCAGGTTCACCTTCACCGGTGAGAAGGGAGCCTTTGCAGTGTAGGATGGACTCACACAGAGGAGAGGACATCTGATCACCCATCAGTTGGATAGTCTTATCCTAGGAGTAGTTGATGTGCAGAGTCTGAGTTTTCCTATTGTGGTGGATCAGTATGTAGACGTTTTTCCTAATGACATTCCAGGACTACCTCCTCATAGAGAGGTAGACTTCTATATTGACCTGTACCCTGGGACAACACCGATATCTACACCATCATATCAGATGGATCCCATTGAGCTTCAAGAGATACGGGTACAGCTGGATGACTTGCAGGGCAAGGGATTTATTCGACCCAGTGTTTCACCCTAGGCTTCCCCGATTTTATTCACCAAGAAGGCGGACGGGAGCTTGCGACTGTGTGTCAACTACCGTCGCCTGAACCAGGTGATCGTGAAGAACAAGTATCCACTTCCAAGGATTGACGACCTCTTCGACCAGCTCAAGGGAGCACGCTGGTTCTTGAAGATAGACCTTAGGTCAGACTATCATCAGTTCAGAGTTCGAGATGAGGATGTGCAGAAGACGACCTTCAGGTGTCGGTATAGCCACTATGAGTTCTTGGTTATGCCTTTCAGCGTAACCAACACTCTAGCAGTGTTCATGAGTCTCATGAACAGGATATTCTAGACTTACCTCGATCTATTTGTCGTAGTCTTCATCGACGACATATTGATATACTCGACTACTTAGGAGGAGCACACCTACCACTTGCGGGTTATACTGGATACACTCTGAGAGCACCAGCTTTATGGTAAGCTATCGAAGTGTCAGTTCTGGATACGTGAGGTCCACTTCTTGGGTCACATCATCTCTGAGGTGGGAGTTGCGGTGGATCCTGCGAAGATCGAGGCAATGATAGCTTGGGAGCCACCCAGAAGCATGACGGAGGTGCGGAGTTTCCTAGGTTTGGCTGGGTACTATCAAAGATTTGTGCCAGAATTCTCTAGAGTTACAGCACCACTCTCATCTTTGAAAAAGAAGGGGAAACCCTTCGTGTGGTCAGATAGATGTCATCAGAGCTTCTAGGAGTTGTGACAGAGATTGACCAGTGCACCCATCTTGAGGATACCGGAGGAGGGAGTAGGGTACGTAGTCTACTGCGATGCATCAAGGACCAGACTCGGGTGTGTCCTGATGCAGGATCAGCCAGTGATCACCTATGGGTCATGATAGTTGAGGTAGAATGATCATAACTATGCTACCCATTACCTGGAGTTAGTAGCAGTGGTCTTCGCTTTGAAGATATGGCGGCACTATCTGATGGGAGAGCGCTTTACAGTCTATTCTGACCACCAGAGTCTCAGGTAAATCTTCTTGCAGAAGGACCTGAACCTAAGACAGTGGCGATGACTCGAGTTCCTCCAGGACTATGACTTTGAGATAGTCTATACTCCTAGAAAGGGTAACGTAGTAGCTGGTGATCTCAGTAAGAGGTCAGACATTCAGCTACTTGGTGAGGCGACAGAGCAGTTAGCTGCTTTACAGATATCCTTTGTGAATAGAGATGGGGCATAATTTCTACAGTCGCTCACAGTCACACCTAAACTACTTCAGCGGGTCAAAGAGGCGCAGCATGGGGACATTGACTGTGAGACGCGGCGTGCACAGATATCCACAGAACATGCACCTGATGGATTTTCATTAGGAGGAGATCATGTCATCCTTTTTAGAGGACTTACCATGGTACCAACTACATTACAGGAGGAGGTGCTGAGAGAGTTTAACACTTCTCCATTAGTGGTACATCCAGGAGTGGAGAAGATATACCAGGATCTCAAATGACAACACTGGTGGCTGGGTATGAAGAAGGCTATGGCAGAGTTCGTTTCGCGATGCCTCACCTGCCAGCAGGTGAAGGTGGAGCACCAGGTACTATCAGACTTGGTACAACCCTTGGAGGTCCCGGAGTGGAAGTGGGACGGGATATCTATGGATTTCGTGACGGGAATTCCATGTACTTCCATAGGACACGACTCCATCTGGGTGATCGTAGACCGACTCACCAAGTCAGACCACTTCTTACCCATTAGAGAGTAGGGATCAGTGGAGAGATCGAGACGCCTCTATGTTCAGAAGATCGTACGGATTCATGGTGTGCCATCGACTATCGTCTCCGATCGAGATACTCGCTTTACTTCCCGAATTTGGAAGGGGTTGCAGGAGGCATTTGGGACGTAGCTACGCCTGAGCATCGCCTTTCACCCATAGACGGATGGTCAGACGGAGAGGACCATTCAGACTCTCGAGGACATGCTCCGTGCATGTGTCATTGAATTTGGTCACAGATGGGAGGATCACCTACCCTTGGTGGAGTTTTCATACAACAACATCTACCACTCCACCATCGGGATGACACCATACGAGGTATTGTACGACCGACCTTGCAGATCACCTCTGTGCTAGACAGACCCTGGGGAGTCAGCACTTGTAGGACCAGAGATGGTCTAGGCCATGAAAGAGAAGGTACAGATCATCCAGGAGCAGATGATGACTGCTCAGAGCCGACAGAAGTCCTATGCTGATAGGATGCAGAGACCACTAGAGTTCGAGGATGGTGACCATGTTTTCTTATGGGTCTCACCTCGATGTGGATTACGGAGATTTGGCCGGGGTGTCAAGTTATCTCTACGCTTCATCGGACCATTCTAGGTTCTCAGTAGGATAGGCGAGGTGGCTTATCTCCTGGCTCTTCCACCTTAGTTGCACCGGGGGCACAACGTCTTCCACGTATCTCAGCTGAGGAGATACATGCATGACCTGACACATATCATCGATCATGGGGAGCTGGACATCGATGACGGGGCGAATTTTGCGGAGTTCCTGGTGGAGATCGAGGATCGACAGGAGTGGGTCCTACGTGGATGGTCAATTCCTCTAGTGCACATTAGGTGGTAGCACGAGAACCTCCAGGAGAGCACATGGGAGAGGGAGGCTCAGATGCGTGCAAAATACCCTCATTTGTTTCCCTAGTTTGTGATGAATCTTTATGGGGACGTAAAGCCCTGAGGTGGGAGTAATGTAAAGACCCGTGAATTTCAAGGAATTTTTTTTCTTAATTTCTTTGGGATTTTATGAGTATGCAGTTTCTGACGGCACCTGATTCCGAGGCCCGGTGTGCCTGGAATCAAATTCCAAAGTTTAGCTCGGGTACGTTCAGTGAATGAACAAGCGGGTTTTTCTAACTTTTGAACCGGTGCTCAAAATCGAAATCTGAGGGCACTGATGAAATTGCAGCGGCGGTTTTTTCTTAAGAGGACCTTTCCCGTAGGTACATTTTCTCGGGGGAGTTGTTAAAAATTGAGGATTAAAATGTGAAGTAAATAAAATTATGGTACAATTTTATTTAATTTAACTAATGGTTATATCCTACATGGGGTAGTTGGGGTGGGACCCACAAGCCCCTAACTACCCATGTTAGGATATTTGTGAGGTGGGGCCCACACGAACCCCACCCCTTCACATTCCTTTAACTCCCTAACTCCCCCTTTATGTGAGTAACTCCTCCCTCTCACCCTCATTAAGCTTTCCAACTTAACACCCCATTTAATTAGACAACTCAATCTTAATCAATGAAGTGAGTTATGTGTTTGAATTTTAAAATTGAAATGCATGGATTGAAGTAATAAAATAAGATAAGTCTTATTTTATTTTGGGGGTTAGTTGTTGTGTGAATATATTGGGAGAGAGAGAGATCTAAACTCTTGAATAACTTCATCTTATTCATTGAAGAATGTGAAGAACGCTGATGCCAACCTCGACTTCTTTCTTCTCGATGTTGACGAAGCGACACCGCCATTCTGCGACAACATCAATGAAAGCATCTCCATCCTTCTTCAAGCGATCAACCTTCTTGAATTAAGGTAGGGGTGTGTTTATAAATGAGCAACGTTGTTTTCCCTTCCATGTTGTTGGTTCTCTCTAAACCTTTTACTATCAAACTAATGCAAAAGGAACTGGACCAAACTAACATGGTCCAATTCCTCCTCCATTCTTATTGTATGGTGTTCTCCAACTGTTCTTGAGCGGTGAATCAAGGAAAGTTTATGGAACCGATCGGAGGCCCAAAAACATTGTAAATAGCCTCGGAACATCAGGACGACCTAAGAACGGGAGTTTTGTAGCAAATGGATCATCAGAACAAAGGAAGGACGCCTTGGGAGGAGTGCTGGCCAGAGGCATAGTTTCTGGAAAATTCCAGAATACACGGCATGTACTTCCAAAGCACACACTATGTAGTTCCAGCGTTCAGAGGCAGAAGTAACGGACATCAGAAGAAGTGACACACGGCGTGTGACACCGGTCACACAACGTGTACTGTCCACATAGTTTGACAGAGGAGACTTTGATGGACATGGCGTGTATTCAAGGGAAATACACGGACATGGACAGAAATACACGACCACGAGGCACGACATGTATTATCTTCTTTGAAAGGAATAATTGGATTTTTGAGGTTCGACATGTAATTTGGGAGATACACAGACACGGGAAGAACCACACGGCCAAGAGGCATGACGTGTACTACCTTCACTTTGGCAAAAGTGGCTTCGTGATGACTCGGCATGTATTTCGGGAATACACGGACACAAGGTGGAGTACACGGGTAGGTACTCCACCACACGTCCAGGCATGGACAACATACACGGAGTCGACCCCAGAGGTTTGGACACGGCGTGTAATCATACCACACATCGTGTACTTACTTTTTACATGAACAACCCTTCGACATGGGCTGTGGTACACAGACAGTACCCAGGGACTGAAGACATGGTGTGTAACCATACCACATGCCGTGTACTTACTTTTTACATGACCAGCCCCATGACATGGGCCGTTTCACATGGGCAGTACCCGGTGTCTGATGAAACGGAGTGTATCGCTTACCTACACGCCGTGTACTTTAGGAAAATGGCTTGGTTGTCTTGTTCTCTGTGACTTGGGCACATTTTGCTTGGTTTTCCTCTTTGACATGAGACAGAACTACGGGATACATTAACTCTAGTCTTCGTGATAGTTGATGTATCCACCCCTTTTGACTCGAGGAGCGGACCCTCCCAGAATCGAGTGTGATGTGTGCGGGAACCCTAGAGCTAGCTACGACCGCGATGATGATGATGACTGTACTTGGATCCTACGCGGGTTCAGCAGAAAGGATGACTATACTTGGATCCTATGTGGGTTCGACAGCGAGGATGAATGTACTTGGATCCTCCATGGGTTCGGCAGCGATGATGATTGTACTTGGATCCTACGTGGGTTCGGCAACGATAGTTACTGTAATTGGATTCTACGTGGGTTCGGCAGTGATGACTTTTATAATTGGATCCTACGTGGGTTCGGCAGGGGAGATGATTTAGAGATTACATCTAATCATCACCACCCCTCATCGTGAGTAGTATACCTGTGTGAGCTAAGTCTTGACTTTCAATCATTATATTTGATATTATTGACTTGCTATCCTGTGTGGATTGAGTTGTGCTTTCCTGTGTGGATTGGGTTGTACTTTCCTGTGTGGACTGGGTTGAACTTGGGCTCGTGAGTTGGAGCAGAACTAAAATTGATGACTTAGGTATATGCATGGGAATATACCTAAGTAGAGTTGGTTGATACTTCTTGATTGTATCTTTTCTTTGTGTTTTATCCTTTGTGGATTATGGGATACCTTCGGGGGTCTCGAGGTCCCTACTGAGTATCGTATACTCACCTCTGCACGGGCTATGCCCGCACTACAGTGTGTTGGATGCAGACGACAGACAATGCTGATCGAGGTGGAGGCTCGTGGAGCTGGATGATACTTGGAGGTGGATCACTAGACGGGACGTACACAGAGCGGACGACTGGACCCAATAAGATGAAGAGACTATCTGTACCCACCCTTCAGGTGGGATTTCTAGAGGATGAATCAGAGTTTCTTTTCTGTTGCTATACTTTCTTTTCAGTTGTAATTTACTTTCAGTTGGGTTTGTATTCTGGCCCATTTACTTTCCAGCACTTACTTTTGTACTCAGTTCACTTAGTGTTTACTTCATCTTGCGTACTCTGTGGTGTTTGTTTACTTTATAAAGGAAATTACTTCCCTTTTTATCGGAATTTGCGCCTTTGGTGCTAGTCTCCATCCCCTGGCCTATAGAAGGCGGGTTTGGGGTAGTCACGGCACGGGCCCCGAGGACGGGTCGTGACAATTCTCTCCGGTGAGGTACTGTGTTCTAGGGTCAAGGTGCATGGCTTAAGGTGACACACCATTCGAGATATCATGGAATGAGGTTTTGTGGTGCTTTTACCTATTTTAAATTCATGTTTAAATTTGAATTTTGTTCCGGGGGGAAGTTTTTTTGGTTTTTGAGTCAAGTCGATGTATTTTGAATTTGGTCTTGGGTAATGTTTTTGATTTTAGAAATGTCTGGTTGCCACTAAGCTTTAAAGTGGCCTTTAGAAAATATTAAAAAAATGGATTTGGATCTAAATAATCCCAGTTGACCCTACAAAGAAATAGGATATTGAGGAATGACGTCATCCCACAATAGTAATCGATATTTATAGTTTCCTTGGTTTAGCAGGGTATTATAAGAGGTTTGTGAAAAAAAATCATGGATTTCGAATATAATAACCAAGTTATCTCAAAAAGGGGATAAGTTCATTTGGACAAAGAATTGTGAAGAAATTTTTCAAGAACCAAAGAAGATATTGGTTACTACACCTATATTATCTCTACCCTCTTTTAGAGAAGAATTCGTTATTTATAGCGATGCATCTCTAAAAGGGATTGGGAGCATCCTCATGCAAAATTACAAGGTGATTGCTTATGCATCTCAATAGTTAAAGCCTTATGAGCAGAATTATCCTATGCATGACCTAGAGTAAGTTGCAGTTATTTTTGCTATGAAAATATGGAGGAATTATATTTGTGGGGATAAATGTGATATATACATAGGCTACCAATGTTTGAAGCATATTTTCACACAAAAAGAACTGAACATGAGACAAAGTAGATGGTTGGAACTTCTTAAAGTCCATGAATATTCAATTAATTATCACCTTGGGAGAGAAAATAAATTCATTGATGCATTAATTAGAAAATAACTTGTTGTGATGGAAATGATGAGAATTCAAGGAGATCCTTTGATCAAGGACCTATTAAAATTGGACATGGGAATCATAAGGTAAGGGGTATCATCAACCCTATCCCAACTGATTTTTCAACCATATTTACTATATAAGATCATGAAAGCTCAAAGAGATGATCCTTTATTATAAAATAAGATAGAGGCTGTGAAGAATGGGAAGTATCATGAGTTCAATATTGATCAAGAAGGTTTATTGAAATCTCATACAAGGATATGTGTGCCATATATCATGGAGATAAAGAAAGATCTAATGGATACATCTCATAACTCTACATTCTCTATACATCCTGGAAGCACTAAAATGTATAGGGACATTTTTGATCATTATTGGTGGGATAATATGAAAAGGGAGATTGCTGACTACATTGTAATGTGCTTGGTGTGTCAGCAAGTGAAGGCAGAGTGACAACTTCCTAAAGGGGGATTGCAACCAATACCCATACCAACATGGAAGTGGGAAAACATCACTATGGAATTCATCACCAGTCTCCCAAATACATCTAAAGGAAACAATGTGATATGGTTTATAGTGTATTGACTCACCAAGAATGACCATTTAATCACTATTTAGGAATATTTCTATCTTCCCCAACTTTACAAGATATATATAAAAAAAGTGGTGAGGTTGCATGGAGTGACACTTTATATGATTTATGATCATGATCCAAGTTCCACATCTAAATTCTGGATATGTCTTTAACATGCTCTGAATACTGAATTTAATTTCAGTACGACCCATCACCCACAAAATGATGGCCAATCTGAAAAGACTATTCATACATGCGGGGACATGCTGAGAACATGATCAATTGAATTTAAAGGTGGACGAGATCAACACCTCCCATTAGTTGAGTTCTCATACAACAATATATTCCACTCAAGTATTCAAATGGAACTATATGAAGTTCTATATGGGAAGCAATGTAGAACTCCTACACATTAGGATGAAGTTGGTGAGAGAAAGATACTTGGGCCTAATCTTGTACAAGAGATGACAAAAAAGGTTCATGCTATCCAACAACATATAAAGGCTGCTCAGAGTTGAAAGAAGAGATATACTGACAACCATCGAAGGGACTTAGAGTTTGATGTTAGAGACAAAATTTTCCTTCTGATATCACCATGGAAGAGAGTCATGTGGTTTGGAAAGAAAGGGAAGTTCAACCCTAGGTACATTTTTTCCTATGAAATCCTTGATCGTAAAGGATAAGTGTCCTATCAGCTATCACTTCTACCAAATCCATCACAAGTTTATGATGTATTCCACGTATCTCTATTGAGGAAGTACATAACTGATCCCTCACACGTATCAAATATGAAGGTGGTACAACTGGAACATGAACTCTCTTATAAGGAGAAACCTGTGGTGATCTTGGACCGTAGAGATAAGGTTCTACAGAAAAAGACTACCCAACTTGTCAAAGTGTTGTGAAGGAACCATAAATATGAAGAAGTAGTGTGGTAACCAGATGAGACAATGAGAAAAAAGTACCCTAACCTTTTCTCAACTGAGATAATGTGTTGAAATTTTGAGGATGAAATTTCTTAAGGGGGGAAGAATGTAATGACCCAAACTTTCTAAATGATATTTGTTTCCTGAATAAATATTGCTACATATTATATAATATTATACAAATAAAAAATAACGAGAAACCAATTTTTTTTATCTCATTAACAATTACCATTACATTAGTCATCTATGAAACTAATTAAAATTACAAACGTTACAATTGGATAAAAAATTAAAAATAGACTAACTAAAATGTGAAAATAAGGATCACCCAACCTTCTAGAATCATCACCCCCACTACAAATTCTATAGAAATGAAACAAAATATTAGTTAACCAATCAAAATCTTAATAAATTAAAATATATCCTTAGCAAGAGATCATAATGAATTTTGAGTGAAAGAATGAAGTGGTATTTATAAGGTATAAATGAAAATGTGGCTGTTGGGATTCGACTGTTATATGACCATTGATTAAATATAACCATTAGTCAATTATTACCATTAGTCAATATTAATATTGGAAAATATACCCTTGGTTGATAATTTTACCATTATATTTAGTGTTTGTAAGTAGTAATGACAAAGGATAATTGGTATAGAAAGATGAATTGATGGCCTCAACTAGTAGAGTCATGCAGTTTGAAGCCCATTTGTCCTAACTTGGGAGGGAGGAAATGTCAATCAGGTTCGCTATTGACCAAGACTTAGCCAAGAATCAACAAGTGAATCTTGAACAAAATCTTCTACTGGAGAATTTTAAGTTAGTGGATATTACCACTTGATTGATGTTAGTCGAGCCACCCCATGAAACTATGACCATCACACACCTCAACCTTAGGGTGTATACAAGTGTAATAAAGGGTTATGTGTCTAGACCTTAGTTATTTAAAGTGTATTTTACATTTTACAAATAAAATTTTTATTCCAGCAATTCATTTTAAGAATATTTTTTCTTAATAAGATATATGTTTAATTGAGATGAATTTGATAAATTTATTTTTAGACACAAATAAAACATAATTGTATTTTTCTAGAAAATATATAAAATTTTATAATAAAATCAAGTATTTTGAATAATATTTATTTTAATAAAATAGTATTTTAAAATTCTCTCACCTAAATATAAATTATAAAATAATTTTATAATGGCCTATAAATTTTTTTATAAGTGTTAGAAATTTGACTCTTCCTTAAAAACTGTTATTTTTAAATAAATAAGGATTTTTATATTTAAAAGTTAAAATTATCATATTTAGAGAATTATTCAAGAAAATTAAATATTATATTTTAAATCATCACTTCAAAATTAGGTTAGGGTTAATTTATGAAAATTTTCTAAAATAATTTATTTTTTATGAATAGTAAACATACAGTTTTGGGTTTTTGATATATTTTATGACTTCAAATTTATTTCATAATGATTTCATAATTAATTAAACACAATAAAAGACCTAAAATATATTATTTTATTAATATTAAGTATTTTAATATATTTTAATCAATTTATAACACTATAAGTGACTTTCCAGAGTCTAAAAATTAAAATTTAATTTTTAAAAAATATTACTTTGTGGAATCTTTACTTTTCCATGCCAAAATAAGTATTAAAAAACGGTTTTCAGTTATTGTGGATTAAAATATCATAAAATTTGATCCAAATTTCCAAAACCATGTGAAAAAAACATGTATAAGGCAATGGTTTTTCATTTTCCACAACCTAGATTTCCAAGACCTATATTTAGAAATTATTAAACAATTGCTCCAATTTTTCTATAAATAACCATCCATTTCACCATTTCCATACACTAACAATCCATACTTCAAAAATTAATAATGAATTTTCCTCCCAAGGAGTCCCCCCTAAAGTTCCCTCAATCCCCCCAAGTTTCTATCCTAAATTTTTAGGAACAACTATTCAATGTAATGGAAATCTCCACTTATCTTTTCTATTGAAGAATCCTTTTTGTGGTATGTATTATAAATACCAAACTAAGTTCTCTTGTCCACTTTATATTATTCCATTATTGTAAGAATATTATTTTATGAATTTAATACCCTTGTATCCTCCCATTTTCCCTTTTCTAAAACCATGTTTTATACCCATCATGCTGCCAAATTTACTTCTCAAATTTCCCTCTTTTACATAAGAAATTATATTTTCATTTTTATTTGAATACCCAAACCTCTTTTATTTTCAATGGATATTCAACTAGATTTAAAAATGAGTTTTTTATTTGGTTATTTACACATATGAAACCCACATTTCCTTTTGTGTTCTAAAAATGGTGTAATGATCTCATCTTTAAGATCTTTTATATGCCAAGATTTTGATAATAAACCCATTATTTATTCTCTATGGGTTATTAATGAAATTATTTATTATGATATATGTGGATCACATGAAATTAATACATATTAAGGGTGCACCTTGATAGAACTCTAATGCATTGGGTAAATAATTCAATCTCTAAAGATGTCATGTTTTACAATACCTTGGTGATTTTTCATTTATGACACCTTGGTGATATGCTTATAAATGTATCATTTAAATGTTGTGTCCAAATTTCTATGTTATGATTCATGTTATTATCATGTCTCTTGTTCATGCCTTATTTTTATGCCTCACGTTCTTATTTATATGTCTCATGATCACATGCTTTTGTCTCCCTTGCTTATTCCCTTACTGGGATTCATGTTCGCCCCTTTCCTTTGATTTATATCCCCAGGATATGAGATGTAGTAAAAGTAAATTTAGGTGAAACCATGAAGATGTTTTTCAACTGGATTTAGAATATTTTTTATGTATTCATGTATTATGTACCTTATTTCCAAGAAACTAAATTTTAAAAGATCCTCTATTTGTACCATGTAATGAAAAGTTATGTAATAAAAAGGCAGGATGTCATACGATTCATTCCTATTTCTTAGAAATGACATGTTATACCATAAATATTATGATTTTTCCCATAAATTTCACATCACTAACAAAAAATTATGAATATAGATCTTTCACTTTGATATGTATTCTATCAAGATACTTGTTGTTTCTATACTTCCTCAAAACGAGCCTTTTTTTCTAGGGCATAGTGTTATTATTGAAATCATTATTTATCCCTTTTATGTAGTAGAATATCTATCATCATTCTTCTTAGTAATATTTTGTTTAATAGTCTTCTTGTTTTGTTCATATCCCAAGGCCGACTTATCACCTTTCATTTTCTATGGATTTTTATTCTCTAGTGCAAGTATTCTATTTTATTTAGCTTTGCACCCCCTAAATGAAGGAATTATGTTATCCTCGTAAATTATCATGTTATGACAACATTAAAATGATTTGTTCCTAAATTTACAGCAACACCAATAATAACCTATGAGACTTATTCTCTTCTTTTGTTGTGTAGTCTGTTTAGATTTCACATCTTGTGAACCTTGCTACATTTGAATGGAACCACCACTCTTTGGGAAACTTATTGGGGAACAAATATTCATAATTATTTTCTAATAAAACCTTTATGTGGTGGATTCATCAACATATTTTACCATCTATACTTTCCTAGATTTTTACTTAAAACATGTACTAGCACTTGAAAAAAAATTAATACACAAGATAGTTTCTAGTTTATGTGATACCTTATTCTTGGAGGATCATGCTATTTGATTAGAGGATGATATCATAAATATTTTTGAATCATGATCCTTAATGAAAAATTGAGTGGAATTATATCTTCTTTCAGTTATTTGGGAAGTTATAGCATGTGGTGATTCCTGATTTTTCAATCTCACCTCTAGCTCAAAACACTTCATGTTGAGGGAGTTCTTCTCATCCTCAACTGATCTTAAATGTATTCCCAATACTCATTTAGCTTCTTCATTTATTCTTCATTCATGTTTCTCAATTCTTATAAAGAATAATTAATTTTCCTTAACCTGTTATCTTTATCATCTAATTAACCAGCTTTAAAAACCTTAGAAACTTTGCATAATTTTTCAAATGCATAGAGAGATTCTAAAAATACACTCTCAAATAAATATTTCTAACAAAAATTTATTTTAAATTATTAAAAAATATTTTTCAGTAAAAATATATATTGTTTCATTCTTTACTTTCACATGTTTTGTGAGAGTGTTGGATATTCCAACATTCTTAGCTAATTCCTCTTCCATATCATCAACCTCTTCTTCCAGCTTTATTATTTCAACTTGAAGTCCCTTGAAAATTACAACAATAGAGCTTAACACTTTGGGAACTTTATTCAGATGTTCACTAAATTCATAATTAATATCACTAAATTATATATCATCATCACAAATTGATTAGGATTTTTCAGAATAATTATAATTAATAGATTTATTTTAACATTTACCACTTTTATTACCTTCAGTTGGTGGTGTCTTTTCTTTCACTACAAGATTATTCTTCAACTTCCTTGTCTGTATCCTATTTTTATTCATCTAAGTCTTGAAAAAAATATCCATCTAAGGAATCTCACTCATTTAAATAAATATAAACTTCATAAATACTTTCTTGGATCTTTACAGGTAACCTATTCTCTGATACCAATTGTAGAGCGACATTCCAAATTAGGTGCCACTAAGAGTGGGGATAAAGCAGTGGTACACTCATTTTAGGAATTATTTTACTTTTGAATTTATACTCTTGATCTTGTTAAGATACTTAATCCACTCTATGATATCGCTAAATCTCAGCTTAGGTTTAGTAGTAATAATATAGAGAGAAACTCAAAGTATTTACAAGGTTCTATTCAAATACATACTCCTTTCCATGTTGGTTGTACCTTCAACATGGATTATCCACTATAATATTGTTATCAATTATAACGGTCAATAAAAAATCACACCATATATGATATTGAATCCACATAGGAGTTTCTTTATACTACATCCCATAATGTTACCAAAATCAACATTGGACTTCTACTAGCTCTAACCAAGAGACTCCTTCTGCTTCCAGCTCTGACTTAAAGACTTCCCCTGCTCCTGGATCCAACTGATAGGATTCTCATACTTCAATCTACAATTGAAATAATTATAACTTATTAAAGGCTTGATCCACTATATAATTATCTTTTTATCTTCCTACACGATCTTTCTGAATCACACTTTCTCGTATACCCTTGAAGTATCTTCAAAAGCTACTGATTGAGTCTGTTAGTCTTTCTCAATTATTTTGATAACTTTTAACTGACCAGTCACCTCAGTGAAACTAATTATCAAGCTTAAATTCTTACTTATGATGTTATTTTCTTAACCTCACTAATATGTGTGAAAATTATGCACAAAATTTCTTTAAATAGACTTCATGTCTGTATAATAAATTGCATGGTCTTCATAAACCCTAACACACAATAAATTTTATTTCTTATTATTTCATGTGATTGTTTGAGTTATATTCTCAAATGGTTGTGCTTTCATGTGTGCATGTGCTCATGAACTGTTCACCTTAAATATTCATAGATCACCTCACTTATACCCCATGCATGCATGTTATCACATGCATATATACTGCATGTATTATGAAAATCCTTCACAGAAGGGTGTGTATGTCACCATTCACTTATTCTTCATGAAATATAGTGTGGGTGAAACTATCTTAAGGTGTATCAAATTTATTCATGAAATAATATACACACACTATATTTCTCTTCGTACAATAGTACATGTAGTATCTTAGTCTCTACACGTAAGGGTATCACACACACCCAACTGGCTTGGAATTAGAGTATCACACAACCATGAGGGTTTTATTATTCTATTAAGAAGAAGTACTTTGAGGAACCCCTTATTCACAAATAAATTTGAGTGTACTTTTCACAAGTTAAATTCCTATATAATCTCATTTTCCTCATTTAAAAAGCAGATTTTTGATTTCTCTTCTTTTTCTTCATAAAAATTGTGTTCTTCAGTTCTGTATTTTCTCTAAAAAACCGAGATATCTCTTAATAGCATAAAAAACCACATGAATTGGTGCTTTGATATTTATAGGTAGAATAAAACTACCTAACACCACCTTATATTTGAGAATTATTCCACCTCAAATCTCTTCTTTTTCTATGATTTCATAGTTCATAAACACCAAAGAGTTTGGTTGTTTCACAAAATAGTTAACATGCAATCCCTTGTTATGTGAGTTTTCTTTACATTACTCATGTACATACGATGGTCACATGCTCCTCACATCTTTAAAATATTCCATGTATATAATATCCAAGACTTATTTTGCGGTACGTCCTTGTTTGAATTTTGGTTTCAATCCCATTAAGTTGGTTAATGAAATGATTCCTAAGTTTATGAGGAGGATCAGGGGTGTTATAAGGGTTCAGGACATGAAATAAGGGAAAAGGGGACATACAGTACATGTTTCATGATTAAAACATGGTCATTAGTAACCATTCACCTTAACCATTATTTCTTGGAGGAGGTGATGCACAGTTGGGGAAACCATGAAAGGGGGAAGGTGAAACCATGTGGGATTGGACAGAGCCATCCCACATGGTTACTGCATGGGTTTTTAAACTGTGAGGGCTCCCTAGGAGACTGTGCGACCCAAACCCATATCAAATAGAGGGTGGTGCATGGTTTGACCAATCGTATGGCCAAACCACATACCTCATTAAATATGGGGAAAATTTCCACCCCCTTAGGCTTTAAGTTTTCTTACCCAATTTTCCTCTCAATTATTCCTACAACAACCAAGGGTGACGAGCCCTTCCTCAAAAACTTACCAATGATAGATATCCTCCATTTATAAACCTTTTAGAGTGTCTTTGGGTGCATATTGAAGCTTCAAGTGAGTATAACAATCATTTTTCTTCCTTTTTTATGGATCAGGGCTTGTGGAATCACTCTTCTTATTCCAAATCCCTAAAAACCTGTTTTTTCTAGTGGATCTTAGGTTGGGGTTTCGAAGGGTGTTTGAATTTGAATTAAAGGCCAAGGTCGAGCAAGCATTAATTTATGGAATCAAGGTAGGTGGTCTAAAAGTTATATCTTGTAGTATTGAGGTTGGATTTACGTGTATATGGTTGTGCACTTCTGTCATTGTGTTGTCCATATGGTTTCCTTGGTAGGAATTGTTAAATTGGTTGGTTAAATGAAGAATTAAACCCATTATGATCCTCGTGGTATGATTTGAGGTTGGACTAGGCTAAAGGCCACCCATGGGGTGTGTTTCTCCTTTTAACATAGAAGTGGGTTGTTAATTAAGGAATTAAAGGGATAATGATATAGAACCCATGATAATTATGTTAGTATGTTGACATGAGTTATGAAATGAATCTAATGATAATTGTGTCTAGTTTTTGACATGGAATAAGGGGGAATTTGGTATAATGTGATTGAGTTAAATGGGTTAAGTTATGTAAATGGTAAATGTGTTAATGGGTTAAGGCATGTAAATGGTAAATGTGTAAATGGGTTAAGGCTTGAAGATGGTATCAATTTTGATGAGTTGTTTTTTGTAAATGGTATGTGTGTTAAATGGTTAAAGAATCATGTATACGTGGAATAGTGGTATGTGTGGGGTATTGTATTTAAGGATATATGCCCATGGGTTGGGTTAGACCAAGGCTCAAATCCCCACCCCTAAATGAATGGGTTAGGGTGTCAAACTGAGGCTCTATTCCCCTAGAGAATGCATGGGATTTGAATACCTGGACCGAGGCTCTGAGGTAAGTGTTATGTATTGTTTTGTGTAATGTTTTACCTAGTGATGTAGGGAAATTTATTCTTTCCCCTTATTCATATTTTATATGACTGACATTGGACAAAGTGTATTTGATGAAAATGGATAACCCATGGAAGAAATGATGAAAGTGGATAAAGTGAACCTTGTTAATTAATATCACTCAGTTTATCTTTTGTTTAGATTGTTATTAATTATGTAATGATGTTACTAATATTTTCATGACTTATTATATACCCCATTTACTTATTTTATATGAAATGTGCATAATTTTTGTGAAATATTAATGTTTTAATACTAAGTATAATTTTTGAGCATTTTTAGAAGTAGTCTAATTGATCCAGTTTACTATTTTATTTATAAATATCACCCTACTGATAAAAAATGTGTGGTTTTTGTTTTTTAGGATTTATAATTCAATATCCACCATTTCATTAGAAGGGATCAAGGGCCAATTCTGCCATTTGAAGGCCCATATAGACCACACAATAAGACCTACAGAATCTGTGAAGAAAAATTGGACCATCCATGAAGATTTAATTTCCGGGCTCAATAAGGAAGTCCAAATTAATTTAATCTCCTCAAAAGTTCTAAGGACAATATAAGGAGTCTTGGATAAAAATTTCAAGGCCCAAATCTAAATATAAGGGTCCCAACTGATTCATTTAAACCCAGCCCACCATTCTGGCTAGGAAATAAAATCAGTATAGTATTTATAGAATATCTCATGATGTAATCATTCAATCAAGCTGAAATTTTTTAGTGTGAAATAGGAGATATAAGTGGCCGAATTTTTTGAATAAATCATTCCGATTTGAAGGCATATTCATATTCAAAAACCCATTCACATTTTCGACTTTAAAAATTTTGTATTGAAATGTATAGATTAAAATTGTTTAATCCAAATGTCATAACTTTGGCTCCTTCAGTCCAATGGAAACTAAATTTTCAGAGTAGATAGAGGAGATATTTATATATAACTTGTAAGGAGGTCATATCTCGAGATTCAGTTTTATAATTTATCAAAGTGGCGATGTAAGTGGAGGGGCAGTTTTGGAATGAAAACAACCCACAACATTTGGCTATAAATACATCCCCTCCTCTCCTTTAAAAGGGGTTGGAATTTCAGATGAGAGGAGCACACATTGGCACGAAAAAATATTTTCCAAAGGCTTGGGAGGACCTTCCATACTCAAGTTTTCACTTGAGAGACCTTTCCTCCTCTCTTTCCTTTCATTTACTTTTGTGTTGTTCTTCGTTTGTAATCGTGTAAGTGTTTGTGTTTTGTAATTCTGTTTTAATGAAAGTTTCTTATTCAATATCTCTTATTCTAATCCACCTTGTGTATTTTAATATTAATGTTCTTAAAATATTTTAAATCAAGTTTAAACCCTTTCCATTATTTTTCTTCCTCATTCAATCGAAAGTCTTTTTTTAACTCTCTTCAACGATCGTGTGTGTTCAACACACTACTATTTTCTTATCCCATTCTTTTTGTTCTATTTATAATTCATCACCATAATAATATATTACCAGATTAATAACCATAATAATGGATGAGTAAATATACCATTGGGGTGAGTCATTATTTAGATATGTGAAGTGATTTAGAGCTTTTTCTCGATGAGTATTCTTTAATTTAACGTTGTGTATGTTGGAATTAACATGTCATGGATTAATGACTTGTTTTGTTTAATGTGTGGTTTACATGGATTATTGTAACCATAAATGCACTACCATAAACAATCTATGATTGAGATTAGAACCCTAAGTTAAGTTAATTCTTGGATTAAATCCTTAACACTTAGGAATTCCAATCAGCATTATCTTGTGAAGTGGGTGTTAATTTTAATAAAATATAAAAGCAAAGCTCAAGGATATAAAAAGCTTAAATCTCTAAAAATGAAATCACCCCAATATTTATCAAATTTTTGAATCAAACAACAATCATTAATCACTTAATTTAAGATCTGCAAACAAACCCCCCAATCAAAATACAATCAACTAAAAACAATCGACTATTAAAAAGTATCATCACCAAGGATTTGACCTGAGTGCTGCTATACACATTAGCAGAGCACCAAAACCTCGACCGGTCGATAGGAGACAATATTCCATGCTTTAAAATGATGCAGTTTCTGGGGATGATGCTTTATGTAGTCATTAGTTTTTGGTTATCGTAAAAAAAAAACAAAACAAAAACCAAAATTTAATTTTTTTTGAAAAAAACACAAAGAAAAACCCATCTTCTCATAAAAATCATAAACTGAAAAAACACAAAGAAAAACCCATATTCATCTTTCTTCCAACATCTCTTTGAATGCCTCGTATCCTCCCAAACAATCCCTTAGATTTTTTTGACCCTAAAATTGAGCGAATACTTCACCAACTTAGGAGGAACATAAGAGATAATCAACTCATTCAAGAACCAGTCCTTGTCCAACCAATTGAATTAGATATGGATAATATTAGGGAACAAACACTAAAAGAACTTGTTTCCCATGATATGAATTACCAACCTATTGGTATTAAATATCCAAACATAGAAGTTGACTTCGAACTCAAATTGGGTTTGATTCATCTTCTTCTTTATTTCCACGGGCTAGCTGGTGAGGATCCACATCTCCACCTTAAAGAGTTCCAAGTGGTGTGCTCTACCATGAAGCCTCAAGGGGTTTCTGAGGAACAAATAAAACTCAAAGAATTCAATTTCTCCCTATCTGAAACTACTAAGTCATGGCTTTACTACCTTCCTCCTGGTTCCATAACCACATGGAATGACATGAAGTGACTCTTCTTAGAGAAATTCTTTCCTGCTTCTCATACTGCATCTATCCAAAAGGAAATAAGTGGTATTTGTCAATTTCCAAATGAATCACTCCATGAGTATTGGGATACATTAAAAAATATTGTTGTAACCTACCCAAAACACCAAATCCCTGACCAAATCTTGATCCAATAATTCTATGAGGGGTTATTGGCTATGGAGAGAACTCTCATTGATGCCGCAAGTGGCAGTGCTCTTGTTGATAAAACTCCCACAGCTGCAAGAGATATCATAAGCAACATGGCTGCAAACACACAAAAATTCCATACTTGAGAACATGATCAAGTCAAAAAATCCCAAGATAATCAATCCATAGAGCCGAACAAGATGACAGAGTGGATGAGTGAACTTACAGGTCTTGTACGACAACTAGCTGTGGATACCAAAGCCCCAACCTCATCTTATCCATAATCTCTATTCCCTAGACCTATCAAGAACTGTGAAATCTCTAGCTCCCCATCTGAACACATGTACACAACTTTAAGAGGATATATCTGATTCATCTGGACCAATGGAGCTCAATGCAGCATATGCTCAGTGAAACACCAAACCTCAACTATCAGGTCAGTTTGTTAGAAACTTCAACCAACCTCACTCTGAGCCCTCCTCTTCTTCCTATAACCAAGGCCTAAGGTATTATAATTCCATCTCTCATCCCCTCAATAACCTCATCAAAACCCAAACCAGTTCTAATATGGTCAAGGTATTGGTAACTTCCAAAAACCTTACCCTTTTGTTTCTTAACCTCAAAGGATAAATCATCCTCTTCCTCCTCCAAGATTCCACTATCCTAGTGAGACTTCTCAATTCTAAAACCAAAACAACCACATTACTAAGAACCAAAATCAAGGAAATACCAATCCGGGACAAGCCTCTTCTTCCAAGAAACCATGGGAAAGTGCAGTTGAAGATCTTTACTCTTTTACCCGTTCTAGCCTTAAAAATATTGAAACCCAAATTGGTCAACTTGAATCCCACCTAAGCCAGCAACAAAAATAAAATTCTTCCCAACTTCTAGCTCAACCATTACCCAACCCCAAGGGTAATGTAATTGCAATTACACTTAGATCGAGAAAGAAAATTTCTAATCCTCAATATAAGTCCTCCAACCCTCCTTTGAATGTTGACCTAGAAAATAAAAAGAAAAATAAACATAAAAAGGAATCTGAAGCCATTATCTCACTTCCTTCTATTCCACTTAGGAATCCAATTCCTTTTCCTCAAGCTGTTTCTAAACCAAGGAAGTCCTTTGAACACGATCCTAAAATTCTCGACATGTTTAGACATGTTGATGTCACATCCCCCTCTTAGATGCCATTAAACAAATTCCTAAGTATGACAAGTTTCTTAAATAATTATGCACCCACAAGAGGCAACATAGGACCTTTGAAAATGTTTCAACCCAAGATTCCATACCCATTAAGTGCAAATATCCAGGGACCTTTACGGTTCCATGCCAAATTGGAAGTTCCAACTTCGATGATGCACTCATAGACCTAAGAGCCTCAATTAATGTCATGCCCAAATCCATCTTCTGCAACCTTGTTCTAGGTCCCTTACATCCAACGGGTGTTGTCATTCAATTGGCCAATCAAAGCACTGCTAGTCCTGAGGGTATAATAGAGGATGTCCTTGTTCGTGTGAATGATCTTATCTTCCCTGCTAATTTCTACGTCATTGACATGGAAGGAGAGAAAAATTCTTTCCAATCTCCTCTAATTTTAGGAATACATTTCCTTATAACATCTAAAACTAATATTGATGTCCATTATAGAATCTTATCCATGGAATTTAGTGACCAAATGGTCAATTTCAACATTTTCCAAGCCATGGGATACCCATCTGAGGATCACTTTGCATTCTCAATCAATGTTTCTGAGGACAATTCTGAGAGTCAATTGAACCCCAATCCATCATGTTCTTTATGTTCAAATGATAAAGGATCTTGTGAAATCTTCACCATGATTAACCAAGTCATAAACGATGATGTTGATGTGGACCTCTCATTCATATACTCCATCAATCTAGAGGAACTTGAAAATTCTCTTGAATCCCACATCAAATCTGATCTCTACTGCTCCACCTTGGACAATATAAAGGAAAATGAATCAAAACCAACTGAAGTCCCTTCTTCCATTACTAAGTTGTCTAACCCATAAATGAGGGATGATACTGATCTAAAACCTCTTCCTGAACACCTGAAATATGCATTCCTTTTCCATGATCACTCTTATCTTGTCATTATCTCTACTTCACTTACCAAAACTGAAAAGTCAAAACTTGTTCAAGTGTTAGAGGAAAACAAAAAGGCCTTAGGTTGGACCCTAGATGACATACCAGGAATCAACCCTTCTCGTTGCATGCATCACATCCATCTTGAGGAATCATACAAACCAATTATACAACCACAAAGAAGACTCAATCCACTCATACTTGAGGTAGTTAGGGAAGAGATCACCAAACTTCTTCAAGTTGTTATTATCTACCCAATTTCCGATAGTGAATGGGTTAGTCCAATTCAAGTTGTACCTAAAAAGGGTGGGATAACTATTGTCACAAATGAACATGGAGAGGTAGTCACAACTCGAGTGAAGAAAAAATGGCGTGTGTGAATCGACTATAGGAAATTGAATGTTGGAACACAAAAAGATCACTACCATCTTCTATTCATTGATTAGATGCTAGAACGATTATCCAGAAAGTCACACTATTTCTTTCTTGATGGATACACTGACTATTTCCAAATCCTAATCGCACCTCAAGACCAATAAAAGACTACTTTCACATTACCCTTTGGAACATATGCATATAAGAGAATGCCCTTTGGCCTTTGCAATGCTCCTGAAACATTCCAAATGTGTATGATGAGTATCTTTTCTGAATTCATTGAACACTGCATGGAAGTCTTCATGGATGAATTTACCATTTATGGCGAGTCATTTGAATCTTGCTTGCATTAACTCTCTCTAGTCCTTCAAAAGTGTGTCAAGTGTAACCTTGTGTTAAATTTTGAAAAATGTCACTTCATGGTTGCAAATGGGATTGTTCTAGGGAACATAGTTTTAAAATATGGTATTGAATTCGATCCTACCAAAATTGAAGTGATCCAATCACTTCCTGAACCCACCTCTGTTCGAGACATCCGTTCATTCCTCGATCATGCTAGATTCTATCGGTGATTCATACACAAATTTAGTAGGATTTCCCTCCCACTCACTCAGTTACTCCAAAATGATGTCACTTTCCATTTTGATGAGGTTTTTAAGAGAGCCTTTATTGAACTCAAAATTTCTCTTACATCTACCTTGATAATCCAACCCCCAGATTGGTCCTTACCCTTTGAATTGATGTGTGATGCTTCTGATAGAGCCATTGGGGCTGTTCTTGGTCAAAGAAGAGAAAAAATTCCTCATGTCATCTATTATGAATCAAAAACATTGGATGAAACTCCATATCACTACACTGTCACTGAAAAGAAACTTTTAGCAGTGGTTTTTGCCTTAGATAAATTCCGGTCCTATCTCTTAGGTGCCAAAATCATCATCCTCACAGACCATTCTGCTATAAAGTTTTTACTCCAGAAAAGTGATTCCAAACCAAGGATAATAAGATGGATCCTAATACTCAAAGAGTTTGACCTTGAAATCAAAGATAGACTAGGAAAATAAAACCCTGTGGCTGATCACTTGAGTAGAATTTTTAATTCTTCTCATTCTAAAATAATTGATCCAGAATTTCCAACTGAGCACCTTTAATCTCTCACTCCAAAAATACCATGGTATGCCCCAATTGTAAATTACTTGGTTTTTGGTGTTTTTCCTGAATTTTTTTCAAAATAACAAAAAATGAAGTTGAAAAGTGATTCAAAATACTATTTTTGGGAACAAAATAAACTTTGGAAAACTGGGGTAGACATGGTAATTAGGGTATGTGTTGATGAAAATGAACATTCTTCCATCTTATAATTCTATCACTCAATGCCTAGTGGAGGCCATTTTGGACCGCAAAGGACCTTCTGAAAGGTCATAGACTCTGGATTCTTCTAGCCTTCACTCTTCAAGGACTCACATGAGTTCTATCAATAATGTACCACTTGCCAAAAGTTTGGCACAATTTCAAAGAGAAATGAAATGCCCCAAAAGCCTTTAATTTTCTATAAGATCTTTGAAGTTTGGGGAATCGATTTCATGGGACCATTCCCCCTTAAAATGGATTCTAATACATTCTTCTTACAGTTGATTATGTTTCTAGGTGGGTCAAGACCAAACCCAATAGAAAGGATTATTCACATACTGTTAGTGAGTTTCTAAAAACACATATCTTCCACCGATTTGGAACACCACATGCCTTGATAAGTGACTCGGGAACCCATTTTTGTAATAAAACCATGTAATATCTTTTGAAAAAAATGGTGTTGTACATAAAACTTCAACTGCATATTACCCCCAAACAAATGGAATGGATGAACTTTATAATAGATAAGTGAAAAGTGTGCTTGAGAGAATTGTAAAACCCACCAGAAAAGAATGGCCTGAAAGGTTTGGTGAAACACTTTGGGCTTATCGAACTGCCTATAAAACACCCATTGAGATGTCTCCTTTTAGGCTAGTTTTTGGTAAATCATGTCATTTACCACATGAAATCCAACATAAATATTTTTGGGCTGTGAAAACCTGTAATTTTAATTGTGAAAAATCTGGTGAAGAAAGATTGTTGCAATTGGCTGAACTGGAGGAGCTTCGACTTGATTCCTATGAGAATTCCAATTTGTACAAAGAAAAGGATAAGACACTCTATGATAAACACATCCTAAGAAAGTTATTTCATGAAGGTGAAAAGGTAATTCTTTTCAACTCTCGATTTCAACTTCACCCAGGTAAGCTTAATTCTCATTGGGAAGTTCCTTTTGTTATTACTAATGTTTACCCATTTGGTGCAGTGTAAGTCCAAGACCCCTCTTCAAAAAGGACACTCACAATTAATAGACATCAGTTAAAGTATAACCATGAGAGAACACACAATCCTAGAACCACATCTACTTCCATCAGATCCCCAACTTTTTTAGTTGACCCACTATTGGATAGAGATGGCAACCCACCAAATCCAAACCAGGGGGAACCTCTTTCCCTTTAACTCCCCTTTTATCCCTCTCTCACTCTCTCTGTTTCTTATTATTCCTCCCTCATTCTAATTTTTTACTTCTTTCCCCATCATATTTTTTTATTTACTCTTTCTTTTTTGTGTAGGTGTGTCTTTATAAAAAAACTAAAAAACCTATAAAAAAACTAAAAAATTAAAATAATAATAATTTAACAACAATATGAAAAGAAAAATAATGATTACTCACCTTCAAAATTTTAAATTTTGTCCAACCATTTTGGTGAGTCAAAATACATGGTTTCATCTATTTTTTTTGGTTTCATCATATATTTGGATAAAGAATATTGTGTCAAAACCAATAAATTTTTAATGCTCAATTTTTGATTTGGAAACTTATTTTTCCCACCCATGAGGAACACCATTTTCTTTCATGCCAAGGCCACCTATGGCCATATTTTCAAAATGTGTGTTTTTTAACCCCATTTGTGATTCTTGAGTTTGCAGACCTTCAATCTGAATTTTCAACTTTGGTGTGCATTAATATGATAGTGGCATTTTCTGAACCACATGAGAATCACAATAGCCAAATAGCCTCCCATTTCCCTCACATTAATTCTCCTTTTGAAAGCCCCTTCAAGCCTATGAAAACCTTTTCTTTGATAGCCACATTACAATCCCAATACCTTATCCCACCTAATATCAACATGGATTTTCATTGCATATTTTTTTTAAATTTAAGTGTGTGGGGGGGAATGGATTTCATTTTGGGCACCCTTTGTTGATTTCACCATGTTATCATATTCTTGAGGGAAAGCATCCATTTCATTGTGGGGGAGAGGTTTTCATTCAGTTAGTTTTGGGGAATGTAATGTACTTTCATTTAATTTTTTAAATGTTATTGACAAGTGTTAAAAAAACAAAAAAAAATCAAAAAAATCAAAAAAGAAAAAAAGAAAATAAGAATGGGTTGTGTCTTGGGTGAGTCAAAAATCACTCTTCCTAAACTTTTTATCTTGTTATAACTATTGAAATTAGTGTCATGAGGAGATAAATCATGGGTTGGGATATGAGTGTGAGATATTTTTCAATTTCAAATTTTGAAAAATGCAAAAAAAAGATGAAAAGAAAAGAAAAACAAGAACACTTATGTCATTGGGAGAAGTATTGTGTTTTATAAATATTTCATCTTATCATTCCCTTCAAATTTTCTTACACTTTTGTGTCTTTATTCACACAATTTTTCCCTTGAAAATGTTTGTTTCAATTTCTTTCCATGTTTTATTTAAAAAATATTGTGCATTGTTTTTTTCATGTTGGTGTTTTACCCCCTTTTTCCTATCTTTTGGATATCATCTTCCTACTATACCATAGCCATAGAAAACCCCCTAAAAAGACATCTTGATTTTTGAGAACTTTAGGATAGGGAATGGAATCTAAGATCTCTTTCAAACTCTAATATTTTTCACTTTTGGTTGGTGAATGAGTGAAGCCCCATAAATTAATTTTATCATCTTGAGAGGTGTGAGTTTTGAGTGTTAACATTTTCCATTTCTCAATTTGAGCATGAAGAAATGAGTTTTTTTGGAACATTTTTATATAAAAACTTGTGTTAGAATTCAATATGGATGAATGAAACTCTCTAAACCTCCCATGATTGGGGAAAACAAAATTTTAATATTTGTTGGTGAGTGAAAATGATTTTGTCATGTTTTTACATTTGTTTCACATGAGGACATGCACAAGTTTAAGTGTGGGGGAGTTTATGTTATTAATATTTTCATGAATTATTATATACTACATTTACTGATTTTATATGAAATGTGTATATTTTTTGTTAAATATTAATGTTTTAATACTAAGTATAATTTTTGAACATTTTTAGAAGTAGCTCAATTGAGTCAGTTTACTATTTTATTTATAACTATCACCCTACTGATAAAAATTGCGTGTTTCTTGTTTTTTATGATTTATAATTTAATATCCAACATTTCATTAGAAGGGATCATGGGCCAATTCTTCCATTTGAAGGCCTATATGGACCACACAAGAAGGCCTACAGAATCTATGAAGAAACTAGACCAGCCATGAAGATTTAATTTTTGGGCTCAATCAGGAAGTTCAAATTACTTTATTCTCCAATAACGTTTGGAGGACAATTTAAGGAGTCTTGGATAAAAATTTCAATGCCCAAATCTAAATAAAAGGGTCCAAATGATTCATTTAAACTCATCCCACCATTCTGGATAGGAAATAAAATCAGTACTGTATTCATGAAATATATCATGATGTAATCATCCAATAAAGCTGAGAGTTTTCATTGTGAAAGAGGAGATATAGGTGGACTACTTTTTTGAATAAATAATTCAGATTTGAAGGCATATTCCTATTCAAAAACCCATTCACATTTTGGCCTTCAAAAATTTTGTATTGAAATGTACAGATTAAAATTGTTTAATCCAACCGCTATAACTTTGGCTCCTTAAGTCCAATAGCCGCCAAATTTTTAGAGTATAAAAAGGAGATATTTATCTACAAATTTTAAGAATATCAAATCTGTGACAACCGGGTCCCAGTGACAGCACAACCACCCCACCTTAACATGGCCATCGGGTCCTGACCCACTAGGTACCACCAGTTGCCCCTTAGACACGTGGGGCCCACCCTAGGGTCCACCCACATGCCTAAACGGGTCATCTGACTAATGATTGTCCCCACATACCAACACTTGTCATTTCCAGTGTGCTTTGTCCTCACTCACACACACCCTGAGAAACTTCCCAGAGGGTCACCCATCCTGATCACTACTCCAGGCCAAGCACGCTTAACTATGGAGTTCTAATCAGGCAAGCTCCCGAAAAGGAAGGTGCACCTTATTGACATGAGTCATATCTTTTAGTCATTTAACCCTTTATCATTTGGGGATATTACAATCACCCCCCTTTAGAGCACAATGTCCTCATTGTGGGCCTTTACATCTCAACCCAGGCAGTGCACCACACTTAAGGCTGGGTTTCTCCTTTGATACCAAATGTGACAATTGGGTCCCAGTGAAAGCACAACCACCCCACCTTAACATGGACGTCGGGTCTTGGACCACTAGGTACGACCAGTTGCCCCGCAGAAACGTGAGGCCCACCCTAGGGTCCACCCACATGCCTAAACGGGTCATCTGACTAATGATTGTCCCCACAGGCCAACACTTGTCCTTTCCAATGTGCTTTGTCCTCACTCACACACACCCTAGGAAACTTCCCAGAGGGTCACCCATCCTGATCACTACTCCAGGCCAAGCACGCTTAACTGTGAAGTTCTAATCAGGCAGGCTCCCGAAAAGGAAGGTGTACCTTGTCGACATGAGTCATATCATTTAGTCATTTAACCCTTTATCATTTGGGGATGTTACAAAATCTCTATATTCAGCTTTATAATTTATCAAAGTGGCGATGCAAGTGGAGGGGAAATTTTGGAATGAAAACAACCTACAACATTAGGCTATAAATACATCCCCTCCTCTCCTTTCAAAGGGGTTGGCATCTCAGAAGATAGGAGCACACATTGGCATGAAAAAATATTTTCCAAAGGCTTGGGAGGACCTTACATACTCAAGTTTTCACTTGAGAGACCTTTCCTTCTCTCTTTCCTTTCATTTACTTTTGTGTTGTTCTTCATTTGTAATCGTGTAAGTGTTTGTGTTTTGTAATTTTGTTTTAATGCAAGTTTCTTCTTCAATATATCTTATTCTAATCCAACTTATTTAGTTTAATATTAATGTTCTTGAAATAGTTTAAATCAAGTTAAAACCCTTTCCCTTATTTTTCTTCTTCATTCAATCGTAATTCTTTTTTTAACTATCTTCAACGATCATGTGTGTTCAACGCACTACTCTTTTCTTATCCTGTTCTTTTTATTCTATTTATAATTCATCACCTTAATCATATATTACCAGATTAATAACCGTCATAATGGATGAGTAAATATACCATTGGGGTGAGTCATTATTTATATATGTGAAGCGATTGAGAGATTTTTTCTTGATGAGCATTCTTTAATTTAACATTGTGTATGTTGGACTTAACATGTCATGGATTAATGACTTGTTTTGTTTAATGTGTGGTTTCCATGGATTATTGGAACCATAAATACACTACTATCAACAAGATCTGATTGATATTTGAACCCTAAGTTAAGTTAAGGCTTGGATTAAAGCCTTAACACTTAGGAATTCCAATCAACGTTATCTTGAGAAGTGGGTGTTAATTTAAATGCAATATAAAGAAAAGCTCAAGGATATCACAAGCATAAATCTCTAAAAATGAACTCACCTAAATATTTATCAAATTGTTAAATCAAACACAAATCATTAATCACTTCATTTAATCTCTGAAAACAAACCCCCAATCAAAATACAATCAACTAAAAACAATCAAATATTAAAAAGTATCATCGCCAAGGATTCGACCCGAGTGCTGCTATACACATTAGAAGAGCACCAGAACCTTGACCGGTTGATAGGTGACAATCAGACGCACTTTAATGTACCTACATACAATATCTATTTAGATTGGATATTTTAGAGACATTGTTGGTTGTGGCCTACTAAGTTGTACTCGCACCCTGCTCGGACCACCATTGGGTACCCGAACAGACTTCATGGTTGTTGGTGAGGACAAGGGTAAAGGCCCTATGCTATAGGGTTGATCTAGGGCTTAGATATGTGTATGGATGAGGGATCTAGACTTGGAGTTAGGACCTATTTTATGGATTATTTAGTTGTATTTATTTTGGTTTTTCCTTACACTTGAAACTGTATGAAATTACATTGCATATTTACTATTAGTTGTGGGATTGTACCCTATTTTGGGGAAATGGATTCGTGATACATGTTTATTATTTATTTTTTTTCCTTTATTTCATATTTTATCTACTATGTATTACTTTGATAAAGAGGGTATAGTCTCCCCACATGTTCTGTGAGACCCTTGCTGCTATTCGGTGGCCTCTAGCATATAGGGAGGTGCACCTGAGGTCATGCGGAGAACCAGCTTGGGACATCGAATTAGCGACACCAAGTCGGGACATTGCAAAGTGGTATCAGAGATGGTTTTTCTTTTCTATTGTCTTACTATTTGGGAATGTTATATGTGATATTAGTATGTTTTGGGCCTTTTAAATGAGCTCATACATGGGAGTAACTAACCCATGTATGGGGGAAAACCCCAGTACCCAAGGTGGGGTTGTTGTTCATGATGGTTGTTGTTACAGTTGGATGATATTTGACATTGGGTGATGAACTTGTTGTGTCATGTGACTATTTTATGGTATTTTTATCATGGCCAAAATGGCATGGGTTTGTGCATACATGAATCATTTTAGGAACCTAGGGATATATGTGACATGCATCATGGTAGACACACACATAGGAAGGACATGTGTGATGTAAGGGATATAATGATTTTCATTTTCCTTGAAATTTGAAAGAAATAGTGTCTAATAAAGATTATGAAAATTTTTAAATGGAAATAAAGTTAAGGAATGGTTGAAGAATTTTTCCTAATAAAGAGTCATAAATGGTTTAAAAATATTTTTATGATAGGTTGTAAAGATAAAAAGGTGCCTAAATGAGAAAGATTTATGTTGTGAAAGTGAAATGGTTAAAAAGGGTGTCTGGTAAAAGGGTTGTGTTTATGTAAGTTGGTTTACCCCATGTTGACCATGAACTATGGTAGGTATGGTTGTGGGTAGTGATAGATATGTGACTATATATTTATGGATAGTTTATGCAAGATGGTTTGTTTATGGGAAATAGAGATCCTTATTTTGTGCAAACTATGGAGGATTTATGTTATATGTTTTGAGATGTGTGTTTGGAATTGTAGAGATATTCCACCATGATGAAATGTGATGGTTAGGTGACATGAGGATATCACTAAGAATGATCCTCTAGTAGAACATCAGGAAACCCTGGTGATCTAGGGTAATAGAGGGGAGGAGCAGTTTTGTGATAACTTTTCTCATTTTATGAAAATAATAGAATAATACCCAGGGTGGGTCATGTCAATTATGTTTGACCTAACTAGATAGTTTCAGTTATAGAAACCTCTAATGTTTTCTGAAGAGGGTGGACCCAAGGCTATAGAGTTCTAGATAAAGTCCATCCAGATGATTCTTGACCACTTAGAGACTCCTTCTGAGAAGAGGTTCAAGTTGGAAACTTACATGTTGCGAGGACCAATAAAGAACTAGTGGGATATCCTTGTTCATACTAAGAAGGTAGAGGGAATGTTATGGAAATATTTCTAGGATTTTTTTGGAACATTTCTATCTGAATACCTTGAGACAGGAGAAAGCTGTAGAGTTTATGAGGTTGACCTAGGGGAACTATGACAATGATGGATTATGCTGGCCACTTCACCAAATTGAAATGATTTATTCCAATGTTAAAAGGGGATTAATAAGCTATGAAGATATGTTTTCAAGATGGAATTAGACATGAGATCAAGTCCCAGGTGAAATCTTCCATTTAAAGAGGTTTTCTAAAGTGGTGGATCAAGACCTTATTTTAGAAGGGAATCTAAAGGAGGATTATGGTGTTGGAAATGCAGTTCTAGTTGGGTGATCCTGTGGTGCGACTTCCAATGGTAGTAAGCACCATTTTGATAGTTTTTACTAGGTTGGTAGTATAAAGAGTATCTAGGGGAGAGGTTTGACCAATTAGGGTGGTGACTGGGTGTTTTGTTATCAGTGTGTTAGGATGGGACACATGCATAGATAGTGCCCCTGACCACTAGTTGAGTGACGAGTGTGTGATAGGATGGGGAATGTGTAGATGTTTTATATGAAACCTCAAAATATGGGAAATTATGAATGATCAAGGCTGATATAGAGTTCATACAGGGGGTCATCTTCTCGATACCAGGTATGTAGTTGGAGTTATAACATTTATACTAGTCAGGGTAGTGGACGTGGTGCTCCAAGATAAGGGAATACTTACCAACAGGGTAGCACAACACTCGAAACTCATACCAGAGCCTGGGGTAGGGATATAGGCTAGCTCTATTACATCCATCCTATACCTAGGGGTGGTGAGTCTGGGCCATCGATAGCTCGAGGTATGATTCTTATAGCTTCCACACTTACTAGTACCTTATTTGATACATTTTCCTTTAACTCTTTTATATATGATCAGTTTGGGAATGTTTTGGGTTTAGTTGTGGAAAATAGGTGTGGGGTTATGTAGATTGATACACCATAGGAGTACGAACAGAAAATGTCCAGTAGTGTAAGGAGTGTTCTCTTGAGGTTTATGGGTACCATTACTTGTGGGACTTGTTTGTGCTTGAGATGTTAGGTTTTGATCTGATATTGGGGATTAATTGGATGGTATTGTATCAGGCCCATATTTATCATTACCACTATAGGGTAATGTTCATGTCTCTTAAGGGGGACACTTACATTCATCTTGGATAATGGGATATCCAGAAAGGATGTGCAGGGCCTGTTCATCAATGTTTGAGTGACCTCACAGCCCAAGTGGTATGTTTTGTACTTGATTATGGGGGAGTAGAGTAGCTTTTATTTCCTCATATGGTGGACTAGTTTTAGGATGTGTTTACTAAGGACTTATTGGCACTACCACCCAAGAGCAATGTTGGGTTCATGATTGAGTTACTGCCTGAAGAAAAACTTGTTTCTATTCCATGATATAGGATAGTACCAATAGAACTTTAGGAACTTAAAACCCAATTGGAGGAATTGAATAAAGGGTTTATTCATTCAAGTATGTCACCATTGTGATATCTAGTTTTTTTTGATAAGAAGGATGACGAGACGCTGTTGTTGTGTATCAATTATCAGAGGATGAATCATATGAAAGTTAAGAAATGACACCCTCTTATGTGAATCAATGATATTTTTGACCACTTGAGAGGTTATTTTGTATTATCCAAAATTTATTTGTGACCAAGGTATCATAAGCTAAGGGTGAGACCTTATGATATACCATGGACTAATTTCAAGAGTAGGTATGGTTTATATGAGTTTATTTTGATGTCATTCAGGTTAACTAACATGCCAACAGTTTTTATGGCCCTAATGAACCAAATCTTTCACCCATACCTAGATTAGTTTGTATTTGTTTTTGTGGATGACATCTTGGTGCACTCCAAGAATCATGAAGATAATTCCAAACATATTTACATAGTCCTGAGTACACTAAGAGAGTATAATCTACACACTAAGCTATTTAAGTGTCATTTTTGGATTTAAAAGGTACATTTCTTGGGTCACATCATCACTGTGGATGGTGTGTTAGTAGACCTAGAGAGAGTGATGGAAATTGTATCTTGGAGAAGCCTAAGAATAATTTTGATATCCAAACATTTCTGGGTTTATAGACCTATTATCAAAGGTTCATCAAAGAAATTTCCTATTTTAAATAACCAATTTCAGGATTGACCAAGAAGGTCATCAAGTTTTAATGGTTTGGGACATGTGAGAGTGCTTTCCAAGAGTTAAAGAAGCAGTTAACTACTTTATCGATCTTGATCCTACCAGATTCGAGTAAAGAGTATACCTTGTTTTGTGATGCATTTGATATTAGAATTGGGGCAGTGTTGATGAAGGGAGATCGAGTTATGGTGTATGGGTAATAGAAGTTGAGGCCTCATGAATGAAATTATCCCACTCATGATCTTGAGTTGGCTGTAGTAGTTTATTATTTAAAGTACTGGTAGCTTTATCTATTAGGTAAAAGGTTTACTATGTATATTGATCATAATAGCCTTAATTACATTTTATCCCAGCATGATTTGAATCTTTGATAGTGAATATGTGTTGAGTACATGTAGTTTTTTTATTTTAAGCTAGTCTAAATATTGGGGAAGGTAAACAATGTTGTAGATTTTTTGAGTTATAAGACTCAAAATAAGGCGGTTTAGGAATCCATTTCCAAGTGAAGGATGATGGACTTGTTTGTTGAGACAAACCTAGAGGTTTAGGATGGACAAGGGAAGATAACCCTCACATAATTAGTAATTGATTCCATGATTCTAATCCGGATCAAGGAGAGGCAGTATAAGGATTCTGAGTGTTTGGCCTTGAGGTAAAGTCTTGAAGGTGGGGAGTCACCTTATGATTGGACTATTAATGATGATGGGATCATTTATGTTCGTGTTCATGTTTTCATGCCTACTTTTATGTGAGAATAGTTGATGCATGAGTCTCATGGTTCAAAGTGGGAAGTGTATCATAGTTTAACTAAAATGTATCATGATCTTAATTGATAGTATTGGTGGCCAGGGATGAAAAAGAAAGTTACAGGTTTCTTAATGTGATGCTACATCGATCGTCAGGTGAAGGCTGAGAATTAGTGACCGAGTGGTTTGTTACAGCCTTTTCCCATTCCAAAATGGACAAGGGATGAAATCATGATGGAATTTGTGGTAGGTATTCTAAGTAATCCTTAGAATAATGATGTGATATGAGTAGTTATGTATTAGTTGACCAAGGTGGCACATTATTTCCAATACAAGAGACCTTAACTATGGACTGGTTGGGTGAGTTGTATGTTTGGGAGATATCATGGTTTCATGGGGTTCCATGGACTATAATTTTGAATTGTGATCAAAAATTTACTTTGCACTTCTATTAGGGGTTACAGAAAGAACTTGGTACCCAGGTGTTCTTGAGTACGGATTTCTACATGCAGAAAGATGGGTAGTCAAAGCATACTATTCAGGTGCCAGAGGACATGTTGAGGGAATGTTTCCTAGAATTTGGTGGATGTTGGGAGAATTACTTGGTGTTTATTGAGTTTTCTTATAAAAACAACTACCAGAATACTATTTAGATGGCACCATATGAGATTATCTATGGTAGGCCATGTAGATCTTGGTTATATTGGATGGAGTCTGGGAAATTTGATTTTTTGGGACTAATTCTCATATAGGAGTCATCAAAGTAGGTTTGGTTAAACTAGAAACATATTTCTATGACTCAGAGTAGGAAAACTTTGTATGCTAATTAACATTATCAACCTATTAAGTTTATGGTGGGTGATAATGTGTTCTTTTGGGTGTCTCCAAGGTTGGGTCACCATCAGATTCAAAAATAGGGTAAGTTGGCACCTAAGTACATGGGGTCATTTGATATTGTGGAGAGGATCATACTGGTGGCATGATGATTGGATATTTTACAAAAATATAGTGGCATGCACAATGTTTTTTATGTGTCAAAGATTCGATAGTATCACCCCGACCCTTACCATGTGATAGATGTTGCTAATGTCGAGTTTGAGGTTGATGCGTCCTTCGAGGAGCATCTGGTTTGTATTGTAGAGAATGTTTTGTGAGGTAAATTTTTACCATTAGTTTGAGTGTTGTGGAAGCATGGAAAAATTCAGGAGGAAACTTGGGAGATGGATCCAAATATGTGAACCCAATGGACTGATCTTTTTATATTGGGATCTCCGTGATGCTTAAGAGTGTGGCTTGAGGATGAACTATTATAAGGTGGGGAGGTTATAAGATCCCAGACTTCTTTTAAGGTATGTCCTTATTTTAATTTTTGTTTAAATCCCTTTAAGTTGGTTAATTAATTTTTCCTGAGTTTATGAAGAGGCACAGGTGTATTCTAGGGATTTAGGACACAAAAGAAGAAAAAATGGGGTCATCTAGTGAATTTTTGACAGTTTGTGCATGGTTAGTAGTAACCATGTATAAGGCCCCAGCCTTAAACATTACTTAATATTGAATTACATTGAATAATTCACATTGAGGATCTTTTCAGGTTTAGATTTTTAGAGAATTAGGACATAACTATTATATCTCAAAGATTACAAAGTAGACACATCTACACAACTTCCATATTTTTCACAAAATAAAAACTCTTGAACAAAAGAGTCATGTCTAGTTCCTTGTTTTAGACAGCCTGACATTTCCTTAATCCCATCCCTGACCCTATTCAACTTTATGTCCTGTGAAAACATTTCAAAAACATGGGATGAGCATAAAAAGATCAGTAAGGGTTATAACAGTATGGATAGAAAACATCAGTCCATGCATACATAAGAATCAATGAAATCATATTTTACTCATAAAACATAAGCAATTTAACATACCTCATGAAATCATAAGATTTATGCATAACTCAATAGAAATCATAAGGCATAAAGGTAACCTGAGGAATTCATAACATTCTTACGTAGGGAGTAACCCTCATGGTTACGTTTGGAATACCCATCATAGTATATTCCCTAAATATCTTCGGAGAAACCTTAATGTTTAACTCCTTCATGTCACCCAATGCATTAGAGAGCTATATCGGGCTCACCCGCCCTTAGTTTATCACGGAACCACCCGTCTTCATAAAAAATCCCCAAGAACCATAACATAATCATAGCACATAACTTAAACATAAAGGAAATATAACATTCCCACATTGCAATAACAATATAACATTTTAAGATATTGAAATAACGAATCCATTCTAAAAACCATTTTCAAAACCATTTAAAACATTTAATAAAGAGATCTTTGAATCAAAGTGTCCCATACCACTTTGAAGCTTTTAACATTTTAAACCATTAATATACATATAAATCCTTAAAACCATTTTGAAAACATGGATATTAATGAGAAATATTTATAAGAATAAATCATTAAAACATTTAAAACAATATTTTAGTTAAAGGGGTTTTAACAAAATGAGAGACACTTGAATACAATAATTGAGGAATAACATTTAACCAGAACTTTATAATATCATGAGAATAAAGGCATTCATGATATAATATTCCAAAGGATAGAATATACACCATATAAGAGTGAATTGGTACATAACAACAATGAAGTCTCAATAGAAATGTAAAATGAGATGAAATCCCCAGTAAAGAAGGTATCCTTAAATTAAGGGTAAATCAATCTCAGAATTATGTGTGACAAATATAAATACACCCAATATAAGTGAATATTAAGTGTAAAACAATCAAATGTCATTCACACATATTCAAAGGATGACATATTCAATAACTACACGTTGAACCCAAAGAAATCGAAATTGGGTTAAAAAGTTCCCTTGGTAAAATTCGACAGCCTAACGACGTCACTTTAAAATTCAGAAAATGAGTTGATGAGAGATAAAAAGGGTATCTCATCACTTGGACATAAAATTTACATCAATAAGGATATAGAAGAACATATCCCAACATTACAATATGTAAATTAAAAGACCCAACAAAATAAGCCTTTTAAAAAGAGGAGGGTGAAAAGTTCCCTTACCGACTTGGGTATCTTTCGAAACATACACCCCATGAAACAAGGACAATAAAAAATTGATGTAAATACTCATAAACGAAATTATATTACACAAATATTAGAATAATGGGCAGTACATATACCACTCAAAGGAAATTGTGGAAAATGTAGCATAAATCTCACGGGAATAAAAGTGAGATGAAAAATCCCTTACGAAAACTCGGCAGTCTAACGTCGCCACTTAAAACTTCCAAAAATGGATTGATGAGGTCAAATAGGGTCTCTCATCATATTAAAATAAAATGTACAGAAAGAGGAATATAAAATAACATCCCACAACATAACAAAGAGGATCTTAAAAGAAGTGACCTAAAGGAGAGTACTTAAAAAGAAAGAGAGAGGTTGGATCTCTTACGAAAATTCGGCAGCCTAACGGCGCCAATCAAAACTTCCAAAATGGACTGATGAGAGAAAATAGGGTCTCTAATCATATGAACATAAAAATTACAGTAAGTGTAATATAAAATAACATCCCAATCATAAGAAAGATGAGCTTAAAAGGAATGACATAAAAGAGTGTACTTAAAAAGAAAGAGAGGGGTAGGTTCCCTTACGAAAATTCGTCAGCTTAACGATGCCACTTAAAAATTCTAAAAAAAAAGATTTGATGAGAGTAAGAGGGGGTATCTCATCATATAAAAATACAAATTAAAGTATGATTGATATAAATAACATCCTCCAACATAAGAACATGGAGCATAAATGAAATGACATAAAAGAGGGTACTTGAAAAGAAAGCGAGAGGTCGGATCCCTTACCTCAAGTCCGACTTGTCTTGTTCATTTCTTTATATTCCTGAATAATAAACTTTGGTCAATTTATAATTGCTTAAGGTAATCCTTTAAATATTATTATTCAGTTCATATCACATATTATAATGTTATAATAATCGGTTAATAATGTGAGTTCATATCAGACGTTTTTGTTGATGTTTGGTACATGAGTCAAAAATGAACTTGTTTGAAAATGATTGTTCATGTAGTTTTAATTAAATCATCTCCAGAATAGTATTAATGATTTAAATATCTTATATATACAGTACATATTCATTTTATACTATTACATAACATTTGGAGATAAAAAGAAATGAAATGCATCATTCATGGAGACGGTAGGCCGTACGTACGCATGAACACTACTTTCATTTATTTGACATATTAATGGAATTAAAAATAATTGAGATATATATGTATATTATAATTACAGTATAATATATATGTTATATTGGTCACATAAGTTCATTAATTTCATTCTTTATACATTCCATTTATTACATGAATGAGTCACATCACTTGAGGGGGCGATAGTCCACACTTCCTCGTATGAAATTATCGCATTTGCACAACATGCAAAGAATAAAGGTATTTTTTAAATATAAAATACAGAAGTATATGGAAAACATAAATACCATATATATCATATATAAAATACAGTGAAATCATAATGTTCACCTTTAAAGGTGTTAAAAGAATATTGAACAATCATCGTTTCGTGAGGCAGTAATTCACCATCCACAGAAACAGTATGTTCTTTAACCATTAGATGGATGTGTGTGTTAGTGTAGATCTAATTCTTCATATAAAAACATCCTAGTATATTTATGATACTGGTGTTGTTACAAAATAAAGGAATAAAAAGAGTTTAGGGGGTTGGAGAAGCAAAATAAAACATAAGAACACAAGAAAAGACACTACCTTTAAATCGGGTAAATCTTTTTGATTTGAGATCAAAGGCTTCCTTGGAAAGACTTCTGCCCAAAGTGAGGATTTTAGAAGTAAGAGAGGGATGTGGAGAGACAAAATGGGAAGGGGTTGGCCGACCCAAAGGCTTGAGAGGTGTGGGTAAGGTGGTAGAGGTGGGGGCCATTTATAAGAGGAGAGGAGGGGCACTCTTGGAAAGTTATAAAAGGTTACTTTATTATAAAATGATTTTCGGATTTTAAAGGTCCCAAAATTATATATTTCGAGTATAAGGTGATAAGAGTTCTAAATACACCCATCCAATAGGTTTTTGACAAGTTTAGGTCTTAGATTTTACATTATCTTTTCATTTTATTTAAATCGTTAAATAATGAGGTAATCGCTCCATCATCATGATGTCATAAATAATTTAATTTATTTAATGTATAAAAATAATAAAAAATACTATGATATAGAAAATATTTTTAGCTTTCCGATGACTATTTATAGTAAAAAATATGACTTGTATAACCCCATTTAAAAAATGTTTTAGTAAAACAATACATGTTTGTGTCATTTTTACTTTTACTTTAAATAAAAGGCATTAATGTCATTATCTTACCCAAGTGGCTCCATGGGGTCCCAAAAATCGACCCATGGGTTGTCATGGTCGTCCATGACTCATCAAATAGGGTTAGAATAAGTGTCAAGATATTTTCATTTTATTATAATATCAGTTTTACCTTAAATCACACTAATTACCTTTAATCGCGATTAAAAACTTAAAAGTTACTATTCACCAAAAAATTATTTTAATCCCATTGAACCACATTTTACTTCCTAATGGAAACCATGTATGTCCGATTTTTGAAATTCAAAACACAGAGGTGGTAAAATTTCATTTAAACGAAAAATCAGTTTTTTAAGTACCACTTAGTGGTTTCACTATTCATCAAAAATTGACGTTTTTCTGAAAAATACCAAAAATTCACCCTAAGATATATTTGATATTACAAATTAAAAAATGATTTCTATTTTACAAAATTCAAAACATATAAGTTACATTAATTAATTTAATAATTAATTCCCGCCGTTAGAACAAATAGCGTGTTTTTATGAAACAATATATATCAAAAGATTGACACTAGTTTAAGTCCAATTTCAAAGTGAAATTAATTCCAATTACCACTATTAGATTAAATGGTAAAAATATATTCTAATTTCACTTTAAAACCAATTCAAAATATAATCTAACCATATAAATAAATTAGATTAAAAAGAGGTTTTGAATTAAAATACAACATTTTCACTATTCATTAAAAAATGAACTTTATCGGAAAAATACCAAAAATTTGCACAAAGTAAATTTTGATGTCCCGATTCTAAAGAAAAATTTTATTTTGTCAAATATAATACATAAAATTTTCAACAAGTGGATTTAAAAGAGGTTCTCCATCAAAAGGCGGTTAATCGACCTTTTAAAGAATATTAGAATGTTTACGCTTAAAATTAGATTCATTCGCATTTTTAATCCTCTAACATTTATTGTAAAAAGTAAAAATATTTGAAAAACATATATAATTATTTTTTAGTTAGTTCTATTCATTTTCGTCATTACAATGGCTAGGTGTTAACTACCATTTAAAATAAAATTATTTTATTATTAGAGTGAAACGTTAGATTTCAAAGGAACTCGTTATTGCATATTGGGTAAGCCATCGATCATAGCGTTCCCTTTAAATTAATATTAACATTTTATTCACAAATAAGGATAAATATAAAAATGTCATATTCTTTATTTACCTGGGGTGTTACATCCTTCCCACATTTTGGGAATTGCGTCCTCGTAATTTTAAAATTGGGCTCAGAAACATCATTGAAAGTCCCCTATCGGAACAAGAGTCAGTAAAACAATCACTTTAAAAGAAATAAAGAGAAGTAAAAAGGTCACTTGAGTTAACCCATACTAGGATTCCATGTAGGAAAACATGGATATGGAAGAAAAAGCAAAGGGTCATGTTCTGAGGGAGAGTTATAGAAAATTTTTTTAGGAGAAAGTTAACCACAAGAAAATCACAAACTTGTGGTGGGTTAAACGGTATTTGATTCCCCAGTAGGAAAAGTTAATAGACAACATTTTTGTTTTAAGTTACTTTTCATTGAGGAATTTATTTTTGATATTAAGGAAACATACTTACATGACATGTTGACTTTCAACTTTTACTAGATTTCTTACACAAACTCATACTTTCCCCAAAAGAGATAAAATCTTCAAAAATAACCATAACATATTTTAACCACAAAGGTTATCTAATAACTTCCATTTTGAAACCCAAAATTTATTAACCAGTAATTGCCTCAAATTCAAGGATCATATAAACCCAAATGGTTCTTTATAACTATATCCACAAAGAAAGGATAATTATTCCTTGAATAAAATTTTCATATATCAAACATCAGGGTTACTATAAAAAGTCTTCTAATGTAACCCCATAATAAAAAGAGACTTCATACATCTAAGAATTTCACCATCCTAAAATCTACCATAACTCTTGAATCCCTTATATGTGGACTTCTTACTCATTCAACATTCTTCATGATCCATTAGCAATTACTTTTCAACTTATTCCGAAATACTTCTTTCCTACAAACAAAATCTTGAATCATAGCCTAAGATTCCAATAATAGGAAAACATATGTTAAGAAATAATCCATACCTTTCATTGGTCATTGTCAGTTTCTTCATCCTCAATCGGAATGGCATTAGGTATTGGTAAATGAATATTTGCACGATCTTGGTGACCCCATTCCCAAAAATTCTTTGTAGGACATGTGTTTTCATAATGACCCTGCACACCACATTTAAAACATTCAATTGATCCTTCAGAAAGAACTTCTTTCCCTTTCCTAGAGTCAACTAGATGCTTCCTTCTTCCATGGAAGGTTCTTACTTTATGACCTTCATTTCCACATCTATAGCATCTTTCTGTCCCTTTGAAACATTTTCCTATGTGTTTCTTTCCACATATTTGACACATAGGTTTTTGAACATACTTACCTTTATGATTATTACCTGAAATTCCATAGGGATTTGTTTCTCGCATATACGATGCCTTATAAAAATCACTAAGGTTCAGGTGGTCAATCATGACTCCAGATAGTTGATTGAGGATAACCACAAGAGTTCTCATTGCAGCTCCCATATCATTCAGTTGTTCTTTTATAAAACTGTCACAGTTTTCTTCAAATCCACTATTACTTTGGTGCCTGCTAGATCCATCCATTTACTAAAACCAAAAAGGTCAGTGTGAGTATATCAGTAAAATCATCATATAATAAAAAGGAAGATAAACACCAAGATATACTTATCCAAGTTTTCTCAAACTCATTCTAACTTTGAAAAAAAAACAATGAATCCATTTAATATACTGACCATTTTGGTTATACACAACTTTTCACTTTTTCTTAAATAACACTCTAACATATAAAGTTATCTAAACCGACCTCTGATACCAACTATAAGGCCCCATCTCTAAACATTACTTAATATTGAATTACATTGAATAATTTACATTGAGGATCTTTTCAGGTTTAGAGTTTTAGAAAATTAGGACATAACTATTACATCTCAAAGATTACAAAGTAGACACATCTACACAGCTTCCATCTTTTTCACAAAATAAAAACTCTTGAACAAAAGAGTCATGTCTAGTTCCATATTTTAGACAGCCTGACATTTCCTTGATCCCATCCTTGACCCTATTCAACTTTATGTCCTGTGAAAACGTTTCAAAAACATGGGATGAGCATAAAAATCTCAGTAAGGGTTATAACAGTATGGATAGAAAACATCAGTCCATGTATACATAAGAATCAATGAAATCATACTTTACACATAAAACATAAGCAATTTAACATACCTCATGAAATAATAAGATTTATGCATAACTCAATAGAAATCATAAGGTATAAAGGTAACCTGAGGCATTCATAATATTCTTACATAGAGAGTAACCCTCATGGTTACGTTTGGAATACCCATCACAGTATATTCCCTAAATCTATTCAGAGAAACCTTAAAGTTTAACTCCTTCGCGTTACCCAATGCATTGGAGAGCTATATCGGGCTCACCCGCCCTTAGTTTATCACGAAACTACCCGTCTTCATAAAAAATGCCCAAGAACCATAACATAATCATAGCACATAACTTAATCATAAAGGAAATATAACATTCCCACATTGCAATAACAATATAACGTTTTAAGATATTGAAATAATGAATCCATTTTAAAAACCATTTTCAAAACCATTTAAAACATTTAATAAAGAGATCTTTGAATCAAAGTGTCCCATACCACTTTGAATATTTTAACATTTTAAACCATTAATATCCATATAAATCCTTAAAACATTTTTGAAAACATGGATATTAATGAGAAATATTTATAAGAATAAATCATTAAAACATTTAAAATGATATTTTAGTTAAAGGGTTTTTAAAAAAATGAGAGACACTTGAATACAATAATTGAGGAATAACATTTAATCTGAACTTTATAATACCATGAGAATAAAGGCATTCATGATATAATATTCCAAAGGACTGTATATACACCATATAAGAGTTAATTGGTGCATAACAACAATTAAGTCTCAATAGAAATGTAAAATGAGATGAAATACCCTGTAAAGAAGGTATCCTTAAATTAAGGATAAATCAATCTCATAATTATGTGTGACAAATATAAATACACCCAATATAAGTGGATATTAAGTGTAAAACAATCAAATGTCATTCACACATATTCAAAGGATGACATATTCAATAACTACATGTTGAACCCAAAGAAATCAAAATTGGGTTAAGAAGTTCCCTTGGTAAAATTCGACAGCCTAACGACGTCACTTTAAAATTCAGAAAATGAGTTGATGAGAGATAAAAAGGGTATCTCATCACTTGGACATAAAATTTACATCAATAAGGATATATAATAACATATCCCAACATTACAATATGTAAATTAAAATACCCAACAAAATAAGTCTTTTAAAAAGAGGGGGATGAAAAGTTCCCTTACCGACTTGGGTATCTTTCGAAACATACACCCCATGAAAGAAGGAAAATACAACATTGATGTAAATACTCATAAAGAAAAGGATATTAGACAAAGAGTAGAATAATGGGCAGTACATATACCACTCAAAGTAAATGGTGGAAAATGTAGCATAAATCTCACGGGAATAAAAGTGAGATGAAAAATCCCTTACGAAAACTCGGCAGCCTAACAACGCCACTTAAAACATCCAAAAATGGATTGATGAGATCAAATAGGGTCTCTCATCATATTAAAATAAAATTTACAGAAAGATGAATATAAAATAACATCCCCCAACATTACAAATATGAGATTAAAAGAAGTGACATAAAGGAGAGTACTTAAAAAGAAAGAGAGAGGTTGGATCTCTTACGAAAATTCGGCAGCCTAACGGCACCAATCAAAACTTTCAAAATGGATTGATGAGAGAAAATAAGGTCTCTCATCATATGAACATAAAAATTACATTAAGTGTAATATAAAATAACATCCCAATCATAAGAAAGATGAGCTTAAAAGTAATGACATAAAAGAGTGTACTTAAAAAGAAAGAGAGGGGTAAGTTCCCTTACGAAAATCCGGCAGCCTAACGGCGCCACTTAAAAATTCTAAAAAAAAAAATTGATGAGAGTAAGAGGGGGTATCTCATCATATAAAAATAAAAATTACAGTATGGTTAATATAAATAACATCCTCCAACATAAGAACATGGATCATAAATGAAATGACATAAAAGAGGGTACTTGAAAAGAAAGCGAGAGGTCGGATCCCTTACCTCAAGTCCGACTTGTCTTGTTCCTTTCTTTATATTCCTGAATAATAAACTTTGTTCAATTTATAATTGATTAAGGTAATTATTTAAATATTATTATTCAGTTCATATCACATATTATAATGTTATAATAATCAGTTAATAATGTGAGTTCATATCAAACGTTTTTGTCGATGTTTGGTACATGAGTAAAAAATGAACTTGTTTGAAAATGATTGTCCATGTAGTTATAAGTAAATCATATCCAGAATAGTATTAATGATTTAAATATCTTATATATCGAGTAAATATTCATTTTATACTATTCCATAACATTTGGAGATAAAAATAAATGAAATGCAACATTCATGGAGACGGTAGGCCGTACGTACGCATGAACGCTACTTTCATTTCTTTGACATATTAATGGAATTAAAAATAATTGAGATATATATGTATATTATAATTCTAGTATAATATATATTTTATATAGGTCACATAAGTTCATTAACTTCATTCTTTATACATTCCATTTATTGCATGAACGAGTCACATCACTTGAGGGGGCGGTAGTCCACACTTCCTCGTATGAAATTATCGCATTTGCACAACATGCAAAGCATAAAGGTATGTTTTAAATATTAAATACAGAATCATATGGAAAACATAAATACCATATATATCATATATAAAGTATAGTTACATCATAATGGCCACCTTTATAGGTGTTAAAAGAATATTGAATAATCATCGTTTCGTGAGGCAGTAATTCGCCATCCACAGAAACAGTATGTTCTTTAACCATTAGACGAATGTGTGTGTAAGTGTAGATATAATACTTCTTATAAAAACATCCTAGTATATTGAAGATAATAGTTTTGTTACAAAAGAAAGGAATAAAAAGAGTTTAGGGGGTAGGAGAAGCAAAATAAAACATAAGAACACAAGAAAAGACACTACCTTTAAATCGGTTAACTCTTTTTGATTTGAGCTCAAAGACTTCCTTGGAAAGACTTATCCCAAAAGTGAGGATTCTATGAGTAATATAGGGATGTGGAGAGATAAAATGGGTAGGGGTTGGTCGAGCCAAAGGCCTGAGAGGTGTGGGTAAGGTGGTAGAGGTGGGGGCCTTTTATAAGAGGAGAGGAGGGGCACTCTTGGAAAGTTATAAAAGGTTACTTTATTATAAAATGATTTTTGGATTTTAGATGTCCCAAAATTATATATTTCAAGTATAAGGTGATAAGAGTTCTAAATACACCCATAAAATAGGTTTTTGACAAGTTTAGGTCTTAGATTTTACATTATCTTTTCATTTTATTTAAATCGTTAAATAATGAGGTAATCACTACATCATCATGATGTCATAAATAATTTAATTTATTTAATGTCTAAAAATAATAAAAAATACTATGATGTAGGAAATATTTTTATCTTTCAAATGACTATTTATAGTCAAAAATATGACTTGTATAACCCCATGTAAAAATTGTTTTAGTAAAACAATACATGTTTGTGTCATTTTTACTTTCACTTTAAATAAAAGGCATTAATGTCATTATCTTACCCAAGTGGATCCATGGGGTCCAAAAAATAGACCCATGGGTTGTCATGGTCGGCCATGACTCATACAATAGGGTTAGGACAAGTGTAAAGATATTTTTATTTTATTATAATATCATTTTTACCTTAAATCACACTAATTACCTTTAATCGCGATTAAAAACTTAAAAGTTACTATTCACCAAAACATTATTTTAATCCCATTGAACCAAATTTTACTTCCTAATGGAAACCATGTATGTCGGATTTTTGAAATTCAAAACACAGAGGTGGTAAAATTTCATTTAAACGAAAAATCAGTTTTTAAGTACCACTTAGTGGTTTCACTATTCATCAAAAATTGATGTTTTTCTGAAAAATACCAAAAATTCACCCTAAGCTATATTTGATATTCCGAATTCAAAAATGATGTCTATTTTATAAAATTCAAAACATATAAGTTACATTAATTAATTTAATAATTAATTCCCGCTGTCAGAACAAATAGCGTGTTTTTATGAAACTATATATATCAAAAGATTGACACTAGTTTAAGTCCAATTTCAAAGTGAAATTAATTCCAATTACCACTATTGGATTAAATGGTAAAAATATATTCTAATTTCACTTTAAAACCAATTAAAAAGATAATCTAACCATATGAATAAATTAGAATAAAAAGGGGTTTTGAATTAAAATACAACATTCTTCACTATTCATTAAAAAATGAACTTTATCAGAAAAATACCAAAAATTTACACAAAGTAAATTTTGATGACCCGATTATAAAGAAGAATTTTATTTTGTCAAATATAACACATAAAATTGTCAACAATTGGATTTAAAAGAGGTTCACCATCAAAAAGCGGTTAATCAACCTTTTAAAGAATTTTAGAATGTTTACGCTTGAATTCATTCGCATTTTTAATCCTCTAACATTTATTGTAAAAAGTAAAAATATTTGAAAAAAAATATATAATCATTTTGTAGTTAGTTCTGTTCATTTCCGTCATTACAACGGCTAGGTTTTAACTACCATTTAAAATAAAATTATTTTATTATTAGAGTGCAACGTAAGATTTCAGAGGAAGTCGTTATTGCATATTGGGTAAGCCATCGATCATAGCATTCCCTTTAAATTAATATTAACATTTTATTCAAAAATAAGGATAAATATAAAAATTTCATATTCTTTATTTACCTGGGGTGTTACATCCTTCCCCCCTTTTGGGAATTGCGTCCTCGTAATTTTAAAATTGGGCTCGGAAACATCATTGAAAGTCCCCTATCGGAACAAGAATCTGTAAAACAATCACTTTAAAAGAAATAAAGAGTAGTATAGAGGTCACTCGAGTTAACCCATACTAGGATTCCATGTAGGAAAACATGGATATGGAATAAAAAGCAAAGGTTCATGTTCTGAGGGAGAGTGATAGAAAACATTTTTAGGAGAAAGTTATCCACAAGAAAATCCCAAACTTGTGGTGGGTTAAACGGTATTCGATTACCCAGTAGGAAAAGTTAATAGAAAACATTTTTGTTTTAAGTTACTTTTCATTGAGGAATTTATTTTTGATCTTAAGGAAACATACTTACATGTCATGTTGACTTTCAACTTTTACTAGATTTCTTACACAAACTCATACTTTCCCCAAAAGAGATAAAATATTCAAAAATAACCATAACATATTTTAACCACAAAGGTTATCTAATAACTTCAATTTTGCAACCCAAAATTTATTAACTAGTAATTTCCTCAAATTAAAGGATCATATAAACCCAAATGGTTCTTTATAACTATATCCACAAAGAAAGGATAATTATTACTTGAATAAAATTTTCATATATCAAACATCAGGGTTACTATAAAAATTCTTCTAATGTAACCCCATCATCAAAAGAGACTTAATACATCTAAGAATTTCACCATTCTAAAATCTACCATAACTCTTGAATCCCTTATATGTGGACTTCTTACTCATTCAACATTCTTTATGATCCATTAGCCATTCCTTTTCAACTTATTCCGAAATACTTCTTTCCTACAAACAAAATCTTGAATCATAGCCTAAGATTCCAATAATAGGAAAACATATGTTAAGAAATAATCCATAGCTTTAATTGGTCATTGTCAGTTTCTTCATCCTCAATCGGAATGGAATTAGGTATTGGTAAATGAATATTTTCACGATCTTGGTGACCCCATTCCCGAAACTTCTTCGTAGGACATGTGTTTTCATAATGACCATGCACACCACATTTAAAACATTCAATTGATCCTTCAGAAAGAACTTCTTTCCCTTTCCTAGAGTCAACTAGATGCTTCCTTTTTCCATGGTAGGTTCTTGCTTTGTGACCTTCATTTCCACATCTATAGCATCTTTCTGTCCCTTTGAAACATTTTCCTATGTGTTTCTTTCCACATCTTTGACACATAGGTTTTTGAACATACTTACCTTTATGATTATTACCTGAACTTCCGTAGGGATTTGTTTCTCGCATATACGATGCCTTATAAAAATAACTAAGGTTCAGGTGGTCAATCATGACTCCAGATAGTTGGTTGTGGATATCCACAAAAGTTCTCATTGTAGCTCCCATATCATTCAGTTGTTATTTTATAAAACCGTCACAGTTTTCTTCAAATTCACTGTTACTTTGGTTCCTTCTAGATCCAGCCATTTACTAAAACCAAAAAGGTCAGTGTGAGTATATCAGTAAAATAATCATATAATAAAGAGGAAGATAAACACCAAGATATACTTATCCAAGTTATCTCAAACTCATTCTAACTTTAAAAAAAAATGAATCCATCTAATATACTAACCATTGTGGTTATACACAACTTGTCACTTTTTCTTAAACAACACTCTAACCTCTAAAGTTATCTAAACCGACCTCTGAAACCAACTATAAGGCCCCAGCCTTAAACATTACTTAATATTGAATTACATTGAATAATTCACATTGAGGATATTTTCAGGTTTAGAGTTTTAGAGAATTAGGACATAACTATTACATCTCAAAGATTACAAATTAGACACATCTACACAGCTTCCATATTTTTCAAAAAATAAAAACTCTTGAACAAAAGTGTCATGTCTAGTTCCTTGTTTTAGACTGCCTGACATTTCCTTGATCCCATCCTTGACCCTATTCAACTTTATGTCCTGTGAAAACGTTTCAAAAACTTGGGATGATCATAAAAAGATCAGTAAGGGTTATAACAGTATGGATAGAAAACATCAGTCCATGTATACATAAGAATCAATGAAATCATACTTTACTCATAAAACATAATCAATTTAACATACCTCATGAAATCATAAGATTTATGCATAACTCAATAGAAATCACAAGGCAAAAAGGTAACCTGAGGCATTCATAACATTCTTACGAAGGGAGTAACCCTCATGGTTACGTTTGGAATACCAATCACAGTATATTCCCTAAATCTCTTCAGAGAAACCTTAACGTTTAACTCCTTCGCGTTACCCAATGCATTGGAGAGCTATATCGGGCTCACCTGCCCTTAGTTTATCACGGAACCACCCGTCTTCATAAACAATGCCCAAGAACCGTAACATAATCATAGCACATAACTTAAGCATAAAGTAAATATAACATTCCCACATTGAAATAACAATATAACATTTTGAGATATTGAAATAATGAATCCATTCTAAAAACCATTTTCAAAACCATTTAAAACATTTAATAAAGAGATCTTTGAATCAAAGTGTCCTATAACACTTTGAAGATTTTAACATTTTAAACCATTAATATCCATATAAATCCTTAAAACCATTTTGAAAAGATGGATATTAATGAGAAATATTTATAATAATAAATCATTAAAACATTTAAAACGATATTTTAGTTAAAGGGTTTTTAACAAAATGAGAGACACTTGAATACAATAATTGAGGAATAACATTTAATCAGAACTTTATAATAGCATGAGAATAAAGGAATTCATGATATAATATTCCAAAGGAAAATATATACACCATATAAGAGTGAATTTGTGCATAACAACAATGAAGTCTCAATAGAAATGTAAAATGAGATGAAATCCCCTGTAAAGAAGGTATCCTTAAATTAAGGATAAATCAATCTCATAATTATGCATGAAAAATATAAATAAACCCAATATAAGTAGATATTAAGTGTAAAATAGTGAAATGTCATTCACACATATTCAAAGGATGACAAATTCAATAACTACATGTTGAACCCAAAGAAATCGAAATTGGGTTAAGAAGTTCCCTTGGTAAAATTCGACAGCCTAACGACGTCACTTTAAAATTCAGAAAATGAGTTGATGATAGATAAAAAGGGTATCTCATCACTTGGACATAATATTTAAATCAATAAGGATATATAATAACACATCCCAACATTACAATATGTAAATTAAAATACCCAACAAAATACGTCATTTAAAAAGAGGAGGGTGAAACGTTCCCTTACCGACTTGGGTATCTTTCGAAACATACACCCCATGAAAGAAGGACAATACAACATTGATGTAAATAATCATAAACAAAAGAATATTAAACAAAGAGTAGAATAATGGGAAGTACATATACCACTCAAAGTAAATGGTGGAAAATGTAGCATAAATCTCACAGGAATAAAAGTGAGATGAAAAATCCCTTACGAAAACTCGGCAGCCTAACGATGCCACTCAGAACTTCCAAAAATGGATTGATGAGATCAAATAGGGTCTCTCATAATATTAACATAAAATGTACAGAAAGAGTAATATAAAATAACATCCCCCAACATAACAAAGAGGTGCTTAAAATAAGTGACATAAAGGAGAGTACTTAAAAAGAAAGAGAGAGGTTGGATCTCTTACGAAAATTCGGCAGCATAACAGCGCCAATCAAAACTTCCAAAATGGATTGATGAGAGAAAATAGGGTCTCTCATCATATTAAAATAAAAATTACAGTAAGTGTAATATAAAATAAAATCCCAATAATAAGAAATATGATCTTAAAATTAATGACATAAAAGAGTGTACTTAAAAAGAAAGAGAGGGGTAGGTTCCCTTATGAAAATTCGGCAACCTAACGACGCCACTTAAAAATTCTAAAAAAAAGATTTGATGAGAGTAAGAGGGGGTATCTCATCATATAAAAATAAAAATTATAGTATGGTTAATATAAATAACATCCTCCAACATAAGAACATGGATCATAAATTAAATGACATAAAAGAGGGTACTTGAAAAGAAAGGGAGAGGTCAGATCCCTTACCTCAAGTCCGACTTGTCTTGTTCGTTTCTTTATATTCCTGAATAATAAACTTTGTTCAATTTATAATTGCTTAAGGTCCTCCTTTAAATATTATTATTCAGTTCATATCACATATTATAATGTTATAATAATCAGATAATAATGTGAGTTCATATCAGACGTTTTTGTCGATGTTTGGTACATGAGTCAAAAATGAACTTGTTTGAAAATGATTGTCCATGTAGTTATAAGTAAATCATCTCCAGAATAGTATTAATGATTTAAATATCTTATATATCCAGTAAATATTCATTTTATACTATTCCATAACATTTTGAGATAAAAAGAAATAAAATGCACCGTTCATGGTGACGGTAGGCCGTACGTACGCATGAACGCTACTTTCATTTCTTTGACATATTAATGGAATTAAAAATAATTGAGAGATATATGTATATTATAATTCCAGTATAATATATATTTTATATAGGTCACATAAGTTCATTAATTTCATTCTTTATACATTCCATGTATTGCATGAACGAGTCACATCACTTGAGGGGGCGGTAGTCCACACTTCATCGTATGAAATTATCGCATTTGCACAACATGAAAAGCATAAAGGTTTGTTTTAAATATAAAATACAGAAGCATATGGAAAACATAAATACTATATATATTATATATAAAATACAGTGACATCATAATGGCCACATTTAAATGTGTTAAAAGAATATTGAACAATCATTGTTTTGTGAGGCAGTAATTCGCCATCCACAGAAACGGTATGTTCTTTAACCATTAGACGGATGTGTGTGTAAGTGTAGCTCGAATAATTCTTATAAAAACATCATATTATATTGGATATACTAGTGTTGTTACAAAATAAAGGAATAAAAAGAGTTTATGGGGTTGGAGAAGCAAAATAAAACATAAGAACACAAGAAAAGACACTACCTTTAAATCGGGTAACTCTTTTTGATTTGAGCTCAAAGGCTTCCTTGGAAAGACTTCTGCCCAAAGTGAGGCTTCTAGGAGTAAGATAGGGATGTGGAGAGACAAAATGGGAAGGTTTTGGCCGATCCAAAGGCTTGAGAGGTGTGGGTAAGGTGGTATAGGTGGGGGCCTTTTATAAGAGGAGAGGAGGGAAACTCTTGGAAAGTTATAAAAGGTTACTTTATTATAAAATGCTTTTCAGATTTTAAGGGTCCCAAAATTATATATTTAGAGTATAAGCTGATAAGAGTTATAAATACACCCATCCAATAGGTTTTTTACAAGTGTAGGTCTTAGATTTTACATTATCTTTTCATTTTATTTAAATCATTAAATAATGAGGTAATCACTGCATCATCATGATGTCATAAATAATTTAGTTTTTTTAATGTATAAAAATCATAAAAAATACGATAATGTACGAAATATTTTTATCTTTACAATGAATATTTATAGTAAAAAATATGACTTGTATAACCCCATGTAAAAATTGTTTTAGTAAAACAATACATGTTTGTGTCATTTTTACTTTTACTTTAAATAAAACGCATTAATGTCATTATCTTACCCAAGTGGCTCCCTGGGGTCCCAAAAATAGACCCATGGGTTGTAATGGTCGGCCATGAATCATCCAATAGGGTTAGGACAAGTGTCAATATATTTTCATTTTATTATAATATCATTTTTACCTTAAATCACACTAATTACCTTTAATCGCGATTAAAAACTTAAAAGTTACTATTCACCAAAAAATTATTTTAATCCCATTGAAGAAAATTTTACTTCCTAATGGAAACCATGTATGTAGGATTTTTGAAATTAAAAACACAGTGGTGGTAAAATTTCATTTAAACGAAAAATCAGTTTTTTAAGTACCACTTAGTGGTTTCACTATTCATCAAAAATTGATGTTTTTCCAAAAAATACCAAGAATTCACCCTAAGCTATATTTGATATTCCGAATTCAAAAATGATGTCTATTTTAAAAAATTCAAAACATATAAGTTAAATTAATTAATTTAATAATTAATTCCCGCTGTCAGAACAAATAGCGTGTTTTTATGAAACAATATATATCAAAAGATTGACACTAGTTTAAGTCCAATTTCAAAGTGAAATTAATTCCAATTAACACTATTGGATTAAATGGTAAAAATATATTCTAATTTAACTTTAAAACCAATTCAAAAAATAATCTAACCATATAAATAAATTAGATTAAAAAGAGGTTTTGAATTAAAATACAACATTTTTCACTATTCATTAAAAAATGAACTTTATCGGAAAAATACCAAAAATTTACACAAAGTAAATTTTGATGTCCCGATTCTAAAGAATAATTTTATTTTTTCAAATATAACACATAAAATTTTCAACAAGTGGATTTAAAATAGGTTCGCCATTAAAAGGTGGTTAATCGACCTTTTAAATAATATTAGAATGTTTACGCTTAAAATTGGATTCATTTGCATTTTTAATCCTCTAACATTTATTGTAAAAAGTAAAAATATTTGACAAACATATATAATAATTTTGTAGTTAGTTCTGTTCATTTCCGTCATTACAATGGCTAGGTGTTAACTACCATTTAAAATAAAGTTATTTTATTATTAGAGTGCAACGTAATATTTCAAAGGAACTCGTTATTGCGTATTGGGTAAGCCATCGATCATGGCGTTCCATTTAAATTAATATTAAAATTTTATTCACAAATAATAATAAATATAAAAATGTCATATTATTTATTTACCTGGGGTGTTACACCATGTGCCTTAACCATTTTTTCTTGGAGGAGGTGGTGCACGGTTGGTGAAACTGTACAAGGGGGAGGTGAAACCACGAGGGATTAGATAGAGCTATCCTGCATGGTTATCACATAGTTTTTCAAATCACGCAGGCTCCCTAGGAGATAGTGTGACGTAGACCCCTCTCAGGCGGAGGGTGGATCATGGTTGGAAAATGGTTTGGCCAACCGTGTGGCCAAACCGTGCACCTCATTAAAGATGGGGACATCCCCCATTTCCCCCCTTGGGCTTTAAGTTTTCTTACCCGATTTTCCTTCAAATTATTCCTACAATATCCAAGGGTGATAAACCCTTCCTCCCAAACTACCAAAGGATTAAAATCATCTTTTTCTAAGCCATTTTAAGTGCCATTAGGTGTGGATCGAAGCTCTGAGTGAGTCTAACACTCATCTTCCTTCTTTTTTTTTGGATCAGGTCTTGTGGAATCATTCTTATTCTTTCGAAGACCTAAAAATATTTTTTCTAATGGATCTTAGGTTAGGGTTTGAAATGGTATTCAAATTCAAATCAAAGTCCAAGATCAAGTGAAATCTCATCTTTGAAATTGAGGTAGGTGGTCTACAAGTTATATCCCATATTCTTGAGGTTAGATTTATGTGTATGTGGTTGTGTGATTGTGCTATTGTCTTTTCCATTTGGTTTTCTTGGTAGGAATTGTTAAATTGGTTGGTTAAATGATGAATTGAACCCTTCATTATCCTCATGGGATGTATTGAGTTTGAATGTACTGAGATAAAGGCCACCCATGGGGTGTGTCGCTCCTTTGAACATAGAAGTGGGTTGTCAATTAAGGAATTAAAGGGATAATGAGATAGAAACCATGATAATTATTTTAGCATGTTGACATGAGTTATGAAATGAATCTGATTATAATTGTGTCTACTTTTTGACATGGCATAATGAGGCATTTGGTATAATGTTATTGAGTTAAATGGGTTAAGGTATGTAAATGGTAAAATTGTTAATGGGTTAAGGCATGTAAATGGTAAATGTGTTAATGGGTTAAGACTTGAATATGGTATCAATGTTGATGAGTTATGGTTTGTAAATGGTATATGTGTTAAATGGTTAAAGAAGCATGTGCACATAGATTAGTGGTATGTGTGGGTTATTGAACTTGAGGCTCTATGCCCACAGGTTAGCTTAGATTGAGGCTCTAAGACACACCCATAAATGCACGGGTTAGGGTGTTAGATTGAGGCTCTATACCCATAATGAATTCATGGGATATGAATACCTAGACTGAGGATCTGAGGTAAGTGTTATGTATTGTTTTGTGTAATGTTTTCCCTAGTGATTTAGGGAATTTGATTCTTTCCCCCTATGAATATTTTATATGACCAACATAGACCGAAGTGTATTTAATGAAAATGGATAACCCATGAAACAAATGATGAAAGTTTCTAAAGTGAACCTTGTTAATTAATGGTACCCGATTTATCTTTTATTTATCATGTTATTCATTATGTACATGCATACACTATCTGTTTAGACTGTATATTTTGTATACATCATTGGTGGAGGCCTACTGAGTTTTACTCACACCCTATTTAGGCCGCCATTGGGTGCCTGAGTTGACTTCATGGTTATAGGTCAGGAAAAGGGAAAAATCCCTATGATAGAGGCTTGATCTAGGGATTAGGGATGTGCATGGATGAGGGATCTAAACTTAGAGTTAGGACCCATTTTTGGGAATCTTTAGTTGTCTTTATTTTGGGTTTTCCTTACACTTGGAACTGTATGACATGTCATACCATACTTTCTATTTGGTTGTGGGCTTATACCCAGTTTTGGGGAAATGGATTTTTGATGCATGTTTATTGTTTATTTTTTCCCTTTATTTTATATTTCATCTAATGTGTCTTAATCTAATAAAGTGGGTATCCCTACATGTTTTGTGAGACCCTCACTACTAGTTAGTAGCCATTGGTATAGGGGGTGGGGTGAGGTTATGTGGTGAACCGACTTAGGGCACCAAATTAGTGAGATCGGGTTAGGAAATTATAATGTATCCAGATAGCCATTTATAAATTTTATTTCCTTTGTCCAAAGATTATTCCTAGAATTATCCTATGCATGCAAGATAGATATTTCATGCATAGAGGTTCATGGTCTCATCTACTCAGTATCTCAACCTTGGAATAATGATGGTAACCATGGCTTCGATCGATGATGATATGGATGTCAACTCTAGTATATGGTACCCTTCAAGCATCGCTGAAGGTAGAATATTAAAAGGTCTATATTGAATGGTCTAGATCATATTGATCAAATGGATTCAATATATCCATATATTTTTAAACATGGTTGAACAGTCCCGCTATGCCAATGTGCCACATCAATTTTGTAGCATGTTGATGCGATTCCTTATTAATCAACCCATCCCAATAAACAGATATTCCAAGTTAGTGGGGGGATCAAAATCTACACACACACCCACACACCAGCCACTATGGAACACCTATATAGTTGAATTAACTGGACCACTTTCATGCACACTAGCACATGAGCACACTCATGTTGTCCTATAATCACCCCACCAATACATCTACCATTATGTGGGCCTGCGAGTCAGCTAACTTGCATGGTTAAGTTCCTCCTCCTATAATGTGGGGTTGTGCTGGCTCCTAGATCAAGTGGTTGGCCACTTTTTTTGCAATAAGTTATAAATTATCTAAGTGAACATTCCATATTAAAATATATACCAAACTAAAGATTCTTTAAATCTTTAAGAGTTAATCATGAAATAAAAAATACTCATAAAAAAACATATTTTTCATGGACTTTACCTCTTCTTACATTGTTATAAAAAATGTTTTATTCTTAACACATGTCTTAGAACATTAAATTCACTTCAATAATAGTCATAATTCAAGGAGAATTGTCCAAGAATGACATAAAATACCATAAAGTGAATCCATAATAATTCTACAAGAATCACTACTTCTCACCATAAACTCTTCAAACACATATTGGCACATCATTAATAACAAATGCAACATTGATCACAACATGAAGGTAAAAGTATCACTCAAATAAATGGAAGATTAACTAAGAAACTTATTTAATTCACCATAAAAACCTTTATAAGTGATCATGGCTAAGAGTTTTAGAATTAATAATTTGAATCCCTCTAATGACAACATGTATATACTCAAAATTTCTCTTCACCTCAAACATCTCGAAAAATGGGTTTATTGAAAGGTGAAATAGGAATCTTCAAGAAATTACTCAAACTATGCTCAGGGAATATGACTTACTTGTCTATTTTGGGGCTGGAGTTATTCATAAAATTTTTTATGTGATCAATAGAGTTCTTATCAGACCTATCTTGAAAAATTATCCATATGAATTATGTAATGGTAGAAACCCAAAGTAAATTACTTTATAGTTTTTGGATGAAAAGTCTACATTCTAAATACAAATAAGAATCTAGATAAATTTGAAAAAAAATATATGAAGTAATTTTTATTTATTATTAAACCACTAGTAAAGCTTATATAGTCTTTAACAAGAAATATAATGTTGTGAAAGACACTTTTCATGTCACTTTTTATGAGATATATCTACATGAACTCAATCCTTCTATATAAAATCTCGATGATGATATGTCAAACTTGAATATCAATAATACCTCTATAAATTATGATCTTTTTACTGATTTACCTAATGAATCTTCTAGAAAATACCTTAAAATTATTCCTAACCTTGAAGAAGACTTGAAAAAACTAAGTATGTCAGTCCCTAGAACCATTAGAACCATCAAAAAGCATCCCCTGGATGCTATTGTAGGAGACCTAGATAAAGGAACTGAAACCCAAGCCTCACTAAGAAACCAAGTCAAACATCATGCCTTATTATCACAACTTGAACCAAAGAGCATTAATAAATCAATTAATGATGAACATTGGGTAATGGATATGCAAGAATAATTAAATAAGTTTGAAATAAATAAAATATTGGAATTAGTAGATAGACCTAAATACTACCTAACCATTGGAACCAAGTGGGTGTATAAGAATAAGGTCAATGAGTCTGGCATAATTATTAGAAATAAATATATATTAGTTTCAAAAGGTCATAATCAATAAGAAGTTATTGACTCTCAAGAAACCTTTTCACTTGTAGCCAGACCTGAAGCTATCATGATACTTCTTTCATATACAACAAATATAAATTTTAAATTGTATTAAATGAATATTAAGAGTGAATTTATAAATGGTTATATTATTGAGGATGTTTTTATTGAAAAACCCCTGGCTTTTAAAATCCTCATTTTCCAAATCATGTTTTTAAATATAACTAAATACTTTTATGGTTTAAAATAATCTCCTAGAACTTGGTATGATAGGCTCAACACTTTCCTTATTTCAAATGGTTTTACCAAAGGTGTTTCTGACCCTACTCTATTTATAAGAATAAATTCAAAGGTTTTTAATTAGTTCAAATATATATTGATGATATTTTTTTGGATCATCCAAAAACTCCTTGTGTATTGAATTTTCAAAAATTATGAAAAATTAATTTTAAATGAGTTTAATGAGTGAGTTAAAATTATTTTTTGGTTATCAAATTTTTCAAAACAAAGATGGAATTTTTTTAAAGTAAATAAAATACACAAATGATATTTTAAAACATTTTGGTATGTATAACACCAAAGGTAGTGATACTCCTATGAATAAAATATATAATTTAGAACTGGATGAAACTAGAAAGTTGACCAAAATTATTATAGAGGTATGAATGGAAGTTTACTATAATTAACTACTAGTCAACTTGAAATCATGTTTAGTGTATCTACATGTTCTCATTTTCAAGTAAACTCAAAGAAATATCATTTGAATTTTATAAAAATAATTTTCAAGTACCTAAAAAATACAACTAATTTTGGACTATTCTATTATAGAGGAAATGAATTTTAATTAGTTAGTTATTCTGATGATGATTTTAGTAGTTGTAAGTTAGATATAAAAATAACCTCTAAAACATGCCATCTTTTGGGAAAGTCTCTATTTTATTGGTTTAGTAAGAAGTAGAATTCTATTGCATTATCTACTGTTGAATATGATTACATGGATATAGGTAGTTGTTGTGAAAAAAATATATGGATGAAACACACTTTACTAGAATATGGTTATCAATTTTGACATGTCCCTATAAATTATGACAATAAAAGTGCTATTAATATTTCTAAAAATCATTTTTCTCACTCTAGGAAAAATTATATTGATATAAGATATAACTTTTTAATAGACCATTTTCAAAAGGGAGATATTACTCTTGAGTTCATTCGTGAAAAATATCATCTTGCTAATATTTTCACAAAGCCTATGAATATAGAGAGATTAAATTATATTATACATGAGTTGGGAATGATTAATTATTCCTAAATTATACCTTTAGTTTTTAACTCTTGTATTTTTTTTAATTCAATTAATTAATTATATTATTAGTGCTCAAAATCTATGTTTATTAATATTTATCTTATGTAACTGTGAAACCTAGTTCATATAGTCAGTTAAGTGACTATGAGACTTTGTTCATATGGTCAGTTGGCCTACTCTGAGATATTTAAGTTACAATAAATACATGTACAGTTAACCTACCATGAATATTTGTGCATTATATTTTAATAAATTGTTTTTTTGTTAGTTTCTATAGTTTATTATTACTTTATTACCTAACTGATTTAATAAATTTCAAATTATAATTTTAGTCATCTCATATATCTTCCTTAAAAATAATTTCTCCTTTTTGAAGCCCCACTTATTATCTCTCTTAAATATCTCTTAAAATCCTCTTTCTCTCTCTTTGACTGGAAATCGAACCTCTAAAGTTTTGAATCACAATGTAAGGATGGATAGGATGAAAATAAATCATGATGATTCATCTCCTACTAGATTTCCTCTTTCAAAGAGATCTAAAAAGGACTGAGGTATCTTGAGCACTACAGTCAAGCCTTGAAATCCTTATCTATTGGACCAACCTATTTTTGTGAAAAAATAAGTAGATTAAAAATGGATATAATGGTAATACATTTTATCCTAAGTTGGTTAAATATTTTTATGAAAATATGTAATTTCTTTATAAAGATTCAAGGGATACCATTTGAACAATGGTAAATGGAGAAAATATGGTCTTCTCTTCAAAGATCCAAGATAAATGATTAAGTGTGACTCATATAGGAGAGTATGGATATTATAAAAGATCATATCCTTTAAATTATTCTCATTTTGAGTTTTTAATGCCCTTGAGAAATTAAATGGGAATAAGACTCCCATAAGAACAACTATCATGGAATTAAGTGGAGAATGTAGATTGTTGGTGAAGTTTATTCAACATATCATTAGTACTAGAAATGGGGACTTCAGAATCTTCAAGATTTTTTCTTTCTTTATTTTATGAAGAATGGAATACAAATAAGATTATTGATATATGTCATGAGGCATATGGTTGATCTATTTAAGTCCTCATAAAAGTTTAATTCCCTTTCTTATACTAAATTCATATAAGCCCTATTTTTTTAAAGGATGAGTTCCTAAGGGGGAGGAAAAATTCAATTCCACTGATGTTTTTTTCCTAAATTATAAAATATTTAAGCATATGAAAGTGAACTGGAACCCTAGGGAAAAGGAGTGGGTAGCTGATATTGAAAAGTTTCATAAGAAGTTCAACCATTTTATAAATACTATTAGACCAAGAGACCAAGTGTATCTTGTTTTAGAACCTTATGAGATAGTTGAGTATTATTTTTATGATAATGAAGTTTCTTTGAAAGTTAAAGAAGAAGAAATAGAGGTGGATAAGTTTAGTGAGGAAGGAGGGGAAGTTCATGAGGATATCATGGATCTATCTCCTGTAGTGTTTTTGGGCCTCCTGATTTTCCTATACTCGTTCCCTCTCAAGTATAAGAATTTTAATATGAATACATTAATGACACAAAAGTATTAATGAGTGGTTTTGTTGAAGAAATTCCACTGAAAGATAATGACTTAGGTGAGTCAGTGAGAAGTGAAGAAGGTTCTGAAAAGTATTCCACTTTAAGCCCTATCATTGGAAGTAATCCTAGTCTAGGAGTAAGAGAACAAACTTCTCAGGGGGAGGAATTTGATGATGATGGACATGGGGGAAGTCCACCTGAGCATGGTAGACCTACCACCTCTTCTGTTCATAAAGAATTTGAAGGATCTCTGATTACTGAGATTGATTCTCAAGAAAGAGTTGAAGTACCTCCTATTATTACATCATTTGATCAAGTTATGGAAGAAATGTTTGACCCAACTCCTACCAATGTTTTTGGTGAACAAATTACTAGAAATGTGGAAGATAATTCTACATATTTTGAGACTAATGAATATTTGAATGAGTTCAAATAATATTTTATGAGTGTTTTAAAGTAATTTTTATTAGTTTTGGTAACCTAGTAGAACCAATTATAGAAGATTAAATATCAAGGATAGCCACTCTGGTTATCTCTCAATTTCAACTAAAACACCATCTCAAGATAGATCTTATGAAAAATGAGATTGAGGGATTAAGATATGAGGTTGGTGCCTTGAAAGAATATCTTCTCGATATGATGTTAAAGTTAGACCAGAGATTACTGAATGTAGTTTTTCATTCTTATATAAGTTTATCTTTCTTAATATTCCTCATTACCTTCTCCTATTCCTATGAAAAGTTATTTTAGTTAAGATGGAATCAAAAAATTTATAATATATGAGTTTAAATTAATTAAGGCTGATTTTTAGAAGATTAGTGAAATGGAATCTGAGGTATTTAAAACACAAGATGCAAAGACCATGGAACTGGTTAGAAAGGTTGTAAAGAAAGCTAGTAGAGATAGGGACACAATTAAAAGGGACATTGATTTCTATCTTAGTAGAATATTTACTAATTCAAACCTAAAAATCATGTTTATATATTTTTCTAGTGATCTCATAATTCCTCCTCTAACCCAGGCTTTCAAATATCAAGAGTATAAGTTAAAGGTTATTACTCCTATTCTAGAAGCTTTTTTAGAGAACAAGTAAGATTATTTTCAAGACATGTAGCATGGTTCTAGAGCTATAAAGGAATTCACTAGATTAATTGATCCATACCTATATACTGCTAATACATCCATTCTGGAACCTCTTTCTATACCTGTTTCTTTATCCCCTATTTATACCACCTGTTCTACTAACCCTTTTGGCATGTCTACTGGATAAGCAGTTCAACATCTTCTCCCTATTTCCATGTGCGTGGATATTCAAGAACCTACTTATATATCTTCAACACAATTTACACCTCCCTACTTAGACTCCAATGCTAAAGTAAAGGATCCTATTATTACTTATGACATTAGGGATATTATCCCATATTATGATTTTGATTTAAGTACCTGATAGAGATTATTTTGGTAATATTTTTTGATCTATTAATAAAATAATTTCTTTCATTTATTTGTTTTTAGTATTTTTACATTTCCTTTGTTTGTATATTTATAGTATTTTTCCATCTCTCTAGATTAATATTTTGATAATCCCAAAAGGGTGAGAAATAATGTTGTTTCAATCATGATTTGTGATAATAAAAATGGGGAGATTGTTGGCTCAATATATAATATCTTTATTTTAATACTCAAAACTCATGTTTCATTTATTTTAAATTTAATATCACATTTTCCTAAATCTTATAAATTTTATATTAACCTTACGTAAGTATGAATGTACCCTTAAAAAAGTTTTTATATACCTTTATGTAAGCTTTATAATTTTTTCTTTAGCCTTACTAGAGCTTTGAAAAATTTGTTTTACCCTTATGTATGAATTTATTTACCTTTATGCAAGTTTTGAAAAATCTTTTGTACCATTAAAAAGAGTTATATTTACCCTTACATATTTTTTTTCAACCCTTGCATAAGCTTTATAATTTATTCTTTACATTTAAACAATTTAATTTTACCATTATGTGAGTATCTACTTATACTTATGTAAGGTATGCAAAGTTTGTTTTACCTTTATGCATCTCTTAGCTTACCTTTATGCAAGAATAAAATAAAACTGAAGTGACCAAATGAATAAATTAAATGAACACATAAATAAATGAAGTGACCAAGTGAAGAAATTGAGTGACCACATGAATAAATGGAGTGAGCACATGAAGAAATGAAGTGACCACATAAAGAAATTAAGTGACCACATGAAGAATCAAAGTCATCATGCCAAGTGACCATGTTAAGTGACCATGTCAAGTGAAAATGTCAAGTGAACATAGAAAGTAACCATGTCAAATGACCATGGAAAGTAACCACAATTTCCAAGTGACCATAAGACAAAGTGATTGTTCTTAAGAAAATCTTAAGTGACCGCATCTAACTTAAGAAATGAGGAATATTCAAATCTTCAATGGCTATATTTTGGAAGAATTTACTAAAAGTCAGACTATTTAAGGATACTAGATCAAAATAATGATTATGAGGATTAATTTATGAATATATTCCAATGACTAATGATAGGATGTTCATTATTTTAGAAGCAGATCCATTCATGGAAAAAAGTTACTATGATGAAAAAGTGATATGTTGATGAGATTTCCTACTTCATTGTGTACTTCCATGACACTTTATTCTTTGATATCTTAATGAAACACTAAGTTGAATATTTTTAAAGGATATATTTAAAGAAAATTAATCAACCAAATATGATCAAATTGAGTTGCTTCAAACCTTGTCTTTTCCCATCCTTTTCTCTTTCAGTTTTTATCTTACTATTGAGATATGTCTACATTACTTTGTATATTCATTAACACATGCTTCTAAATTGTATTGGAGAGTACTAGATACTATCACTTTTATTATTTTTACTCTTATTATACCACAAAAAACTACGGAAGAGGTGTATGTAGTGTGGAATTCCTTGTTTAAAGTTGTTTGTAATAACATGATCTAGGTTATGGATCAAGTTTATTATTTAATAAACCACTTGGCAGTGGGTGATTTCCAAGTAGAGAGAACTAGGTCTCAGCTTGAGATTGAACCTATTGTTTTTAATCTTCTAGGTGTTTTATTTGTTTTATTTATTATTTTTCTTTAAAACAAACCTATTTTTTTGTTTTCAAAACTCTTTAACAAAACAATTCTTTTTTAGTTAACTTTAATTAGTGTTTTATATACCATGTTTAATGTGATTAGATTTATTTAAAAAGTTAAAGTGATTTTGAAATTGTTTTATTTAGGATGTGATCAATAATTTGAGAAATCTCTTGAAAACATTAAATTATATATTTCTACTATGTTAGTTAATTGGGTTGTATTTATAAATTAGGGGATTTAGTTTAAATCTTTTTAAATATAATTTTTAATTGAAAATTTAATTCACACCATTTTGAATTGTACACTTTGACCAACACAAAATGAAATATAAAAAATTAAAGAATAAACATTATCACACAAATAAGTAAAACATCCAAGGAATATATGGACTTATAATGTCGATACATAAGTATCCAAAAATAAAACCAAAACTGAGCAATTACTAACCATCTCCGTGTAACCCAGATTCACTCACCACATCCCATGATCCCATCAGTAGACTAACTTGAACATAATCAAAGAATGAGGGAGAAAGAAAGAAAATGGCCAGGGCACCTGAAACAAAAATAGTAATAGCTGCATATACGCATTGGTATAAACAAGATGTGATATGAACATTCATAGTATGATTTCACCAAAGAGTTTGTGTAATTATATAAAAAGGAAATTTTATTTACACTAGTTTGAAATTACACAAAGAAAATAGGTTTTCATGAGTAAGCATAATAAAATAAACAATTTTCCATTTTAATTTTTCATAAATCTCATCTTTACTTTTTAATAAAAACCAGAATGAAACAATCTATTTCACATATCACTTCGAAAAACTTTCTTTAAAATCTCACATAACCCTTAAATCTAATTCTTTCCTTGGAAACACCTTTTTAAAATAGTATTAGGACAACAAGTCATTTTCCACAATTTTATATCCCATTTTAAAATAATATTTTGAAAACAACCATTGGGATTCACTTTTAAAAACATTAATAACATAACACCTTTTTGATTTAAATCCATTAAAGAAGTTAAAGAGTGTCCTTCCCTTTTCATAATTCCATGAAAAACCAAATTTTCACCCCTTCCATGACCCAAATGGGGTAAAATACCTTTTAACATCACATTTAATTTAAAAAAAACCATTAAGCATTTACGTCAAATACTTGAACCTTAACACCACTTTGAAAAAAAAGTAATCCATTAAAATACACTTTATGCCAAGTATGAGTTCACATGAAATCATTAATAAAATCCATTAAGCTATTACATATAGATATAATTTCATCAATAAATTATTTAAAATCATCAAGAATCTAATGAAAATACAAATAAATAAAGTTCACAAAATACCTACCTTGGTCCAAGGAATAACCCCTCACAACGAGACACAATGCATTGTCTTTGATGGTGAATGATCAAACAATCATGGTGATGACCCCTATAACCCTTAAAGTAAAAAATCCCAACATTTGAACCACCTTGAACCCTAATATTGTCCCAAAAACCCCTAGTATTCTTGAGATAGAGTGAAACTAGGAGAAAATAGAAGAAAGATGAAGTAATAAGGGATAATAATAGGAATAAAGGGGTTTACCTCAAGAAATACATTTGGAATCAAATATTGGAGGATCAAAGATGAAGGATGAATTGAGTGAGATATCCATTCATGTGCAATAATGTTGGGTTGAATGAAAATGAGGGAGGAAGGGGTCAAAACCTCTTAAATTGAACAAAGGTATAATTGGAAACTCAAAAATTTAAAATCTAGGTAGCCTACACATTTAGGCCACATAGTTTGGTAAATAGTGCACTGAACCTATATTTGACACTAAATAGGTACTGGCCACCCACATGGTTTGGTCATAAGGTTAATATTAACCATGTACCAACCATGAAAGTCACCCCTAGTAACAAAATGTGTCACCCAGTCATATAGAATAGTCCACATGGATTAGAGAACCATGCGATAACTGTACAACACCCCAAAACTTAAAAAATTTAAGAGAAAAATACTCAAAACTCAAGGTAAAGGATAAAAAACAATAAATCAATTAAATAATAGGGAAATTAAAAATCAGGGTGTGAAAATCTTGGAAATGATTTAGAATGATGAGAAATTTTATAAAATATAGAACAATGACCCTCATGGAAATCTTTCTAACTTCTTTGAAATTCATGACACATTTAAGAATAATTATGTATTTGATGACACTATATGACTCTATGGATTCCCATTTTCACTGATTGAGCTTGCAAAGGAATGGTTAAAGTCACATCCACTGAGCTCCATTATGATTTGGGAAGAGCTCACCTGATGTTTTATTGAGAAATACTTTCCACCAGTGAAGGTGAAAAAACCCAAAAGTGATATATACAATTTCTCATAAAAATATGAATAATTGACTTATGTGGATTGTGAGAGATTCAAAGAGATGTTTTGAAAGTTTATTATATCACAGATTCACCTTATGGATTCACCTAAAAACATTATACTCCTGACTATAAAAAAATTAATGTTTATAGTTGATTCATCCACAAGAAGATGATCGATGAGGAAGAACCATATAAAATTACAAGCCATTTTGGATGAATTAACTAATACTATTTCACAATAGTAATATGAGAGAGGCTTGATCAAGATAGGTGTGTATTAGGTTGATTATATGACCAAACCGAACACTCAACTTGAGGCCAAAAGATGGAAACATTTCTATCTATTCAAAATCAAAAATCACCCTTTGAGCCTCCCCAAGTGATCTCCTATGAAATATGTGGAGGCCCTCACCTTTTCCAAAATTTTCAATCTAGATAAGAATAAACCTTGATGGGATAGGTAAAATTCATTAATTACAATTAGCCTCAACCGTACTACCAAATCAATATGGACAAGGGGTGAGGTTGGTTTAGCAAAATCAAGGTTGGAGAGCTGGTGGTGGAAAAAATTACATTTAAAATCTAGTTACTTTGGGGTTTTATCAAGGATAGTATGAACCTAGACCCTATAGAAGACAATGAAAATTTTGTTGACCATATTTTCAGCAACAACAATAATACAATCCCCAAAAACAAGAATACTAGCCCCATTTCAAGGAGATGGTTACCAAATGCATCAAACAAAATGACCAGTGCCGTAGTCAAGTTGATATCACCTTTCAAAAACATGATAATTATTTATAAAATCATTAGGGATCACTCTAGAATATATAATCATAGTTGGGAAAACTTTCCCAAAAACTAATATAGAGGCCCCTTGGTGTTTTTTAGGTAACACTGGATTCCTAAGAGAAGAGGCTAAGGAAATCACCTTATGAAGTGGATGAGATATGTAGGAGAAAGTTTAGTTGAAAGAAGAAGAGAATGTAAAGTGGAGATAAGTAGAAGAAGATGAAGTAGAGGAAAGTAATGAAGGGAATTATGAAAAATATGATCAAGAAAATAAAAAGAACAAACCGGTGGAAGACCCGATGGATAAGAAGTGATAAGTACAACTGTATTAGACACCTCAACCCTTTCTAGAGAGGATATGACATGGGAAGATGCAGGAATAGTGCATGAAGTTCTTAGATATCTTTATATAGATTCACATCAATATTCCATTTACAAAGTCAATCTTGAAAATGTAAAAAAACAATAAGTTTATCAAGGAGATGATATTAAATAAAAAATGTTGGAAAAATTAAGAATCATTTCACTTTGTCAAGAGTTTTCATTAATGGTATAATAAAAGCTTCAATTTAAGCTTTGATATCTAGGCTTCTTTTCAATTCATTTCATGATCATATTGTGAACATTCGACAAATCCCTTTTTGATTTGGGATCAAGTGTTAAATTTATGCCACTAAATGTATTAAAGAAGATAAAATTAATTAATATGAACCCCAATTGAGTAGAATTATATTTTGAAGATATATCTGTAATGTACTCTAGTGGAATTCTTTAATACATCTTGGTGAAGGTGGGGAAGTTCATATTCGCCACCAAATTTTGAATTCTATAAATGGAAGAAGAAATATAGGTGTTAATCATTCTTGTTCATAATTTCCTTGATATGGGGAAGGATATCATTGATGTCAACCAAGGTGGTCTGATTTTATAAGTGGGGGATGAGCATGTGAAATACGACCTCACAAGAGCAATGAAACATAAATATGAACTAGAAAATTGTCATCTAATAACCACTATTGAGGATAGCCATAGGTTTCTAGTGACCAAGGAGGAAGAATAAGGACCGTTGGATGAAAAACCAGTTGTGAATGAGGAGGATGATAATAAAGCACTATAATTAGAAGAAGTACTACATGTTGTAGAAAAAATTTCTCAAAAAATATTTCCTGATTTAACCCCCTCCATTATAAAGGCACTGAAGTTGTAATTAAAGCAACTTCCCATAAATCTTCATTACCTTTTATTGGGTGAAGGTGAGTTTCTATTGATGGTTATTAATGAAGGCCCATCTAAAGATAAAGAGAAGTTATTAGTAGTAGTTTTAAAATAATGGAGGAAGACAATTTCTTAGAGAATCATAGATATCAAAGGTATCAACCCCTCAATATACAACCAATAGGTATGAATAGAATAAGGGAGGAAGAAAACATGATAGCCAAAAATAATATTAACCTCAAGAATGAAGGTTGTTGTGAAAGAGGAAGTGTTAAAGCTACTAGATACCAATATCATCTAACCCAATTCTGGTAGTGAATGAGTGATCCCACTTCAGGTCATATCAAAGAAATGGGGCATGAAAGTTGTGAAGAATGATGATGAGTTGATCTCCACCCATACAGTGAATGATTAAATAGTTTTTGTGGATTATAGAAAACTGAATGAGGTAACATGAACGAATCATTTTCCCTTTTATTCATTGATCAAATGTCGGAGTGGCTAGTCAGGTATGAATATTATTATTTCTTGGATGGATATTTTGGGTACAATTAGATTAATATAGAACCCAAGGATCAATAGAAGACTACATTAACATATACTTATATAACCTTATTCTATAAATACATGTATTTTATCATGTATAATACCCACACCAATTTTTAGTGATGCATGAAACATCTCTTTCATTAGATGAAAACAGATTTCTTGAGGTTCTCATAGACGACCTTTCAATCTACGAGTGATCATTTTAAGTGTTCCTAAAGAATCTTGATTTGGTGTATAAAAGATGAAAGGAGACATGAATCATGATAAACTATGGAAAGTTACATTTCATGGTGGAAGATAGAATTATACTTATCCATCCCATCTCTAAAGATGCGATTAAAGTTATCCCATAAAAATTGAAGTGATTAAAGAGTTTCAAAAAATAATAATGACATGGGAGATTATGAGTTTTCTGGGCCATGTTAGATTTTACTAAAGGTTTTTAAAATACTTTTATAGATTTAATAACCCCTCACAAACCTTATAGTAAATTATGTGGACTTCAAATTTATCAAAAAGTGTATAGAGGATTTCCAGGAACCAAAGACAAGGTTGATTACTACTCTCATCATGAAACCAACCACTTAAGAATAAACTTATGAGTTGATGTGTGAATATAATTATTATACGGTGAGAGCAGTTCTTAGGCATAAGATTAATTGGATTTTCAATTTGATATACTATTTGAGAAGGACATTGATAAAGGATTATTTTAATTACATCACTAAAAAGAAGTAATTTCTTGCGATAGTCTTTGATTTTGAAAAATTCATACCTTACCTCATAATCTTTAGAGTGGTTTTCCACATTGATCATGAAACCCTAAAATAATTACTGATGAAGAAGGATTCCAAACCCCTTTTGATCATATGGATTCAATTATTTCTTAAATTTTACATTAAATATTGATATAAGAAAGGGTCAGAAAATATTGTTGATGGCCACCTCTCAAGGATGGATTTACCAAATATATTCAGAGAATAAATAGTGGATATCTAATATGGATTCCTTAATGAGTATTTATTTATATTTAACCTCACAATACAAATATGGTTGATTGATATCACAAAATACTTGGCCATTGGAACCATTTATCCATATTTCTCCTACCAGTAAAATAACATATTTCTAGCTGATGTTTATCATAATTTTTCAGAGGATCCACTATTATTTAAGCAGTGTGGTGATGGTATGATCCAAAAATGTGTTCGTGAGAGAGAGATTATAAGTGTGATGGAGTTATATCACTTATCATAAACTGAAGGTTTTCATGGAATGAAGTGAATTACAACCAAGATTTTAAAAATCATATTTTTCTGGCCAACATTCTATCAAGATGAAAGAACTTTTATAGTAGTGTGTGATTTTTTCAGCATAAAAGGAATATCATAAAAATAATTTTTTTTTCTCAATATCCAATTTTGTAAATTAAAGTTTTTTATGTACAAAGAATTGAATTCATGGACCCTTTATCAAATTCATCCATCCATACTTACATATTGGTGTGTTTCAAACACATCTCAATGTGGATTAAAGCTGAGTCTACCACATCCAACACACTAAAAGTGGTGATAAAATTCTAAAAAAATAAAATTTTTTTTTGGGAAAATTAATGTTGATCTAATAAGTTTTCTTTTAATTTTATGATCATAGAAACCCTCATTTATTTTTCTAATAAAGTAACTTTGAGTGGATTTAAAGTTCATAATTTTTATTAAATAAATTATTTTCCCCCAAAAATTCTAGAAGATTTTTTTTCAATTTTGGTCTTTATATTTGGGTGTGAGAATATTCTACTAAGTATTATAGTCATTCCAAAGAAGTTTGGAATCACTATTCAGAAAGAATAGTTGGACCTAAGATCAGTGTCCAACCCCAAATTTATACTAAATTTTATGTTTAGGAACCTCACATTTGTTAAGGAACCTCACGTTCGGGTAGCCAGTATTTGTTTGATACATAATGTAAATAACCTCTTGTTAGTGGTATACCTCACATTAATAAAAAAACATTGGTATTAATCTTTAGGTTATTAAAATCTACATTTTTAATAAACTATATACTGGATACCACACTTTTGGAATCATCCTCACATAGAGTGATCCCCACACTGATCCAGATGCCTACGTGATTTAAAATTTGAATTATTTTTTTATTTTTGTTACGATTTCATTGGAGTAAATATCTTGGTGAAATGGTTGGAAATACATTTTAAAATATCTAAACTAATAAATTAATTCATCTCAATATCTAAGTGAAGTTATGAATTTCTAAAGCTTTTGAATTTAAAATTTTAAGAGTGTCAATTTGTTTGAAATCATGATTTTTATGATGAATTTTTAGATCTGTTTGACCTGAATTTATCTGGTCTGGTTATTTATTATTTCTTTAATGAATACATCTTGATAATCAATTTTCTCAATGTAATTAATCTCTTTATCTGAAAATAACACTGAAACTTTCATTTCCATGGAAGATAATTTTTATCTAATGTGTGTTCATCCAAATCTTCCAGTTCAACATTTTTAATTTTGAATGAACAATACCCATGTTGTACGAATCTATGATATATCAACTTTAATTTTTTGAAGTTTATAGGACTACACTTATAAGAAAAAATTGTTCTCTCTACAGCTATGTTTGTACTAATTCTATAAAAAAGGTGGATTTAGCTACTAATTTTATATTTAAATATTATTTTTTGTTAGTCAAATTTTCTTCTTGAGGACTACACTTTAAAAAAATACATGTTTATTTGAATATCAATTAATATTTTAGCTATGGTATCAGCATTTGAATGCTTCAATAGAGAATTTATATAACCGAATTCAATCCTTTATTTATTTTTGAATACTCAGGTGTTGAGTATTTTAAGGAATGGTGTTAGTCCTATATATAAAACTTTTAAAATCTGTTGTAACAAGTTATAATTGCTTGTACCCAACTATCAATATTTCTTGAAAATGGATCTTCTAGTGAAAATTACCAAGATTTATATGAGAGTGTTAGTAAAGTAGACTATGAGATCTTTGTTCCCTAAACCAATATAAAAATTGTTGTTCTATTTTTTACTTTCCACATCATATTCTTTTTATAGAAAAGAAGATAGGTTTGATTTAAAAATTCAAGAGGGATTGTTTTTAATTTAGTCAAGTGTTTTTAAAAGGACACAATTAACGCCCTATTTTTTCTTTATCTTTGTTATCTTGGACCAAAAATTGGAATTAATTGGTGGTCTTTTAATTTTTATTTTTTTCAGCCTTTACAAGCTAGAGGTAAATATATAAAAAAATATTGACGTAAATGAATGATCTTAATGAATGAATTTCTATGTTATAAGATCCATATTTTAATGGTGAAAATTATGGATACTAGAAAGCTCACATGATTATATATTTTAAAAAAATCTTAGTTTTAAAGTTTATTTGAAAGTTTTCAAGCCTTATGAAATCCCTAAATATAAACCATAAAAATAGGATTCTACTAAGGAAGTTGAATATGATATGAATTCAAGATTCATTAATGCAATTATTTATGGGCCTAGACTAACTTAGTTTAATTTTGTCCCTTAGTGTATGTTTCATCCCCAAATGTGACACACGAGGCTAGAATAGACTAACTAAAAATTAAATTTTTATTATATAAAGATGCACAACACGCCCCATTAATCACACCAAATGGGTTTTGTTCATGGAACTGAAAACACCCAATGATTCTATATCCATGAATAACCCACTTTCTAAAGGGAGTTTCTCATTGGGAAGTTTGGCCAATGATACTTAATAACTCACATTGGTTGAGAGGATGAGAGGTCGGGCTCATCACATCCTCTTAGGGGGGCTTGTTGCCTAATTTGGGAAACTCTTATAGATTTATTATATATTCATGAATCTTTCATTAAATACCAAGTAAGATGTGGGTCACTCTTGAATTAACAATAAATTATTAGCATGTATAGAATTTAGAATCATATTCATGTATATGAGGTTATTAATTAATGGAGACATTTGTATGTATCCAAGGTTATCCATCAATGGTATCCTCTTATGTACTAATTAGAGGTTATTTGGTCATTATTCTGATGATACTGGTTTTCATCCTCATAGTGGGGAACTCTAGAGTGTATCATCATCCAGGGAGATGGGAGTTATTTTGATGTTGAGATCAAAACCATGGATGGGCTTCCTACACATTCTTGTAAAAGGAAATAGAACCCACATAGTTTGGTGCCACTTAATGAGCCACATCATACCTTTTAAGTTCATGTGATAAGGACCAAACCATGTTTTTTAATTTCATATAATGAGTAAATCTCTGATAAAGGTTCCTAGTCAAAGTTTGGTGTGGGACTTATGCCGAAGAGTCTCGAGAAACCTAGAAAGGATATGGATTCCTAGGATGAGTAAGTCTATAATGGGAATGTGGCCTAGAGGGAATTAGGGTTGATTTGGGGTGATGGGTTGGAAATTATGGAGGCTTCCTATGTATCCCATTTGTATAGGAATCAAATCCCACAAAGTTCATTTGTGAGGACCCACACCTATAGAGTCTCTTTGAAGGTTTGTCTTGCAGGGGAGTATGTCCCTTTGATAGGATTGAGTTAGGGAATACACCTATGAGTATTCCCATAGGTTTGGTTATGATTGGGGCTTATATTGAATAAGAGGACCAATTTTGATGTTGTAGATTGTGCATATATCATGGTAACCATCAACCTCTAAGCCCATGTGAGTCATACTTAGTGTGAGAAATAAGAGGAATTAGAAGATCTAAGAAGCCACAAAATCTACTCTATCTGCTGATAGATGAGACCAAAACCCAAAGGGATAGGTAAACAAAGTAGGCTATGATTCCCATTCCCTCCCATCGTTTTACCCTAGGCCCAAAGGGAGAGAGAGAGAGAGAGAGAGGGATTTGAAATACCCATATCCTATTTTTTGTCATATAGGATAGTCATGTCTAATGATCTATCTAGATACGACCCATGGGTATGGAAAAGGTGGAAGGAATGAAGTATGAGAAGTCCTAAAAGAAAGGTTAGGGGATTAATCTAGGAGGAATTCCCTAAAATTTATTCTGGGGGGAGGATCTCATTCCCTATTGAAGGGAAAGATAAGCGTGATCCTCACCCTCTCCATATGGAACTAGAGGTCCCTGGTCTTAGATATGATTAGGGAAAGACATGGTCATAAACCTAGTATCTGAGATTGGGAGTTCCCTAACACACTTACTAGGTTTGGGATCCTCTTTACTGAGGTAATGCATACTCACATGCACCCTAAGGACCCTACCCATCAGTTAAGATAAGTTTGGGAAACCTATGACCAAAGGAATGCATACCCAAGTGGGAGACATACTGGTGTGCCTCCTACCATGATTTTTCAAGTTCAGGGGCTTTGATGGAGCTTTTAATTTGGTCCCTCTTAGACAAGGGAGGAAAATGAAGAGAGGATCCACTATCGGTGTCTTATAAGAGGGATTAAGAAGTGGATCGTGCAGGGTAGAGGTTGGGTGAGCTAAGGGTGTCTCACATAGGGTATGCCTGCACGACTTGGGTGTGATTCTTGTAGGTAGGACTATATGCACTGGAAGCCTCAATAAGGTAGTCCTACATGAGATGAATGTGTTTTGGGTGATGAAACACTTGGGAAACAACACTTGGGAGAGGTTTTTCTCAAGTTTTCAAGGGTTTTCTCATGTGTTCTCGGAATTACCCCAGGTTCTTGTCTAAGGAAGGGGACCTGTTCTAGTGTTCTTAAACCATGGGGTAAAGGGTTCCTCATATAGGTGTTATGTATTTTATACCCTAGGAGGACTTTGGTTCTACTACCCCCCTCAATTCCCTATTCTTCAGGTTTTTGAGGGCTACCTGGAAGTTTTCTGAGGGTCTGGGTGAATGAATAGGGTGAGTAGAGCATCATGAGTTCTTTAGGATTTTTCATCTATACAAATTAAGATCCCCAAGGTCAAATTTATAGGAAAATATGGTACCCTAGGTGAATTTGCTATCTCACGTAGGTCTATCACATAGGATAATGTGCAGGTCAGTTGTGCAGGATGATGTACAGGTCTGTCGCATAGGCTCATGCATAGGTACCCTACATGCCGGTGCTATTTTGTGGGACCTATTTGAAGGGAATTTAGCGAGGCATAAAATCCTTGTCTTTCTTCACTTATCTTATTTTATTTTCATTAAGGTATTTTATTTAACACCTTTTCATCCATGTGAAAAAACAGAGTGTCAACTCCCCCCCCCTCAAGATTGGATCTGATTGAAAGAAGAGGGTTTGATCCAGAGATAAAGGGATAAAAAGGGCCCGTTAATCACTGAGGTCATGTGTGCAGGTCTCCCATGAAAGTTTTCTATATTGGTTAGTCACATAGGCAAACAATACATGCGGTCCATGCACAGGGTCTCCCACATCTATAAATAGGTTCTCTAGTTTCAGTAGATGGTCATCACACTTCTTTACCCTCGATCTCACCACGCTAGTGTTCCACACAGTAATTCCACTTAATCTTCTTTATTAAATCATCATTTACATATACAAGGTATGAACCTACCTAAAAGATACATAAATATGGGTGAGTGACCTGCTCAAGGCCTCTTGGGTGAGGGACTTGCATGAGTTCACTTACATGGGTACCCTGTATGATCTCATGACTTTTCCAAATTTCTAAATCTCTAATTTTCTTTTAAAATAAAGACTTATTTATAATGAAAATCTTGGTTCTTCATTGTAGGTTCAATGGATGCTTGGAAGAATAGGGTTTTCTTTGAACAAGATGGAAATCACATTGAGGAGATGGTAAAGCTGTAGGGCCTGACTACTATGATTTACGTGATACTAATCTACCAGATCTGGAGGGTCATATGAAGAAGTATCATCATGATTACCCTAAGAGTAACTATTTTCCCATATATGGCCACAATCATATGAAGGAGGTCTTCATACTAGAGTCAACAAATTACACTCCTCTTTCCTGGTTTCAAGACTATAGGAACTTCACTACTACCAACATTTCTGGTATGGGTACATACATTAATGCTGGGACGTTATCCAAGGCCTATGTATTGCATCAAAAACAATGTGCTCTAGATTTGAAGTTTCATACACTTGAAATCCTCACTATTACCTATCCGTCTTCCATGATTCCAAAACATACCAATAGAAGGGTTGGAGGGAAGACTGGGATCTTCTCTTAGGAGGGGGTGTTAAGCCTAAGTGGATGTGGGAATATTAGGTGTTCTAGATGATTACTGACTTTACTGAGATGAAATTAGTGGACATCTATGAATCCATTTAGGTGTCCTAGACATATGTATATAAGAACTCATAATTCATACCTAAGCTGCTAAGCCTATGGATCCAAAAAATGAACTCTTTATACCTAATGCATGGAGAAGTTGGTATCAGCCTATGTGATGTCCATAAGATCTATGGGGCTATGATACTTGAATATATGTATGATGAGCTCATCCCGCCGAGAGAAACATGGAATAATGTTGAAAGGATGCCAATTCTAGTACACAAGCTATTAAAGATATATCAGGACATTAAGAAGGAAGATCCCCACCCTAGGGAGGATTTTCATCCATAAGCATGGATGAGCACTTTCCTAGATTTGAAGGGGAAAGTCCCCACTTGAAAACATCCTACGGGGTGTCCTAAGATGGAGAAACTGAGATCCCTAGTAAATTATAAACCAATTTGGAAAATGGGGAGTATAACCAATGGGGGTATAAACCTAAGTCCAGTGTAACTACAAAGACACATCTTTCAGTATTTTTAGCCATGTGGCTAAGTGTAAACCTACTGCCTATCTGTGACTCTAATATTAGCATGAGGCTAGGGACATTCGTTATTATGGCTAAGCTAGCAGAGAAGAAACAAATAGGGTTTTAAATCTTTATCCTGGAAAAGATTCACTAATTCTTGCTGCATATTCATATAGGGAAGGCACCTTTCAGAGTTGTAGGGCCATTATAAGTGCTGTGGGGATGGTTCGTATCCCATTTTAGGACCTACATCGTTCTAAGTAGAGTTGTGATTCCCAGTGGCCAGTTATGACCATTTTTTAGACTATTTCTGGTGTTCATCCCTTGTCCCTGAATCCTAGTGAGACCTTGGCGAGATTGAACCTATTTAAGAAGTTCAATTTATTCCCATATGGAGGCCCACCTACTGGGATATTTATTGATGATAGAAAGTTTAGTGATGATATAAGATCATACACGATTACTATAACACCCCAATATTTCATAGCAAGTTATTTTCTTTAATTCAATAGCTTGCGCTACATGCAACACCAAGTTCGAGCGCACCACGACTTACCAAACTAGCCGTTCAAAAGCGGTTATGAAAAGTATTAACTGAATTTTAAATTTTACATACTCCATATAATTTTAGAATCCATATTATGTGTTTCTTAGACATAATATAAGAACAAATTCATTTTTTTCAGATAAAAGAAGTATTTTTTAAAAAAAATGCAATTTTGCCACATTTTAATGGAAAACCCTTTTTAAAACCAATATTTAAAAATTTTATATATTCAATTTAATGAAATTAAATTATTCTTTAGAATCTAGACATAAAAATTTATTTTGGATAAATTTTTGGTACTTCTCTAATAACTTTTATATTTTGATGAATACTAAAAAATACTAAATTTTAATTGAAAACAACTTTTTTAATCGAAATAATTTATAGTGTTAAATTATGTATTTGAACGGTTTGGAAGTATAATTATATTATATTTTTAACATTTAATACAATTTAGGTGATTATAATTAATTTCACATTTAAATTTGACATAAACACATGTCAATCTTTTGATAGTTTTTACTTTTTAAAAAACCACTTTTCAGTTTTGACAACGGGAATTAATTTTAAATTAATTAATGAAACTTCTATGTTTTGAATTTGGTAAAATAGAATTCATTTTTTAATTTTTAATATCAAAATTATCTTAGGGTAAATTTTTGGTATTTTTCTGAAAACATTCAATTTTTGATGAATAGTGAAAAACACTACGTTATAGTTTAAAACCGAATTTTTATTTAAATAATTATTTATTTTATTTAAATTTATTTTAAGTAAAAATAGATATATAATACCTATATAAGTTCAATGTAATTCATTGGAGTCATTTTATAATAAAATTAGATGTATACAATTTTATTGAACTTTTTACCGTCTTATACCCGCCTCCTAGGAGCATTTGCAAATTTACATAAAACTTAATTTTACCACTTATGTGAGTTTAATTTCAAACATTTAAGAGACATGGTTGATATTAGTAAGTAAAATGTGGTTCAATAAGATGAAAATAATTTTTTGTGAATAGTAACTTTTTACTTTTATTTACCACGGTTAAAAGTAAATAGGGTAACTAAGGGTAAAAATGATATTATTATTACCATAACACATGTCCTAATTATATTGGATAAGTGTAATTCGACCAAAAACAACCTTAGGAATAAAATACGACCCTTTAGGTCCACTTGGATTAGATTAGGACATTTATTATTATTTAATTCAAAGAAGAGTTAAAAGTGTTAAATTCAAAGTTTAATAACTAAACCATTTTTAATATAGGGTTACACATAAGATAAATTTGACTATAAATATAATTATAAATATAAAAATATTTTCTACATAATGGTATTTTATTTATATTTTTTAGACATTAAATAATTTAATTTATTTATGACACAATGATGATGTAGTAATTACCTAATTAATGAAATATTAAAATAATTGATATTATAAATATCCAAATAAATGTAATTTGAGACTTTTTATGAATTAAACTAATTTTATAGGTTAATATGACATTTTAGGGTTGGTTAGATGATTTTTTTCGAAGTAATAATGCTGTTATCAATTTAGAAAAAACAAAATACCAAATAGTGTCAAAATTGACATAAAAGAGTTTTTAAAACAAATATTATATTATTAATTGATATTCTATTCCTAAAAATATAAGGTTCGGCTAAAATACTTATATAATGATAGGTGTATCATTAATGAACCACTTGGGGTTCTCTTGGAAGTATATAGTAAGTTTATTAACCATATAATATAAAAATACAAAGTGACATGGTAAATGTCAAACTATTTAACTAAGAGTTAAATCTAAAAGATAAAGTTAATATAGTGATCCAAACCTATCTAAAACCTATTGTTTGAGTGGTTTTTGACCCATACCTACCTTATAATTTTAAATAATTAATTTTTTATCCATTATAAACTGAAAATAATTTTATTAAAAAATAATATTCCAATCTTTTCCTAAGGTGCCCCTCACCCCTCTTATAAAAGGGCACTTCCACTTCTCTCAAATTCACACATTAAAAGCCATTTGGATCAGCCAAAACCTGAACAAATATCCTCTAAAATGTCCTTACTTAATCATATAGTCCTTTCTTTAGTCATAAAGACAATATAAGGATCCCTTTTGATCAAATCAAAAGAAAGAACCCGAAGAAGAGGTAAATATTTCATCACCCCTTTCAAGTTATTTTCTTCTTCCACTTCCTCTTTCTTTGTTGTTTCCATTATAAAATAATAAATACAATATCTTCTATATAATGTGATGTTATTATAAAAATGGTACGACCATATTCATTATTCTATCCATCCTATAAATGACAAAGTCACCATACGTGCGTATATATGGATTACCGTCTCCACGTCGTGGTGAAGTTTGTTATTCAAACACTTCATCATTTGGATGAGTATAATAATGAGTATAAATGATGTAAATAATAAATATAACATGATAATGATTCTATATATATGACATACCATCCAATTATATACTATTTTAATATCAAAATAATGATATTGTCACTCGTGCGTATGTACAGATTACCGTCTCCATGAACGTGATGAGATTCATTCCCCATCATAATCATTAAGGAATAATTTTCATTTTATGATTAAAAATAATGTTTATGAACATAATATAATTATGTATATGAATAAAATACACACTATCCATAACAAACATGGCTTACGTAACCAAGCATATAAAGGAAAACGAACCAGTTAACACCCAAAACGATGATACTACTAAAATATTATTACCCGAATGGCCCGAAGGCCTTTATTTTTATTGATTTTTGATAAAACCCATTTAAAGGGATGAGGGGGAACCCTTATAAGTCCCGTAGGCTTAGAGATTACATGGCCCGTAGTCTTATGATCATACATGACCCAAAGGTCTTGGGGAATTCAACCAGACTATCTACAAGGAGCTGCCCCTCCCCAGCATCTGCATCATGATAATTGCTCTCCACCTTTTCATGGTTGTCTAGATAGGCTTCTTATTCAAGAATATGATGGTCCCTATGGAATATCCATACCTTATCATTCTTAAAAATACATTTGGCTCTGATCTGGTGAGTGCACCTGCTCTGAATCCTCTTCTAGGGATGCTCCTTTTTTGTAGAGTCTGTCTGGGGAAACTGAATGTGGCCTGAAGGCCTTGAGGTGGACCAAAGGCCTTAAAGGTGGCCCAAAATCCCTATTTACCTGAAGGCCTAGGTGTCCCCAAAGCCTTAAGGACTCCAAGCCCAAACCGGTGGCCCAACGTGAATAGTTCCAGCTGCTACAGTACCAAATAGTACCTGCTACAGTGTCTCCTACAGTACCCGCACAATGTACTGCACCAGTACTGCACAGTGTATAGTACTACTACAGTACCTGCTACAGTACTGCTATAGTCCTTGGAAATATTCCTCTACCTGTTATAGTACTGCTACAGTACCTGGGTCTTGTGGATGCACTTATGATATCATATATGATCCTCTAATATTGCTTTGTTACTAAAATATTATTAACAAAGCAATATTAGAGGATCATATATGATATCATATTTATGTATATAGTTCTTTTATAATTTAATAACAATTATTTAACTATTATACATGAGTTTAACTTACCCTCGACCAAGGAAAAGTACAAGGAAAGGTGTTTTCATCTCACTTTTATTCCCGTGAGATTCATGCTATATTTTCCACTGCTACCTTTTCTGTGGTGTATGTACTATCCATGATTGTATTGTTTGTGTAATATACTTTAATTTATGGGTATTTACATCATCATTGGATGATACTTCTTTCATGGGGTTTATGTTTCATAATTTACCAAATCGATAAGGGAATTTCAAATTTCAATTTCCACTCATTCGGTTTTACGCAAACTTCATTGATTACTTTACCCCAAGGTTATGTGTAAAATCACTTTTTATTTACTTATGTAGTAATTTCCACTTCCCTTTTCATGGATATACTTTTTATACACATAATAAATCCATTGATAAATTCTCAAGTCATCGATATAAACTTGATAAGAGTAATTTTAACTCAATTTCTATTCATTGAGTTAAACATCCAAGTCATTGGTGTTGTTTTTACAAGAATATGTGTGAATGTCCTCTGATTGATTTACACTGAATATACAATCATATTGAGTGTATTTGTATTTTTCACACATAATAATTTCATTTATTTATCCTTAACCTAAGGATACGATCTTTATAAAGGAATTCATCCCATCTTACATTCCATTGAGACTTATTTGTTGTTATGCACCAATCCACTTTTATTTGGTGTATATACTGTACTTTGACATAGTATATCATGAATCCCTTTATTCTCATGATACTATAAAGTTTTTATTACCTCAATTATTTTTATTCAAGTGTCTCTCATTTGGTTAGGAACTCTAACTAAAATATCATTTTAAATGTTTTAAAAATTTATTATTCTAAATCATTCTCATTAATGTCCATGTTTTAAAAATGGTTTTAAGGTTTTATTTATATGGACATTAATGTTTTAAAATTAAAATTCCTTTTAAAAGTTTCAAAGTGGTATGATACACTTTTATTCAAAAATCTATTTTAAACAGCTTCTTGATAAATAGTAAGACTTTTAAATGTTTTACATAAAAAGGGGGATATTTATCTCAAATAGTTTTGATGATTAACTTCATCTATGTCAATATCCTTAATTATTCTCAATTGAGGTTGATTTATTATAATACAATCTTCCATATTGTATTGAATGAGTTATGTTTGACTATGGATGTGTTATTTTTATACCATTCATGGTTTATGGATAAAGTATTGACATTTCATATGCTAGTTTTAATACGAATGTTTATGTTATGTTTAAAACTTTTCTTATGAGGAATAAATTTGACTTAGTAAGTGATGGGTGGAGCCTGCTATAGCTCCTCAATTAATTGGTAGGTCTCATGAGACAAACTAGTGTCTTGGCACAAGACCTTGACCAAATCTTATTTGTAGTCTTGGCACAAGGCCTTGACTATGTGGTTATAAAGTTTGACATTATGCATTCCATCATTATGAAAGTATATTTTGATATTGCATGTGATTATTTGAATAGTAGAATATCCATGTGAATAAGTAAATGGAATTATTTGATTTTATCTTTTCCATATTATGCTAAAGTTTATGTTTAAAAGAATTTTGTTTTAGTCTTATACATTTCCTTAAATGTTTATGATTATTTATGAAAGTTTCCACTATATTGTTATCCTTACTGAGCATCTGAACTCACCCCTCTCTATGTTTTATTTTTCCCAGGATGTGAAGAAGTATTTTTTGGTTGACCTGTAGGGATAGGCTAAGGATATAAGTGTGTTTAAAAAGAGGAAATAATGTTTTTGATGCTTTTATTTCATAATGTAATGTAAAACTTATGAATATATATAGTAATTCCAAGGCTACTAAACTGATAAGTCTTTTGAGACTTGATCTTTTGTGATCATGCCAATGATACGTAATAATGCACCGACTCTGGGCTTCTGAGGTCAGGGCATTAAAGTTGGTATTATAGGAAGTTTAGCACAAACCTTGGAATCTAGATTTAGATAAACTCTGATTAGAACACATTACCCTAAGATAGACTTTGAGGATTAGTATAAAAGAACTTCCTAGAATTTTGTTACTGTAGATATTATATGGGTTTTATAAACAATACATCCCTGTCTGGATACGAGTAGGTAGAGGCGGCTCTGTCACAAATTTAACTTGGAGTGAGAACTTTTACAAGGAGTTTTAGGCTTGACTTGGGGTATCTTGGTACATGACAACGGGCCTTGCTGCACTCTTGGTTACGACACTCCTAGGGGATATGCTTAGGATAATTCACATTTTCTTTACAAACCAATTTGAAGGATTTTAATATAAGATGAGAATAAATAACCATCGTTAATCCTAAGGTGTTTTATATTGAAAATATGGTATTATGATATTCTATAAATGATTTTATAACTCACACTATGCTTTCTTGTGTTAGTCAATGGATGGATTCCAAGGAAGTCATAGTAACATTGAACATGATGTACAAGGTGGGCATGATGAGGGAAATGAGAAACAAAATGGAATGTTGATAGGTGTAAAAGATATCATGTTAATGCCGAATCAGTTTTCTAAAAATATGATCAACAACATATATATTAACCAACTCCCAGACTCAACAAAGAAGAGAAAGGTGGTGAATGATAAGAGCTCTAGCAGTGGAGACCATGGATAAAAGAAAGCTCAATTTCCATCATGTAGGAAATGTGGAAAGAGACACCTAGGGAAGTGTCTCAATGGAACAAAGAAATAATTTATGTGTTGTAAAGGACATAAAGTAAATAATTTCCAAGAAAAAATTAAGATTACTATGGAAGAAAATAAAAATGATCCCAAGAATCCATTTACAGTCATTTTTCATAAATGTAGGGGACCTGGTCATTACCTGAGTGAATGCCCTATTCTATAGGATAACCCCTTGTTCAAGAAAGAACCTATGTAAAAATAAATGGATGGTCAAATGTTTAAAAGTATTAGTGCTCTTTGTTGATGGGAATACTTTGGAAGACTTTTCTCTTATGTGTAACCCTGTAGTTTATTATGTGAAAATGCTATTTTAGGAAGAATTGTGTTTTCTATTATTGATATAGTTATAAATAACCATTTGGGTTTATATGATCCTTGAATTTGAGCCAATTAAATTTTATTAAATTTTGGGATGAAAATGAAAGGTATGAGATAACATTTGTGGTGAAATTATGTTATAGTTATTTTGAGGAATTTATCTCATTTTGGGAAATTTATAAAATATAGTTTTTGAAAAAGGACAATGCACAGACCGTGTGACAACCTGTCACGTTGGACAAAGCTGCAGGAATCGAACCCACAACCATAGTACGATTGGGATTTATCATCTACCACTGGACTACATGAAGTCCCTGGTTAGTGTGACTAATTCTTTTTAGTTAAATTATTTTATTGATCAATAATAAGTTGATTTAGGATCTTATGTCTTATCAAATGGATATCCTTAGTATAGGAAAATTATTTGGGGATTAAGTGATAAATGTTATTCTGGAAGACGTTCGCTCTGTTGGGAATACAATATGCCTAAGGAAAATAGAATACAATTGGATTTCATTTGAGGATTAATGGTGGATTTTTATCTATGTTTTTATTGTGTATTTATAGCTATTTGGGTTATTTATGGAAATGATTAACCTATCATAGAGAATATGTGATTAGGTTAATTACTTTTAAGTATGTGACTTTAAGAGTAATCGATGTTATTTGGAAATACAATTTAACGTGGAAGACTGCATAATCAAATTCTTCTATGTTTTGGGTTTCAATATTAGTTTGGATTATATTGATAGATTTTAAGGACAATTGTTTATTGAATGTTATTTATTGAACTTTGGGTATTGTTGGTTTAATTTTATAAATTAAGATAAGTATTTCTTTCTCTAAAGGATTATCCTTTTTGGGGATCATATGATCTTGTACTAACCATTTTGGTTTTGGTTAATCTATAAAGACTAGGTAAATATATATAGTTTATCCTTTGTGGATAATGTGATTCTCTAGAAGTTGATTCTAGCACTTTAGGTGTGACCAAGTCATCTTGAATACTCATCGTTTGAAAAAAAAAGATGAGTTAGTGATATAAATTTATTAAAGGATGAAACTCTACTTAAAAAGTAAGTATATCTCTTTATGTTCTTAGTCAATCTCATAAATAAATTCTTAAACTTTATGTAATGGAACTTAAAACAAAAAACGTTATCCATTTACTTTTGCTACTAGGAAATTAATGAATGTTTATCTCATCACAAGTTTGTGGTTTTATTATTGTTAACTTTCTCCTAATCATGTTTTCTATCACTATCCACCAAAACTTGAAACTTATTTTATCTTCCATATCCATGTTTTCCTACATGGAATCCTAGAGTGGGTTATCTCGAGTGACCTTTGTACTTCTCTTTCTTTCTTTTAAAGAGATAGTTTTATTGACTCTTTTTCCGTTGTAGGACTTTCAATGAAGTTCCCAAGACTAATTTTAAAATTTCTAGGACGCAATTTACAAAAGGGGGGAAGAATGTAACACCTCAAGATTTCATAGTAAGTTATTTTCTTTAATTCAATAGCTTGTGCTACACGCAACACTGAGTTCAAGCACACCACGACTTACCAAACTAGCCATTCAAAAGCAGTTATGAATAATATTAACTGAATTTTGAATTTTATATACTCCATATAATTTTAGAATCTATATTATGTGTTTCTTAGACATAATATAAAAACAAATTCATTTTTTTCAGATAAAAGAAGTATTTTTCAAAAAAATGAAATTTTACCACTTTTTAATGGAAAACCCTTTTTAAAACCAATATTTGACACTTTTATATATTCAATTAAATTAAATTAAATTCTTATTTAGAATCAGGACATAAAAATTTATTTTGGATAAATTTTTTGGTACTTCTCTAATAACTTTTATATTTTGATGAATACTGAAAAATACTAAATTTTAATTGAAAACAAATTTTTTAATCGTAATAATTTATAGTGTTAAATTATGTATTTTAATGGTTTGGAAGTATAATTAGATCATATTTTTATCATTTAATACAATTTAGGTGATTATAAGTAATTTCACATTTAAATTTGACATAAACACATGTCAATCTTTTGATAGTTTTTACTTTTTAAAAACCCGCTTTTCGATTTTGACAACGGGAATAAATTTTAAATTAATTAATGAAACTTCTATGTTTTAAATTTGGTAAAATAAAATTAATTTTTGAATTTGGAATATCAAAATTAGCTTAGGGTAAATTTTTGGTATTTTTCTGAAAACATTCAATTTTTGATGAATAGTGAAAAACACCGCGTTATAGTTTAAAACCAACTTTTTATTTAAATAATTATTTATTTTATTTAAATTTATTTTAAGTCAAAATAGATATATAATAGCTATATAAGTTCAATGTAATTCATTGGAGTCATTTTATAATAAAATTAGATGTATAAAATTTTATTGAACTTTTTACCGTCTTTTACCAACCTCCTAGGAGCATTTGCAAATTTACATAAAACTTAATTTTACCACTTCTGTGAGTTGAATTTCAAAAATCCAAGAGATACGGCTGATATCAGTAAGTAAAATTTGGTTCAATAAGATGAAAATAATTTTTGGTGAATAGTAACTTTTTACTTTTATTTACCACGATTAAAAGTAAATAGGGTAATTAAGGGTAAAAATTATATTATTATTACCCTAACACATTTCCTAATTCTATTGGATAAGTGTAATTAGACCAAAAACAACCTTATTAATAAAATATAATCTTTTAGGTCCACTTGTATTAGATTAGGACATTTATTATTATTTAATTCAAAGAAGAGTTAAAAGTGTTAAATTCAAAGTTTAATAACTAAAATTTTTTTAATATAGGGTTATACATAAGATAAATTCGAATATAAATATTATTATAAAGCTAAAAATATTTCCTACATGATTATATTTTATTTATATTTTTTAGAAATTAAATAATTTAATTTATTTATGACACAATGATGATGTAGTAATTACCTAATTAATGAAATATTAAAATAATTAATATTATAAATATCCAAATAAATGTAATTAGAGACTTTTTAAGAATTAAACTAATTTTATAGGTTAATATGACATGTTAAGGTTGGTTAGATGATTTATTTGAAGTAATAATGTACTTATGAATTTTGCAAAAACAAAATACCAAATAGTGTCAAAATTGACATAAAAGAATTTTTAAAACAAATATTATATAATTAATTGATATTCTATTCCTAAAAATATAAGATTCGTCCAAAAGAATTATATAATGATAGGTGTATAATTAATTAACCACTTGGGGTTATCTTGGAAGTATATAGTAAGTTTATTAACCATATAAAATAAAAATACAAAGAGACATGGTAAATGTCAAACTATTTAACTATGAGTTAAATCTAAAAGATAAAGTTAAGATAGTGACCCAAACCTGTCTAAAACCTATTAGTTGAGTGGTTTTAGACCAATACCTACCTTATCATTTAAATAATTCATTTTGGATCCATTAGAAAACTAAAATTATTTTATTATAAAATTATATTCCAATCTTTTCCTAAGGTGCCCCTCACCCCTCTTATAAAAGGGCACTTCCCCTTATCTCAAATTTACACATTAAAAGCCATTTGGATTGGCCAAACCCTGCCCAAATATCCTCCTAAATGTACTCCTTTTATCCTAGAGGCATTAGTTTAGTCATAAATCCAACCTAAGGAGCCCTTTTGGTCAAATCAAAAGAAAGAACCCGAAGAAGAGGTAAATGTTTCATAACCTCTTTCAAGTTCTTTTCTTCTTCCACTTCCTCTTTCTTTGTTGTTTCCATTATAAAATAATAAATCCAGTATCTTATATATACCGTGATATTATTATAAAAATTTTACAACCATATTCATTATTCTATACATCCTATAAATGACAAAGTCACCATACGTGCGTACGTACGGATTACCGTCTCCACGTCGTGGTGAAGTTTGTTATTCAAACACTTCATCATTTGGATGGGTATAATAATGAGTATAAATTATGTAAATAATAAATATAACATGATAATTATTCTGTATATATTATATAACATCCAATTATATACTATTTTAATATCAAAAGAATGATATTGTCGTTCGTGCGTACATACGGATTACCGTCTCCATGAACGTGATGAGATTCATTCTCCATCGTAATAATTAAAGAATAATTTACATTTTATGATTAAAAATAATGTTTATGAACATAATATTATTCTATATATGAATAAAATACATCCTATCTATGACAAACATGGCTTACGTAACCAAGAATATAAAGGAAAACGAATCAGTTAACACCCAAAACGATGATACTACTAAAATATTATTAACAAAGAAATATTAGAGGATCATATATGATATCATATTTATGTATATAGTTCTTGTATAATTTAATAACAACAATTTAACTATTATAAAAGAGGTTAAATTACCCTTGACCAAGGAAAAGTACAAGGTAAGGAGTTTTCATCTCACTTTTATTCCTGTGAGATTCATGCTATATTTGCCACTGCTACCTTTTGTGTGGTGTATGTACTACCCATGATTTTATTGTTTGTGTAATATAATTTAATTTATGGGTATTTACATCATCATTGGATGATCCTTCTTTCATGGGGTGTATGTTTCGTAAGTTACCAAATCAATAAGGGAATTTCAAATTTCAATTTCCACTCATTCGGTTTTACGCAAACTTCATTGATTACTTTACCCCAAGATTATGTGTGAAATCACTATTTATTTACTTATCTAGTAATTTACACTCCCCTTTACATGTATATCTTTTTATACACATAATCACTCCATTCATAAATTCTCAAGTCATCGATATAAACTTGATAAGATTAATTTTAACTCAATTTCTATTCATTGAGTTAAACATCCAAGTCATTGGTGTTGTTTTTACAAGAATACGTGTGAATGTCCTCTGATTGATTTAAAATTAATATAAAATCATATTGAGTGTATTTATATTTTTCACACATAATTATTTCATTGATTTATCCTTAATATAAGGATACAATCTTTATAAAGGAATTCATCCCATCTTACATTCCATTGAGACTTCTTTATTGTTATGCGCCAATCCACTTTTATTTGGTGTATATACTCTACTTTGACATAGTATATCATGAATCCATTTATTCTCATGATATTATATAGTTTTATTACCTCAATTATTTTTATTCAAGTGTCTCTCATTTGGTTAGGAACTCTAACTAAAATATCATTTTAAATGTTTTAAAAATTTATTCTTCTAAAGAATTCTCATTAATGTCCACGTTTTAAAAATGGTTTTAATGTTTTATTTATATAAACATTAGTTTTTTAAAATTAAAATTCCTTTTAAAAGTTTCAAAGTGGTATGGGACAATTTGATTCAAAAATCTATTTTAAACAGCTTCTTGATAAATATTAAAACTTTTAAATGTTTTAAAGAAAAAGGGGGATATTTCTCTAAAATAGTTTTGATGATTAACTTCATCTATGTCAATATCCTTAATTATTCTAAATTGAGGTTGATTTATTATAATAAAATCTTTCATATTGTATTGAATGAGTTATGTTTGACTGTGGATGTGTTATTTTTATACCATTCATGATTTATGGATAAAGTATTGGCATTTCGTATGCTAGTTTTAATATGAATGTTTATATTATGTTTAAACCTTTTCATATGAGGAATGCATTGGAATTAGTAAGTGACGGGTGGAGCTCGCTATAGCTCCTCAATGCATCAGTATGTCTCATGAGACAAACTAGTTTCTTGGCACAAGGCCTTTACAAAATCTTATTTTTAGTCTTGGCACAAGGCCTTGACTATGTGGTTATGAAGTCTGGAATTATGCATTCCATCATTATGAAAGTAGCTTTCGATATTTCATGTGATTATTCGACTAGTAGAATATCCATGTGAATAAGTAAATGGAATTATTTTATTTTATCTTTGCCATATTATGCTTAATTTTAAGTTTAAGAGGCTTTTGTTTTAGTCTTATACATTGCCTTAAATGTTTATGCTTATTTATGAAAGTTTTCGCTATATTGTTATCCTTACTGAGCATCTGACCTCACCCCTTCTATGTTTTATTTTTCCCAAGATGTGAAGAAGTATTTTATGGTTCACCTGCAGGGATAGGCTAAGGATATAAGTGTGTTTAAAAAGGGGACATAATGTTGTTGATGCTTTTATTTCATAATGTATTGTAAAACTTATGAATGTATATAGTACTTCCAAGGATACTAAACTGATTGGTCTTTCAAGACTTAATCTTTTGTGATCATGCCAATGATATGTAATAATGAAAAAACTCTAGGCTTCTAGGGCCGGGGAGTTACAATTACCTTTAGGGATGGTGTGTTGGTAACTTATACTGATGGTGAGGTTATATGTGAGGCCTATGATCCATAAAGATTTGTATGCCAATTAAAGTTCCTATAAAAAATAACCATATCTCCTCCAATGCATGTCCTATCAGAAAAGAACCCAATGGTATCCCATCAGCTTTATATGATTACAATGATAGAGTTAACTCAAGTAGTAATAAAACTGCCTCTAGTGGGTGCGTTCATTGGATTGATCTCTTGGTATGCCGAGGCCTAAATTTATCATATCCTAGGGGAGTGTTGGTATAATCCATCCCTTGAGTTGGGACTATAAAAACTATCGGGCATGGAAATCAAGGTAGAAAGGATCCTCACCCTAAGGGTGCTTCATCCTCTTCAGAGGGTGTAGATGACAAGGTCCCGAGTTCACCCAAATGACATCACGAATAGTTCCTTCCACCAGTTGGGGTCAAAAGGGATTTGACAACTGAGGTTGTGATTAGGAGGTCTAGTCGCTATCATCACGAGGAGACCCGAGTTCCATTTTCTCATCCTTAATCTATAGTAGAGTGAATCGAGAATCCCATGAAACTAAAGGTTGAAGAATTGTACTTATAGTAGGTTGGGACGACCTCTGAACATGTGTGACTAGAGGCTTTCTAATTTTGGTAGGATATTCCTTTTAATGATAAAATCCTATGGTCACTTCTTTGTGCTAGGCTGTGGATTCCAAAAATAGGATATTCTTGATCCCCTCCCAATCTTTGATTTGAGGATGGTACCACTGAGGTGGGGATTTATATCTTGGAACTAGAGATTCTTATTTATGTAACTGAAAACTGAATCCCTACCATGATACCAGTGGATGAAATGTCCAGACGGGGTATTGCTGAAGGGGTTAAGCACCCATCTTCTAAGGAATAGATTGACTATATCAATCCTAAGGATGTAAGTTCCAATTTTCTTATTTCCTATTTTGTTGTTCCTTAATTTTATCTCAAATAAGGTTCTATCATTGAAGGAAAGTTCATATTGATTTGCAGTATGCTAGGGGGAAATTAGATGAGATTCCATCATCAAAATATGGCCTGAATGGAACCCCACCTAAAACCGATGAATCATCTCCAAAACTGGAAGATATTTCTTTGGGATAGTAGAAAATGGAGGCCGAGATGGTGGGATAAACTCTATTTTTTCTTCCAATACCTGTCTTTAAGGAGGCTAGTGCTAGCATTCCTCTGTTGAAATATAAATAACATTGAAAAATAAAATCTTTGGATAAGTACCTTGTCAGTGATGGTAAGTCTCCATGGTATCATTTTTATGTGATTTATCCAGAACAAATGTTTAACCCTATTTGTGGTTGTAGAATATCTTTCCCCCTCCTCTCTCAAGGGGATTGTAAATGAGCCTCCAAGAACTGATGATGACACTCCATACTAAAATCAGATTCCTGTTGGTGAGTAAACTCCCTTGATAGAATAAGTATTGAGGGTTGAGGATATATTATCTACTTTTGTCACCACCTATGCTGTTGTAGAGAGGGAGAAGAATTATGGTAATGTCAAAAGTAAATCTTAAGGAATCATATGTCGACTATTGAATTTTATTTTTTATGATATTTCAAGTTTATCTCATGCACCAGAGGACCCTATGACAACTGATGCCGACCCCGTGACCGTCTCTAAAGAATTTGTTCAGGCTCTCAGGTAATTGGAATAGGGTGTTGTACTGGGTCCCTAACCAAATGTTTTGGGCATCCCTAATGGGTGAGACTACCATGGGGCTTGGAAAATTAATACATGCCATGATAAATTGTGACATAAAATTTGAATAAGTACTAAAACATATTAATTTTCCCTCCTATTTAGAAGAGTTTTAGGAATTTAATAGGGAATTGAATGGATGTGAGTCTTTATTATTTGTGAAACCAATTTTTATGCTTGATTTTTTATCATGACTGGTTGAATTTCACAACTTCATCTATAGAGAATATTGCAGCAATGATGCATGAACAAGGTGATGAATTCCATCCTTCTATTATTACTGAGGGATAACTGATTTAAGGGGATCACAAAGAATGGGATCTTTATGAGATTATCCTGATGATCTCTAGGTAGACTCAGGAGAGTTACCCTTATCAAGAGGTTATGGATCAAACTACTGAGGCTGGGGATATCAGAGAGGAATCCACCCAATCCACTGACCCATCACTAGGTGAGTGTCACCAACAACTTTGATCATCCCTTTCCTCTTCTATTTATTATCATATTAAGGATAACAATGAGTATTATCTATGTCTAGTTCCATCAACTTATATAGACAACCCTGAGGGAGGAGCCTCCATGCCAATGCATCCAATGACATAAATTAAAGCTATTACTGTCTTAGAGGGAGTGGGGCAGAGTGCCTCATTGATTGCACTAATACCAGAATACATTTGTCCCTCTGAAAGTGGATTTGAGTCATATTTGGAGATGAAAAATTCCCTTCGCATCACACACCATGAATTTTGGAGGGATATCTTGAAAAGAATATCTGAGATATCTTTTGAAGACCTACCTTCATGATTTTATCAACTTTTTTTCCTGTTTGGTATGATGGAATACATTATATTTTATTACCACATGATTCATACCACTTTAAAGGAGATCATTCAAAAATAGGAGAGATAACATGATATTCAATAGAACCTCACAAAGGTGAAGCTTCTTATCAATACTGATGATCTCCAAGCTGCATTATCCTAGGTTGAGGCCAACCATGATAACAATTTAGTGGATTCTAGAAAATAGATTAATCAAAAGATTGTTCAAATATCACAACTTTATCAAGAATTGGATGTCGCTCAGGTGTAGGTAATACAACTTCACCATTCATTAGAAGGATCCCAAACTAAATGATCAACTTCTATTGAAACTGTGGAAGAGGAAATCCACTGGGCTGAGGATACCAAAATTGTTCAGTTGGATGGGCTTGAACTGGGTGTTGATGGGGATCGAGAGGTCATTCAACAAATGAAGAGTTATGTTGATGGTCTTTTGTAAAGTGTGACGGAGAGACTCCATATTTTGGATGATCCCCCAATTTTGTTTTGTCTCATAAATGAAAAGAAATTTGTTTCTAATCATCTGTGTCTTCATCCCTATTTTCCTTATGTGATAATAACATAAAATTGAAGTTAATTTGCACAACAAGACATCTTTGCATAAACTAGTTGTAGCCATAGTGATAGGAATGGGGAGATGTCCAAATTTTTTCCTAAGCCATGGGGCCTAGAAAGTGTAGTTTAACTATTTCTAGGGCCATATAAACAACTCTACAAACTTTTCATATTTTGTGTCATCACCCTATTTTTTTCCCAAGTCCAATATAAGGAATACTTAGTGGAAAAGACTTAAACATTTATTAGGATACTATTTTTGGGGTTTCAGCCTAATTAGTTTTGTACTTATTTATTTTCATTGCTCTATTTTTTCCTAAACCACACAGAGTGTAGGTCTAGCGAGCTGAGATTCGACTTTTTTCCATAGTTCCCTTTGTAGGTTTTTAATATGGTGAGTAATGTGTCTCTTTTTTTGGGAAGTTTAAATTCATGCAAGTCGGACTAGTGTGATTGGTGTTTGAGGTCGAATATCTTTGAACAGAAGTTATGAAATGATGACCCAAACAAGGATTGTGGGCCAAGAATGTTTCGACATATTATTTAGATATCTGAAGGGGAACTTTGAGTCATGATTTTTTTTATTTTCAAATGTAAAACATGATATTTGGTAATAAAGTAGGTCTCTCTTGGGGAAAAAGTTACCATGGGTTCACAGACCTGTTTTGTTGGTGGATTTATTAAAATTAAAATAGTGGCATCCATTGGATGAGAGGACCTGAAACTTTGTGGGTGACTTATGAAAATCCAACTGGGGAATGTTACAACATATTTTGGAAAACGAGTTCTTAGAAATTACGACATTTTATCGATGATGACTGAAGGAATTTTATGGAGATTCAGATTTCTTAAGACCAAGATGGGTGGTTTTTCCATGGGAAGATGTTTGAGAATGAAGGGAATATCTATTTTGGGATTGTAAATGAATGGTATATCACTCCTACATGAATTTGAATTATATGAATGAGGGTACATTTTGTTAAATGACCGATATTGGGGGGGGGGGGTGGATGACCCTTTCTAATAAGGGTTGAAGTATTATATAGTTAAATGTCATGAAACTAGGATATTGACTGTATAGTTTAACATCTTATGGTGAGGAAACTATTGTATAGTTTAACTTCTTGTGACTAGGATATTATGAAGGACCCTAGACCACCCTAAGAGGGGGGGGGGGGTGAATCAGGGTGTCAACCTTTTTTTTCTCTCCTTTACTGGATCTTGTTACCATGTTGGTAGAAACTTGTTTAAACATGTATGACCAAGATGTGCAGTAATTAAAACATGCATAAGGACAACACATCACTTTTTTACTTGGTTCACCACTAAGGGATACGTCCAAGGAGCATACACCGACAGGTTTTTGGTCGTACCAAATTCCACTAATCTTCACTAGTTGTATATTACAAAGGTTCAGACACAGTCACTTTGTCCTAGAAACAGTCACTCTGTCCCATGCACACTAAATTTATAAAGGTTCAGGGATATCCCAATGCTTCCCTTGGATCACTTCCATTAACCCCCCTAGCTCACTGCCTTGGGAGAGGTCTCACTCAGTTTATCTACTTGAAGAATGCTTCAACAGATTGGCATGAAAAGTATTTGTCTCTATTCATCATGAGACACTACTTGCATCGAAGTCCCGAATTAATTCTCTTTTATATTCAATTTTATCCTTTAGTACAATTTATGAATGCACTAGAACTTATTCATTTTTTATTCACTAGAATCACAAACACCCTTTATAATGTTTTCATTTCTGTGAACTGTCCCTGATTCTGTGGACTATCTCTGATTTTCCTACCATGCCTGCTCTTTGTACCACACCTAGTCTGCGTACCATGCCTGTTTTGCATACCACCCCTGCTTGGCATACCACGCCTACTCCGCGTACCGCCTCTGCTCTGCATACCGTTCCTGCTCCGCGTACCGCGCCTGCTCTGCGTACCGAGCCTGACTCATGTACTACACCTATTTCACGTACCGTGCCTTCTCCACTTACTGTGCCTGCCCCACATACGGAACCTACTCCTCACACCGCACCTGCTCCGCGCACCACACCTACTTTTCACACCATGCCTCTGCATACTGCCTTCGCGTACCGCCTTCACGTACCGCCTTCGCATACCACCTTCGCGTACCGCCTTCATGTACCGCCTTCGCGTACTGCCTTCACGTACAACCTTCGTGTACTGCCTCTACCTTCTGTGTAATTATTCTTTAAATTTTTTGAATTATATCATCTCCTGCATACCACATTTTCTTACAAAAAATCTCTTCTGCAAACTACTCCTTCCAATTTTGCGAACCGTTTTGTTTTTCTCATACCACTTCATCCTAAGAAAAATATCTTATGCGTACCACTTTTAGAATTAGCTGAGTTCTTCCACAGCGATGATATTTTTTTATTGAATTCAATCTCTACTTAATGATGGGATTATCACTCTTTATATAAGAAAATAACTCTGCAAATTTTTATAATCCATTTTACCCAAATTTTCAATGTGGGACAAACTTCACTGCATACTGAACTCTATTCACGTAAAGTGAGCCTCCACCATATACTGCGACCCTCCGGTGAACTGTGAACCTTCACTACATACCGTGTGTCTATCCGTCTACATAATTCATCTCTTCTGCCAACGATGAGCCATTCTGCGTACCACAACTACTTCCACAGTGAACCATTTTCGTTACCACGCCCCATTCCTCCTTCACCGCGTACTGCTCTACGAACCATTTTTGGAAACATTCTGTGTACTGCATGCCTTCACCACATACCGTCGCTGTGAACCATTTTCAGTTCTGCGCACCACTCCACATACCGTTTCCACTGCAAGGTACACGACCACGAACCATTCCTAGAATATGGTACATGATCCATGTTCCGAGGTACGCGATTTGCTTTCTTTTTCGATTTCCTTTACCATTTTGCATCTCGTTCACTCCTATGAATAAATCTTTCCATTGCCAAAAATAAAATCCTGATTTGGAGGTCCAAAAATTTGGAAAACTCTGGAAAACAACACCACCATAAATATCTACTTCAGCAAGAACACCCATACTAATTCACTGTTATCTTTCTTCTTCAATAGTCAGTGGCTATCATCACAAACTCCTTCCACCATGATATATACTCTTTGAATGATCAGTTCCAGCATCGTTAGATTCTCTAGGGAAAGTACTAAAACTTACCAACTTCCCTGTCTTCTAACAACATCAGTCTTTCCAATCAACACTGAATATAACTGGAATCATCTTCTCAGCTTTTTGTGATCATTCTTAAATATTCAAATCTCCACATGATCCCTCATGAAATAATGCATGTCTCTTCAAGTAGGCTCTTTCATGATCTCTTTGAACAGTGAGATGTTTCATGATCACTTTATAACATTAATCCCTTTACATCCTTCTTTATTTTGATCTTCATTGACAACTGTTGATGAAAAATACAACCTTATACACAAAGTGGTTCCAACAATCTCCCCCTTTGTATTTTGTTGTAAATACCGTAAAGTCCTCCTCAAATGAATGTGTCAATATCAAAATGAGAATATTCTCTCTCCCTATTTTATTTTTCTTTATTTCTCACTTTCCAAACATTCATTTCACTTTATATCCCCCTTATTGATAAGAAATACAAAGTTCATGGGAAAATGGTATAAATCATTTCTTAAGTAATGTTCCATCAATCATTTCACTCTAAGTTTACTTGAGCGATGCTCAATGTAGAAAATAAGAGGATTTGATTTAGACAACAAGGTTGTCCATTATTCACTGATTATGATACCTCATGAGATGAGAACTAATGTGCTTTGTCTTTAAGGGTTTTAAACTTTCATTCTAGGTTGAATAAATTGAGTATTATAGGGAATAATCAACCTAAAACTCCTATACTCACTTCAACAAATTGACCAAAAACATTCAAGTGCAATTGGCAGGATAAGTGGCTTTTGGGATCTTCTATTCTTCTTATGTCACTGATTAATTCAGTTAATACCCATTTTTAAAATGATCTTCATTCTAAGTAACCAAGGATGAGATATTGATAAATGAAATTTCTTTGCCAATGAAATGATCTTCAAGAAATTTACAAAGTAATTTAATTTAATACCAACTGAAGTTGATACTAATTGAAATAATAATTATGGAAGCTTCTTCATTTGTCTCACCCTCAAGGGAAACACTCCTCATCATCTTTATCCAGGATGATCCTTCATCATTTTAATCTTTGAATATCAATTGAATAATCTTATAAGGATGTAAACTTCTTAATCTTAGCTATCAAGAGTTTACAACATTCACTACTTCTTAGGTTCTCCCCCTGAGAGCATGCTTTACCTTCAATTCCCTGTATTATCAACACAAATATAATACACAAATGATTCAAGGAATAAGGCAGTTCTTCCTTGCTTCATCAATATGAGATACATAGTTGAGATGCTTTTCTCAACTAAGTTCCTCCATTTAGTGCATTCTTTATGCTTTCACACCTAAACATCTTTTCTGGTCTGTGTTGATGTGGCATGGTTCTCTTCTTATTCACTTCTGCATTACATGGAGAATTGTTATTCTTCTTAATATCCATCATGGATGATACATTATTACTCATTTTAAGGATTGCTTCTTTCTCTGGTATTAAGGTTAGGAAAAATTTTGTAACGTGACCAGATTTCATACATCTCTCACACAAAACTTCTTTAACACATGTGTTTATTTTGGTTTTCATTCTCTCATGTACTTTATCTTCATCACGTGAATGTTTTTCTTTTCTTTTACCACCAGCATTGGCCTGTTCATTTTCAAGTTTCCTCATTCTTTTCAAATATTCTAGCCAAATTAACAACATGTCATTTGGAACTGTTGCAGCAGGTTTGAATCTTCCACACGGGTTCATCTGAGTGTCATCCCTCTTCATTTATCCTTTGGATGAATTGCCCTTTAATTTCATGGATATAAAATCTAGGGTCTTCTAAGATTCCCTCCTTGAGATCTTCTTGGGGAAGTGTGTGTTAATAATATTCTTCTGATTTCTTCCAAAGGTAACTGTTTTACACTTATCCGATATTGGAGGTCTTCTTTTCTTATCAATAGTGAATTCATGTTGAGATGGGAATGTACCTACCTTGTTACCACTTCCGTTTCATACATAACATATGTTATCAAGAATTCAAAATCTGTTTGTAGTAAACAGATGCTTCTGGACCTGCAGATGTTTCTTCTTCTTCTCTAGATTTCTTCCCTTTGATATAGGCTTTCTCTATGATTTTTTATTTAAGGGATTGTACCAACAATCTAGTGCATAATTCCCAAATCTATTACAGCACCAACATTGACCCAAAAATATTTTCTTCTTGATATCTTTTGCATAAGGTTGCTGGGACTTCTTATTAACATGATGTGCTCTATCTAGGGAACCATCTTCCAATTTCTTTTTCCTATCCAGCCTAGCCATGGTGGTAGGTTTCTTCTCTTCACCTTTCCTCATCCATACTTGTTTATAAGTTTTCTTCCAACCTACACTTTTTGTAGAAAAATATTTAGAAACATTAGTACAAGTTGGTATGGATGGTACTTTCACTTTATAAGATGCTTGTGATAGATCAATGAGTGAAGTCATGATTTTCTTATCACATATTGGAGGTATTTTGATAGTAGAATCCTCCTGTGAGCATTGAATACCAGCAACAATTGATTCATTATTTTGTGAAGTCTCAATATGTGTCTTCTCAAGATTGGTCAACTGAGCATCCAATTCTAGACATTGCCTATTGAGAATGACCTTCTGATCTTTAATCACAATCATCTTATCTTCATAAGACTTCTTCATTCTAATAAATTATTCCTCATGCCGTATCATTTTATTCTAGATCAAAGAGTCATATTCCTTGATCTTCTTAGATATCCCTTCTAATTTTAAACCCTTACCATCAGTTAAAAATTTCAATTTACCTTCAAGTACATGGATCTTTTATTCAAGAGCCTTTCTGAATCTCTCTTCCTCTTCAACTTCTTTGAACCATTTTGATGTATTTATTTCATGTTTTTTATTTGTTTTTCAAAGGCTTCAATCTGTCTGGAGAGCTTACAATATTCTGACACTTTCTTTACCAAGCCTCCCCCATATTATCATCTTCTCTTCCCAGTTGGGTGATCTCAGCCTGCATACGTTGAAATATTATACAAATAACAACAATAAATATTTCTTCAGGAATATCATACAAATAAGTTCTTAATTTATCCTGATCACTTGAAAATGGGATAGAAGTTTCATCCTTTCCTCGGGTAGAAACTGGATCCACCTGATTTTTACTTTCCACGCCTGATATTTCTTAATTATTGTAAGGGAATAGAGAACCAAACACTGCATCTTCTTTGGACATGAGGGTCTTCTTCAAATGTCTCTTCTCTTTCTTTTTACTATTTTTCATGGTCTTGTTGGATGTATACTTCTTCCCCGAGATGAATGAATCTTCATTAAGACTGCACTTCATTGTTGACTTTAGAAAAGAAACTCAAATACTATTCTGAATAGAATTACTAAAGAGTATCCAACATATGTAAACTTGTCTTTGATACCAATTTAAGGAACCTAGACCACCATGAGAAGGGGGTGAATCAGGGTGTCAACCTTTTTTTTCTCTTCTTTACTAGATCTTGTTCCCACATTGGTAGGAACTTGTTTAAACCTGTATGATGGATATGTGCAGTAATTAAAACAAGCAGAATGACAACACAACACTTTTTAATTGGTTCACCACCAAGGGATATGTCCAAGGAGCATACAACGATAGGTTGCCGGTCGTACCAAATTCCACTAATCTTCACTAGTTGTGGATTACAAAGTTTTGGGCATAATCATTCTATCCCAGGCACACTACCTTTACAAAGGTTCATGGATAACCCAATGCTTCCCTTGGATCACTTCCATTGACTCCCCCTGGATCACTGGCTTGGGAGAGGTCTCAATCAGTTAATCTACTTAAAGGTCACTTCAACAGATTGGCATGAAAAGTATTTTTATCTATTCAGCATGAGACACTGCTTGCATTGAAGTCCCAAATTGATTCTATTTTATAGTAATTTTTCTCCATTAGTGAAATTATTGAATTAACTAGAACTTATTCCCTTTTTATTCTATAGAATCACAAATGACCTTTATGATGTTTTCGTTTCAGAAAACTGTCCCGGATTTTGCAGACTGTCTCTGATCTGCGTACCATGCCTGCTCTGCTTACCACACCTGGTCTGCGTACCATGCCTATTCTGCGTACCACCCTTGCTCGGCGTACTATGCTTGCTCTGCATACCGCCTCTGCTCCATGTACCACGTCTTCTCTACGTACCACGCCCAACCCATATACCGTTCTTTCTCCGCGTACCGTGCCTGCTCTGCTTACTGCACCTGCCCTACGTACCGCACCTACTTGGCACACCAAACTTGCTTCATGCACCGCACCTTCTTCGCACACCACGCCTATGCATACCGCCTTTGTGTACTTCCTTTGCGTACCTCCTTCACATACCGCCTTTTCATACCACCTTCACGTATAGCCTTCGCATACCACCTCTAAATTCTGTGGACTTCTTCTTTAAATTCTGTGAATTATATCATCTCCTGCATACCAAATTTTCTTACACAAAATTTCTTCCTCAGACTACTCCTTCCAATTTTGCGAACCATTTTGTATTTGATGTACCACTTCATCCTAAGTAGAATCTCTTCTTCATACCACTTTCAGAATTAGCTGAGTTCTTCCATAGTGATAATATTTTCTTATCAAATTCTCTCTCTACTTAATGATGGGATTAACACTCTTTATATAAGAAAATAAATCCACAAATTTTGCTAATCTATTTTACCCAAATTTTCAATGTGGAACAAAATCCGCCGCATACTAAACTCTATCTGCATATAGTGAGCCTCCACCACGTATTGTGACCCTTCGACAAACTATGAACCTTCACCGCTTATCATGTGTCTATCGGTTCACGTACTTCATCTATTCCACCAATGATGATCCATTCTGCGTACTACAACTCCTTCCATGAAAAACCATTTTTGGTACCGTGACTCATTCTGCGAACCATTCCGCCTTCACCACGTACTGTTCAGCAAACCGTTTTCAGCAGCATTCCGTGTACCACACGCCTTCACCACGTAATTTTAAGAGTTGATGTCCTAGAACCAATCAGTTTTACTTTGATTAAATGGATATTTAATGTATTATTACATATTTTTCATTGTTCTGCATGATTATTATGTAATAATGTCCTAGAGCATTTGTTTCATTGATAAGGTCACGACAGTTCCCCTCTATAATGAGAACCTTGAAATGCTATAACAATATTCTTAAATATAGTTCTGTTGTTGGATGGAATGCTATGATGGGACACATATCATGAAGAATGTCAAGTGCGAGTACTCGTAAGAAGATGAGACTTCCTGTCATGAAGTTCGTACTTGGGAATCTCCAAGATAGGAGATTATGAGAACAGACCCGCTAGTAGGAATTCCGCATGTTTTGGTGTCATCAGATATTTCTATCTGCGAGCGTATGTAATGATCCTTAGACTTTAAGATTATCATTAATACATGTCATGACTTATTCACTTTGATTTACTGATGAAAACTGTCACGCAGACAGTTTGCAGGAAGTAGGGTACGTTGGGTGTGTCATGAGTGGCATGTTATTAATGGATAAATCGATGAAGGATTCGTCCCTTCCATTTATGGTAGTTGATATCTCGACCCTTTGATTGAAATAGAACAGTCACACAAAATTCCATGGCCATGGTGTAACTACGAGTTTATTTCAGGTAGTCAAAAAACAACGTATCAAGCATAAAAGTTGATGACACAATCATGAAACCTGCTTGATGAGATATTAAGACAAAGGGATTATATTACACAGTAAGCGTTCGTATGTAGATATCATTTTTTTGACTTCACATTCCTTCTCTTGGGTGTCTTGACGCATTGCTAGATAATACTCTTGGACTTTAGGTAAGCCCGCGTAATGCCAACGAGAAAGAATCCTAAAGGGTCACACACTAAGTGTTTTTGGTGGTCTCGGTTAAATTCTATTTGAATTTAATTAATTAAATAAATATTATTCTCAAGATTGTGGAATATTTTTATTCAAGTTAAGATGATCACATAAATAAAATAAAATATATCTATTTATTTTATTGAACATTTAATAAATAATTATTTACTATTTTTTAAATAAAATATTTATTTAAGAGAATAAATTATTTATTTATTTATTTGGGTGTTCAATAAATGGAAGTGGAGTTCAAGCGGACCAATATTGGTCGGGTAGTAAAATAATTATTTACAAGACGACAAATAATTATTTAACTAGTTGGCACAAATTAAAATAACACTTCTATTATTTTGTGATGTGGAATTTTATTTATAATTCCGTTTTTCGCAAGTTTGTGCACTATAAATAATGACACGTTATTATTATTAAATGCATGGGTTTTCTCTAAGTTCATGAATGTATTTAATTCTTGCTGTGTAATTAAATATTGTAACTGAAATTACATGTATATAAATAGGAAAGTACCCCTATTGTGCCATACACCACACCACACACTTGGTGAATTGAGAATTGTTGAGCCAAACAATTTCTCTCTCGAATCCTCTTCTCTCCCCTCTCAAGAATGAGAGACGTTATTCAAGGCCGAATAACAACCAATCAAGAACGATTGACATAAGACACTTGCTTCGCTACACTAGCACTTGAATAACGAGCGGTGTCGATCTAAGACCATCATAGCACATGTGGATCACCACTAGAGGGGTTCTAGTTTGGATCCTTACAACCACAAGGAGATAATCCGGAAGGGTCAATCCGGATGATCAACATCGTCAATAAAGAAAAATACCAAAGACACATGTATTATTTTTCTCTATGAAATTGATTAAATTAATTATAAACATGATATGCAAGATCCTATATAAGGTTTCGTGTCTCTTTCTTCTTTATCTAAATCTTTGATTATACTCCATGGATACTGGGGTTCATCATCGTATTGATCCCGGAATAATCATTGATCATGGCAAAAATCAAAATTGGGTGTCGTCCAAACCGCACTTCCACTGCGCTCGGAACCTTCAAGTGGTATCATAGGGGTTACATCATAGTTTATAATTATTAAAATATTTCATTGATGAATTATGAATTTAATAATTTAGTTTTTTCAATTCAAGTTAATCGTTCTAAAAATCTAAATCTTGAGATTTATTCCTCCTATTTAGTTTCTCATTCACCTTATAAAAACAAATTTTTCTTTTAATTTTGATTAAAATAAAATAAAGGATCTCATCTGAAGTTTCAAAACGTTCCTGGCCGTACAACACCAGAATACAAGCATGTATTCGGAAGAACACGCCGTGTAGTCTAGGTTCAATGCATTAGACTGGTCCTCTAAACTAGGCCGTGTAAATGGATCATATCTAAGTCTTTAAGACTCTGTGTGTTGACCAAGAACAGGTGGCACATGGTTTCCGGATTACACACCATGTGGCCCATGGAACACGGCGTGTAGTCCCTTCGGGTTAGGGTTGGACTGTGTACTTCATACATGGCTTACCCATCTAGAAACTTTGTAACACGGATACTACACGGCGTGTGTCCCACTGAACATGTCGTGTACTCCAAAAATTTCCGAAGTACATCTACACGCCATGTCCCAGGGTGTGTACTTCAGATGGACAACGAACAAAAGTACACATCGTGTAGTCGGAACTACACGCCATGTAATCATCCAAATTACACAGATTTATTAAAATTTATTATTATATTATACAAACCCTTGATACGTGTACCATAGTGTAGGCGTAAAGTTGAGGCACAACACGTGATAGGTGTTATATATATATATGTTTAATTTAACATCTAAGTAATGTTCATTTCTAATAATTGAGCAGTTATGAACAAAAATTCACCGGGTTACCTCCAAGGTACAAGTTATGTACAAAGATAATCTTAAATAAATTTATTTGTTTAAAATTATGATGGATGAGAATCTCAAGGAAATTCCGAAAAGGGTTTAAGATAAAAGGATTGATTAATTAAAGATAATTAATTGATTTGAGCATGATTTATCTTAAACAAGAACAATTAAAGAATTAAATGCTAGTTTTATTTATGCGTAAATATCATTGCATGGATGGATGATCATGAGCTAGACTAAGACCTTTGTATGTGAATGGTTTATTTTAATTAATTTATTTAAATTAAAATTTTTGGCCTACGAACCTTCTCCTCATTAATATATAGGGCCTGTACACCCAAGGTTTATTTTATGTAAAACCCCTTTTACCCCTCACCTACATGTGAGATAAAATCATTTGTAATGGATGGATCTCCCGAGCTAGTGGTGGTGGCTCAAGTTAGGAGCCAAGGTGAAACCAATCCAAGAAGATACAAAGGTGGACATGTGGAAAGCTGTAAAAATGAACCCAAAAGGTTCAAGTTGTTTCTCCCCTAGGTTAGGGTTAGTTTATCAACCGCTAGATAAACTAACCATGAGAAAATCTCGTGATAATTCCATTTATTTTATTTTATTTCTGTCAGTTTCATGGTTTATAATTATGGATGTGTTGTCACAATCACATAATTAATGAATTAAACAAGCATGCAAGATGGAACTAAAATAAACCAGACTTATGCGTAAATATTATCAAGACATGGTTAATCACTTAAGTAAGTTCCACTTAATATTAACAAGTGTGTGATAATGATAATAAGAAATTCACGCATAAGAGATAAAAATCCCTTAAATAAAATATTAAGTTATAACAAGCCTTCTGTTACTTGATTAAGGGAAAAAATCAATAAAACTATGTGTTTGAACAACCCTTGTTGAGACACTTATTTTTATACAGGAAGCCCTTATGAAAGGTTTCAGGTTGACTTAACCATACTACATCAAGAAGAGTAGCCCTTTCTAGACTTGGTGTAATATTGGAGGCAAGAGTTGAGGAAATCCAAATTCATGATTTCAGGATTGGGGAGTCCACTCAACATATGAAGGAGGTGCAAGCCCATAGTTGGCAAAGACCTACCTACCTAAATACCTTCTAATATCTTGACCAACCCTTGTTGGGGTTCTATGAAGGGGAATATGGATCCTTTCCACTAGAATGTCATGGAAACTGGACATTCTGAGTTCAATGGTGAGGGCTATTGGGACTTGACAAAATAGAGGGAGACTTAATAAAATTTATTATTTCTCATAAAATGAAATCAAGAAAGTACTAATGATCTGCTCTTTTAATTTTAGAATAAAAATGACAAGATCATCAACCACACTATCCCTGTGATCAATTTTGGATAAAGACAACATCCTCACCGGTAGTAACTTCTAGGAATGGTTTAGATGCCTTCGGGTTATCCTACGACATGAACGGAAGTCTTACGTGATGGAGTCAGCATTAACTGATCCACCTACCAAAGATGCGAGTGATGAGGATTTCCTGGTCTATGAGAAACATATGAACGACACGGTCGATGTTCAATGTTTAATGCTATCATCAATGTCTAGTGATCCCATGAAGTCTCATGAGAACATGGATGCTTATAGCATGCTCGAGAACCTCCATGGTCTTTACCAAGAGAGAGAAAGACATAAAAGGTTTGAGATCTCTAAGACACTCTTTCAGAGTAAGCTTGAAGAAGGTGCCCCAACTTAGCCTCATGTAGTCAAGATCATTGGCTACATTGAGCACCTGGAGGTTCTAGGGTTTAAACTCCCCAAAGAACTGGGAACCGATGTCATTATCGAATCACTCCATCAAAGCTTCTCTAACTTTGTTGTCAATTTCAATATGAACAACATTGAGAAGTCTCTATCTGATCTTCTTATCCTCATTCGCCAAGTGGACAAAGATATGAAGTGCGAAAAGCCTTCTATCCTTATGGTGAATAAGAGGAAAGGTAAGGTGAAGTGATTTAATCCCAAAGCTACTTCACAACCTTCCAAGAAAATAAAGATCAAAGGGGAACCAAGTGAATAGGAGTCTTTTTGTTTCGCATGTGGCAAGAAGGGCCACTGGAAGAAAAACTGCACCCAGTCTAAGAAGCAAGGGGAAGCTTCAGGTACGTTTATTATTGAATGAAATATATCTGTTTCTACAAATTGGGTATTAGATATAGATTTTGGTTCTCACATATGTATCCAAATATAGGAACCAATTAGATTCAAAAAGATTGATCGAGTGGAGGTAGATCTACGAGCAGCCAATGGAGCTAGACTTTCTGCTGTAGCTGTCGGGGACTACCACCTCACGTTGCCAACTAGTATGATCTTGGTGTTAAAGTATTGTTATTATGTACATTATGTTACTAAAACATTATTTTTGTATCTAGATTAGATACATATGGATTTGTTTTCAAGTTTGGAAATGAATTTTTCTTCTTTTACAAAGATAACATTTGTTATGGTAGGACACATTTATACAATGGAATTTACCTGTTGGATTACACAAACCAAGTAATGGCAATCGATAACAAAGATACTTCACATGAATCATACCACACCCAACTTTGGCATCACTGGATAGGTCATGTAAACGAGAAACGCTTGACAAAGTTACATCAAGATGGATATTTAGATTCTTTAGAACTAAAACCACTTGGCGTATTTCATGCATGTTTACAAGGAAAAATGACAAAATCCCCATTTAGTGGGAAAGGTGAAAGGGATAAATAACTTCTTGAATTGGTTCATACCGATGTGTGTGAACCATTTATAGTTGAAGCAAGGGGAGGGTACTCATACTTAATAACTTTTACTAATGATTTTAGTAGATATGGATATATCTACTTAATGAGGTATAAGTAAAATTCTTTTGATAAGTTCAAAGAATACAAGAATGAAGTTGAGAACCAGCTTGGTAAGAAGATTAAGAAACTCCGTTCAGACCGAGGTGGATAATATCTTAATCAAGAATTCATTGATTACATATGGGAGTTTGGGATCCTATCCCAACTCACTCCTATAAACACACCCCATTGTAATGGTGTGCGTGAAAGGAGGAACCGTACCCTGTTGGACATGGTGAGATCAATGATGAGTCATGCGAGTCTTCCATTATCCTTTTGGGTATATTCATTACAAACAATGACACACATACTAAAACCAAGTACCAAATAAATCGATAAATGGTATTCCATATGAGTTATGGAGTGTAAGAAAAGCCATGTTATCGAATTTACATGTGTGGGGTAGCGAAGCATTTGTTAAGACCTCTTCAGATAACAAACTCGCACCCCAAGGCACAAAGTGTACCTTTATAGGATACCACAAGGAAATAAGGGGATATTACCCATAAAAACCCTTAGAAAAAAATTTTATAGTGGAAAGATATTCCATATTACTTGATAGGGAGCACATCTCCAAAATAGATAATGGGAGTGAGATAGACTTCGATGAAGTCGAGGTTCAAGGTGCACAAGAGTTGGTACAGGAACATATTCTACAAAGCCCCATCGAAGAATCTGTTCTAGAGACACAAGTACTGCGTAGGAGTACAAGAGAAGTTAGAGAACCATAATGGTACGATTTTATAGTTACTGAGGATGGTGACTCCTTATTAGTTGATAATAATGATCCTCTAACCTACAAGGAAGCAGTAAGTGGCACAGAAGTTTCCAAGTGGAAAGAATACATTAATTCTAAAATGGATTCCATGTACCAAAACCAAGTCTGGATTTTGGTAGATCCTCTAGTTGATGTAAATCCTATTGGTTTCAAATGGGTATTCAAGAAGAAACTGGACATGGAAGGACAATTCAATGCCTATAAGGCACGAATGGTTGTAAAAGGTTTTAAACAGTGTCAAGGAATTGACTATGATGAAACCTTCTCACCAGTTTCAATGTATAAATCCATCAAAATTCTACTTGCTATTACAGATTACCATGACTATGAGATTTGGAAAATGGATGTCAAAACAAAATTACTTAACGAGAACCTTCAGGAAGATGTCTACATGACAAAAACTGAAGGGTTTATGACTCTAAAGGATGCCAATAAGGTATAAAAGTTATAGAAATCCATTTATGGATTAAAGCAAGCATCTAGGTCATGAAACATTCATTTTGATGAAGCCATAAAAGAATTTGGTTTTATCAAAAATGAATTTGAGCCTTGTGTCTGCAAACGGTTTAGTGGGAGTGCAGTCGTTTTCCTAATAGTATATGTTTATGACATATTACTCATTGGAAATGAGATACCAGTATTACAGTCTATTAAGGCATGGTTGAATCAATTCTTCTCTATGAAAGACTTGGGCAAGGCAACATATATTCTTGTGATCAAGATACATCATGATAGATCCAAGAGATTGATGGGCCTAAGTCAAATTACATACATTGATAAGATACTAAAGAGATTCAGTATGGAACAATCCAAGAGGGTATTGTTTCCAATATCACATGGCATTCATATTTCAAGAAAATGTGTCCTCAGACACATGAGTAAAGAAAGAAAATGGCAAGGACTCCATTCACATCAGCGATTGGGTCAGTCATGTATGCCATGCTATGTACTAGGCTAGATTTCACCTATGCATTGAGTGCATTAGACAGATATCAAGCTGACCTCGGTGACCGCCATTGAATGGAAATCAAGACTATCCTAAATTATCTAAGGCGTACTAAGGATATGTTCCTAATTTATAGAGTAGATGAGGAACTAGTCATCATAGGATATACAAATGCTAGTTTCTAGACTGATCAAGATGGCATGAATTTGAAAATGGAATACATCTTCACTTTGAATGGAGGTGCAGTGAGCTGGAAGAGCTCAAAGCAGAGTGTGGTCACAGATTCTACAACAGAGTCTGAGTATATCATAGCTTTTGAGTCAGCTAAAGAAGTAGTTTGGATGTGAAGCTTCGTCCAAGAGCTAGATGTGATACCTAGCAGTAAATATCCCATCACACTCTACTATGATAATACTGCAGTGGTGGCTCTTTCAAAAGATCCAATGTCACATCATTGGACGAAGCACATAATTTGGGAGTATCATCTCTTGAGGGATTTTTCTCAGAGAGGTGAAGTTGTAGTGAGTAGTATTTCCATATAAGACAACATGGAGGACCTATTGACTAAAGCCTTGACTCATCAGAAACATGATCATCATGTGAGGTCTAGCAGACTGAAAGTCTTACGCAGTTGGCTCTAGTCCAAGTGGAAGTTTGTAAGAGTTTGTGTCCTAGAACCAACTGGTTGTACTTTAATTACATGGATATTTAATTTATTATTACATATTGTTCATTGTTCTGCATAATTATGATGTAATAATGTCCTAGAGTATCCGTTTCATTGATAATGTCATGGAAGTTCCCCGCTATGATGAGAACCTTTAAATGCTATAACAATATTCTTAAATATAGTTCTGTGGTTAGATAAAATGATATGATGGGACATATATCATGTAGACCGTCGGGTGAAAGTACTCGTAAGAATATGAGACTTCCTCTCATGAAGTTCTCACTTGGTAATCTCCAAGATAGGAGATTATGAGAACAGACCCGATAGTAGGAATTCTGCATGTTTTGGTGTCATCAGATATTTCTATCTATGAGCATGTGTAATGATCCTTAGACTTTAAGATTATCATTAATATGTGTCATGAATTACACACTTTGATTTACTGACAAAAATCATCATGCACACAATTGGTGGGAAGTAGGGTATGTTGGGTGTGTCACGTGTGGCATGTTATTAATGGATAAGTCGAGGAAGGATTTGTCCCTTCCATTTATGGAAGTTGATATCTCATCCCTTTTATTTAAATAGAACCATCACGTGAAATTCCATGTCCATGGTGTAACGACAAGTTTATTTCATGTAGTCAAATAATGACATATAAAGCATAAAAGTTGATGACATAATCATGAAACCTGCTTGATTAGATATTGCGACAAAGGGATTATATTACACAGTAAGCATTTGTATGTGGATATCGTTGTTGCGACTTTATGTTCTTTCTCTTGGGTGCCTTGACGCATTACTAGACAGTACTCTTGGACTTTAGGTAAGCCCGCATAATGCCAAAAAGAAAGAATCCTGGAGGGTCACACACTAAGTGTTTTTGGTGGTCTCAGTTAAATTATATTTGAATTTAATTAATGAAATAAATATTATTCTCAAGACTGTGGAATATTTTTATTCAAGTTAAGATGATCGCATAAATAAAATAAAATATATTTATTTATTTTATTAAACATTTAATAAATAATTATTTACTATTTTTTAAATAAAATATTTATTTAAGATAATAAATTATTTATTTATTTATTCGGGTGTTCAATAAATGGAAGTGGAGTTCGAGCGGACCAAGATTGGTCGGGTAGTAAAATAATTATTTGCAAGATGGTAAATAATTATTTAACTAGTTGGCACAAATTAAAATAACACTTCTATTATTTTGTGACGTGGAATTTTATTTATAATTACATTTTTCGCAAGTTAGTGCACTATAAATAATGACACGCTATTATTATTAAATGCATGAGTTTTCTCTAAGTTCATGAATGTATTTAATTCTTGCTGTGCAATTAAATATTGTAACTGAAATTCCATGTATATAAATAGGCAAGTACCCCTATTGTGCCATACACCACACTACACACATGGTGAATTGAGAATGGTTGAGCCAAAAAATTTCTCTCTTGAATCCTCTTCTCTCCCCTCTCAATAATGAGAGACTTTCTTCAAGTCCAAAGAACAAGTGATCAAGAATGATCAACATAAGACACTCACATCGCCGCGCTAGCACCCGGAGAATGAGCAGTGTCGATTAGAGGCCATCAAAGCACATGTGGATCACCACTAGAGGGATTCTAGTTTGGATCCTTACAACCGCAACAAGATAATCTAGAAGGGTCAATCTGGATGATCAACATCATCAATAAAGAAAAATACCAAAGACATAGGTATTATTTTTCTTTATGAAATTAATTAAATTAATTATAAACATGATGTGCAAGATCCTCTCTAAGGTTTCAGGTCTCTTTCTTCTTTATCTAAATCTTTGATTTTATTACATGGATACTGGCATTCATCATTGTATTGATCCCAGAATAATCATTGATCATGGTAAAAATCAAAATTGGGTGTCGTCCAAACTGCACTTCTGCTACGCCTGGAACCTTCAGTACTGTCACTGTGAACCGTTTTCGATTCTGCGCACCAATCCATGTACTGTTTCTACTGTAAGGTACGTGACCGTAAACTATTCCTATATTATGGTATGCAATCCATGTTCTGAGGTATGTTGTTTTCTTCCTTTGATGATTTTCTTTTCCATTTTGCATCTCGTTCACTCCTATACAGAAATCCTTCCATTTCCAAAAATAAAATCTCGATTTGGAGGTCCAAAAATTTGGCAAACGCTGGAAAACAACACCACTATAAATATATTATTTGATAAGAACACCCATACTAATTTACTGTTATCTTTATTCTTCAAAAGTCAGTGGTTGTCATCACGAACTCCTTCCACTGTGATATATACTATTTGAACGATTAGTTCCAGCATCATCAGATTCTTCTGGGAAAGTACAGTAACTTACCAACTTTCCTATCTTCTAATAACATCAATCTTTAAAATCAACACAGAATATGATTGGCATCATCTTCTTAGCTTTGTATGATCATTCTTAAATATTCAAATCTCCACATGATCCCTCATTCAATAATGCATGTCTCTTTAAGTAGGCTCTTTTAGGATCTCTTTGAACAGTGACATATTGCATGATCACTTTATAACATGAATACCTTCATCTCTTTCCTCATTTTGATCTTCATTGACAACTATTGACAACAAATACAACCTTATACACAAAGTGGTCCCAACATATTATGCTATGTAGGTTAATTTCATACAAAAAGGACATCATGGGGATATAATTTAAGGTCTTTATCTTTGATCAAAAGGTTAATAATTATCCCATTTCATAATAATATTCCTGGGAATGCGCCAACACTTTTAGGTATGAGGCGGAGAATCTTATAAGTTATAATCTGGGGGATCTTTATATCTGAAGAGTGGTATGGGGGGAAGGTCTTATGGTGATAGATGAGGTATCTTATGAGGATGAAGTTACTACTAGTTTACAAACCTCTTTTGGTGGATAATTTATGAAAAGATAATTGGGGTGTGTTACTGCATAGTCAAATAGTGGCATCCTTTGGATGGAAGACCCTAAAACATTATGGGTGACTTATGAAAATCCAACCAGGTTGTGTTATAACATAGTAAGGCATATGAGTTCTTAGGATTTCTAACATTATATTTCCAATTCCTGAAGGAAGCTTATGAAGATTTATTTTTTCCTAGACACCAAGTCTAGTTTTGTGGAAGGAAAGTACCTGAATAAAGAAGGATTATTTCAAGTCATAATTACCCAGGAATTATAGGGAAAGGATTAATATATAGGTCTAATAAAAATGTGGAAAATATGGTTCCTGTAGTTTTATATCATATGACCAGGACTATAGAATTATGGAAACGATAGGTGATATGTGGCATACCAGACCAAGGTCATTCTGGAATACTTTATACATGAGGGAGGAAATTGTAAACCATGGTCTTGGGGGTTCTCAGATAGGGAGAAAGGACATGGGGAAAATATGCAAGGGATGACCATGGACTTATTCGAATTACGAGTTCCAACATAATTCCATTAAATCTTACGAGGACATAAGAGGCATCTCTTGAGGAAAAGTTCCCCTGGTTGAAAAACCTGTTTTATGGTATACTTTATGTAAATACAATTGGGGTGTGTTACAACATAGTCAAATAATGACATCCTCTGGCTGACATACCTATTTTGTGTGTGACTTTATGCATATCTAACTAGGGAATGTTACTACATAGTCATGAAAAGGATTCCTCATGTATCATACATTCTATCGTTAGAATCTAGAGGAAGATTATGAATATACAAAAGTGTCCAAGACTAGGAGTATGATGTGTTAAAGGGATATGTTTGAACCTAAAGGAAGCATTTGGACCAATGTTGTCCATTAATTTTAGAGTCCTTTGTATAAATTGAATCATATATAGGAGGGGTATATCTCTATTTCCTTCATGGTCCCCCTAATGAGGGGACCCGAATTAAGAGTTCCTGCATAGATCTTTGTTTGTACATAGGAGAGGGGGTAATTTTTTTACCCTGTGGATGGGACTAGGACATGAAGACTAGGTGTCACTATGTATCTCACTAGAATGAGAACCAAGACACACATAATTCTTGAGGTACCTTTCAGATTAAATTCATGTGGCCAGGACATTATCCATATAGTTTAATGTCTTACAGTAAGGAAGAAGGTGACTTGATGTGAAAAATAATGGAATATTGTGGCTGGACCAAGGTATAGGACCTGATCATCTCTACATATCTTTTTGGAGCAAGAATAAATCCACACATAGTTTTGAAAATTAATCCCTATACTGATTGAATTAATGTGTGGAGAAAAAGGTTTTTTTTGAATATGGGATCATGCATGGGGAGAGACACCATATTGAATCCTCTTATGTAGATCCAACTAATACATAGAAGATTTGAGGAATTTACCATACCATGTTGTATCTAGGTCTATGATTGAAGATATATATGTCACTATGTATCTCATTGTAATTAGAATCAAGGAACACACGGTTCTTGAGGAATCCATGCATTTTAAAGTCATGTGGCAAAGAAATATAGTGTTTATTTTAAGGTCTTGCAGCTAGGATCATGATAACCTTGATGTGAATTGATATTCCTTACTCATATAGGGAACTCTTTTACCAAAACCCTTGAGCCCATGTGAGCTATGATCAGTGCGAGAAACAAGGAGTGGAGAAGGTTTCTTCCACTATAAAAAGGCAATATGAGGAAAGGACATGGGTATTTATATTTTTTAGTGGCTGGGCTAGGAGGTATAATCCATGCATCACTACATATCTCATTAAGATGAGAATAAATCCATATGTATTTCTTGAAAGATTCTCTATGCAGGTCTGATTCATACACAGAAAATGGGGAATTTTATTTCTTAGTCATGGTTAGACCTAAGATTGGATATTTGGGTGTCACTACGTATCCCATTAGAATGAGAATCAAGCCACCCATAGTTCTTGAAAGGTTCACTGTGTAGGTTTGACTCATACACAGGGAGTGGGGGATTTGTTTTCTCATAGATGGACCTGAGATTAGAGATCCATGCATTAGTATGTATCTCATTGGCATGAGAATCAATCCACATGTAGTTATTAAAAAGATCATATAGTTTATCCTTATGCTACAAGGAAATTGGATGTGCAGTTTAATGTGTTTCAGTAAGGATGTGGGTTAATTGACTTGTAAAATAATATTACTTCTAGACCAGGGGAGAGGAGTTGAGCATCACTATGTATCTTGTTGGAGCAAGAATTAATCCACACATAGTTCTTGAAGTAATTATTCCTCACATTGATCAAATCTTAACAAGGGGTAAATGGGGTTTTAATATTTTCTAGAATGATGGTTGGGCACAATAAATAAGGTCTAGGCATCACTATATATCTCTTTGAGTTGAGAGTCAAGGCATATGTAGTTTTTGGAAAAGTTCCCTATGCAAGTCTGATTTGTACACAGAGAAAAGGGGGATTTTTTATCACGATTGGACTTATGATAGAAGGTCTAAGAATCACCACATATCTCATTGGAATGAGAATCAAGACATATTTAGTTCTTTAATAAAGTTGTGGTAGGGGTACCAACACCGAATATTGTGATTCACTCAAGCATAGGTTGAAATGTTGTGCAGTTTTACATCATGAAACAAGGATGTAAACCATTTAGTTTAATGTCATACAGTCATGATGATATTATATGCAATTTATAGTCTTATAGCTTGGACTATACATGGTGCTCTGCAGTTTAATGTCCTATAGCTAGGATAAGTGTCATTCATTTTAAGGTCATGTGAAAATGACCAACTACACTATTTAACATCTTGAATTTGAGATGTGCATCATGTGATTACATGAAATGTAATGCCCCGAACCCAGTTACCCAGAGTCGGTGAATTATTACATAACATTTTCATGATCACAAAAGATCAAGTCTCAAAAGACCGATTAGTTTAGTAGTCTTGGAAACACTAGATATATTCATAAGTCTTACATTACATCATAAAGTAAAAAAAACTACAACAACATCTTGTCTTCATATCCCCTTATACTATCCCTGTAGGTCATTCATAAATTACTTCTTCACATCCTGGAAAAAATAAAGCATAGAAAGGGGAGTGGAAATTATGACATAAGCAAATGAATAGTGATTCCACACATAATCTTGGAGTAAAATAATCAATGAAGTATGCGTAAATCCGAATGAGTGGAAATTGAAATTTCAAATTCACTTATCGATTTGGTAACTTACGAAACAAACACCCATGAAAGAAGGATCATACAATGATTATGTAAATATCCATAAATTAAAGTATATTACACAATTAATATAATCATGGGCAGTACACACACCACATGCAATAAATAAGTGGTGAACAATGGAAATCTCACGGAATTAAAAGTGAGATAAGAAACCCCTTACTTTGTAGTATTTCCTTGGTCGAGGTTAGGTTAGCCTCTTGTATAATGTTGAAATAATTGTTATTGAATTATACAAGAATCATATACATTAATATGATATCATATATTATCTTTTAATATTTCTTTGTTAATAATATCTTAGTATTATCGTCGTTTTGGGTGTTAACTTACTCATTTTCTTTTATATGTTTTGTTACATAAGTCGTGTTTTTTATGGATAGGTTGTATCTCATTCATATATAGAATTATATCAAGTCCTTAAACATTATTTTTAATCATAAAATGAAAATTATACTTGTATGGATACGATGGGGAATGAATCTCATCGCGTTCGTGGAGACGGTAGTCCGTACGTACGCACGAGCGATAATATCATTCTTTTGATATTGAAATCATATATACTTGGATGTTATATCATATATAAAAAATAATTATCATGTTATACTTATTATTTACATGAATTACACATCATTATTATACCCATCCACATAATAATGTATTGAATAACAATTACACCACGACGTGGAGACGGTAGGCTGTACGAACGCATGTATGGTGACATGTCATTAAAAGGATAGATAGAATACTGAATATGGTTGTACCATATTTATAATAACATCACAATATATAAAATATACTGGAGTTATTATTTTAGAATGGAAATAACAAAGAAAGAAGAAGTTGAAGAAGAAAGAAACTTGAAAGAGGGTGGTGAAAACATTTCCTCTTCTTCGGGTTCTTCCTTTTGATTTGATCAAAAGGGATCCTTAGGTTGGCTTTTTGATCAAACTAATGCCTCTAGGTTTAAGTGAGGGAAGTTGAGAGAATATTTAGGCAGGGTTTGGCCGATCCAAAAGGCTTTTAAGGTATGAATTCGAGAGAAGGGGGAGTGCCCTTTTATAAGAGGGGTGAGGGGAACCTTAGGAAAAACTTAAAATATTATTTTATAATAAATTCATATTTGGTTTATAATGGATCCAAATTGATTTATTTCAAGTATAAGGTGGGGATGGGTCAAAATCCACTCAACCAATATGTTTTAGACAGGTTTCGGTCACTTTATTAACCTTATCTTTTAGTTTTAACTCTTAGTTAATTAGTTTGACATTTACCATGTCTCTTTTTATTTTTATATTATATAGTTAATAAAATTACTATATACCTCCAAGAGACCCCAAAGTGGTCCATTAATGATAAAAATATCATTATATAAGTCCTTTTGATGAACCTTATATTTTTAGGAATATAATATCAATTAATAATATAATATTTGTTTTAAAAACTCTTTTATGTCAATTTTGACACTATTGGGTATTTTGTTTTTGATAATTTCATAACAGCATTATTACTTCGAAATAAATTTATATAACCAATAATAATATGTAATATTAACCTAGAAAATTAGTTTAATTCATAAAAAGTCTCAAATTACATTTATTTTGATATTTATAATATCAATTATTTTAATATTTCATTAATTAGGTAATTACTACATCACCATTGTGTCATAAATAAATTAAATTATTTAATGTCTGAAAATTATAAATAAAATAAAATTATGTAGGAAATATTTTTATATTTCTAATGAATATTTATAATTGAATTTATATTATGTATAACCCTATATTAAAAATGTTTTAGTTATTAAACTTTGATTTTATCTCTTTTAACTCTTCTTTGAATTAAATAATAATAAATACCCTAATCTAATCCAAGTGGACCTAAATGATAATATTTTATTACTAAGGTTGTTTTTGGTCGAGATACACTTGTCCAATATAATTAGTACATGTGTTAGGGTAATATTAATATCATTTTACCCTTAATTACCCTATTTATTTTTAACCGTGGTAAATAAAAGTAAAAAGTTACTATTCACAAAAATTATTTTCATCTCATTAAACCAAATTTTACTCTTTTATATTAACCTTTTTTCTCATATTTTCGAAGTTCCACTCACAGAAACGATAAAATTAAGTTTTATGTGAATTTCCAAATTCTCCTAGGAGGTGAGTAAAAGACGGTGAAAAGTTCAATAAATTTTTTATATATCTAAAATTATTCTAAACTAAATCTAATGAATTACATTGAACTTATATAGGTATTATGTATCTATTTTTAACTTAATTAAATTTAAATAAAATAAATAATTATTTAAATAAAAATTTGGTTTTAAACTATAACTCAGTGTTTTTTCACTATTCATCAAAAATTGAATGTTTTCAGAAAAATACTAAAAATTCACCCTAACCTAATTTCGATATTACAAATCCAAAGATGAAGTCCATTTTGAAAGATTAAATTTATAAAATTTCAAAAAGCGGGTATTACTATTCATAACGACTAGTTTGATTGGTTGTGGTGTGTGTTAGAACTTGAAGTTGCGTACAACACACACAACTGTATTAATCAAAGAGAAGTGTACCGTGGAAGCTTGGGGTGTTACATTGTCCCCTCCTTCAAATAATTTTGTCCTAAAAATTTTTAAAATTGGGCTTGGGAATATAATGGAAAGTCCCACATCGGAAAAATAGTCAATAAAACTATCACCTTAAAAGAAATAATGAGAAGTACAAAGGTCACCCAAGATAAATCATACTAGGATTCCATGTAGGAAAACATGGATATGGAAGATAAAGTAAGTGTCAAGTTCTGATGGAGAGTGATATAAAACATGATCAGGAGAAAGTTAACAACAAGAAAGCCACAAACTTATGATGGGACAAACGGTCATTAGTTTCCCAGTGGGAAAAGTATACGGACAACATTTTTTTAAGTTACATTACATAAAGATGAGGAATTAATTTATGAGATTAAATAAGAAAATAAATAGATATACTTACTTTTTAAGTAGAGTTTCATTCTTTAATAAATTTCCACCACTAACTCATTTTTTTAAACGATGAGTATTCAAGAAGACTTGGTCACACTAGAAGAGCTTGAATAAAATTCTATAGAATCACATGATCCATGAAGGATAAACTATATATTTACCTTGTATTTAGAGATTAATCAAAACCAAAATGGTTAGTACAAGATTTGATGATCCCCCAAAAGGATATTTCATTATAGAAAGAAAAACTAATCTTAATTTCTAAAATTAAACCAACAATACCCCAAAGTTAAAGAAATACCATTAAATAAACAATTGTCCTTAAAATCCTTCAATATAATCCAAACTAATATTGAAACCCAAAACATAGAAGAATTTGGTTATGTAGTCTTCCATGTTAAATTGTATCTCTAAATGACATCAACTACTCTTAAAGTCACATACTTAAAAGTAATTAACCTAATCACATATTCTCTATTATAGGTTAACCATTTCCATAAATAACCCAAATCACTATAAATCCACAATAAAAACGTAGATAAAAATCCACCATTACTCCTCAAATAAAATCCCATAGTATTCTATTTTCCTTGGGCATATAGTGTTACCAAAAAAGCAAAAATATTCCAAAATAACATTTATCACTTAATCACCAAATCATTTTCCTATACTTAGGGTATTCATTTGATAAGACATAAGAACCCAATTCAACTTATTATTGATAAATAAAATCATTTAACTAAAAATAATTAGCCACACTAACCAGGGACTTCACGTAGTCTAGTGGTAGGCGATAAATCCCAATCACACTTTGGTTGTGGGTTCGATTCCCACAGCTTTGTCCGATGCGATGGGTTTTCACACGGTCTATGTGTTTTCTTTTTTCAAAAAATATATTTTATAACATTACCAAAATGAGATAAATTCCTCAAAATAACTATAATATAATTTTAACCAGAAATGTTATCTCATACCTTTCATTTTCATCCCAAAATATAACAACTTGTAATTTCCTCAAACCCAATGATCATATAAAACCAAATGGTTATTTATAACTATATTTACAAGGGAAAAGATAAGTCTTCCTAAAATATCATTCTCACATGGAAAACTGTGGGGTTACAAATACATGAGAAAATTATTCCAATGTAATCCCATCAACAAGGAGCACTAATACTTTTAAACATTTCTCTAACAATTTATTTCCACATTTCTTCTTATTTGACCAAGAAAATATACTATAGAATAGGGAATTCACTCGGGTAATGTCCAGGTCCCCTACATTTACGGTAAATGACTGTAAATGGATTCTTGGGACATTTTTTATTTTCTTCCATAGTACTCTTCATTTTTTCTCCGCAATTCTTCACTTTATGTCTTTATTTCCCGCACGTAAAGCATTTCTTTGTCCCATTGAGACACATTCTTGGGTGTCTCCTTCCACATTTCCCACATGATGGAAATTTAGGATTATTTTCTCCATGGTATCCACTGTTAGAGCTCTTATCATTCATCACCTTTCTCTTCTTTGTTGAGTTCGAGAGTTGGTTAATATATATGTTGTTGATCATATTTTTGGAAAACTGATTTGGAATGAACATGATATCTTTTATGCCTATCAACATTCCATTTTTTTGCTCATTTCTACCACCGTTACCACCTTGTACATCATTCTCAAAGTTATTATGACTTCCTTGGACTCCAGCCATTGACTAAAACCAGAAAGCATTGTGTGAGTAACAGTAGTCATAAAATCAGTTAGAGAATATCATGACACCATATTCTAAATTTGAAACACCTTAGGATTAACCAAGGTCATTTATTCTCATATTATATTAAAATAATTCAAATTGGTTTGTAAATAAAATGTAAATTATCTTAAGCATATCCCCCGGGAGTGTCGTAACCAAGAGTACAGCAAGGCCCGTTGTCGTGCACCCATTCCCGTTCGAGTCTAGCTCAAAGCGGTGTTTTCAGGTTTTACCCATAGGTACATCTGTTCCAGAGCCACATCTACCTGCTCATATCTAGACAGGGATGTATTGCTTGGAAAACTCACAAAATCTATACAATACCAAAATTCTAGGAAGTTCTTCTATACTAATCTTCAAAGACTTTTTTTAGGGCTATGTTCTCTAATCAGAGTTTATCTAAATCTAGCTTCCAAGGTTTGTACTAAACTGCCTCTGATACCAACTATAACGCCCCAACCCTAGTTACCTAGAGTCAGTGCATTATTACATAACATTGTCATGATCACAAAAGATCAAGTCTTTAAAGATAGATTAGTTTAGTAGTCTTGGAAACACTAGATATATTGATAAGTCTTACATTACATCATAAAGTAAAAAAACTATAACAACATCTTGTCTTCATATCCCCTCATACTATCCCTGAAGGCCATTCATAAATTAATTCTTCACATCATGGGAAAATTAAAGCATAGAAATGGGAGTGGAAATTATGACATAAGGAAATGAATAGTGATTCTACACATAATCTTGGAGTAAAATAATCAATGAAGTATGCGTAAAGCCGAATGAGTGGAAATTGAAATTTCAAATCCCCTTATCAATTTGGTAACTTATGAAACATACACCCATGAAAGAAGGATCATACAATGATGATGTAAATATCCATAAATTAAAGTATATTACACAAATAATACAATCATGGGCAGTACACACACCACATGTAATAAATAAGTGGTGAACAATGTAAATCTCATGGAATTAAAAGTGAGACAAGAAATCCCTTACTTAGTAATTTTTACTTGGTAGAGGGTAGGTTATCCTCCTATATAATGGTGAAATAATTGTTATTGAATTATACGAGAATCATATACATTAATATGATATCATATATGATCTTTTAACATTACTTTGTTAATAATATCTTAGTATTATCGTTGTTTCGGGTATTAACTTACTCGTTTTCTTTTATATGTTTTGTTACATAAGTCATGTTTGTTATGGATAGGTCATATATTATTCATATAAAGAATGATATAAAGTCCTTAAACATTATTTTTAATCATAAAATGATAATTATACTTGTATGGATACGATGGGGAATGAATCTCATTGCGTTCATGGAGACGGTAGTCCGTACGTACGCACGAGCGATAATATCATTATTTTGATATTAAAATCATATATAATTGGATGGTATATCATATATACAGAATCATTATCATGTTATAATTATTATTTACATGAATTACACATCATTATTATACCCATCAAAATAATAATGTATTGAATAACAATTACACCATGATGTGGAGACGGTAGGCCGTACGTACGCACGTATGGTGACATTTCATTCAAAAGATGGATAGAATAATGAATATGGTTGTAACATATTTATAATAAAATCACAGTATATAAAATATACTAGATTTATTATTTTATAATGGAAATAACAAAGAAATAAGAAGTTGAATAAGAAAGGAACTTGAAAGAGGGTGGTGAAAACATTACCTCTTCTTCGGGTTCTTCCTTTTGATTTGATCAAAAGGGCTCCTTAGGTTGGCTTTCTGATCAAACTAATGCCTCTAGGTTGAAGTTAGGGAAGTTGATAGAATATTTTGGCAGGGTTTTTATGATCCAAAAGGCTTTTAAGGTATGAATTTGAGAGAAGGGAGAGTGCCCTTTTATAAGAGGGGTGAGGGGCACCTTAAGAAAAAATTAAAATATTATTTTATAATAAATTCATATTCAGTTTATAATGGCTCAAAATTGATTTATTTAGAGGATAATGTGGTGATGAGTCTAAATACACTCAACCAATAGGTTTTAGAGAGGTTTGGGTCACTTTATTAACCCTATCGTTTTGTTTTAACTCTTAGTAAATTAGTTTGACATTTACCATGTCTCTTTGTATTTTTATATTATATAGTTAATAAACGTACTATATACCTCCAAGAGACCCCCAAGTGGTCCATTAATGATACAACTATCATTATATAAGTCCTTTGTCCGAACCATAGATTTTTAGGAATATAATATCAATTAATAATATAATATTTATTTTAAAAACTCTTTTATGTCAATTTCAACACTATTGGGTATTTTGTTTTTGGTTATTTTATAACAGCATTATTACTTCGAACAAAATTTATATAAACAATCATAATATTTCATATTAACATATAAAATTAGTAGAATTCATAAAAAGTCTCAAATTACATTTATTTTGATATTTATAATATCAATTATTTTAATATTTCATTAATTAGGTAATTACTGCATCACCATTGTGTCATAAATAAATTAAATTATTTAATGTCTAAAAATTATAAATAAAATACCATTATGTAGGAAATATTTTTATCTTTCTAATTAATATTTATAATCGAATTTATATTATTTATAAACCTATATTAAAAATGTTTTATTTATTAAACTTTGATTTTATCTCTTTTAACTCTTCTTTGAATTAAATAATAATAAATATCCTAATCTAATCCAAGTGGACCTAAATGATAATATTTTATTCATAAGGTTGTTTTTGGTTGAGATACACTTGTCCAATAGAATTAGGACATGTGTTAGGGTAATATTAATATCATTTTACCCTTAATTACCCTATTTACTTTTAACCGTGGTAAATAAAAGTAAAAAGTTACTATTCACCAAGAATTATTTTCATCTCATTAAACCACATTTTACTCCTTAATATTAACCATTTCTCTTGGATTTTTGAAGTTCCACTCACAGAAGCAGTAAAATTAAGTTTTATGTGAATTCCCAAATTCTCCTAGGAGGTGGGTAAAAGACGATGAAAAGTTCAATAAAATTTTTATATATCTAAAATTATTCTAAACTAACTCAAATGAATTAAATTGAACTTATATAGGTATTATGTATATATTTTTACCTTAATTAAATTTAAATAAAATAAATAATTATTTAAATAAAAATCCCGTTTTAAACTATAACTCAGTGTTTTTTCACTATTCATCAAAAATTGAATGTTTTCAGAAAAATACCAAAAATTCACCCTAAGATAATTTCGATATTCCAAATCCAAAAATGAAGTCCATTTTGAAAGATAAAATTTATAAAATTTCAAAAAGTGGGTATTACTATTCATAACAGCTAGTTTGATTGGTTGTGGTGTGTGTTAGAACTCAAAGTTGCGTACAACACACGCTACTGTATTATTCAAAGAGAAGAATACCGCGGAAGCTTAGGGTGTTACATGAAATATTTATTTAGTAACCTTGCATTGTATTGGGTCATAATGATCTCTACACCCATTGAGATTAATAAATAAGCTTTATTAAAGTGGACCTTGTGTATGGAGTAAGGTCCCTACCACTTTGGTTTAAGATTTGGAGTCTTCTTTCCTGGTATCATTGGATTCCTAAGGACTAATACCAGTTCTCCTTATAGAAATGAATGGAGGTGGATATTCTTGTTAAAGTATCATGCTATCCAATTTTGATAGACTTCCAATTGATGTAAGTTGTGCGGTATTTTATCATCTAGCCACTCCAATTCATCCAATCATTTACAAGGTTTATCATATAGGGATAACAGATCACAAATAGAAACACAAAGCGATGGAAATTGGATCTTGATAGTAAGGAATGCCTCCTTTACATGTATGAGTGAATACGGGGTCACTCATGTGGTAGTATGGTTTATAGTCCGGTAAGCCCATAAGGCATGCAAGAGATTTTTAGGCCAAGACTTTTTATCTTTATCCCCCATCTTATGGAGTATGTTTGATAGGGTGTTTATGAAGGCCTATATCTATCCATTAATCACTTAATGATAGAAGGATGAATGTTTGGATTTGATATTCTACTTCTGATACAACTTTTCCACCTCAGTAGAATAGAAATTGGTGCTATTGTCAATCAGTATTGTATGAGGGACACTAAATTGAGTAATGATGTTGGATCTCATGAAGCTAAAAATGCCTATGACCCTAAATTATTTGAGGGGTATTTCCTCAACCTATTTGGACAAGAAATCAGTAGTAGTTAAGATATATTTTAACTTCTTGGATGTAACTGGAGGGTATGGCCCCACAACATCCATTCCCTATATGGAAAATGGATAGAAGTATTTGTCTATATGAAGAAACTTTGGGGATTGATGGATGTAGTTGGCATAAACTTGGTAGGAATGAATATTCTTGTTGAATTCTATGAAATTCTATGTCATTGAAGCCCATAAGTATCCAAGACTTTAGATTTAGTTGGAAAGCTAGTATCATGATTGGTGGGAACCATAGGATCCTGAGTGTAGTTATTTCATAACAGCAACAGAATCTTCTCCATCAATCACTACTGGAAACTAGAGCTATACCAATGCCCCTATTCCAATAGTTTCAAAAAACCATTGGGATAGGTTTCCTATACCAATGGTTCTATGAAACCGTTGGTATAGGGATGTCATGAGAGGATTTTACAATGGTTTCATACAACCGTTCCATTGGTTTTGTTCAAGGTTTTCCCAACAATTTAATAAAAACATTGGGATAGTTTATTAGAAATAGGTTATTCTAATGGTTTTTAAAAACCTCTAGGATAGAAAACCCCAAATACGAGCCTCTTTCTTCTAGAAGGGATTTTCTACATTTTTTCCTAAATGAGAGACCTATTTTGTTTCCATCCAGTGAATGAATATTCCCAATCGGAGATATATCCTTGATTCAAGTCATTTTTTTCCTTCCACTTCAAATTTGTAATTTGTAACTAAGTTATATCTTTTTACTCCATTTATTTTGGCCTTTTCCTTCAGTTTTGCTACAATCTTGATTCAAGTCTCTCCTTTGATTCAAGTATCTCCTTTGGTTAGCATCATTTTAGTGATTATCTTGTTTTATTTTACTATATGTTGGTCCATTCCAAGAACTAGTGATATTTGGATTGGAATATTATAGTTTTGGAGTTTTTTTGGGTGTTTAATGGTTTACCCACATAGTTAGGAGTAACCACATGATTCACATGTAGAGGGTTTAATCATGGAGATAGAGACATATTCCACACATTATTAAGGGTTTATCAACCAAATTTTCTATTGAATTTGGATCCCCCATGAACCATATACCCCTTGTTTCTGATTTTATTGTTTTGGTAAGATTTAATGTTTGTTATTTTGGTGCCTATGGTTTATAGATTATTTTTTATCATTCTTTGGGTTCTCATCCTTGAAGGTGAAATGTTTTGAAAGGTTTTAAGTCAATTTACACCTCTTTAAGGCATGTGTTTCAATGAAATTATTTCATTTTGAATTAAATGGTTGTTATTTTGGTGCCTATGGTTTATAGATGATGTTGTTATTCTTATTTGGGTGCTCATCCTTTAAGGTGAAATGTTTTGAATGGTTTTAAGTCAATTTAAACCTCTTTAAGGCATGTGTTTCAATTAAATCATTTCATTTTGAATTAAATTTTTATTATTTTATTGTAAATTTCTTTTTATTGAATGTATGGATATATGTAATATCCATATAATGATTTGAAAGCATTTAAATGTGTTTTGAGATTATAAGGAATAGTTTCTCTTTTGAATTTCATCTTTTCATGTTTGAAATCAAATATTTTTTTTGTAAGAATTTATTAAATACCATTGAGACCTTTTAAAATGGATTTAATGGTGTGTGATAGATTTTGATCTGATTTCATTTTTCATGGAGTGAAAACTCTGTTTTAAAGAGAAAATTGATTTAATGTGAGGTGTTGAACTTGACATGTTTTAATTTTTTTTATAATGAATTAGAAAAGTTTGATTAAAATGAGTGTGTGGTTTTTCCCTTGAGATAATGAATTAATTGATATTTAAAAATTGGTTTGATGAAAAATGAATGCATTTGGAAAGTTTAATGATTTCAAAGATGAAGATCCATGTTTTTTGTGGTGGCTTTGAAATATTTAAATTTTATGTGACATTTATATCAGTTTGTAAAGAATTTTTGAAGTCATATTTTATAAAAAGTAAAAGCACTTGGGATTCTGAACCATGTTTTATCATTAAATACCTATTTGGAACTTTGTTTTTAAATGGTTCATTGTGAAATAACATGTCAATTATCCCATTGAGCTGTTTACCCATTGTGTGGGTTTTTTTGTGACTGCATGATGCTTATTTCTCACTCGGTGTGGTAATATGATTCTATAAATCATATATGGTCAGGATATATGGTATTATTCATTTTGAAGGTGTTACAAGTGAGGGAGAGTCATTTATTATGTCTTCGTGTTAATACTTTCTTAATTATTCATCATCATCACTTTTTGATTGGTCATTGGAACCTTGGTACTAAGTATAGGTTCTATATTTATATTTCTATAGAGGATTCACTTGACACTATTGGAACTCAAATCATGTTCGGAACTAGGGAATGGTGGGGTGTGTCATCATAGTGAGACTTGTGTAGGCCAGTTGGATGACTTTTGGACTGGACATAAAATATTCCAACAATTGATTAATTAGAGGAAACTACTATATAATTAGACGTGTCTCACATTTGGGATCCTATGGTAGATCCCATGAAATATTATATTATTTTATTTGTAGTTAGCATAGGGAATTTTAATCTATTGTTGGATTTTATCATCCCCCATTTATTATTTTTTTGTAGATCACCTATATTTTGTATATATGTTTAATAATTTATGACACAGTGGTTCCAGCTTTATTATGGTTGACACATGTGTGTTTGGTTCAGTTCCATTATAAAATGGTTTATAAAGATTTTTGGGAGACTAGTTTTGAATTTAATGATGCTTCTGTGATATTAATATTTTTATTTCAAAATTCATGTCTCAATTTAAAGAAGGATTCATTTTTTGGAGTTACCACTAACAATATGAATATTTTTATATTTATTGAAAATATATCCTTTATTACCTACATTGTATAATCATTTCATAGACCTATTTTAGTGGTGTCATTTAACTTATGTTTTAAAACCATTATTTTTTTATCACATATCAACCTATTATTTATGTTTCTAGATTAATTAAATAACAATTGTAATGTTTAGTATTGGCTTCCCCATTCATATTTCATCAACTATTGAGTTTTACCACTTTACCTCGTGCTTCTATGTTATTGGCTATTGTACTTCAAGGTGGGGTCAGACCATTGATATTTTTCAAGGGATAAGATTTATCGATTAAGAATATGTTTTTTTCCACTTATTACCTCTTCCAATGTCATTATCTTTTATATATAGAGGAATGATCGATGTGTTTTTCCTATTTTACCTCATGCATATTCATTCTATCTTCCCATATGTTTTGTTAGATTTTATCTTGACTTGCACCCCTCCATTATATACTCCATGGGGATTTAGGTAACATGTTATGACTCATCTTCTGCTCTATATTATTTTTTTCTCCCACCTATGGAATCCTTCAATTGAGTAAGGATTTTATCATGTAAACTCTATTTGATTTTACCCATATGTTTTGTTAATTTTTTTCTCAAACCTGTGGGCTCATAATTATACATGTTCTCAATATATATGTTATATATATATTCATATAGTGTAGGAATATATATTTCTACGTCCACTTTTGGATAAATTTGATAAATATAAACCTCTATTTTTTGGATAAATTAATCATATTTTACTTTCAGGATGGTGATGATAGATTGAGAGATGGTGGATTTCCCATTAAAGTAGGTGCAAAATTGTTAGGTATCCAAGGGAAATACAAACATATGTTGGATTATATTTGAGTATAGTGTTATAACCTTTAAATATGGATGAAAAATCGAAAAAACAAGTAAACTAAGAAAATATAGAGAACCTCGGGAGAAGCCAAAATTTACCCCACCCAATCCAAAAGAGTCATTTCTAATAGAAAAATATTAACACCCCTTCTGTTTTCCCCCAAACCCCACTTAAAATTAGAGATCATTTTCATCATTCACCATGTGGAGGACATCTATGGTCATTGGTTTCTTTATTACAATGTGGTGGACCTCTATGAAATTTGTATTTATTATCCCAGGGAGGACCTCTAACATTCATGTATTTATCCCTTCATTTATCTTATAGGTTAATTATTTTCTTTATGCTATAATGAATTTATACCTTCACTAATACACTCAAAATATAGTGATATAGGTTTTTCATATGGGAGAATTTATTTTAAGGCAAAAAATATGAGGTGATTTTAGACACAACAACAACCTTGTTGGTGTATTAAAATACAGCCTAATGATTTTTTATTTTAAGGATTTGAAATCGTATTTATTTTATTATTAATGAATTTTATTTTTATAGAATTTTTTTTTGTAAAATTTATCAACTTACACTATGTATAGTGTTAATATGATTAATGAATATCGTACCATTTAATGAATATCTTACCATTTAATACTTTCAAAAAATATTATCGATATGATTAATTAATTATGATTGTTCCTCAGTGGATAATTTTTTATTAGTTGAGTATAAATTTGATAAAGACTCAAATAAAATGGGTGTATCAGACATATGGGGGTACTATGTTACTTACTTCTCCACATAAAACTTTGTTTTATGAGATTTATTACCACACCTAAGAGAAAGATTCATTGGATCATTTAATCTTATATGAGGTATATATTTAAAGATAATTAATACACCAATGTTGATCTAATACTGATTTGCATAAAAAAATCAATACACTATTCACCCTCTATGTTTCATTTTACATTTGAGTTGTGCCTATGTTTAATGTATATTTACTTATCACTTATCTTATTCTTTAAAAGGGTTTACTCCCATACTCTTTGTTCCTTATTTTTACATATTTTTCACATGAATAACTACAATAGAGGCCGGTTGTATCTTGGACTTCCTAGTGTGTAGTTATTACATGTAAAACCTGATCCATGTTATGGTTCATTTTATTTTTTTAAATAAATGTTCTTAGTAGTGGGTTAATATCATGTGGAGAGGACCATGTTCTATATTGGAACTAAACCTCATATTTTTCTAATTCCACTATGTGTCATTTTTTTTCTCTTACATAGTCTAAAATCGATGTTCATACAATACTATAATTTCCAATTATATGTTTCAACATGTATCTACATATTGTGTCGGTTATGGTTTTATATAAAGTGAACAATTCTCATTTACTTAAAAATATTTTCAATTTAAATTCAAACTTATTGAATTTTTTTCACAAAATGGATGATTACAATTTTTTTATAGAATTGATAGAAGTTGGATGTATGAAAATGATCGGATATCAATCATTTTTCAAAACAATTTGGATAGATTTTTAGATTTCGAATTTGAAAATTCTTCAGATAGTGGTTACATACACTACCCATGTTATAATTGTGTTGTAAGACCTTGGTTGAGATGTGAAGAAGTTAGCTACCATATAACCAAACATGGTTTTCAAAAAAACTATTATGTGTGGTATCAAAATGGGGAGAAAATGGAATCTCAAAATGCTGATGATCCAAATGAGAGGACTAGATTGGAGAATTTGATATATGAACACTTTCCATTTATTCATCATCATGAGAAGGAAAGTATTTTGACCCAATAATACTTTTATATAGGCACACATGATGCATCCAATGAAAATGATAATGTTGACAGAGTGAAAAAATTGAATGATGCTATGATGACTCCAATATATCGACAATGTGGTAAAATAAAAAAGTTGGAATTTTTAATTTGATTTTTTAATGGGAAAACCACGTATTGGATTTATAATACTGAAATCAATTACATTCATACCTTATTGAAGGAATTACTTATATATGATGCATATATTCCATCAAACCACTATATGGCATGGATGTTAGTTGAAGAACATGGATTAAAAAAAACAAAATTCATGCTTTCACAAAAGATTGCAGCTTATTCTAGAAGGAAAATACTAAAAGAAATGATTGTATAAAATGTGGAACATCCCAATAGAAGCCAAAATATGATGTAACACCGTCCCATGTGCCATAGAATGTAATGTGGCACTTTACATTGATCCCAAGACTCTATAATGTTTTTATGTTTGATAAAATATCAATAAAAATGAGATGACATGATACTGAGAGAAAAAAGAATAATGAAGAGTTGGTTCACCCTGAAGATGAATTTTTATGGTATATATTTGAGGCCCAATATCCTGATTTTGAAACTAGCATATGTAATGTGAGATTGGGTCTTTCATGTGAAGTTTTTAATCCATTTGGGAAGATGCTTACTTTGCACAACACATGGCCGATTTTCATACACATTTATAACCTCCCCCCATGGTTGTGTATGAAAAAACCTTTCACTTTCATGAGTATACTTATAAACAACCCTTATAATCCTAGAAATTATATAGATGTATACACTACTACAAAAATGGGAAAGGGAAGCGCCACCTTATATCAGTGCTAAGAAAAAACTACTGATAAAGAAACTCTGTATCAGTGCTAAAATTTTAGCACTCATAAAGAGACCCTTTATCAGCTCTAGAAAAGCACTGATGAAGAAGGCCTGTATCAGCGCTAAAATGTTAGCGCTCATACAGGAAGGATTTATCAGCGCTTTTATAGTGATAATAAAGAGGCCCTTTATCAGCACTAAAAAACACTGATAAAGGATACCTTTATCAGCGCTAACATTTTAGCCCTGATAAATCCGTAGTCCCATATTTTATAAAATCAGTTGCACAATGTCCTCGGTTTATCGCAACCTAAATCTCTCGCGGTACTATAACCCTTCAACTCCCCTCCGCTGCCCCCCCGATCTTCATGTTGTCGGACCTCCGCCGCCCCCGATCTTCACGTTTCCAGACCTCCGCCTCCCCCGATCTTCACGTTGCCGACCTCCGCCGCTAGCCCTTCTCTTAATCCTCCCCCTCAAACCCCTTTGGCGGATCCTCCTCCCTGAAAACCCTACTTCTCCTCCTCTTTGCTTGACCCTACTCCCCGTGAACCCTACTCGTCCATTTCTCTTCGGTTGGTGGCTCCTTCCATGCACCTCCACCTCTGGAAGTTTCCAAGTGTGTGGTAAGTGATTCAATGATTTTACATTATTAGATTATTTTTATATGCTTTCTTAGTTTCATGAATGTGTTCTATGGATTATTTTTTTGGTACGAAATATGTTTTGGAAAGGTTTTGAGATCCATATGTGAAGAATTTTTTTTCTAAAGGAATGTTTTTATGTTTCATGTTATCTTTGTTGAGGTTTTTATTAAATATATTTTATGTCTTGTGTGAAAGGTGTGAAATGAAATGAGTTTTCAAAGATAATTAATGGTTTGAATGTGTTGAATGTGGATTTTATAAGAGAAATTCATTTTTGTTTCATGTTGTATTTTTTTTTGAACCTGATATGTGTCTTTGAATTGTGAATGTGATTTGAAACATGCTATAAAATGGATTTTATGTGAGTATGAATTTGAAAGGGTATTTTCGAATGGAAATGGTTGGATTCCTTATGTGTTGTTCTTGTTGTGTTTCCAAATGTGTTTCATAAATTTTGAAAGTGGTGTGAAATGTGTTTCTAAATGGTTTTAGTGTTCATGTGAAATGGAAAGTGGATTTTTGTGTAAAATAGTGGTTTTGGTGTGAGATTTCGATCATTGGATCCATGTGAAAATGTGAAAATGTGAAAGTGGTGATATCCTTATGTTCTTATGATGCTTGGAATGTGTATGTGAAAGTGGTGATATAGTTATAGTTAATCAAAATGGGGTCTTAGATTGTAAATACTTCAAGAAATTTTTTACGGAGCAATTATATCTAGATTTGATGGTATCAGGTAAGTCCATGGAGTTTCTCAACCTCATCTAAGGTTATTAGAAATTGAATCAATATACTAATAATTTTTCTAAACTTTCTTAGTTTTCACTTGAAGTGGTGTCAAAAAATAATCTTAATTCCGAGAGGTTTTATATGGGTCTTCGATCAGATATCCAATATCAAGTATTTATGCTAAAGTTTACCTAAAATATTGATGTTCTAGATAGGGATGTGATGGAAGAAATTGGCATGACTATTATTTCAAGGTTAACTAGAGTTACTTATATTCCCAGAGGTAGTTTTAGTGGTTCCTATAAGTGGAATAGAAAGTAGAATGAGCCTCATAGTGAAAATAGTGGTGGTGGTATTTTATAGAAAACTTCCTCCAGATCATCTGTAGTGTCTAGTAAAGGCCAAATGACCTTTTCCAATGTGGAAAGATTGAACACTCAAAGCATTATTGCATGGAAGCATTGAATATTTACATATCGTACAGACATTAAACCCACTTGAAGAGGGTTTTACATGTTTTTACTACCCTGTGTAGTAGAATGGAATCATAAATATTGAGAGGTACCAAATCATAGTAATATTATTCAATAACAATGGGATCCACACCACACAATCCATTTTCTTAATTTATTGAAAGCCACTTTTGGAAAAGTGGGAACCGAAAAAAACATCCACATTTCATGTAGTCACGCATATCCCCCATCCACACCGCACCCCACATTCAAAATTCAAGATGCACACATTAAAATTTCAAAACTAAAATATAGAAATACCACCAAAATCAGCATCGAACCACGGGCTACCCACCTCAATCCACATCAAGGGGACCTCGAACTGCACCTCGGGTCCATCATCATATTGCCAGCCAGACATCGCATCACCGTCACTGCCATCACACCTTCACGCCAACCAAGACATCACCCTCATTGTCACAACACCGTTGACCGATTCTCCAACATCCACCCCTAAATGCAGAAACCCACACAGTAATGATTCGTCATCCCCTTTCACCAGACCACCATCATCATCGTCACTAGAGATGAACCCAACTCACCATAAACGATCGAAATGTCGTCACCGTCAACCTCCCAAATCCTAATCAGACTCACATCCCAAAGAAACTTAAAGACCTCCTCGCATCTCCACCTCGGAGAGAAAGGAGGACCCCTAGATCTAGAGTAGAGAAGAAGCGGACTTTTGTAGGAAAAGAAATAGCAAAAACCTCTAGGAACGTTCGACGTCAAAGAAATCCATCACCGGCACAGTCATAACAACCGAACAACCAACAACAAAAATGGTAGACCAAACCCATTGAAAAACACTCCCAAAAAGACTGAACACCACATCGAGGAGGGAATCAAATCCAGAAATGGAACTGAGGAAAATCCCTAAAAAAAATACAATAAGAAAACAGGAAGAAGCTGAAAACGAACAAGAAAAGAATAGGAAAAGGTGGGGTAAAACCCAAAAACAGGGAGAAGAAAATGCTAGGAGATCCACGAACACCTAACTTTAAATCCCAAAAACTTAGTGAATTTGAAGCTCCCAATCCAACCTAGAATGGAGTGGCTGATTGCGAGTTCAAATCACAAAAGAAGCAGTTAGGAAGGAAGAACCATCGCGCCATCACTGAAGCCGAAAAGGAGGAACGAACCAGAGAGCATACCTGAGTGGACCAACCGTGAGAGAGAATCGGGGGATAAAACCCTATAAGATCTATACTAAAGGAAGGAAATAAGGATGAGGTAAAGGAGAGTGGGGAGAAGGAACCCTACCGGAGTGAGAAAGCGGGATATAACTGAGAGCTAGGGTATTGGGGATCCATCCTTTTCCTAAAAATGGGATCCTAGAAACATGTATTAGGAATGAAACAACTTCATGCAGTGGATTAATCTCCAGTAGGAACTGATGTGGGTCGTGCGATAGTGATAGGCACCATTTAAATTTCTTTTTCTTTAGTGTATGTTTTATTTGATATTGGTTCCCATCATTATTTCATATCAAAACTCAATATAGAACTATTGAAACTTATAATAGAGCTCATGGATTATATGATAGAGATTGTAACATCTCTCTGGATAAAGAGAGTAAGGTCTCTGATTCCCCTCTCATGCTTTCTCTTTTTTAGAGATTTAGATCATATGATGTTTTTTGGTTCTTAAAATGATTCCCCTATATGTTTTTCTGAGAATGGAATGACTAGTTTCTAATAAATCTTGGATTTACTATTATCATCGGTGGGTGTCCTTCACTACCACTGATGGGGAATTCCATTTTTTCCATAGAGAATCAAACCTGAGGTCTAGTCGAGATAGACCTCTTCTTCCAGAGTTGAGTGGGATGATATCCTTTTATGCTATTGAACTAGAGTAGGAAGCCTATTATAGTGAACTTCCCCTAGTAGCTATTGAATTTCCAAAAGTGTTTCTTTTAGTCTTTTTTGGTCTACCACTAGAGAGGGAGGTGGAGTTCTCTATCAACTTGGTTATGGGTACAAAACCAATATCTATTCCATCTTACCATATAGAACTAGTTAAATTGAAGGAACTAATTAATCAATGGGATGAATTGGTTTCCAAATTCTTTATTTAACCTATTGTGTTGCCTTGGGAAGAACTGGTGATTTTCACCAAGAAGGTCATTGGAACCCTTCGCTTGTGTGTTGATTACCTTGGAAAGCCCCCTAGACACCCTAGACACTAGACCACCCCCCTAGACATCCCCATGGACAGCTCCCCCCTCACCTGGACCCCCACCCCCTGAACACCCCCACCCTCCTTGGATAGCCCCCCAACCTCCTGAACCACCCCCACCCCCCTTGGATACCCCTTTACCCCCAGACACCCCCATCCCCCTCGGACACCCCCTACCCCCCCTTGGACAGCCACCCCAAATCCCTGAACAACCCCCAACCCCCTGAATTCTGAATTGAATTCTGTATGTACTTAATTAACTTATGAATTATGTGTTAATGGTGTACGGGTATACTTGTTGTATGGGTATACTTAGTCTAATTAGATTATGATTTATGTGTTAATTTTGTATGGGTATACTTGGTTTAATTAGCTTATTGAGATGCTAATTTTTTTGCAGGTGTTTGGGTGTACTGCTGCGGATTTTTTTGTAGCAGTAGACATGGCATTTATCATCGCTTTCTTAGCACTGATAAAGGGGGCCTTTATCAGTTCTAAAAAAGAGCTTATAAAATCCACCATTATCAGCACTAAAAAATCACTAATAAAGTCCCCCTTTAGCAGTGCGTTTTTAACACTGATAAAGGTTTTCTTTTATCAGTGCTTTTTTAGTGCTGATAAAGTACCCCTTTATCAGCACTCAATAAGTGCTAATAAAGGGGTCCCCACCTTTATCAGCGCCGAGCTTTACAATGATTTTTAGCGCTGATAAAGCCCGTTTTGAGTACTAATAAAGACCATTTTTTTAGTAGTGATAAATTAAACCTTTAATAAAAGAGTTGAAACTTCTTTGGGATGTGGGTGTGCGCATATACGATTCATGTTCAGAATACATATTTCAGATGCATTCTGTGCTTATGTGGATGATCAATGATTTTTACTACTTATGCAATGATGTCTATATGGAGCATGAAGGGAAAATTATCATGTCCTGTTTGTATGAAGAATACTCGATCCAGAATACTAAAATATCACCATAGTTTTAGTTATATGGGAAATCGATGATTCTTTACAATGGACCATCCATATAGAAACAATCATTGAAGATTTTACAATACCATGGAGACCAAAGATTCACCTCAACATATGTTTGGAACTGATGTGCTTAATGATTTGAAAGATATCGATTTTTCATTTGGGAAGGGTCAAATAAAATCTAGAAAGAGAAAGAATGTTTCAAATGATACCTATTACAATTGGAAGAATATTATTATCTTCTTTGAGTTACCATATTGGTCAGCCAATTTTTTACATAATTGTTTAGATTTAATACACATTGAAAAGAATATATGTGAAATGTTACTTTCAATTATTCTAAATGTTAAGGGAAAGACAAAATATGATTTACAATATTGGCATGACTTAGTGGATTGGGGCATTAGACTAGAATTTCATCCTATGTGTATCAGTGAAAATAAATGGAAAGTTCTATGTAATTCTTATGTGATGACACCTGTAGAGAAAAATAAATTTATGGAAGTACTAGAGACTATTAAAGTTCCTGATGGCTATTTAAGAAATATATCAAAATGGGTCAATTGAAGAGAGTTGAAGTTGAATCTTTAAATATTCATGATTATCACGTCCTTCTGCATGAGTTGATTCCAATAACCATCCTTCATCTTTTTTTTCCAATAATGTAAGAGTGTTAGTTATTTGGTTGTTCCAATTGTTTAGATAACTTTGTGATAAGAAGTTTTCCAAGTATTTCTTAAAAAAATGCTGGTAGAGACATCATTAATTTTGTGTGATTTAGAGAAAATATTTCCTCCATCATTTTTCTTATGCATAGTGCATTTGATTGTCCATATTCTAAATGAAATACTTCTTGGAGGACCTATTTCTTTCCATTGTATGTATCTAACTGAAAGAAATATGTACACATTGAATTATTATGTCCGAAACAAGAATCATCCCAAAGTTTCTATCGCGAATGGTTACTTGGATCAAGAATGTATGGATTTCTTCTCAATGTATTTGTCTGATCTTACTACGAGAATGAACAGACCAATGAGAAATGAAGAATAGTAGTATAAGAAAATTGAACCCAGTTTTCCATCACTTCTTCAAACAGGAGGAATTCCCAGATCATATACATTGACGACATTATCCTTGAAGAGCGAGATATGGCACATCTTAAAGTGTTTTTCAACTATGATTTGTTCAATAAATACATCAAGTAAGTAAACTGAACATGTATACCTTATCTCCTCTCTTGTAAATTTACATATCTTTTAAAATATTTCTATTTTTATCTACAGGGAACATAAAGAAATGATAAATATAAAGAATCATTCTTTATCTTTGAGAAGGAGAGAGACTTTTCATAGAAAATATTTTTCTACTTGGTTGAAATTAAAGGTAGAAATATGTTGTAATAAATAAATAAAATCAATATTTAATTAAATTTAGTATTTGTTTATATTTTAGGTATCGATTTTTTCTGAAGACTCTGTTTCTGAGGAAATAAGAGATTTGGATTTTGGTCATAATATCATGGTTCATGAATGTAAATCAATTGTGATCAATGGGTACATATTTATTATCACTGAATAAGAAAATAACATGAAAACACAACATGATGGTGTTATTCTAATTTCTACAATAGACTATTATGATAGTGCATTAGATATTAGACCTCATTTTGAAAATGTATATTATTATGAAGTCATTGAGAAAATAATAATATTGGATTATTACTCTCATGGTCAACTCACGATGAAATTCCAGTGGTTTGATTTGATGATGAGGCATGACACATTTATTGATGATTATGGATTTTGAGTTATTGAAATGACTCACACTCTTTCTACTGATGAACCATATATGTTGGAATAAATGATGAAATAGGGTTTTTATGTCAAATATCATCTTCAACCTAAATTTGGTTTCATTATTGAAGTAATTCAAAGACATTTTTTTGATGATGGTGATGATGGAATTGACACCATCCCTACTACCATTGGAACCAATCCATTTATTACTTATGATGACTCCAATAGCTCAATTTTCAGAGTTGATTGTGAACCCGAAGTTGTTGTGGGAAATATATAGAATCATCCATCCATGTTCTCAATTCTTTTGTTTTAGCTCAACTTGGGTTGTTATGGTTGGTACTATTCAAATTGATTTAATATTGATTAGAAATATGTTTTATCTGACTTGACCTTAATGTGAATTTTCAATGTTTATTGGTTTCAGTTTTACTTGAGTTTCATTTTCTAATTTTGAATTGAATTTTATTCAAACATAAGAAACCAACATTTCTAACTTAGTGAACATTTCAATTATTTATTTACCATGTATAAAATTAGTATAAATCTAAGACCCCCATTAACATTTTAATGATTTATTGACCATGAATGATTGACCCTAGAACCCATGAATCCCCCTATCCCCTCTCATATATTTTTTTGGGTTACACATTAGTTATAATTTTCTAATTACTTCCATATTAATTTTCAAATGCAGGAAATAAAACTTATTGAAGAGATGCGATGAAAAAGGATGACAAACAACAATCATCACATGACTAAGATGGGTGTTCCTACACTAGTGACTATTGTGAGTATTTCATTTCAAATATATATATTTAAATAATATATAATGTCATGTGATTAATTTTGTTTTAAGCATTTTTGCAGGATCTACCACTTAGGCAATATTTATTTGACAAGAAGCATAATAGTGGTCCTAGTACTCAGGCCAGTGGTACAAGGGAGGGTAGTATGAGAGCTAGGAGATCTAGTCGGCATACCCAGTTAGACCCTACCCCTCCCACTGACATTCCATCTATCCCAAATCCTGATATCGGTGCATCATTAAAGACACAGATGATATTTAGGCCTCCCATGTTTTCACCACCCTTTACATATGAGCCTCCTCACTTGTCTTTACCATATCCAATAATGATTCCCACTCCTCATCCACATCATGCATTTGTCCAGCCATCCATGCCATCTTCTTTTACCTCTACTTCCTTCTCTCTGAGATTCTATATTTCATCTTCTTTGACTCCTGCTCTACCATAGTCAGTGCTTGCAGAGCATACACTAGGACCCAATCCACCTGTATAGGGTGTTCCTTCAGTTTCTGCAGATCCAACGACACCCATTGATCTGACTATCATAGGTATATTTATAGAACCCTAATTTTTTTATACCATTATTTATTTTCATTATAACATGTATTGATATAATATTTTTTTCTTTCATAATAGATACATCTACTGATAGGAGGTGGGGTTGGGGCCGTACACACATGCGTGCGGTGTGGAACCACTGTACGCAATTGATGGTATACTACAACGAAGTCAATCAAATGATTGAAAAAATAGGGCAACAATATCGGAGGTTTTTGGAGACGCTTTCCAAATACTATGAAATCATTACCATCAGCCCGCTATCATAGAGACAGTTTCCAAAAAAAGTCAAGGATAATGCTTGGGCACAGATATGGGTAAAAAAATCTATTGTATTTAATGTAGGATATTATTTTTGTATTTATATTAATTAATATTTTTGTGTCAGTTCCAATTTAATTTCCTCGATGGCGAGGGTGCACAACCAACACGTCTAAAGAAGTTAGGTGAGCTTTGGAGATCCTATAAGCATGAGTTTTATATTGGTTATCATGCTAGATTTGGAACAGAGTTAGAGGCGATACCTATCATGGATTATTTTCCGATAGAACGACATCGAAAAATGATTACTCATTGAACGACTATCAAGTTTAAGGTATTAATCACATTTGAGGTATTTAAATGAAAATTTTCATGTTTTTCATTAATACTATCTTTTTTATTATTGAATTTTATTTAGGAATCATCTGAAAAAATTAAAAAAAACATTGATGATAAAAAATACCTCGACACATTAAGACTAAGACTTACTATGATGTTAAATCATTAGAGGAAGTAGGTACAACAGTTGTTTATAATTTTTCTTCAGGACTTTCACTTTCTATTATTTCCTCCATAATTTATTTGATTTATAAAGTTTTCATATAATTTTAGTTATGAAATTAATTATTGGTAACCTATTATTAATTATGGTTTCCTATATTCAATTTCATTGTAGAGGCAGGTATTGAATATTGAAGGGCGTGTGCCTCAAGAAAAACTGTTTTGCTCCAGTAGAAGGAAAAAAGATAGAAGTGTGGTTAACAAACTGACACAGTAGCAGATTTTAAGTTTTAATTCGCTGATTTAAAATTTTAATATCTATTTTTTAACTTAATAATATATTTATATTTGTAAAAATTTTCTTTATAGGCCCTTTATTCCCAGGAACCTAAAAATTTTGGGCCAAATGACCACTTACATCAGGTGTTAGGAGATGAGAACCCTAGCAGAGTACATTGCCGACCTGGGAAGAGTATAGTCTCGATGAGGTATTGGCCCTATTTAGGTACCATTTGTAGTTCCACTGAGTTTAAACAGGTTAATACATAGGAAGAGCATGATGAAAAAGGGCCACATAGGTGGAAGAACAATCTTCTAGGGAAAACAATGAGTTTATGAAACTGATGAAAGTTTTATATCCAACACTTCCACCAGAGGTGAGCATATCTTGTGATGAATATATGTCATTGATGTGTTCAATATATATTAGAACATGTTGAAATTATAGTGGCGGTCGAGACTATGTCATTTCTGTGATGATGGCGAGGAATAGGCCAAGGCCGAGGATGATGATGAGGATGAGGGTGAGGAGGAGGTTGAGGTAGAGAATGAGGGAGAGGAGGAGGGCTAGGAGGAGGCTGAGGATGAGGATGTGGATGAGGAAGGGGATGAGGAAATAGTTTAGGGTGGGGATGATGATGGAGATAAAGATGAGGGTGAGGATGTGGCTAATGATGATGGTGATGAGGGATAAATTGTTCTGTTACGTTTTTGACTGATATTACTGACATTTGTTGTTTGATGATTTGATGTGACTGAATATATGTGTGATTAGGTAGGTAAAATTATATTCATTTCTTTATATATAAATAATAAAAATTTAATTGAAATAGAGGCATAGATTCTATGAATTCTCTTTTTACATGATATCAAATATATTTTATAATTCTCTTTTTACATACACTCAAACTCTTGGATGAATAACTTGAGCTTATTCATTTTCATTACACCACTTCTTAGTCATATTTCTCCGATTCATTTCCTTTTTATTCTTTACATTATGGGACACCATTTTTGATCTAGTATCATTCACAGATAATTTTGTACTTGATACTTTGTGTTGTTGTATTTGTTACCAAAAATATTTTGAATTGCTGAAAAAATATGAATCTTCTTGATCTAGTTTGTATGGATACATCATGGTATAATGTTTCATGATCCTAGAAGGTGTTTTTGAGGTCGAATGGAAGTCATCTGGAGAGGCTATGAGTGAATTTGAGTGAAATATGCAATTTTCCATATTCATGTAAGAATTTTCAGTACATAGGAATTTTATATATCCAAATATATCACATAACTAGATCTAGTCATTTATACCATAATAGTTTCTATTTAAATATTAACCCCATCACTCAACACACCACTCTGTGAATCTCTAAAAAACACCACCACTGATTTATCAATCATAAAAGTTAAATCTATTAACTATCACATTTAACTCAAGGAAAACTATCCCACATGAATCTATATTGTCCTCCTAAGACCTTATTCATCAATTATATTTTTTATATGTAACCTTAATATAGGTCACATAACCAAAATACCTCACCCATGATTTTGTTAATAGATTTAAATATATATAATTTCCCCTCACAATAATTCTAACCCCTTTAGGTTAGATTCTGTAACCCATAGGTTTTCTTAAATTAATGTTTTACATTGGAATAAAGGAATCCCATCCACCGAGATAATCCCATATCTTACTTCATGGTAAAATATTCCCAAGGTCTAGAAGGTCACACCAGGATCCTTAATCACTAATATGACCTTAGTACCTAGTCTATTCACTTGAAAATAGATCCATATATTTATAAATTACCTTATAAAATCCTTTTAATCTACCGCTAGAGTAATGATATCATCACTATCAACCCACTATATTTCACTTAAGGTATTTAATATATCTAAAGAATTAATAAACCTTGAGCATTCATCATCATCATGCTTCCACTATCAATCTCTAAAAAAATCCCCATCCTCTTTTATTGATTGCACTATGTTGTGGTGGAATGTTCATATAGATCCTAAATCCACAACCACTGAATCAAAGGGAAATTGGGGGAGAGTGAAATTTAGGGAGGTGAGGAAGAATCATACCTAAAAATTACATATACACCCCACTAAAATCACCCTTAACCATGGAAGATTTAATAGAGAAAGAGGGATATGAGGAGCTATCCAAATGGACTTACACATTGTCCCATAACCCCATAAAATTAAAGGTGGGATAAATATGTAATTTTAGCCATGCTCGTCTTTATAAAAAAATTCTTAAACCACATTGAGTATCATGTATACTTCCCCCGAGTACCTAATGGACAACCATGAAAAATAAAAAATGGTCCAAAATATCAATTACTTAACACCCAACCATTATATTTCATATGTAATATGAAGAAAATTTAGGACCACCTAGACCTCACTAGGTATCAGGTCTATTAACTCCAGGTACTCGGTGGTGTCTGTTACACTTGGAAGAAACACCACCTTACTCAAAACCCTAGCCAAATTTATAAAAATCCTACTGAAACCATGATCATGAAAAAATAATACTCATTTTCATGTAAAATAATTATGGATTAAATTAGAATGTGAAATTAAAACACACTATGGTTATGACTCTAGAAAATACAATGTTTCTTTAGTTATACTAACCTATAAAAATGTGAGTAGTAAGAAAATATTAATCATACAACATCTAATCCTTGATAAGAGTTTATAATAATATCTCAATCTCTATCCCATCTACTAAAATCCAATATCTTCATTTTCTCATGATTTTAAATGAGGGATAATTGGTCTATCAGCAAAATCAATCCCATTAAACTATTTTTTCAATGAAAAGTCCAGATTCAATCCCCATTATGAATCCACCATTTTTGAAAATGAAATTTTCGAAGTCATTTATCCATTTTAGTATCTAATTACATGTGAAAAGTATTATTCAATATTTAATCACGCTAAATTCATCTAAAATCACCCAAGCCTATGAACAACAATGTTATATTCAAAACCTGAAACATGATTTCCTTATATAGGGGTTATCATGATTAATTTTAACATCTATATAATACCTTTATTAATGAACCTATTTTTATATTATTTTTTTGGAACATGTATATCTAAATCTTGATCTTTACTTTATCCATTCATTAAAATCTATACCTCACTAGTCACCCTAGAACATAGATTGTATCCAATTACCATAGATGAATTATAAAATTTAGTATTTTCAATGAATCTGATATGACCCATCCTTTCCACATCCATCCCCAACATCAAAACTCCAATCACTCACTAGTTGGGTTAGATATACAGGTCAATCTACAAATTAATCACCACTTATCTGAAATTAGGGTCATACTCAAATATATAATAACCCATGAAGACCATCCTTCCATATACATTACTGAATTATCCTGTGATAACTATCCCAATAACCTTACTATAAGGTATAAATACAAAATTTTTCATCTACTAACATAGATAAATATATTATTATCCTCATCGCATTCCCCATTGTTATGGTTCAAAATCCCTATCAATTTTATAGAATTTTCATCTAGTATGATTCTAAATTTATTAACCTAGCATGAATCACCTATGACGACTTAGGAAATAACATAAAACCACAATAATTATTTGGTTTTATCTATTAACCATTCCTAAATCAATGTTTACCACATCTATTCTAAACCATGGGTTATAAAGTTTATCATTTTATGGTCTAGTCCCCACAATTTGACTACACTCACCAAATATCCTTGAGCACCAACTAGTATAGATGTTTATCATCTCCCAAGAATTTTTACCCATGGAATATTCTAATTTCATACTCATAGATTCATCCCAAACTCTATAATTGGGTCTGAAATTCATGATATCCCAAGGTTATTCTACCCCACACTATCAAAATATCATCACCCAAGCCCCATACCACTTCACACTATAGAACCACACTATCCCATAAGATGTCTTGTAATTCTCTTGATTTCCTATTCCTCACTCGAGGGTAAGACCTTCCCTAATTCACATTTTTACACAGTTCCACCTATCCCATTGAGATTGAAAAAGGTATATAAGCTCATCCTAATGAATTTCAATGAGATAACTCCAGGCTATTGGGAAACTATGAATCATGAATCCAAGTCCAATGCTAATGTATTTTAATAGTTCTCAATGCCATAAATTTTTCTTGGACAAGAACATGACATTGATCAAATCCACCCACCTATCATAGTGGTAATGAGTAACACTAACATGCACCATATAATTATGTATAGTGTATTTAAATTCCACACACAATTATAGGTAATTACCTATAATTATGAATTCTGAATTCTGTATGCATTATAATTGTAGGTAATTGCACAGGGGGAGGCAGGCTGCTGCTTGCTGTAGGAATTGCAGGAAGTCTATTCCAATGATTTAAAAAATGTTGGTATATATGTGAAAACTGACTCTATACCAATGGTTTCATGTAAACCATTGGTATAATTCTATACCAACAGTTTATAAACCATTGGTATAGACCTATGAACTCAGTCTTTACCAATGGTTTACATGAAACCATTGGTAAAAGTCTACTCCAACGATTTACAACCCATTGGGGTAGACCTAAAAATTCAACTATTGCAATGGTATGAAACCGTTGGTAAAATTTTATACCAACGGTTACTATAAACCATTGGCATAATGTGGTTTTTGGTTCCATATACAAACAGTTATACAATAACTGTTGGTATATGTCTATCCCCATGCCTCAACAGCCAACATTTTGGATAGCTATTGGTAAAGGTTATACCAATGGTTGTCAGACCTTTACCAATGGTTTAAAAGCATTAGTATAGAATAAGTTTCCATTAGTGAATACATCTGAGAAGGACTCCATTAAATCTTAGTTTATAGAGGACCTTTTGGTGATTTGGGCCATCATAAAGAGTAAAGTTGGATGCTCGCAATCAGATTTTCTCTTTCCCAACTCTATCTGGTGGGAGTACTCCATCTTGAAGGTAGTTTATGATTAGAATTATCCACCCAGTGGTAGGACCATATAGATTATGGATAGGACTGAATTCATTAATTTCTTCTACTCTGACTTGAACAAAGGGTGAGACCATTCAGTGATGTGCAATTATAATGACTCTTTCATCCCATTTTGGATTTTCCAAATCTATATCTACCTTTTCCAAAGCATTTTCATGGTAATTATATGATCCTAGGACATGAGTCAATGTTGGCTCTAAGGGTAACTCTGCCATTAACCCTTATACATATTAAATCAGGGGGATCAACTCTTCTTTTTTGATGGAATAATCCCCATTCATATGTTTGATTACCAACTTTGAATCGCCTTTCACCTCTATATGGTTCACCTATATTTGGAGTGATAGTTACATGCCTGTAATGAGGGATTTATATTCAGCCTCATTATTATCACAATTTTCTGATAATAGGAATGATTAAGACAAGATTTCTTTTTTTGGAGAGATAAGTACGATCCATAACTCGACTTTTTTGATAATTGGTTCTTCCATTCTCCTCCCTTTTATGCCCCTAGACACTCTATAAAAATACATTTTTAGGTTTTGGGTGTAGTGTAAGCATGCAATGGGAGGTTCCCAACATTTATTTTTGTCATGATCGATGATCTATTCAATATATATATGATTTTTAATCACCCAGATCAATGGAATTGAATCAAAGATAGAAATTATTAATCACGCCAAAACCGGATTGAGAGGAGATAAAAACATATTGTTTATAACTAATTTAATTAGATAAATAATTACCTATAAGAAATTATTTTTTTTCACTGATGAATCCAGTGAGAGATCTGTAGTGCATCATGTTTTTCTGTAGAAACCAAGTGTGGATTTCCTCTAGTGGTGATCCACATATGTTCTAGGAATCTCTAGATTTTGCTGAAGGAGTCTTCAGGTGCTAGTAAGAAATATCTCTGTTCTTGTGTTGTCTTCCTTGATCATCTTGAGAATCACTTCCAAAGCATTCTCCTTGATCTAGTGGAGGAGGAATGCTCACCATTATTAGGATCATTCTTGGAGAGGGGATCTCTTTAGGATTGAGAGGATCCACCAAGATTTTCTATGAACAACTGAATTTTCTCTTGAGAAAATAGCATAATTGAGTATTTATATAGCTAGGGTTAAAATAAAATAATTGCACAAGTGCCTTTAATTATTTATTTAATCATAGGAAAACCCCATGTCAAATAATAATAGTAGTATTATTTTTTTGACATGCTCTTAACTTGAGAATTATAATTAAATATTATTTAATTAAATAACATTAAATATTTATTATTTCTCATCAAACCATTGAACTTGGTCTACCATTCCTCCACAATCTTTATCACACCTTGAATAATGTCGATTTATTTATTAAATAAATATCCTTGCATTATTCACCAATAAATAAATAAATATTATATTAACTAAATAGTAAATAAATATTTATTATATATTCTTCTCAAAATATATTCTCTCTAATAACTAGTGAAAGAATAAATGTGATCAAGAATACACAAATAATTATAAAACCATGCGTGTGAATAATATTTATTAAACATATTAAATAATAAATAATAATATATTATTTAACTAAGATTCTGAATACACTTAGTGTGTGACCCTCTAAGACTATTTCTTAGTGGAATTAGGCGAAGAAGCCTAAAGTAGAAGGATGATGTTTATCAACATGACAAGGTACCCATAGAGAAAGAAGTTAATTCCACAACAACATGTCACCTCATACAGATTCTTACAGTATAATATAATCCCTTTATCACAATATCTCAAATCGAGCAGGTTGCATACTAGTGCCATCAACCTATGTGATCGATTATCTCTTTCTTTGACATTTTAGAAATACAACTTTCCAATAGAACACCATGGCCATAGATTTATTTAGTTTATATCATTTCCATCAAAGGGATTGAGATATTATCTTCCATTAAAGAACATAAGGGATAAATCCTTTCTCACATTATTTATTAATGCAATATTACTCGTAATGCATCCAACATACCCTACCTCACTGTAAACATCCATCATTATGGTTTTAATCAATACATCTAAGTAAACAAATCATAATACTCATTAATAATAATATTATAGTCTAAGAACCAATATACACATTCTAAGATAGGAACATCCAATGACACATAGAAATGTGGATTTCCTACTGGTAGGTCTCGTTATCATAATATCAATACTAGATATTACCATGAGTGTACACTATGAGAAGGTGACTCAAAGTTCTATGAGTATCCACCCATGATATCATGTATCATTTATGTCCCACAAATGATATCAACTAGCTATACAAAATATATTCATGAATAACATTGTATCACTTTTGGGTTCTCATTATAGCGGGGAACTACTATGACCTTTTAGTGTGATGACTACTCTTAGGATATTATCACATACTATGTCATGAAAAAGGAAAATCATGATGTGATAATTAGTTTATTATTATTCAAAATAATTAATACATGTTTATCTTAAAGTACACAGAAGTTGGTTCTAAAGAACCAACTCCAATAGTCTCACACTTGTACAAGAGGCAACTGTTAACAACCTTCAGTCTTCTAGCTCTCACATGATACTCATGGTTCTACTAAGATAGGCCTTTAGTCCACCACGTTCTCTTATGTGGGTAATTTTCGTACTGAAACTTCACCCCCTGATAGAAATACCTTAAGAGGTGATACTTCTGTAGTATATGCTTTGTTTGTTGGTGTAACATTGGCTCTTTTTCAAGAGCAACTGCTATAGTATTATCACAATACAATGTGATAGGTTCTTTACTTCTAGGCACCACATCAAGATCCTAGACAAAGTTTTGAATCCAAATGGATTACTTGGATTCATCAAAATCCTCTATATACTCAGACTCCACTGTATAATTAGTGGAAACTAGCTTCTTTGAACTCTTCCAGATCACAACTCCTCCATTGAGACAAAAAAATACTGATTGTGACTTCAGATCATTCTAATCTATCTAAAAACTAGAATTAGTATAACCACTGATGACCAACACCTCATCTCCTCCATATATCAGGAACATATCCTTAGTTCTTCTCATATAATTAAGGATAGCCTTAACAGTAGTCCAACGCTATTCTCTTAGATATGCTTGATATCTTCCTACCATGCTCAGTTCATATGCAACATCAATTATAATACATAACATGGAATACATGATTGACCACATCTTAGAATAAAATGAGATATTACTCATTATCTCTTTCTCATGTTCTGTCTAAGGACACATTTTTTTAGAAAGATGTAAACCATGTGACAGTAGAACCAATCCCCTCTTGGATTGTTCCATACTAAATATATTTAGTATCTAGTCAACATATGTACTTTGACTTAGTCCAACCAGTCTCTTGGATATATCATGAATGATCTTGATCCCTAGAATATAGTCTGCTTCACCTAAGTCCTTCATAGAGAAACACTTGTTTAACCAGTCCTTAACAGATTATAAGACTGGTATGTCTATTCCAATAAGTAATATGTCATCAACATATACTACTAGGATAATGACCTCATTCCCACTAAACCTCTTGTAAATATACAACTCACATTCATTCATAATGAAACCAAATTCTTTTATGGATTCATCGAATAGAATGTTCCATGACCTAGATGATTTATTCAATCCATAAATGGATATCTATAACTTTTAAATCCTTTTGGCATCACCTGGAGTCATAAATCCTTTTGGTTGTGTCATATAGACATCTTCCTAAAGGTTCCCATTAAGGAATTCAGTTTTTACATCCATCTATCAAATCTCATAGTCATGCTAAGATTATATAGAAAGTATGATTCTAATGGATTTAAACATGGAAAATAGTGAAAATGTTTTATCATAGTCAATTCCTTGATGATGTTTAAATACTTTATCCATTATCCTTGCTTTATAGTTACTTACTTTACCTTCTATGTCCAGTTTCCTCTTGAATACCCATTTTCATTCGACAAGATTTACATAAACTGGCACATTTACCAGAACCCAAAATTGATTTTAATACATGGAATCCATCTCATAATTCATAGATTCTTTCCATCTCATAGTTTTTGAGCTCTCTACTACCTCCTTGTAGGTTAGAGGTTCATCATTGTCAACCAATAATGAGTCACCATCCTTAGTGACCAGAAAACCATATCTCTCTGGTTTGGTTACCTCTCTTACACTCCTACGCAATACTTTTGTTTCATGAACTACTTTTTCCATAAGGATCTATGGAATCTATTCATATACCAACTCTTGTTTATCTTGAGCATCAACTTCATAGAATTCAATCTTGCTCCCACTATCCTTTTTGAGGATGTGCTCCCTCTCAAGAAATATGACTTGTTTGGAGACAATCAATTTCTTATCTGAGAGACTGTATAGGCTGTATCTCTTTGTTTCCTTAGGATACCCTATAAAGATACACTTCATTCCCTAGGGTTATAGTTTGTTTCCTGAGAAGGCCTTAAAAAATTCCTCACAACCCCATACACATGTATGTGATAAAATGGGTTTCTTTCTACTCCATAGCTCGAATGGAATTCCATTTTTCGCTTTAGTTGGTAATTAGTTTAATATGTATGCCATAATTTGTAATGAATAACCCTAAAAGGATAATGAAATATCTACATGACTAATCATTGAACTTACCATGTTTAATAAGGTATAGTTCCTAATTTCACTAACACCATTCCACTATGGTGTATAAGGTGGAGTGAGGTAATATAAAATCCCAAACTCTTATAGAAAGTCAATGAACCCTTGGTGAAGATATTCACCACCTCAATTCGATCAAAGCTTCTTTATCTTCTTACCAATTTGATTCTCTACTTCATTATTTAATTCCTTGAATTTCTAAAAGGACTGAAAATTATACCTCATCAAGTAGATATATCCATATCTACTCAATTAATCTATAAAAGTAATGAAGTAAGAATATACACCTCTAGATTCTACTAGAAATGGTCCATACACATTAGTTTTTACCAATCCTAGAAGTTATTAGGCCCTTTCACCATGTCCATAAAATAGTGTTTTGATCATTTTCCTAGTAAAAAATCATGAAATCTATCAAGTGGTTTTATCTTAGAAGAGTCTAAATATACATATTGAAAGAGCTTTGTCAAATGCTTCTCGTTTACATGACCAAGACAGTGATGCCACATCTGGGTGTTATATGAGTTATGTAAACATGATTATTTATCAATTTACAACACTTGGTTTTCATAATTTAATACATAAAGACCATTATTTAAATGTTCCATACCATAACATAAATTGTCCTTTTAAAAGAAAAAAAAAATTATTTTAGAATTTAAAAATAAAACCATATGTATCTAAACATGATACAAAAATCATGTTATTGGTAACTATAGGTACATCATAACAATATCTTAAAAAAATAATTCCTATTGGTGATGAAAGGTGGTAGTCACTAATGGCCAGAGTAGCCAGCCTTTCACCATTGGTAGCTCATAGATCCACCTCTCCTCTAGAAATCTTCCATAATCTACTTGGTTCATACATATGGATACAAATGTGAGAACCAAAAGCTGTATCTAATACCCAATGTGTAGATATGGAAATATTACACTTGACAACGAACACACCTTTATATTCCCCTTACTTCTGGGTGCAATTCCTCTTCCAGTTTCCTGACTTGACACGTGAAAAAAATATTTCTTCCTTTTCCTTGACCTACCTCTGGATCTTCTTCTTCTTTAAAGGATGGTGATCAGGATATTTAGACTGTTTATAAGTCTTGGGCCCCTTTTCCTTGTTCTTCCTTTTCTTTTTCACCATAAGGACCATGGTTTTATTACACACCATGTCCTTATCCACTTGAATAATCAAGGTCATAAGTTCCAAAAGAATCTTCTCATTATTGATTATATTGAATTCACAATAAATCTAGAGAAAGTATTGGGAAGTGAAGAAAGTTTTATTGGATTTGGTAGCCTAGAACCAACTTCTTTTTTACTTTATGAAAACTTATATTCATGGTTTTGAATATTAATAAATTCATTATCACATCATTATTATTCTTCTGTGTGAAATTGTATGTGATAATGTACTAAGAGTAGCCATCACACTAAAAGGTCATAGTGAATCCCTACTATGACAAGAACCTGTAAGTGCTATGAAAATATTCTTGAATTTATGTTCTATAGCTATATGATATCATTTTAGGGACACAGATGATACATGTAATCCGGGGTGGGGACTCATAGGACTTTGAGGCACCTTCTCATAGTGTACGCCCTTAGTAATGTCCTGAAGGATATTATGAGAACAAGACCCACCAGTAGGAAATCCACATTTCTAGGTGTCATTGGATGTTTCTATCTGCATAAGTGTGTATTGGTCCTTAGACTTTAATATTATTATTAATGAGTATTATGAGTCACATACTTATATGTATTGATGAAAACCATGACGATAGATGTTCGTGGCGAGGTAGGATATGCTGGGTTCATCATGAGTAATATTGAATTAATGAATAACGTGAGAAAAGATTTATCCCTTATGTTCCTTAATAGAAGATAATATCTCAGAACCTTTGATGGAAATGATATATCCTAAATAAATCCATGGCCATGGTGATCAATATGCAAGTTCTATTTCCAAAAAGTCAATGAAAGAGATATCAAGCATATAGGTTGATGGAACTGGCATGAAACCTGCTCGATTTGAGATATTGTGATAAAGGGATTATATTACATGGTAAGAATTTATATGAGGTGTAATGTCATTGCAGCATTAAATTATTTCTCTATGGGTGCTTTGGCATGTTGCTAGATGCTAACCTTGTACTTTAGGCTGATCCGTCTATTGTCACTGAGAAAGAGTCCTAGAGGGTCATACACTAAGTGTATACAATATCTTAGTTAAATAATATATATTGTTTATTATTTAACAAGTTGAATAAATATTATTCCTGGTTATGGTTTAATAATTATTCATGGATATCTGATCACATTTATTCCAACACTAGTTATTCGAGAGAATATATTGTGGGATGAATATTTAATAAATATTTATTTTCTATTTAGTGAATATAATATTTATATATTTATTGGAGAATAATGAAATGATATTTATTTAATAAATAAATAGACATTATTCAAGGTCTAATAAATATGATGGAGGATTCACGGACCAAGTTAAAGGGTCCGGTGAGAAATAATAATATTGAATATTATTTTATTAAATAATATTTAATTATAATTTGAAAGTTAAGTTCCTTTCAAGAAATAATAATAATAATACTATTATTATTTGACATAAGGCTTCTCTAGGATTTATAAAATAAATAAGGGAACTTGTGTAATTATGTTATTTTAACCCTAGCTACATAAATACAAAATTATGATTATTTTCTCATAACCCTAGCCAAGAAAATTGTTGTGAACAATGGATTGGAGAAAAGATCTCAAGCCTAGAGAGTTCACCCCTCTCCAAGAATGATCTCAATAATGAGAGATATTCTCCTCCACTGAATCAAAGATAATGATTTGAAAGTGGTTCTCAAGGTGATCTGAGGCTGACACCGCAAGCATAAAAATCTTCCATGCTAGCACCCGAAGACTCATTCAATGATGTACAAATATTCCTGGAGCACATTTGGATCACCACTAGAGTAATCTTAGGCTTGGATTCTATAACTCAATGGCGGAGCACTACAGATCTGTGGCCGGACACATCAATGAAGAAAGAATAACCTTTAAGATAATTCTTATTTAATTAAATTAAATTTATAAAACATGTGTTGATCTCCACTCTCTTGGTTTTCGGTTAATAACCCTTGCTTGTTCTTTGATTCAAACCTATTGATCACGATGTTCATTGTCTCTTGATCTCGGATTAATCATTGATAATGGAAAAAGAAAAGTTCGGAAATTCCCCTCCTATTCTTCCGCTATACTCAGAACCTACAAGTGGTATCAGAGTGGACACATCATTACTTATAATTATTTAGTTTCATTGGTGATTTATGCATTCATAATTTAGTTTTTAAATTCGAGTTTAATCATTATTTAAATCTGAATTATGAGATCTATTTCTTCCTCTATCATTTCTCAAATATCTAATAGAAATGATTAATTTTGTGATTAAAATAAAATCAAGGATCTCATCTGTGTTAGTTTGGATAGGGTAATGGAAGTTTGTCTAGAGGGGGGGGGGGTAAATAGACCAGATTAAAAATTTTAATCAAAATAATTGATTAATTAAATTAATTATCAAAGTTAATTATTAAGGTTAATTAGCATCAGAAAAATTAAATAACGCAAGGATGTTTTTTATAGTAGTTCGGTCTAAAGTGGGCCTACTCTACTCTTATACCTCTCTACTCAGTGAGAGATACGTGTGCACTAAAAAACAATTTTTAAAGGGGAATCATAACCCAATTACAAAATCCTTTTCTAGTGGAGGGATAACCATGACAATGACTTTTGTGAGGGTAGTCACAACCCTTAAACCTGAATTTAGACACTGGGAGTCACAACCCAAACAGTAATGACTTTAGATATAGGGAGTCACAACCCTAAGATCCTCACTTTAGAATCCAGGAGTCACAACCCGAGGGAAAAGAATAACAAATAAAGCTTTTGTGTGCAAAACCATAAATAGAAAAATAGAGTGCGTGTGAGAGATGGGAAGTAGTGTTATAGACTTATAACTAGATAAAATAGAAGATAAAAATTGAAGCACAAGTACTGGATCTTGAGGTTTAGATTAGCACATCTCATCAATGCAATTGTATTTGAAGAAGAATTAATTCAGCACTTGAGGGAACGAGCAGGTGGTGAAGCAGAGTGTCACAAGACGTTGCAAATGCACAATAGGTTCAAAGTTCACAACACTTTCTCTTTGTATTGCAATTTTATTTTTTTACATGAAAGAGAGAATGATATATATAGAGAATAAAATATATAGCAGGTGAATAAACTCCGCTTCCTTTGGATATTCAAAATTAATTGATTCAAGATCTCCCATAAATATCTCCATGAAAATAGCAGCATCGTTGCTTCTTTACTCCTATAGAATAAATATCTAATAAAATAATTAAAAATATTTTTAATAAGTCTTCCAATAAAATATCTAGAATAATACAAGCATTGAATGATTTAAAATAGCATTTTAAATCCATTTAAAATGTTTTAAACGTAGTCAAAATACTTCATGAAAACTAGCAGCATATTCTGAAATTAAATTCAAACATTTGAATTTAATCAATTTTGAAACGTCCAAATTTATTTGTAAAAGACTTTGAAAAAATTTATAAATTTTTCTCTCTAAATATAGCACCAAAAACATTAAAAACTTTTTTATTATGATCCTTATATTTAATGATATTTTTTCACAAAAAAATCGTTAAAAAATAATCCAGATATTTGCAGAAAATAAATTTTTAAAAAATTGCACGAAATGAATAGTAACTTCAGAAAGAACAGAAACTTTAGAAAGAATAATAAATTCAGAATGAATAGTAACTTTGGAATGAACATTAACTTCAGAATGAACAATAAATTTGGAATGAACAGTAACTTCAGAATGAACTATAAATTCGGAATGAACAATAACTTTGGAATGAACAGTAACATAATGTAGGGTATGCATAGTAACATAACCTAGGGTATGAATAGTAACATAATGTATGGTATGAACAGTAACGTATGGTTTCCAAACCATACTTTGTGGAATGAACAATAACATAACGTAGGGTTGATGAACATTAACGTATGGTTGCCAAACCATACTTTGTGGAATAAATAGTAACATAACGTAGGGTATAAACAGTAACATATGGTTTCAAAACCATACTTTGTAGAATGAATAGTAACGTAACGTAGGGTATAAATAGTAACGTATAGTTTCCAAACCATACTTTTCAGAATGAATAGTAACCATACTCTCGTAAAAAATCTGGACAGAATATTTTAATAAAATTTAATGAATTTTTAAGGGATATTAACAATAGTTTAAGACTTTAGCCAAAACTAATGATTTGTAGAAAAAAATATTATCTTTCCAAAAAAAAAAAATCAATTAAAACTGACATCTACAGATCCTAAAATCATTCAAAAAAAGAAGTAAAAAAATTCTGGAAAAACTTCTACTACAAAACAGCATAGCATAACTTCAAGTAATTAAAAGTCCATTCAAAAGATATTTTTATACTTTGATGTAAACTAATGAAATCAAGATAAATTTTTATATTTACATAGAATCAAGTTTCATGAAAATCCAATAACTGTAGAAGTTGAAGTAAAATAAATATAGAAATGTTTTAAAATAGTGAAATGTAGAGTTTCTAAAACCATACTATTAACTTCATTAATTTTTTAGAGAAATAGATAAGAATTTTCAAACTTTCTCATTAACTAATAAAGTATATATAAATATCTTATATTTTCAAAGTGATAAGAATCAAAAAAATCCAAATAACTTAAATTAATATATAATCAAAATACAAAGGAAAAGTAATCAAACAAAATCATATGAAATCAAATTAAAGGAAATATTCACATGCACAGACAATCTATCCATTTTTTATTACAAAACCAAAACATTTAAACCATAAATGAATTATTTCTCCCCAAAACCAACTTATTTCTCCCCAAAACTTCTCTCCAAAACTTATCGCCCTGTTTATAAATAAAAAAAAACTGAAAACATGCTCCCCCTAAACAAACACAATAAAGAAAATTTAAAATTCCAAAAAACCAAGAGAAAATTTAATTTTTTCAAACTGATCATAGTCTAAATGCTTTGTAAAAATATCTGCAAGCTGATTTTTAGAAGGGATAAATTCTAAAAAAATATCATCCTTATTCACATGATATTGAATAAAATGAAATATAAGATCAATATTTTTTATTCTAGAATGTTGTAAGGGTTTTTTAGAAATAGAAACTGCAGATGTATTATCACAATAAATAGGTAGTTTATCTAGTTAAACACCAAAATCACATAAGGTTTTCTTAATCCATAAACTTTGAGCACAACTACTAGTAGCAGAGATATACTCATCTTCTACAGTAGATAAAGAAACATATAATTGTTTCTTAGATGACCAGAAAATTAAACATTTTCCTTGAAAATGAAACATACCTGATGTTCTTTTTTGATCAATTCTACATCCTACAAAAATTAGAATTAGAATAAGATGTTAAATCAAAACAGTTATATTTTGGATAAAATAAACTAGAATTAATAGTTCCTTTAACATATCTAATTATTCTTTTTACATCTTTAATATGGATTTCTTTAGGATCAGCTTGAAATCTAGCATATAAACAAACACTAAAAATGATGTCAGGTCTAGATGTATTTAAATATAGCAAGATACCTATCATACCTCTATAAACTATAAAATCAATCGATTTACCATATGCATCACTATCTAATTTACAATTAGTACCCATAGGAGCTTTCATGGATTTAGAGAAATCAAGGCCAAATCGTTTAACTAAATCTTTAGCACACTTAGATTGATTAAGAAAACTTCCATCTTTACTTTGAGAAATTCGAAGTCCAAGAAAGAACTTTAATTCTCCCATTAAACTCATATCAAATTCAGAAGAAATAAATGAAGAAAAATCATTACAGAGTATTTCACCAGATGATCCAAAAACTATATCATCAACATAGATCCGAACAATTTAAATATCATTAGAAGATATTTTAATAAAAAGAGTTGGATCAACATTTCCTTTCTTGAAACCATTTTTTAATAAAAATAAAGAAATTCTTTCATACCAAGAACAAGGTGATTGTTTGAGACCGTATAAATCTTTAGATAATTTAAAAACATGGTTGGGAAATTTTTCATTTTCGGAACCAGGGGGTTGAGAAACATAAACTTCTTCAGTAATAAAACCATTTAATAAAGAACTTTTTACATCCATTTGATATAATTTAAAACCTTGAAAACACGCAAGAGACAACAGAATTCTAATTGCCTCTAAACTGGTAACATGTGAAAATGAATCTTCAAAGTCTATACCTTCTTCTTGAGAGTATCATTGAGCAACAAGTCTGACTTTGTTTTTGAAAATCTATCCAGATTCATCCAGCTTGTTTCTAAAGATCCACTTAGTTCCAATTACCTTCTTATCTTCTAGTAATTCTACTAAAGTCCAAACATTATTTCTAACAAACTAATTTAATTCATCTTTCATATCAACAATCCAATTTTCATGTTTTAAAGCATCATTAATATTAACAGGAAGAAAATAATAAATAAAAGTAGAATTGGAACAATAATTTAAAATAGAATTTCTGGTTTTGACACCAGAATCAACATTGCCAATTACATTTTCAATAGGATGATATTTGTGAATCTTCCATGATCTTGGATCAAGTTGAGAATAAGTATGCTCCCCCTCAATTAATTCATTATTATCTTGAGGAATATCTTCACTAAAATTAAAATCTCTAAACTCATCATCAATAACATTAGAATCGGAATTTATTTTAACATTATTTTCATCAAACATAACATGAACAGATTCTTCAATAACCATAGTTATTTTATTATAAATTCTATAGGATTTACTATTATTAGAATAACCAAGAAAAATACCTTCATCACTTTTAGCATCAAATTTATCTAAATTATCCTTTGAATTTAAAATTGAAACTTTGCAGCCAAAAACTCTAAAATTACCAACTTTAGGATTTTTATTTTTGAATAATTCATAAGAAGTTTTCTTTAGAAAAGGTCTAATAATAATTATATTTGAAATATAACATGTAGCGAAAATATCCTCAGCCCAAAAATATCTAGGCAGATTATATTCACTTAACATAGTTCGAGCCATTTCAATAAGAGTTCTATGTTTCTGTTATACAACACCATTTTGTTGTGGTGTTCTAGGAGCAGAAAAATTATGAAAATATCCATTATTTTCACAGAATTTTTCAAAATCTAAGTTAGGAAATTCACCTCCTTTATCACTATGAATATAAATAATCATACAACCTTTTTCATTTTGAACTAATTTACAAAAAGTAGTGAATTTAGATAAAGTATCATTTTTATGAGCTATAAAATATACCCAAGTAAATATACTATAGTCATCAATAATAACTAAAGTATATTTTTTCCACTAAGGCTAGAAATTTGAGTTGGACCAAATAAATCAAGATGTATCAACTATAAATGCTTATTAGTACTTATCTGATTGATAGGTCTAAAAGAAATTTTGTGTTGCTTCCCTTTCATGCAGGCATCACAGACATGAAGTTGTTCTTTCTTCAAAGAAGGAAGTTGAAAAACATTCTCATGCTTTGAGAGCTTATGCAACATTTTAAAATTAACATGTCCTAAACATCGGTTCCAAAGGATTCTGTCATTCTGTACAGTATTCAAACACTTTACATGTTGAATAGTTAGTTCAGAAAAATCAATAGTATAAATATTATCTTTTCTAATAGCATAAAATAATAAAGAATCATCTTTAAAAAATAAACATTTATCATTTTGAAATTTAACTTCCATTACATCATCACATAATTGTGATATAATAATTAAATTATGTTTTAAAAATTTAACATATACAACTTTTGAAATAAATGTAGAATGTGAAATACCAACTTTACCAAAACCTTTTACTATGCCTTTGTAATTGTCTCTAAAAGTAACAGTGCCTCCATCACATGTGTTTTATGAGGTGAAATTTGACGGGTCTCTGGTCATATGCCTAGAGCATCCACTATCCATGTACCATATGTTGTTCTTAAGACACACAAGTAATTTTCATACAAAAATCAATTAATTGACAATTTTGGTACCCAAGCTACTTTGGGTCCAATAGGATTAGTAATACAATTTTTAGGCAACCATACATAATTTAAACATGTATTGTAAGGTAATATCAATAACAAGGATTTAGAAATCTTAGTTTTTTTAAATCCCAATTTTTTTTTAAATCTAAGTGAGAAGTCATTGGCATAGTGACCATTCATGCCACATTTAAAACAAGTAACAGTTGAAGTACAACCATTTTTACTTTTAACAAAATGGGGTTTATACAATTGAAGTAATCTTTTATCATAACCAAAACCATATTTATTTTATTAGTTTTAGTCAAAGATATCATCTCATGATATTTTTCACGACCTTGAATAAAAGCAGATAAATTTTGTTTAAGACATTCAACTTCCTTTTTCAAATTCTCATTCAAATTTTGAGCAGTTTTTAAATTATCATAAACTGTTAAATGAGAAGCAGAAGCAGTGTTTGTTAACTTTTTTATTTTCTTTCAAAATTAATTTATTTTTAGAAATAAGTTTTTCATTATCTTCTTTAAGTTTATTATATAAATCAGCATCTTTGAAAATATCTTTTTTTATTCTTTCAATTTCTTTATTTAATTCAAAAACATTTGGGTTTTTAGATTCATATTCAGAATTAGAACATTTAGAATAATAACTAGAATTACTAACCTTATATAGTGATGCCATGAAACACAAGTTAGTATATTCTTTGTCATTTCCAGAGTTTTCACTAGAATTATATTCTTCAGTACAACTACAATTGGTTGTCAATGACTTTCTATCCTTATTTTTGTATTTTTCTTTATTCTTTAGTTTAGGGAAATTGGGTTTGATATGACCTTTCTTCCTGCACTCATAAAAAGTTACATATGAAGCATTGTAATTTGTATCACCTTTATTATCTCCCTTATATTTTTCTTTTTGAGGGTTTCTTCTAAACTAGTTTTTGAATCCTTTCTTTTTTCATTATTTTATAGACTCCAGTTACAATCTGAGCCATGTCTTCCTTTTCAATATCATGTAGAGCAGAATCAGAAGAGTCATTAGAAATAATATTTATAGACTTAAAAGCTACACCTTTTCTTTTTTTGTCTCCTCATCAGCTATGTTCTTCAGTTCCAGTTCATATTAGAGTAGTAATCCAATCAATTTATCAAGTGTGTACTCTTTAAAGTTCTTGCTTTCATCAATGGAAACCTTCTTTGCATGTCATTTCTTTGGTAATGCTCATAGGACTCTTTCAATGAGTACAATATTTTCTAGAGCTTCTCCAAGTGAATTCATTCCATTCACAATGCTTGTGAATCTATGGAACATTTGGTTTACAGTTTCATCTTCACCCATCTTGAAGTCTTGATACTCAGCCCGAAGCATTCCAAGCTTGGTTCAGATCAATTTTTCAGAGCCAAGGTGAGTAACTTGTAGAATCTTCTAAATATCATGAGCTATATTGAATTTAGACACATGACTAAAAACACTTCTATTAATATCATAATATAAAATATTAACAACATTGTAATTTAAGACATATCTAGTAGCATCAATTCCTATAAGAGTATCTTGTTCAACTTTTGGTAGTGTGTATTGCTTTGACATGATAGACCATTTCTCAATGCTCAAATATTTGAGGTATGCCTCTATTTGGGATCTCTAGTATCCATAATCATTGCCATCAAAATGTGGTGGATTATAAGGAATCCAAGCATCATTCGGGTTCAATCCTACTATCTTATAAGATCTTTATCCTTAGATTGTGAGGTCTAGGAATAGGTTATCACAATAAAATATAAAAGCAGACAAAAAAATGGTTGGATAAATTTCTGAAGGAACAACCAATGGTAATGATATTTGGTATAATGAAATATAATGATAGAGAAAAACTATTCTTAATAAGGTTATCCTCTGATACCAATTGTTAGGTCAGACAGGGTAATGGAAGATGGTCTAGAGTGGGGGGGGGGGTGTGAATAGACCAGATTAAAAATTTTAATCAAAATAATTGATTAATTAAATTAATTATCAAAGTTAAATATTAAGGTTAATTAGCAACATAAAAAGTAAATAATTAAAGGATGTTTTTTATAGTAGTTCGGTCCAAAGTGGGCCTACTCTACTCTTATACCTCTCTACTCGGTGAGAGATATGTGTGCACTAAAAAAATGATTTTTAAAGGGAAATCATAACACAATTACAAAATCATTTTCTAGTGGAGGGATAACCACAACACTAACTTTTGTGAGGGGAGTCACAACCCTTACAAAATGACTTTAGACACTAAAAGTCACAACCCAAATAGTCCTAACTTTAGATATAAGGAGTCACAACCCTAATATCCCGACTTTAGAATCTAGGAGTCACAACCTGAGGAAAAAGAATAACAAATAATGCTTTTGTGTGAAAAAGCATAAACAAAAAAATAGTGTGTGTGAGAGATGAGAAGTAGTGTTACAGACTCAGAACCAGATGAAAGAGAAGATAAAAATTAAATCACATGTACTAGTTATTGAGGTTTATATTAGAACTTCTCATCAATGCAATTGTAGTCAAAGAGGAATTAATTCAGCACTTGAGGGAACGAGCAGGTGGTGAAGCAGAGTGTCACAGGATGTTGCAAATGCACAATAGGTTCAAAGTTCACAACACCTTCTCTTTGTATTGCAATTATATTTTTTTACCTTCAAGAGAGAATGATATATATAGAGAATACAATATATAGCAGGTGCAGCTACTCTGATTCCTTTGGATATTCAAAAGTAGTTGAGTTAAGAGCTCCCATAAATATCTCCATGAAAATAGCAGCACTGTTGCTTCTATATTTCTGTAGAATAAATATCTAATAAAATAATTCAAAATATTTTGAATAAGTCTTCCAATAAAATCTCTAGAATAATAAAATCATTGAATGATTTAAAACAATATTTTAAATTCATTTAAAATGTTTTAAACATAGTCAAAACAATTCCTGAAAACTAGCAGCATATTATGAAATAAAATTAAAACATTTGAATTTAAATAATTTTGAAACATCCAAATTTATTTGTAAAAGACGTTGAAAAAATATATTAATTTTTCTATATAAATATAGCACAAAAAACATTATTATTTTTGATTATGATGCTTATATTTAATAAGAATTTTTCATAAAGAAAATCATTAAAAAATAATCCATATATATACAGAAAATAATTTTTTTTTAAAATTTCATAGAATGAATAGTAACTTCAGAAAGAACAGAAACTTCAGAAAGAACAGTAACTTTGGAATGAACAGTAACTTCAGAATGAGCAATAACTTCAGAATGAATAGAAACTTCAAAAGAAATAGTAACGTAACGTAGGGTATGAACAATAACATAACGTAGGGTATGAACAGTAACGTAACGTAGGGTATGAAGAGTAACGTAATGTATGGTATGAACAGTAATGTATGGTTTCTAAACCATACTTTGTGGAATAAACAGTAACGTAATGTAGGTTTGATGAACAATAACGTATGTTTTCCAAACCATACTTTGTGGAATGAACAGTAACGTAACATAGGGTATAAACAGTAACGTATGGTTTCCAAACCATACTTTGCAGAATGAACAATAACATAATTTAGGGTATAAATAGTAATGTATGGTTTCCAAACCATACTTTTCAGAATGAATAGTAACCATACTTTCGTAAAAAAACTGGACAAAATATTTTAATAAACTTCAACGAATTTTTAAGGGCTCTTTACAGCAGATTCAGACTTTGGTCAAAACTAATTATTTGTATAAAAACTTATTATCTTTCTAAAAAAAATAATCAACTAAAACTGACATCTACAAATCCCAAAATCATCCAAAAACAGAAGCAAAATAATTTTGAAAAAACTACTACTACTACTACTACAAAAGAGCATAACATAACTTCAAGTAATTAAAATTCCATTCAAAAGATATTTTTATACTTTGATGTAAACTAATGAAATCAATATACACATTTTATATTTCCATAGAATCAAGTTTCATGCAAATCCAATAACTATAGAAGTTAAATTAAAATAAATAAAGAAATGTTTTAAAATAGTGAAATGTAGAGTTTCTAAAACCATAGTATCAACTTCATTGAATTTATAGAGAAATAGATAAGAATTTTCGAACTTACTCATTAACTAATAAAGTATAGATAAATATATTATCTTTCCGACATGATAATAATCACAAAAATCCAAATAATGTAAATTATGATACCATCAAAATACAGAGGAAAAGCAATCAAACAAAATCATATGAAATCAAATTAAAGGAAATATGCACATGCACAAACAATCCGGAGGTTCCAAGGATCCTGGATGTACAAAACTAGACTACACACTGTGTAATCAACATTACATGTCATATAGTCATGTTCAATGCATAAATATTGGTTTGGTAATAAATTTGAGATTTTTCATTGATTAGGGAATTAATTACATCATTAATTTCATTAATGTAGTGCGCGTTGACCATGATTATTTGGTGCCCGGTTAGCCGAACTACTTGTCGTGTGGCTCACTAGACACAATGTGTAGTCCCTTCATGTAAGGGCATGGCTGTATATTCCATACATGGCCTAAATGACCGGTGACCATGTAACATGGAGTCAACACGACATGTGGCCCACTGGACACATCATGTACTCCAAGATTTCCGAAGTATGCCTCACACACCAATTCCCTAGGTGTGTACTTAGGATAAATGATGAAGGGTGTACACGCTGTGTAGATTAGATCTATATGTTGTGTACTTTTATCAGATTACATAGATTTAAAATTTATTTATTTTACTATGTAAACCTTGAGATATATACTGTGTGTGGTTGTAAAGATAGGACACACCATGTTATGGGTTTTAATATACATAAATATTTAAATGTTTAATTAATATATGTGTAATGTTCAAAATTTGTATGTCACATTTGATTTGTATTAAAATTATTATTCTACGTGCATTAAAGCATGCCACATTACTAAAAAATCATGTAATTCATGTAATCATCTGTGAAGTACACATCATGAAAGTACGTGATAAGTCATGCATGCTATATGTCACAAAGAATAAAGTGTATAAAATTATAATACATGTTGGGTAGATTTGGATGGTTATTCACTGGATTTCCTTAAAGGTACAAGTTATGTACACAGTTAATTTTAAATGAATTTATTTAATTTTTTTTGAAATTATAAAGGATAAGAATCCCAAGGAAATTCAGACAAGGATTAAGATATTGATTAATTAAAGATAAAAATTAATCGATTCAAGCATTATTTAGCTTAAATAAGAATGATTAATAGTTTAATGATAGTTTTATTAAATGTGTAAATTCATTGCATGCATGTGGATGATCATGACTTAGACCAGACCTTTGTATGTGATTGATTTCATTTTAATTTATTATTAAATTTAATTGTTGGCCTGCATTCCTTCTCTCCTCATTAATATATAAGGATTTTTTACCCATGGATTCTTTTATTTAAACCCCCCTTTACCCCTCACCTGCATGTGAGTAAAAGCATATGTAATGGATAGAGCTGCCAAGCTAGTAGAGGTGGTTCAAGTTTGGAGTTTAGGTGAAACCAATCCAAGGAGATACAAAGGTGGATAAGTGGAAATATGTAAAAATGAACCCCATTGGTTCAAGATTTTTCTCCCATAGGTCAATGGTTAGTTTATCAACCAATAGATAAACTTACCATTAGAATAAGATCATGATCACACCCGTTATTTTATTTTTATCAGTTGCATGGTTATTCATTATGGATTTTTTGTCGTAATCACATAATTAATGAATTAACAAGCATGAAATATGGAACTAAAATAAACTATATTATGTGTAAATATTATCTAAAGACATGTTTAATCACTTAATTAATCCTAATTAGTATTAACAAGCATGTAATAAAGATAATAATTGACAATATATGCATAAAAGATAAAATCCATCAATAAAATATTAAGTCGGTATAGCCTTCCATTACTTCGGTTAGAATCAAACTATAGTTCAAAGTGATTGACTAGCCAATGTTGGGGTACTTTCAATTATTAGGGAATTATAACATGTGGTTTTGGGTTAACTTGACTTGGTTCACATCAAGGGTTGATTGTAAAAGTAGGACTTCGTTTAATTGAGAGGAAAAGGTTGAGGAAATATAATTAAATGATTTTAGCATTAGGGGGGTCCAATAAATGAATCAAGGAAATGTGAGTTAATTCAGTTGGAATTTGGAATTCTTACCTAAAAAATTTCAAGTTTCTTGACCAACCAAAGTTGGGGTAATGAGAAGGGGAATATGGATCCTTTCCACTTGAATTTCGAAGCAACAAAATATTCCAAAGACAACAGTGAGGGTATTGGGTTTTGATAAAATAGTGGGAGATTGATAAATAAATATTTATTTATTTATATAAATTTATCAGATAAATTACTAAATATATACTTATCTTATTTGTAGAAACAACATTAAAAATGACATAAAACATATCACCACGATCCATACTCAAGAAAGAAAAACTTCTCACTAGCATGAATTTCCAGGAATGGAAGAGGCGTTTATGCGTCATCCTCACCATGAAAGAAAATTATATGCACTGGAAGAACTTTTACCAGTTAAACATGGAAACAAGGAAAGTGATGAAGAACTATCTCTTTATGAGAAAAATATGAATGATGCTACATATGTTTAGTTCTTCATGCTATCGTCCATGTCCAATGATCTCTTGAAGAAAAATGAGGATATGGATTCCTATAAGATTATGTATCATCTTTGGGATCTCTATTAAGAGAAGGTGGGACAAGAGAGGTATTAGATATCCAATGATTTGTTCACAACTAATCTTGGAGATTCTGTGCCAGCTAGGTCTCATGTAGTTGATTTTATTGACTACATTGAATTTCTGGACATCTTAGAGATTAAATTCTCATATGATTTGTGTACAGATCTCATGCTTTCATCACTACCCAAGACCTTATCTAGTTTTATTATGAATTATAATATGAGTAATAGTGAGAAGTGTATATCAGAACTTTTGACCTTGATTCTACAAGTGGATAAGGACATGAGGCATGAAAAAATTATATTCCTTATGGGGAATAAGAAGAGGAAGGAAAAGGAAAAGGGTCCCAGGACTTATAAATACTCTAAATCTCTCAAGCACCATCCTACCAAAAAGAAGAATATCTAGAGGTAGGTCAAGGAAAAGGAGGTAATATGTTTTTCTTGTGGCAAGCTAGGCCACTGGAAGAATAACTGCACCCAAAATCATGGGGAAGCTAAAGTTGCATTCGTTATTGAGTGAAATCTTTCCATATCAACACATTGGGTATTAGATATAGGTTTTGGTGCTCACATATGTATCCAAATGTAGGAACCAAATAGATTCTTGAAGATTTATAAAGGATAGGTGGATCTGCGAGATACCAATGGTGCAAGGTTGGTTGCTATGGCCATTGGTGACTACCACCTTTCATTGTCAATGGGAATGTTTTTTGTTTTACATGATTGTTATTATGTACCTACTATTACCAAAAATATAATTTCTATATCAATTTTATATATATATGGGTTTAATTTAAAGTTTAGAAATAAAAGTTGTTTCTTTGATAAGGACAACATATGTTATGGTATGACACATTTAAATAATGGTATGTATGTATTATATTATGAAAACCAAGTGTTGGAAATTGATAACAAATCAAGTTCAAATGACTCATATAACACCCAACTTTGGCATCACCATCTTGGTTATGTAAATGAGAAGCGTTTGAAAAATCTCTGTCAAAAAGGATATTTAGACTCTTTTGAGCTAAAAACACTTGATAGATGTCATGCTTGTTTACAAGGAAAAATAACCAAACCACCATTCGGTGGATAGGGTGAAAGGGACATAGAGATTCTAGGATTGGTACACACTTTTATGTGTGGACCATTTTTAGTATAAGCTAGAGGTGGATATTCTTAATTTATAATTTTTGTTGATGATTTGAGTAGGTATGTCTATATTTACTTGATGAGGTATAAGTTAGAGTCCTTTGATAAATTTAAGGAATTCAAGAATGAAGTAGATAATCAGCTTAGTAAGAAGATAAAGAAGCTTTGATATGATCTAGGTGAATAATATCTTAACGAGGAGTTCATCGACTTTCTAAGGGAGTTTGGGATTCTATCTCAACTCACTCCACCTTATACACCATAGTGGAATGGTGTTTGTGAAAGGAGGAACCATACTTTATTGGATATGGTAAGGTTGATGATGAGTCATCTAGATCTTCCATTATCCTTTTAGAGATATTCATTACAAACTACAACATACACATTAAACTGAGTACCAACTAAAGTGGATAAAAAAAATTCCCTTTTAGCTATATAGTGGAAAGAAACCCATTTTATCGCATACACGTGTATAGGGATGCAAGGTGTTTGTTAAGGCTTTATCAGGAAACAAACTAGACCCAGGTGCATGAGGTGTATCTTTATAGGGTAACTCAAAGAAACAAAGGGATACTACCTATAAAACCCCTCAGATAAGAAAGTGAATGTTGCTAGATAAGTCGTATTTCTTGAGAGGGAGAACACCCTCAAAAAGGACAGTGAGATAAATATTGAATTTTATGAAGTTAATGCTAAAGATACACATGATTTTTTATAGGAACAAGTTCCATAGGTCCCCATGGAAGAAGTAGTTCCTAAAACACAAGTATTGTGTAAGAGTGTGAGAGAGGTAAGGGAACTAGAGAGATATGGTTTTCTAGTCACCAAGGATGGTGACTCATTATTATTAGAAAATGATGAACCTCCCTCCTATAAGGAGGCAGTAGAGAGCTCAGAAGCTACAAGATGGAAAGAAGCTATGAATTTTGAGATAGATTCCATGTATCAAAACCAAGTTTGGGTTCTGTTCGATGTGCCAGTTGATTTAAAGCCCGTTGGATGCAAATGGGTATTCAAGGGAAAATTGGACATGGAAGGTTAAATAAGTACCTATAAAGCAAGGTTAGTGGCTAAAGGGTTCAAACGACATCAAGGAATTGACTATGATTAAACCTTTTCAACAGTTTCCATGTTTAAATCCATCATAATTATGCTTTCTATATCATCTTACCATGACTATGAGATTTGGAAGATGGATATCAAAACCGCATTCCTTAACGGGAACCTTCAAGAAGATGCCTATATGACAAAACCAAAAGGGTTTATGACACCAAGTGATTCCACAAGGGTTTTAAAGTTTCATAGATCCATTTATGGATTGAAGAAATCATCTAGGTTATGGAATATTTGATTTGATTAATCCATAAGTGAATTTTGATTCATTAAGAACGAATGTGAGCCATGTGTTTATAAAAGGTTTAATTGGGATGTGGTCATTATCCTAGTAGTGTATGTTGATTGAATATTACTTTTTGGAAATGATATACTAGTCTTAAAGTCAGTTAAGGACTAGTTGAACAAGTACTTCACTATGAAGAACTTAGGCAAAGTATCCTACATTCTAGGGATCAAGATCATTCGTGATATATCCAAAAGGATGCTTGGAATAAGACAAAGTAAATATATTGTCCAGATACTAAAGTGATTTAGTATAAAACAATCCAAGAGGGGATTGGTTCCAGTGTCACATGGTTTACATATTTCTAAGAAAATGTGTCCCCAGACAAAACATGAGAAAGATAGAATGAGTAAGCTGCCACACACTTTAGCGATAAGATCAATCATGTATGAAATGTTATGTAGTAGAATTGATGTTGACTATGCATTGATCATGGTAGGTAGATATCAATAAGATCTAGGAGAACAACATTGGAATGTTGTTAAGACTATCCTTAAGTATTTGAGAAGAACTACAGATTTTTTCCGGGTGTATAGAGGAGACAAGGAGCTTGTCATCAGAGGGTATGATGATGCTGGTTTTCAAACAGATCAGAATGATCTGAAGTCAAAATCAAGATATGTTTTCTGTCTCAACAGAGGAGCTATGAGCTAGAAGAGTTCAAAACAGCCAGTTTTAGCTAATTTTATAGCAGAGTCCGAGTACATAATGACTTTTGATGCATCTAAGTAAGCTATTTGGATTGGGAACTTTTTCTAGGAGCTTGATGTGGTACCTATAATTAAAGACCCCTATCACATTATATTATGATAATACTATAGTGGTGACTCTTGAAAAAGAGCCAAGGTCACATCAATAGACAAAGAACATACTCCAAAAGTATCACCTTATAAGGGATTTTTATCAGAGGGGTAAAGTTGTAGTGAGAAGAGTACCCATGGAAGAGAACATGTAGAAACCCCTAACTAATGGCCTATCTCAGTAGAACCATGAATATCATGTGAGAGCTAGTGCACTGAATGTTGTTATCAGTTGGATATAGTGCAAGTGGGAGTCTGTTAAAGTTAGTTCCCTATAACCAACTTCTTTTATACTTTATGAAAACTTATATTCATGATTTTGAATATTAATTAATTCCTTATCACATCATGATTATTATTATACATGACATTGTATGTGATAATTTACTAAGAGTATCTGTCACTCTAAAATGTTATATTGGATCCCTACTATGATGAGAACTTGGAAGTGATATGACACTATTCTTGAATGTATGTTCTATAGTCGGATGATATAATTTAAGAGACACAAATGACACATGCTATCAAGGGTGGAGACTCATAGGACTTTGAGGCACCTTCTCATGGTGTACGCCCTTGGTAATGTCTAGGAGGATATTATGAGAATAATACCCACCAGTAAGAAATCCAAATTCTTATGTGTCATTGGATGTTCCTATCAGTGGACTTGTGTATTGGTCCTTAGACTTTAGGATTATTATTAATGAGTATTATGAGTCATGTTGTCACACCCAACCTCAAAAAATTTAATTATTTTAATTATTTATATCCTCAATTTTGTTTTTGGGTCGGTCTCGGTTGAATTTTAAAATTTTCAAGCGAAGTGGGGTCCTGTGCATGGGTTGTGCATGGTTAAGAGTAACCATGCAGCAACCCCGCGTGAGGGTCTGTCATCAGGGCAGTGTTGAGTGGCATGGTTTGAGCACGAATTTCTCAACTGTGCGTCTGGCTACATGTAACCGCGCGTGGACCATGCGGTTGCCCAATATTTGAAATAAATGAAATGAAATTAAAAACAAAACAAAACAGGAAGAATGAAATAAAAATAAAAATAATGTTTAAAAATAATATTAATATTAATATTATTATTATGAATATTATTATTATTAATATTATTATTATGATTATGATTATTATTATTATTATTATGAATATTATTATTATTGTCATATTAGGTTTTTAGTTTATTTTTATTTTTATTTTTTTTTCTTTTCATTTTTATTTATTTATTTATTTTTCTTTATTTTCCCATGTTTCACCTCCTCCATATGCATCACATAAGGCACCCCCACTCCTGTGGCCACACGCTGTAACATCCAAGGTAAATAAAGAATATAAAATTTTCATATTTATTAATATTTTTGAATTAAATATGAATTTTAATTTAAAAGAGATTATATGATTTATGGCATACTATATATGCAACAATGAGTTTCTTTGAAATCTTACGTTGTACACAATGTTGAGTTATACCGAAAAATAATATAATAATATTATTATTTTAAATGGTAGTTAACACATAGCTGTTGTATTGGCGAGAATGAATAGAAATAACTACAATATGATTATATACATTTGTTAAATGTTTTTACATTTATCCAATAAAATTTAGAAGTTTAAAATGTGAATGAATCCAATTTTAAGGATAAACACTCTAATATTCTTTAAAAGGCCGATTTACTGCCTTTTGATGGAGAACCCTTTTTAAATCTAGTTTTTGTCACTTTTATATGTTTTATTTGACAAAATAATATTCTTCTTTAGAATCGGGACATCAAATTTTTTACTTTGGATGAAATTTTGGTATTTTTCTGATAATGTTCATTTTTTATGAATAGTAAAAAATACTACATTTTAATTCAAAACTGCTTTTTAATCTAATTTATTAATATAGTTATATTGTTATTTTAATTTGGTTTAAAGTGAAATTGGATTATATATTTAACATTTAATCCAATTTTGGTCATTGTAAGTAATTTCAATCTTAAATTTGATATAAAAAAAGGTAATTTTTTGATAGTTATTATTTCTTAAAAACGAGTTTTTTTTGTTTTGACAAAGATAATTAATTTTAAATTAATTTATACTACTTATGTGTTTTGAATTTGAGAAAATGGTTCCCATATTTGGAATTAGGAGTTCCAAATTATGTAAATAGGTAACTTTTATTTTTAGACATTATGAATATTTACTTCAGGAAATATTTTATTTACCATGGTTAAAGGGTAAATCTAGTAAATAAGGGTAAAAAAATAATATTATAATAATATTAAATTACCGTAACATGTGTCCTAATACTATTGTCTGATACATGTCTGACCATGGGCATCCTTGTGTCGATTTTGGGACCCCATGGAGCCACTTGTAAGTGAAGTAAGGAAAAAAATAACATAAACATATATCTTTTAGTAAAATAATTTTATATGGGGTTATATAAGTGATCTCTTAGACTATAAATATTAATTTAAAATCTAAAAATATTTCATAAATCATGATATTTTATTTATAATTCTTAGACATTAAATAAATAAATTTAATTATGACACAATGATGATGCTGTAATTGCTTCATTAATAAAGGATTCAAATAAATAATTTTATAAATATAAAAATAAATTTATTTTAAACCTTTTTATGCCATCCAAGAATTTTATAGACTAGGATTACTTGTTATATTTTAATTAATGAAGGTTTTTCAAAATAATAAAGTTGTTTTGGATTTTTTAAAAAGTCATGATATGAATAGTATTAAAATTGACATAAAAGAGTTTTTAAATAAATCAATATTTTATTAAATGATAAAATAGTCCTAAAAATATAATATTCGGAAAAATTACATATATGATGTTAAAAATGTCATCAATGATCCATTTTGGGTCTCTTGACATTTTATAGTAAATATATTAACCATATAGTATGAATATATAAGAGGACATGGTAAAAGTTAAATAAGTTAACAAAGGGTTAAATAAAAAAGATAAGGATTAAAAAATATCCAAAACCTTTCCAATTCTTATTGGATGATTTTATTTCTACTTTTATGTACCTTATCTTTGAATTAAATAATTTTTGGAACCTTTGAAACCGAAAATCATTTTATAGTAAAATAATACTTTCAAACTTTCCTAGAGAGCCCCTCCTCCCTCTTATAAAAGGAAACCACCTCTAACCCATTAATCACACCTCTCAATCCCCTTTTATTATCCAAAATATACTCCAAGAAGCTCCTAAAATCCCTCTATTCTTCCTGGAAGCCTATTACTAGGTAGAAGGCAATTCAAGAAAGCCTTTTGGTTCAAACCAAAGGAAGTTATCCATTTTAAAGGTAACGTCTTCTCTCAAGTTCTTTTCTTTTATTTTCCTTCTCCAACCCCTAAACTCTCTCTATTACATTATTTTATAAAAAAAACAGTATCCTAAATATAATAGGATTTTGTTATGATTAGGATTCAAACTACACTTCCACACACCTCCATCTAATGGATACAAACATACTGTTTCTGTGGACGGCGAACTACTGCATCACGAAATGATGATTTTTCAATTATCTCCTACCACCTCTTATGGTGGCCATTAAGATGTAACTGTATTTATATGTGATATATATTATATTTATATTGTCTCTATGCTTATGTATTTTTCATTTATATAATACATTTATGGTTTCCATAATGAGTAAATACGATAATTTCATTCGAGGAAGTGCGGACTACCGCCCCCTCAAAGTGATATGACTCCTTCATTCCATACATGGAACATATAAAGGACGGAGTTAAATACATATACTGGATATATGTGATATATATTATATCCATGAACGGTGTATTTCATTTCTTATCTCCAAATTTTATGTACTTTTATAAATACATATATATACTGGATATATATGATATATATTATATCTAAATCATTAATATCATTCTTGAGATAATGTAATTTTGACCACATAGACAACTTGTAATTATAAGAAGTTCATTTTTGACTTAAGTACAAAATATCAACAAAATGACCGTTATTAACTTAAATGATTTTTGTAATGTTTATAACATGGTAATAAGTGATATAAAAGTAATAATAAACTTGAAAAAGGTTCTGAAGTAAGTATAAATTAACTTTAGTTTATTATTTAGGAGATTAAAGAATGAATGGGTCAAGTCAGACACGAGGTAAGAAACTTCGTCTCAATATCCTTTCATTGAGGATTATTTTGATTTATACGTGACATTATTTTATACGGTGTATAAAACATTTTGAATTTTAATTTCATTAAAATGGAATCATTTTTTCTATGAAGCATTTTACTAAACGACAAAAGGAACATTTCTTTTTATCGTACGTGGTGACAATGACCTTTACACCGCCACAAGTATTATTTAATCTTTGGATTCCTTAACAAGCCGTAGTTTTTTCTAAAAAGGAAAATAAATACAATATACCCTTTTTACATATTTTGGTATTGAAAATGGTTTTGAGAAAGCATTGATTATTTCAATATAATTAAATGATATATTGTGATTGAAATGTGGAAAAATTATCTTTCCTTTATGTTTGTTTTATGTGTTATGAATTTTTTATGGTTCTTGGGCATTGTTTACGTATACGGGTTCTTCCATGATAAACCTAGGGGAGGTGAGCCTGAGATTGCTCTCCAATGCATTGGGTAATGTGATGGAGGTAAATGTTAATGTTTCTCCTAAGAGATTTAGGGAATATACCATGATGGGTATTCCAAACATAACTCCCTATGTAGTTGTGAAAGCTACAACGTAAGTATGTTATGGATTCCACAAGTTACATTTATGATTTCTATGTTTTATTCATAAATCTTATGATTTCATGAGGTATGTTAAAGAGCTTATGATTGGCATGTATTGATGGAATAATGTTTTATTTCTTTATTTTATAATCCTTACTAAGCTTTTTATGCTCATACCAAGTTTTTTGAAATGTTTTTCACAAGACTTAAAGATGAATAGGGTCAAGGACAGGATCATGGAAAAGTCATGCTGTCTAAAACCTAGAACTAGACATGACTCTTTTTTTCAAGAGTTTTTATTTTATGAAAAAATGGATACTGATTAGAAGTGTCTACTTTGTAATATTTGAGATGTAATGTAATAGTTATGGTCTAATTATCTAAAACTATAAACCTGAAAATATCCTCAATTTGAATTATTAACTTAATTCAACATTATGTATTATTTAAGGCATGAGGCCTTATAGTTGGTATCAGAGGCCAGTTTAGACAACTTTATGAGTTAGGGTATTGTTAAATTAATATCCATAAATTAATTAATGTTAATATTGAAATGATATAGAATTTATAGATTACCATGTTGCTTAGACTAAGATATTTATGTGTTCAGAGTGGTTTTCCACAGAGGAAACATGACATCCATTATGGGACGACATCAGGAGGGAGAAAACCTTCCAAATCAGCAACCTGAGATGGTCAGAATCAGAACTGAACAATTTGTTGTAGTGATGGCACAATTGAATCAGACTATAAATGGTGGTGGTATCCATGCATGAGATCATCCAGATCAACCAAAGAGGAACATGTTAGTAGTGGAGCATTTCATGAGGCAACATACACCCTCATTCAGAGGATCATCTGACCCTGTGATAGCTGAAGGGTGGATTAAAGCACTGGATATGTTTTTTGATGTCATGGGGTGTTCAAAACATCAAAAGTTTAGTCTTTCTCTTTACCGTTTTGAGGGTGAAGCCGATCAGGGTGGTTGATGGTGGAAAATATTAGGGATAGTGAGGATATTGATACTCTTGATTGGTATGAATTCAAAGGTATGTTTCTTGAGAAATATTTTCCTAAGGTGGTTTGTCTTAGGATGGAAAAAAATTCCTGGAATTTATGCAAGAGGATGAATTAATGGCTTCTTATGAAGCAAAATTCACTCGACTGGAAAGGTATGCTTCAAATTTCATACGAGATATTGATAGTAAAATCAATCTTTTTTACTAAGTATTAAAGCCAAAGTATCGAAGGTATTTAGCTTCTCATGAGTTCAAAAGATATAAAAACTTGTTTGATGTGCAGAGAAGGTGGAAATGGATTTTGATGATGATAATGTGTTCTTTAAAAAACAAGGGAATAAGAGGTCGATGTGGCAAACGAAAGGGAATAACTCTTCAAAAAAGTCTGATGGTAAGAAACTTAAGTTTACAGTTTGTGAAAGTTGTGGTAAAAAGCACAATGGGGAAAGTATTTTGAATTCTAGTAAGTGTTACCGATGTGGTAAAATGGGGCATAAGGCTCGTAATTACACTAAAAAAGATTAGGGTAATGGTAAGACAAAATGGGATTTACAATCAGTAAAATGTTTTAAGTGCAATGGAATGTGTCATTATGCAAATGAGTGTCCAATGAAGAACTCAACTTAAGGAAAACAGTCAGACTACAAGAAGAAAGGGGTTGTAAAGTCCTTTGCAACTACTTTGGCAGATGTTGGGCCATCGAATGAAGTAGTATCAGGTACACTGTTTATTTATTCAGATTATGCCAATGTTTTGTTTGATTTAGGGTCTACACATTCATTCATTTCTGAGAAATTTTCTAGTAAATTGGGAATTCCATCTCATGATATGAATCCTGAACTTATGATAAAAACATCGGGAGGAAATTTTGAGACAAAAAGAAATTATAAGAAGCTTCATGTCCTTGTGTGCTGAAAGAATCTACATGAAAACCTTATTGTTTTAACTCTAGTAGAGTTTGATGTTATTTTGGGTATGTATTGACTTTCTGTTTATCATGATAAGATTGAATATAGAGCTAAAGAGGTTTCTTTTCAGAAAGAATTTTAGTTTGTGTACAATAATAAACCCTTACTTTTGATAACATATTAGGAAGCTGAAAAACTAGTAAAATATGGAAATGAATGTTACCTTAAACATATTATTGAAAATAAAGGAACTATTTATATTAATGTTGTGCTAGTGGTAAATGAGTATCTTTTTGTTTTTCCTTATTAGTTTCCTGGTATAATACCTGATTGGGAAGTTGAATTTACTATTGACTTAGTTCTTTATGCTATGCCAATTTCAAAACCCCCTTATCAAATGGATCAAATTGAAATTTTAGAGTTAAAGAAGAAATTGCAGGAGTTATTAGATAAAGGTTTCATTCGACCTAGTACATCACCATTGTGTGCTCCTATCTTGTGTGTTAAAAAAATGGTTTAATGAGACTTTGCATTTATTATAGAGCATTGAATAACATTGCTGTTAAGAACAAGTATCCTTTGCCTCATATCAATGATTTTTTTGATCAGCTCAAGGGAGCTCAGTATTTTTTGAAGATTGATTTGAGGTCGGGGTACTATTAGTTGAAAGTAAAGGAAGAAGACATTCTGAAGACCACATTTCATACTAGATATGGACATTATGAATCTGTAGTTATGCCTTTTTGATTAACCAATTCACCTACTGTATTCATGTATCTTATGAGTAGAATTTTTCTTGAGTTATTGGATAAGTTTGTGGTTGTGTTTATTGATGATATTTTGGTTTATTCCAAATGTAAAGAGGAACATGAAAGTCATTTAAGGGTTGTCTTTCAAACCTTAAAAAAAAGAAACTGTATGGTAAATTCAGAAAGTGTGAGTTTTGGTTACAAAAAATTTCATTCCTTGGTCACATTGTTTTAAAAAATGTTATAACTTTTGATACTTCTAAAACAAAAGTTGTTAAATAATGACCAAGACCCACAAATATAACTAAGATTCACCATTTTCTTGGTTTAGCAGGTTATTACCGGAGGTTTGTTGAAAATTTTTCACGGTTATCTAGTCCAAAGATTAAGTTAACTCAAAATGGTGTTAAGTTCATCTGGACAGAATAATGTGATGATTGTTTTTAGGAATTGAAAAGAAGATTGGTGAATTCTCCAATTTCAGCACTTCCTTCCAGAGATAGTGAATTTGTTATCTATAGTAATGCTTTTTTGAAAGGACTTGGTTGTGTCCTAATTCTTAATGATCAGGTAATTACTTATGCTTCATGTCAGTTGAAACCTCATGAGTTAAATTACCCTACACATGATTTAGAATTAGTTGATATTGTTTTTGCTTTAAAAATTTTGAGGCATCATCTATATGGAGTAAAATGTGAAATATATACTAACAAAAAAAGTTTGAATTATATATTTACTCAGAAATAATTGAACATGAGATAGAGGAGATGGTTGGAATTAATCAAGGATTATGATTGCATGATTCATTACCATTCAGGAAAGGCAAATAAAGTGGATGATGCTTTGAGTCGAAAGAGTAATGCTACATTAACCATGTTATGTTTGGAATAAGATCCTTTGATCAATGATTTAATAAACTTTGGCATAGAAGTTGTTGGTGCAGGAAATTCCTCTGTTTTGTTTCATGTGTCAGTGAAATCATCCCTAGAAGACAGAATTAAGCAAGCGCAGAAATAATACATTGAGTTGCAAAAAAAAAGGTAATGTTGGTTCAGAAGGGTAAGTTTCTTGATTTTAACATTGATAATGATTATGTTTTGAGGTTTGGGAAGAGATTATGCGTACCTTGTGATTCAAAGTTGAATAAAGAGTTATTATGTAAAGCTTATAGTTATTCGTTTTCAGTTCATCCTAGTAGTACTAAGATGTACATAGATATTTAGGAGTATTACTAGTAGGATGGAATAAAAAGATATATTACTGACTTTACTATGAAGTGTTTGACTTGCCAACAAGTTAAAGTATAGAAAAAGTTACCGAAAGGGATGCTTTAGCCTTTACCGGTGCCAGAGTGGAAAAGGGAAAATGTGTCTATATACTTCATTATGGGATTACCAAATACTTCTCGAGGTAATAATGCAATCTGGGTTATTGTTGATCGATTGACTAAATCTACTCATTTTCTTCCTATCTGAGATACTTTGTCTCTAGATGATCTTTCTCAGTTGTTTGTTAAAGAGATAGTTAGGTTGCATGGATTTCCCTTCTCCATTGCATCTGATCTTGATCCCAGGTTTAATTCAAACTTTTTTAAAGGCCTTCATAAGTCATTGGGTACTGAATTAAATTTTAGTATAACTTTTCATTCTCAATCAGATGGGCAGTCATAATGAAGAATTCAGACTTTGGAAGATATGTTATGTTCTTGCTCAATGAATTACCATGGAAGTTGGGACCAACATCATTCTTTGGTTGAATTTTCTTATAATAACAATTTTCATTCCAGTATACAGATGGCTTCATTTGAGACATTATATGGAAAGAGGTGTCGAACTCCAGCTTTTTGGGATGAAGTAGGTGAAAAGAAGTTGATGAGACCAGAATTTGTAGAAGAGATAGCAGAAAAAGTTCAATTGATTTAGAAGCACATGAGAATATCTCGGAGCAGGCAAAAAAGTTATGCAGATAACTGGAGGAAAGATCTTTATTTTGAGGCAGGTGATCATGTCTTTCTCAAAGTTTGTCCATGGAAAAGTGTGATGCGTTTTTGTTAAAAGGGAAAGCTGAGTCTGAGGTTCATTGGACCCTATGAAATCTTGGAGAAAGTTGGATCAGTTGCCTACATAGTGGATTTACCTCTAAGTTTATCCTAGGTACATAATTTTTGTCATGTTTCAATGTTGAGAAAGTATATGCTAGATCCATCTCATGTTTTGAGTCCAGAGGTAGTTCAGTTGGAATAGAATCTTTCATATGAGGAACAACCAGTCTAGATTCTTGACCGCATAGAGAAAGTTTTGTGGAATAAGGTAATTCATTAGGTAAAGGTTTTGTAGAAAAACCTTATGGTTAAAGAGGCAATGTGGGAATCTGAAAATTTAATGAGGGATAAATATCCCCATTTATTTGATAAGTGAATAAAATTGTGAGGACATAATTTCTAAAAGAGGGGAAGGATGTAACATCCCAAGTAAATAAAGAATATGACATTTTCATATTTATTAATATTTATTAAAATTTATGAATTAAATATTAATTTTAATTTAAAAAGGATTCTATGTTCGATGGTGTACTTGATACACAACAATGTGTATCTTTTAAATCTTACGTTGCGCACAATGTTGAGTTATACTGAAAAATATTATAAAAATATTATGATTTTAAATGGTAGTTAACACATAGCCATTGTATTAGTGAAAATGAAAAAAATAACTAAAATATGATTATACCTATTTTTTAAATGTTCTTACATTTATCCAATAAAAGTTAGATGCTTAAAATGTGAATGAATCCAATTTTAAACATAAACACTCTAATATTCTTTAAAAGGTTGATTTACCGTCTTTTGATGGAGAACCCTTTTTAAATATAGTTTTTTTAAATTTTATATGTTCTATTTGAAAAAAATAATATTCTTCTTTAGAATAGGGAATCAAAATTTACTTTGGATGAAATTTTGGTATTTTTCTGATAATGTTCATTTTTTATGAATAGTGAAAAATACTGTATTTTGATTCAAAACTTCCTTTTAATATAATTTATTTATACAATTATATTGTTCCTTTAATTAGTTTTAAAGTTAAATTGGATTATATTGTTACCATTTAATCCATTTTTTGTCATTTTAAGTAATTTCACTCTTAAATTGGACATAAACAAAGGTAAATCTTTTGATAGTTATTATTTCTTAAAAACACGCCTTTTGTTTTGACAACGAGAATTAATTTTAAATTAATTTTTGAAACTTAGGTGTTTTGAATTTGGGAAAATGGATTCCATATTTGGAATTAGGAGGTCTAAATTGTTTAAATAGGTAACTTTTATTTTTATACATTATGAATATTACTTCAGCAAATATTTTATTTACCATGGTTAAAGGGTAAATCTGGTAAATAAGAGTACAAAAATAATATTATAATATTATTAAATTACCCTAACATATGTCCTAACCCTATTTTATGATACATGTATGACCATGGACATCCTTGGGTTGATTTCGGGACCTCATGGAGCCACTTGTAAGTGAAAATGACAGTTTATATTAATTAATTTAAAGCAAGGAAAAAATAACATAAACATATATCTTTTAGTAAAACAATTTTATATGGGGTTATATAAGTGATCTGTTCTACTATAAATATTAATTTAAAAGCTAAAAATATTTAATACATCATTTTACTTTATTTATAATTTTTAGACATTAAATAAAAAAATTTAATTATAACACAATGATGATGCAGTAATTTCTTCATTAATAAATGATTCAAATAAATAATTTTATAAATAATAAAATAAATTTATTTTGAACGTTTTATGCCATCAAATAATTTTATAGATTATTATGACTTGTTATCTTTGAATTAATTAATGGGTTTTGAAATAATCAAGTTGTTTTGGATTTTTAAAAAGTCATGATATGAATAGTATTAAAATTTACATAAAAGAGTTTTTAAATCAATAAATATTTTATTTAATGATAAAATAGTTCTAAAAATATAATATTCATCCAAATTACATATATTATGTTAAAAATGTCATTAATGATTCATTTTGGGTCTCTTGGAATTTTATAGTAAATATATTAACCATATAGTATGGATATATAAGAGGACATGGTAAAAGTTAAATAAGTTAACAAGGGGTTAAATAAAAAAGATAAAGATTAAAAAATATCCAAAACCTATCCAATTATTATTGGATTATTTTATTTCTACTTATAGGTACCATATATTATAATTAAATAAGTTTTGGACCCTTTCAAACCAAAAATCATTTTATAATAAAATAATACTTTCAAACATTCCTAAAGAGCCCCTCCTCCCTCTTATAAAATGACACCACCTCTAACTCATTACTCACACCTCTCAAACAACTTGGATCATAAAAACTCTACTTAAAGAGGCTCTAAAAATCCCTTAATTACTCCTAGAATCCTTCCCCTAGGAATAAGGAAATTCAATAAATCTTTTTGGTTCAAATCAAATGGAGTTACTCGATTTAAAGGTAACATCTTCTCTCAAGTTACTTTATTTTATTTTCCTTATCCAACCCCATAAAATATGTCTATTACATTATTTTATAACAAAACCAGTATCCTCAATATATTAGTATGTTTTTATGAGTATTATTCAAACTACACTTCCACACACCTCCATATAATGGATAAGAACATACTGTTTCTATGGATGGCGAACTACTGCCTCACGAAATGATGATTATTCAATTATCTCCTACCACCTTATATGGTGGCCATTAATATGGAACTATATTTATATGTGATATATATTATATTTATATTTTCTCTATTCTTCTGTATTTTTCATCTACATCATACCTTTATTGTTTTCATAATGGGTAAATAGGATAATTTCATTTGAGGAAGTGAGGACTACCGCCCCCTCAAAGTGATATGACTCGTTCGTGCAATACATGGAACATATAAAAGATTAAGTTAATGAAATTATAAATGATATTATACTGGAATTATAATATACCTATGTATCATTAATTTTTCATTCCATTAAATACGAAATAGAAATGAAAGTAGCGTTCATGCGTACGTACAGATTAACGTCGCTACAAACGGTGCATTTCATTTCTTATCTCCAAATGTTATATACTGTTATAAATAAATATATATACTAGATATATATGATATCTAAAACATTAATATCATTATTTAGATAATGTACTTTTGACCACATATACAACCTGTAATTATATGAAGGATTAAATAAGTTTTGGACCCTTTGAAAATGGTTCTGAAAAAACATTGATTATTTAAATATTATTAAATGATATATTGTGATTAAAATGCGGAAATTTTATCTTTCCTTTATGTTTGTTTTATGTGTTATGAATATTTTATGGTTCTTGGGAATTGTTTACATATACAGGTGGTTCCATGATAAACCTAGGGTTGGTGAGCCCGAGATAGCTCACTAATGCATTGGGTAACGTAACGGAGGTAAACGTTAATGTTTCTCCAAAGAGATTTAGTAAATATACTATGATGGGTATTCCAAATGTAACTCCCTAAGTAGCTATGAAATCTAAAATGTAAGTATGTTAGGGATGCCACAAGTTACATTTATGATTTATGATTTCATGAGGTATGTTAAAGAGATTATGCTTGGTATGTATTGATGGACTAATGTTTTCTTTCTTTACTTTGTAATCCTTACTGAGATTTTTATACTCATCCAAAGTTTTTTTGAAATGTTTTTCACAGGAATTAAAGATGAATAGGGTTAGGGATGAGATTATGGAAAAGTCATGATGTCTAAAACATGGAACTAAACATGACTCTTTTTTTCAATAGTTTTTATTTTATGAAAAAAATGGATACTGAGTAGAAGTGTCTAATTTATAATATTTGATATGTAATGTAATAGTTATGGCCTAATTCTCTAAAAATATAAACCAGAAAATATCCTCAATGTGAATTATTAACTTAATTCAAGATTATGTATTGTTTAAGGCATGGGGCCTTATAGCGCACCACTCCTCGCTCTCAATCCTGTCTTCCGTCAACAATTTCCACTAGTTTCTTCCATAATCTCTCTTGGTCATTCAATGTAAGAACTCCTCCTTCCTCTTCCATTGAATTAGTGTTTTTTCTTTCTCCCCATTTCCCAATGTCACCCAGCTGAACCCTAGGGTTTGCATAGAGCTAATTTTTGACATTCCTCTTCTTAATAGGTTATACGACAGGTCTCCCCGACCTCCTTCTTTCGCGTTTCAACATCCACCACCAAATACAAATCAGATTGGATCATCTCAGCTCACCGATGCTGCTCGAGGTAAGGGTTTTCTTCCATTGTTTAATTTTCACCTTTATTTTTGGGTCTCTTTAGTGATTTAGGGTACATAGGAATTGTTTATAGGATATTTATTGGCTCCTTGGTGGTGAGTATGTGCATACATAGGTATGTATATACGTATATATATGTATCTTCCCCAGGCATATTCCCTAATTTCATGGGGAATACATGCCTTGGACTAAAGGATACACACACACACATACACACACACACACATATACATATAAGGGTGTATGTACATTCAAGTGTGGGATGATTTCGAGTGGTCGTCACCTAATTTTTCAAGCACCAAAGTGTCTCAGCTTGGTCCTCTACCTTGTTGAGGAAGGTTCCCTATGCCCATGCCATTAATTTTCAATTCCTTATTTTCTTATAACTTTAAAAATGTGTTTTTATATCTATGTGGTATACTTATATGTATATATTCATATCTATGGATTGGTAAAATTGCTTGCGCCTCTTGGATTTAGTTTCCCATTTGTTTATATAAATTTTATAAGACTATTTCAGGTTAATTTTAAATGTTAAGTATCCTAAGTGTTTTATAATAGTTTAATAAATGACTCATTACTTATAAAAGTGTCATTTGACATTTTTTTGAAAATGGTTTTTGAGATGTTATGATAAATGAAATTGGTTGTGTAAAGTTAAAGGCCTTTGGGAAAACTCGTTTATTTTCAAGAAAGGGTTTAATGTTCATATGACATGAATGACCATTTTTCACTTTTTAATTGTGTTGTGTGTTTTTAACCTGAAATTGGAAATTTATTTGTGAAGTGATTTTGGTTGGGAAAAATTTAGAGGCCCACCTGGAAAGTACTTGTTGAAGTGGTGTTTCACTTTGTTTTAGAAATAGTTTGGTATATTTTTATGGTATATTGGAATGATAGTATTAAAGGACTGGTTGGAACCTTATTTCATTTTGGAAGAGAAATTTGGTTGTTAAAGTGTGAATTCCCGATTGGAAATATAAGGTCCTTTATGAAATGGTTTAAAAGTTCATGTGATGTGACAAATCAGTTGGCAGTTGTGATTGGTTTTTTATATGATGGGAAAACCTATTAGGGGTTTCCCTATATGGGTTATCATATAGGTAGTGTCCATGAATGGGGTAGGCAAGTGCGATGACAAAAATTAAGGTGAGTCCTGCATACGAGGGTCTCCTACATACACATCATAATTTTACCATGGGTTTCCTGGACATCTTTTAGAGGGTTGAGTGACAGTTACTGATCAACCCTTATTAGATAGGTTGGTACCCCTTGGATGTTTTAATGGCTAGGTGATTTGTTCCACTAGATTGTTTAGTTGAGGGTGGCCAATTGATTATAGACTTAGGAGCTTCACCATACACCGAAAGGTGGTTCTGAACCGATTACATTCAGGGATCTCTCTAGAGATTTTTAGGAAATACTCATGATGATATATTTGCATGTTCCTGTTTTTGTGTATGGAAATTTTGGTTATTTTATCTCATGAAAACGTTACTTGGATTTTTATATTAAAATACCTATTCTAGCACTAGTTTGTTTTTAAAAGTATTTATTGAAATGATGTATGTGTTTTGGGAAGTGAAATGAAAAGAAGTTTTCTTAAAAATAGCATCTTGTTACTTATTTTGATAAAATATTAGAAAACTTATTTTCATGTATCTTATTTTCAAACTAGAAAGAAATGATTTCATTTTAGAGGTGGGGCATTGGGCATGGTTTATTTTTGGCATTCCTACTGAGCATCTCAGTGCTCATGCCTACTTTATCTTTTCAGTTTCTGGTTCTCTAGTGTTGGATCACTCTTGGATAGAGTTTGGTTCAATGTTTGGTGGTGACCCATGAGGTCACATGGAGATATGTGTATCAGTTTATTTATTTCCCCTGTGGGGATCGGGAATGCCCTTCAGCCCTTGTCGTGGGTCGAATCGGGTGACCGATTCAAGGTTGACCCAGATTGGTTCTTGACAAAATGGTATTATAGGATTCTCTTTTTATTTGGGGTGTCACATAGTTGGAGACTAGGACTTTCAAGACTTGGGAGGTAGGTATAGGAAGAGCGTTGTGAACTCTTACTCATTTTTATCCTTGAGTTTCCAGGGGTAGTTCGGGATTTGAGTCTTTTGTTTTTATTTCTGTTGATGGGGGATGACCAAGGGAGTGAGCTGGTGTTTTTCTATAGAATTACATAGATTTGTGAACAATGTGGAGATTGAGTGTACAGTTTGAGACACTCATAGTGGTTGGTGATTTCTTGGAGCATGGTCTTCTAAAAAATGTAGCCGGGTTAGGCATGACCACCACTTCCTCATCTAGGTGCTTCTGCGTGAGTGTTGTTTTTGGTTTGGTTTTGGTTGGTGTAAATTTAAATTGGTTTTAAGGTGCCTTCTTGAGTTAGGAAACAAGGATTTATTTACAAAGGTTGGATTTGAAAAATGAAAAATATTAGGTTGTTTTGAGAATGGAAGGGAAACTATTTTGGATTTTAAAAAGTTTTATAAAATATGAAATTAGAATTAAGTTGTAATTCTTGGTTTTGATGGTGAAAGGGTATGTGTGACCCTTGATGTTCCTTATGGATGTTCACATATGAGCATGTGTGTTGGGAAAGTGCATGTTGGCATGTATGTGTGGATGATATAAGAGGAAGTTGGTACGGGAACATATATGATGGTTCATAGGATGCCATGGGTGAGTATTTGAAAATCAAAGACTTATTTGTTTTTTCAAAGTTGTTTTTGAAAAAGAAAATGGTTTTTGATAAAAAGAGAATGATGGTGTTTTGAATTTTTAAACAGATGGTATGGAATGATTTTTGAAATAGAAAATGTTTTTTGATTTAAAAAGGGGATTAAATTTTAAAGTGGGTGAATTTAGAAAATGGTTATTTTTAAAAGAGTATTCATGGATTGTTTTGTGATGTTATGATTTTATTTTAGTTGAGATTTGATTCATATTTGACTTGGTTTGTTATGTGTTGGTCTATGATTTTAGTGTTTGGTTGGAAATGTACTTTTTAGTTGAGCTTTGGTTGGGTGTTGATTTAGTTTTTTATTATTTTATTATTTGAAGTATGCTTCCCAGAAAGGTCCTAGATATTTTTTCTGTCTTCCAATCTTTGTCCTTACCCAGACTCCTAGTAGAGTGGCAAGATCGAGTTCATTTTGGTTGTTGGCCATTCTCCACGGTGATCGAGGTTTTTTAGAGGTAATGGAGTGGATTGAGGTAGTCAAAAGTGTTTTCAAGAACTCCTAAAGTGGTGAGGGTTAAATCTATTTTGAGTTTGTTTGGAGGTCTGACTTTGAACTGGTGGAGGGTGGTTGTACTAGTATCGTTGCAAGTTTGGGTGTCATGGGGGTTTTTAATACCACTTTCATCTAATGATTTGTGCCTAAGGAAGTGAAGGCGAGGAAAGTGGTGGGGCTCATGAGCATTCAAAAAGGTCAGTGGATGATAAAGGCTTATGTTGACCAGATTAAGGAGTTAGTTTCATTTTCTTTGAAAGTATTCTTAGAAGATCAGTTTGGGAAGTTGGTGGTTCAGGTGTTTTTCGGTCGAGTTGGTTCCTAAAATATAGGTGGTTGGAAGTTCAGTTTTCTTGGTTCCTATGAGGGTTCCCCATATTGTGTAGGGTATATACCATAGGAACCTTCCCCTGATAAGTCTCTTTTGTTGTTCCTAACTTTTCATTCACCGGGTTGTCTGCTTCTGTGCTTCTAGTGTGGCTAGTTTGGGCATTCGAATGTTGTCTTGTGAAATTCCTCCAGATTCTTGATGATGATGTGTTAGTCTGTTTCACTTGGGTAATTTCTGAAATTAGCACCATTTAGAGGAGAAAGACTTGGATAGAGGGTGTCAACACTTGACTGTGAGGTAGTTGATGCTTTGGTCATTAGGGCTCCAACCATAGGCCTCAGAGTGAAGCTTGCACATAGTCAAAAGATCGCATGAGGATTGGAAAACCCTAGCCCAATTTTTTTGTCTATGGTTTTGGAGTGGAGATAACTCCATTATCCTATTGTAATTTTCTTCATATTGTGAGTTTATTTTATCTATGTGAGAGAATTAGAAATCCTATCTTCTTATAATATCTTCTTTGTGTTTTGAGATGTATGTTCTTGTGGAAATAAATGTCTCTGGGTTATGTTTGAGTTCACCAACTGGTTCAAGTTTCTTTTTGTGAATTTATCCCCTTGTGTGAGGATCTTTGGTTGGAATGGGGAATCCTTAGTGATAGATATGGTTTTTTCTTTCTCATGTTAATTAAGTTGTATTAGTTCTTATTGGGAGTTCCTGAGTCTCTAGTTTTAGTGAGAGATTATTTCTCGGTTAATGTGAAGGAGTTTGGGGTTAACTCATGTTGTGGGTTTCCAAGCCTGGTGGCGTTGTTTGAGTTTTTAAAGTTACTGTTCTAGTTGATTTATTTTGGTAGGGAGAACCCCACCTCATTTCCTCCCCTCATTCTTGTGCTGTGGTTTCTTCTTGATCGGTCGGGTGTGAATTTTGGAATGAAAGTTCACCCCGAGGTTTGCTGTTTCTCTCGATTTTGATCAGGCACGAATTTGAGTTTTGTGTATTGCTTGGTTGGGTGACTTTCTGGGGGAAGAAAGTTTTATGGTGGGGAAAATTGTCACACCCCGACCTCAGAAATTTAATTATTTTAATTATTTATATCCTTGATTTTGTTTTTAGGTTGGTCTGGGTTGAATTTTAAAATTTTCAAGCAAAGTGGGGTCCTGTGCATGGGTTACACATGGTTAAGAATAATCGTGCAACAACCGTGTGTGAGGGTATGCAATAGAGGCAATACTGAGTGGCATGGTTTGAGCATGAATTTCTAAACCATGCATCTGGATGTAGGTAACCATGCACAGACCGCGCGGTTGCCCAGTATTTAAAATAAAATAAAATAAATGAAAAATAAAATAAAAAAAGAATAATGAAATAAAAATTAAAATAATGTTTAGTATTATTAATAATAATAATATTATTATTATGAATAATAATATTATTATTATGAATATTATTATTATTATATTAGGTTTTTAGCTTCTTTTTTTTTATTTATTTCTTTTTTTCTTTCTTTTCCATTGTTTCCACTCCTCCCTATGTGCCGCGTGAGGCTCCTCCCCTCTCCCATGTCCACGCACCTCTCCTCCCTCTCCTCCCTCTCTTCCTTCGATGATTTCCAACGGTTTCTTCCAGAACCTCGCTCAATCCTTTGAGGTAAGAACTCCTCCTCTATCCTCCTCCCTTGAATCAGTGTTTTTCCTCCTCCCCATCACCCAATGTTGCTCGGATGAACCATAGGGTTTCCAGTAAGCCAATTTTTGACATTCCTCTTCTCAATAAGTTATGTGACGGGTCTGCTCAGACTCCTTCCTTCAAGCTTTGACATCCACTGCCAAAGGTGAAGTAGATTGGCTCATCTCGGATTTCCGACACTGCTCGGGGTTAGGGTTTTCTTTCATTGTTTAATTTTCACCTTTATTTTGGGTCCTTTTGGTAATTTATGGTACATAGTACTTGTTTTTAGGATGTTCATTGGCTCCTTGGTGGTGCACACATGCATAAATAGGTTTATATCTATGTATATATATGTATCTCCCTCGAGTATATTCTCTCATGGCATGGGGAATACATGCCTTGGACTAAATGATATATATATATATAAGGGTGTATGTGCGTGTGAGTGTGAGTTGGTTTTGAGTGGTCACCACCTAATTTTTCATGCGAAAAAGTGTATTAGATTGACCTTCTTCCTTATTGAGGTAGGTTACCTATGCTCGCACCTTTAATTTTAAATTCCTTGATTGCTTAGCACTTTAAAAATGTGGTTTTATAGTTATGTGGTATATATATATATATTTATATATGAATATCTATGGGTTTGTAAAAATTAATTTCACCTCTTGGATTTTGTTTCCCATTTGTTTATATAAATTTTCTAAGCCTGTTGTAGGTTACTTTTAAATGTGAAGTATGCTAAGTGTTTTAGAACAGTTTACTAAATGACTCCTTCCTTGTGAAAGTTTCACTTCACATTGTTTTGGAAATGATTTTTTAGATGTTTTGATAAATACAATTGGGCGTGTAAAGTTAAAGGTATTTGGGAAAACTAGTGTATTTTAAAGAAAAGGTTGAATGTTTATATGACATGATGGCCCATATGGCACTTTTTAAATGTGTTTTGTGTTTTAACCTAGAATTGGAAATGGATTTGTGAAGTGAATTTGGTCGGGAAAATGTAGAGGCCTGTATAGAAATCACTTGTGGAAGTGGTGCTTCACTTTATTTTAGAAATGTTTTGGAATATTTTTATGGTATATTGGAATGATAGTATTAAAGTTTGGTTGGAACCTTATGTCATTTTGGAAGGGAAATTTGGTTTTGAAAGTGTGAACACCTGGTTGGTAACTTAAGGTGCTTTGTGAAATGGTTTAAAAGTTCATATGATGTGACAGACCGATTGGAAATTGTGATTGGTTTTTTATATGATGGGAACACCTATTGGGGATTTCCTTATATGGGTTATCATATAGGTAGTGTCCATGTATGGGGTAAGTAAGTGCAGTGACTGCAGGTAAGGTGAGTCACACAAGCAAGGGCCTCCTACTTACACAATATACTTTTACCATGGGTTTCTTGGGTTTCTTTTAGAGGATCAAGTGAAGATTGCTGATCAACCCTGATTAGACAGGTTGGTACCCCTTGGATGTTTTAAATTATAGGTGGGATGTGCCACTAGATTAGTCAGTTGAGGGTGGCCAGTTGGTTATAAACTTAGGAGCTTCACTATACGCCAACAAGTGTTTCGGAACTGAGTACGTCAAGGGATCTCTCTAGGGATGTTTAGGAAAAACCCATGATGATATATTTGTATGATACTATTTTATTTTCTGTCACTTTTGGTTATTTGATCTCATGAAACCTTCAATTGGCTTTTTATATTAAAATACTTTTTTTTATCACTAGTTGGTTTTTAAAAGAATTTATTAAAATGATGCGTATGTTTTGGGAATCGTTTTAGGAAGTGAAATGAAAAGGAGTTTTCTTAAATTAGTATCTTGTTACTTAGTTTGATAAAAGAGTGAAAAACCTTACTTTCATGTATCCTATTTTCAAACTAGAAAGAAAGGATTTCACTTTAGAGCTGGGGCATCGGGCATGGTTTATTTTTGGCATTCCTACTCAGCATCTCGGAGCCCACACCTACTTTATATTTTCAGTTTCAGGTTTCTATAGTGTTGGATTGCTCTTGGAGTGAGTGTGGTTCAGTTTTTGGTGGTGACCCTTGTTTTCATTTATAGGTATGTGTAGCAATTTATTTCCTATGTGAGTGATTATTTTTATTGTTCAGTTTTATTTTTGTTTATTTGTTTATCTTTTGTTCATGGTCCAAATCATTCCCAATGGGTTTTTATCTGATTCCTGACACTAGTTTCTAGCCTATAGGGATTGATAATGCCTAGTGATGCAAAACGGGCCCATGGCCTGTGGGCTTCGCAGGTATGGGTTAGATATGACGCCTAAAAATTTTGAACATTAAGAGCGTGGGACAATACAAGTTGAGCTTGTGTGGGTGCGAGACAAAGTGGGTTGAGCCCGCATGGGTGCGGCCTTACTTAGAGGCCTAATTAAAAAAAATATTTTTTACAATATATTCTTAATTAATATTTTAGTTTTTTTAATAAAAAAATCATGATTAAACCATGACATATGATTTCTCACCGTAACGATCATACTAATTCAACATTCATTCACATGTGAATTTTAAATAAGTTTATAATTATTGTTTTAATATGATATTATAATGTTTGTATTGTAATTATTTACTATATTCACATGGTGTGCCATACCACCTCTCAAAAAATGGAACTCATCTGCCCTGGACATGGTTTCAATTCTAAGAGAGTTATTATAATATTTGTTGGGTCGATTTAATTTTTTATTTATTTAATTTTATATTTTTATTAATAAAATAGGAAAAGGCCTCATGAGAACCCTAATAGCCTCCTTTGAAACCGTTTGTTGTATGGAAAGTTATCATTCATTCATAGGTCCAGCCGTTCGCATCACCACATGACCAACATCATCATTCATCGCCCTCTCTGATCACTCACCTACTTTAAATCTTAATAGTTCACTGCCACATTTTCGTCACCACATGCCACCATTAACCTATAGAAAATTTTTCCATCACATCACTTAAAACTCTATCTATCATCAATCCATACTTCTCCCCACAACTATAACATCCCAAGTAAATAAAGAATATGACATTTTCATATTTATTAATATTTTTGATTTAAATATTAATTTTAATTTAAAAGGGATGATATGTTCAATAGCATACCCAATACGCAATAACGGGTTTCTTTGAAATCTTACATTGCACACAATGTTGGGTCATACTGAAAAATAATAATATAATATTATTTTAAACGGTAGTTAACACCTAGGTGTTGTATTTGATAGAATAGACAGAACTAAATAAAATATTAATATACATGTTTTTAAATGTTTTTACATTTATCTAATAAATTTTATAGGCTTAAAATAAGAAAGAATCTGATTTTAAGCATAAATACTCTAATATTCATTAAAAGGTCGATTTACCGCCTTTTGATGATGAACCCTCTTTAAATCTACTTTTGGTCACTTTTATATGTTCTATTTTACAAAATAAAATTATTCTTTAGAATTGGGACATCAAAATTTAATTTGGGTAAATTTTTGGTATTTTTCTGATAAAATTCATTTTTTAGTGAATAGTGAAAAATACTGTATTTTAATTCAAAACTGCCTTTTAATATAATTTATTTATAAGGTTAGAGTAAGTTTTTAATTGGTTTTAAAGTTTAATTAGAATATGTTTTTAAAATTTAATCCATTGTTGGTCATTGAAAGTAATTTCAATTTGAAATTGGACATAAATAAGTATCAATCTTTTGATAGTTATTATTTCTTAAAAACACGTTTTTTGTTTTGACAATAGGAATTAATTTTAAATTAATTTATTCCACTTATGTGTTTTTAATTTGGAAAAACGGATTCCATATTTGGAATCAGGAGTTCCAAATTGTGTAAATAAGTGAATTTATTTTTTAGACATTATGAATATTTACTTGAGTAAAAATTTTATTTACCATGGTTAAAGGGTAAATCTGGTAAATAAGGGTAACAAAATATTATTATAATAATATTAAATTATCCTAACACATGTCTTAATCCTATTTTTTGATACATTTATGACCATGGTAATCCTTGAGTCGATTTTGGGACCCCATGGATGTAACAACCCGAGATTTTATAAGATATATTCATTTTAATTTCTTTCATATCTTCAGTTGTACGCTACACCAAGATTATCTTGAGCTATACACAACACCGTATTAGCTTGCAGTATACGCAACACTAATCTTGGATCGTGTTACACACAATTTCATGTTTTTTTGATAGTAGTTATTCTACAAAACATTGAGTATATATATATATATTCAATTTATTTTGTTATACGCAACAACAAAGGAGTCGTGCACTACACGCAACCCTGACTTGGCTTGCGTTACACGCAATCCCGACCTTCCTCGATAGTGTGTGTTGTACGCAATACCAGGTTTTACTAAACAATGATATATTATTATAATATTATTATGAACTAGCCGTTATGAATAGTATTACCTAAATTTTGAATTTTATAACATTATTATTCATCTTACACACTTTCTAGAACATGGTATAAGAATAAAATAAAATTTTCGGGTAAAATAAGTATTTTTCAAAAAATACAGTTTTGCCGCCTTTTGATGGCGCACCCACTTTAAATCTAGTTTTTGAAATGTTTATAAGTTCAATTTTACAAAATAAAATTATCCTTTGGAATCAGGATATAAAAATTTACTTTGGATAATTTTTTGATACTTTTCTGATAACTTTCATGTTTTGATGAATAGTAAAAATACGCTAATTTTTAATTAAAAACAACTTTTTTCATTGAGATAATTTATATGGTTAAATTATAATATTGAATGGTTTTAAAGTATAAATAGAATATATTTTTACCATTTAATATAATTTATGTCATTATCATTGATTTTAGATTGAATTCGTAGGTTAAATCAATTCAATTTTTTGCAATGTTTTAAACAAAATTCCATTTTCTTTCAACAACGGGATTAATTTTAATTTAATTTATGAAAAATTTGTGTATTGAATTTGGAAAAAGGGATTAAATATTTGGAATCAGTGTGTCCAAATTATGTTAATAAACTACTTTTTATTTTTAGGTATTATGAATAGTAACTATGATAAATTTTATTTACCATAGTTAATGGTGAATCAGGTAATTAAGGGTAAATATAAGATTATAAAATTACCCTAACACCTGAAAAAATTTTATTGGATGACTAAAAGTCGACCCATATCACCTAAGCGTCGGATTATATTCATTTAATGGACTTTTTTCCATGAAAATAATTTAATTATTATTAAAACCAAAGAAAGTGACAACATGTCACTTTCTTAAATCTTATAAGTATAATAATTTTATTTTAGTGATAAACTTCATGAAACTTCAGATATAAATAGTCTACATAAAGATAATAAACTTATCTCATCAAATGAATTTATTTATAATTTTTAGGGATTAAATAATTATCCTTAAAGGTGACATAATAGTGATGTTGAAATTATTTTATTAAGCGAAATATCAAATAAATGGTTTTAAAAATATTAAAATAAATATTATATGAACTATTTAATGTGATCCACTAATTTTCTAGATAAATATGACATGTTATGAATCTATTAAATATTTTAGTTCGAACATATCTTCTGTATATTGTTTATTTAAATTCAAATAATTGAATAGTGTCAAAATTGACACTATTGTTATTTTATAAAAATAACATATTATAAAATTGTTTAAAAATCACAAAAATATTTAAAAATTATAAATTTAAATTTATATGGTCTAAAAAGTCATAAAGAGTCAAATTATGGAAAATTTACAACACATATGTAATTATTTATAATAATTTAAAATTTAAAATATTATTACCACAAATAAAATTAAATTGATAAATAAGGATAAATCAAGTTGATAATGTTTAAAATAAATTCCTAACATGTCTAAATTTTATTTGTTGTTGATATTACAACCTTATATAATATAATATTCGAATTGAGTCATTTTTGGATGTTTTTAAGTGGGGTTGGGATTTAATATAAACTAATATTTCTTATATTTCCAAAGGTGCCCCTCTCCTCCCTTATAAAAGGGCACCTCCTCCCTCTCTTCCTCACACCATTTTGAGCCTTGAATCTCGGCCAAACTCTGCCCATTTAACTTCCCCACTTCCCTATAAACCTTATAGAGTACTGGTATTCTCAAAAGACCAACCCTAGTACCCTAAGAAGAAATCTAAAGGAGGTGCGTCGAAGAAGAGGTAATCTCTTCTACTGATTATTTCAAGCTTATTTCTTCTTCAACTTCTTATTCTTTAGTTTTTTCATTATAAAGTAACAACATCAGTATCAATAATATACTGATATGTTATTATAAATATGAAACAACCCCATTTAACCTTCTATCCATCCTACAGAAAATAAAATCACCGCACGTGCGTACGTACAGAATACCGTCTCCACACCGTGGTGTAATCTGTTTTTCCAACACCACCTTACTTGGATGGGTATAATGGTGTAAATAATAACTATAAATAGTTATTATAAAATCACACTGATTCTGATATATTGTATCATCCACTCCAATTCAATTCAATAATTATGGGAACGATATCATCGCTCGTGCATACGTACGGACTACCGTCTCCATGACTCGATGAGATTCATTCTCAACGATTAACCATTCATGAATGATTATAAAGTATATATAATAAGTAATCATGAATTATATGATGGAATAATGATACTTTATTTATGTATATATATATATGTATGTCATATAATTAATTCCATTCAATTCAATGAGGAAATGAAAACAACGTTCATGCGTACGTACGGCCTACCGTCTCCATGAACGATGTATTTCTTTCCATTTATCGATCTATTATATATATGTATATTCTGAATATATATTATATATAAATAATGTTTTATATTCTGGAATTAAGTAATCATGATCTAAGTAATCATATGAATAATAACAAGTCAAAACACGGATGACAAATGAAATGATTTTTCCCAAAACGCTCTTTAACATTGAATTTACAAAAGAACTGGTAATATAAAGTCATAAGTGAACCATATATGATATCATAACAATGAATATGATTCTTTAATAAGTAAATGACATTATTTAAATCATTATACAGTAGGTTCGGATACGTACGAAGCATATCGGACCTAAGGTAAGGGATAATTTTTCCAATCTCATTCTTATCTGAGATTGTTTATTCGTAAGTACTTAATGGGGTTATATTTATCATCAATTTCCCTAATTTCTAATAATGTTTTCATGTATGTTTAAAGTCCTTTTTACCCATTTTTGAATTTTACTACATGGTATGTAAGGAATCTTTCTTTTGTTTACGTTACGAGGAACTTTTTTGACTTTTCCAGCAAAAGTACGAGAAGAATGTTTTTTTTAACTTATACGGCATGAATGGATTTTAACGGTTTTATAAAGACTTATTTTCATGAAGCTTCCTCAAAAATATTTCTTGACTACTTTCAACAAAATCTCTTTCTTTTAAAATTGCATGACGTTTTGTGAAAAGAAATTGATTTTGAAGAAGAAAGGATATTTTCCTCAAGAATTCATTTCAAATGTTTTATCAAAACCATTTTCCATCTAAGATGACATTATTTCATATGTGTATGTTTCAAGTTTAATGTATCTATGATTTACATGGTTTCACTTTTCTTATGATGAAATGTCCATTTGTTTTATATGGATTATGAGATGATGGGATGATGTTTATGAAACCCATTTTATTCGTTGGGTTATTATGAATGATGTATGTTTATTTTGTGTAACAAGTAAGAATGATTTCATTATGATATGGGTGGGACCTATATCTCCATCCAATTAATTGGGTAAAGATTTATATCTCATGATATAGACATGGCTGGAAAGGTAAGTTAAACTGGTTCAGTGTTACAGGACTGAAACGAGGAGTGAACTCGATTCAGAGAGGGACTTTGTCCACTATGATGGTCTTGGCAGCAATGCCTTGGATACTATGGAAATCATAACATGTGCTGAATGGTTTCCACAATTAAAAGTTTTATTACCATTATATTTTATCATGGTTGATGTTCCATTATGATATATTCCTTATGTACTTCCATGATTTATGTCTTTGCTCAAGATTTTGATGTTCAAATTTCATGTTCAAGTTTTTGCATTCAAATATTTATGGATTGTTTTATGTTCTCTATGTTTGCCCTTACTGAGCATTTGAGCTCACCCTTTTTATGTTTTATTTTCCCCAGGAAATAAAGAAAGGTTTTAGGTAAGGAAACAAAAAGGGGAATATCTTTATGGGAGTTGTTGAAGATATTTCAACATGATTAGAAGTTTATATTCCAAGTTTCCAAAGACACTAAACTATTACGATCCTTGTGCATCTGTTTTTGTTATGTATTAAGTATTTCGAAAAAGTAATGTAATTTCCATGTACGTCAAGCTTCGGGTCTCTACAGTTGGTATCAGAGGAAAGGTTTAGTCAACCTTTGGAAACTAGGATGCGAAAACATTAGTGAGATCCCTAAAGATATTTCTAAGGTATGTTTAGGGATATCCCTAAGGATAAGTATACATATAGGATATAGTCCTAGAACTACTGTAACGATATTAGAATTTAACCTAAGATGTTAGATATTGAGGGTAATCCCCCTTTACTATGTTGTTTTCCCTAGCATGATTTTTTCCTCTCACACTATTTTTTTTGGGTTTTAGAAAATGGCTGGAAATAGGAAGATTCACGATAATGGAGGATATGACAGACAATGGAATGATATTCTTTATGAGCAACCAAATGAAATGGGATTTGGAAGTCCAAAAATCGTTATTATTCCTAATCAGCAATCTCATAATATGATCAATAATCTCAACTTTGGTAAGTTTCCCGACTCAGATAATAAGATAAAGATGGAGTTTCATGATGATCATAGAGGAAAGAAAGTTCAATTTCCCTCATGTAAATCATGTGGGAAGAGGCATCGAGGAGATTGTTTCAAAGGAACTGGAAGATGATTTGGGTGTAAAAAATAAGGACACAAAGCCATCAAGTACAAAGGAAAAGGTTCAGTTAACACTATGGACAAGGATAATGGTATTGCTACGACATCAACAATGATTAGATGTTTTAAATGTGGAATGTACGGGCATTATGAAAACCAATGCCCTAAGGGAAAATCTCATGAAGAGAATCAGCATGGTCATATGGGTAGTATTTATGTGGATGATGATGAGGAGACTACAAATGATATATGAGATGAAAGAAGAGTTGAAGCTTAGTCATTTGTTTAAGAAGGTAGTGGAATGATTGTATGTTTATCAAGAGTTATGTTGTATAGTTAATGGTACTATAGAATAAAGAATCATCTAAGGATTGTTACACAATTTTTTCCCCTAAAGTATTTGAAAGTATATCTTGAATGGTACTGGTAACCATGAAAGGTTATTCAGATATTTTTGGAAAGTAGATGATATGTGCATAATGAAGGGATAAGAATATAATGAGATGTTTGATTGTATTCATGAGCTCATGGATGATAAAAGGACAAAGTGATATCATGATTTGAGTATATAGATTTTATTTGGGATTTTTTATGTGGAAAGAGTTAACTTTTGACAGAATTCATGTTTTCGCTAAGGTTCTATGGTAATTCATGTTTCAAGAGAATACATGATTAAGGTATTCACATGATTGAAATGTGATCAACACGATATATCGGGGACAAATGAAGGAATTCACATGCTCGGTAAATGACATTTCTATTAATTGTTTTCTTTATACTATAAGCTTGGACAAAAGTATTTTGGATAACCCTAAAGATTTGAAATGGATTATGATGGATATAATTTAGTATTGTTTAAGGCTATAACTTTTTTCGATATTATTGATGGGATGTTATAGTAATGTAGTTTTAGAAAAAGGACAACCTGCAGGACGGGCGACATCACATCGCATCGGACAAGGCTATGGGAATCAAACCCACAACTGAAGTGCGACTAGCCTTTATCACCTACCACTGGCCTACAGGAATTCCCTCATTAGTAGAAACTAGTTTTATTTTATTAAGCGGTATGATAGATGAAGTATAAGTCAATTTTTGGAATCATATATGATTAATCTCAATATAGATGGACTTATGTATATTTGATAACTTTTGAAAATTTTTTGTTTGAGACAGATGGAATGACCTATCATTCTATCATATGATCTGCTAACACTTCGCGAATGAAAAATTCAACTTCATTTCTGTAAGAGATGAAGTGGAAATTGTCCAAGGAACGACCAACGGTGAGATTGTACCAAAATCAAGAATGTATTTCTTCTAATTCCAATTTCTTCAACTTTAGGGAAATGATCATGAATACAAAAAAATGTTGTCCTAGTGTCCTTATATCTGATTAATCAGATGGTACCTTAGATCATCACAAATTTATGCCTTTGTGATTGTTGGCTTTTTCATAGCCATGTTCTCTACCACTCTCCATCAGAACTTGATGTTTATATTTCTCTTCCATATCCATATTTTCACCTATGTTCTACTATATGGAAACCCAATGATGAGTTACTTTGGGTAATCATTATGTTTCATACATTAGTTTTTAAAATTAAGTTTTAGTATTTCTTTTTACGATGTGGGTTTCTATGAATAGTAAATGATTTATAACCCCGACGAATTTCGAGGGTGAAATTCATTTTAAGGGGGGTAGATTGTAACAAACCAAGATTTTATAAGATATATTCATTTTAATTTCTTTCATATCTTCTGTTGTACGCTACACCAAGATTATCTTGCTCTATACGCAACACCGTATTAGCTTGCAGTATATGCAACACTAATCTTGGATCGTGTTACACACAATTTCATGTTTGTTTGATAGTAGTTATTCTACGAAACATTGAGTATATATATATATATTCAATGTATTTTGTTATACGCAACAACAAAGGAGTCGTTCACTACATGCAACCCTGACTTGGCTTGCATTACACGCAATCACGACCTTCCTCGATAGCGTGTGTTGTACGCAATACCGGGTTTTACTAAACAACGATATATTATTATAATATTATTATGAACTAGCCATTATGAATAGTATTAAATAAATTTTGAATTTTATAACATTATTATTCATCTTACACATTTTCTAGAACATGTTATAAGAACAAAATATTTTTTTCGGGTAAAATAAGCATTTTTCAAAAAATGCAGTTTTGCCGCCTTTTGATGGAACACCCACATTAATTCTAGTTTTTGACATGATTATAAGTTAAATTTTACAAAATAAAATGGTTCTTTGGAATCAGGATATAAAAATTTATTTTGTATAAATTTTTGATACTTTTCTGATAACTTTCATGTTTTGATGAATGGTAAAAATACGCTAATTTTTAATTAAAAACAACTTTTTTCATTGAGATAATTTATATGGTAAAATTATAATATTGAATGGTTTTAAAGTATAAATAGAATATATTTTTACCATTTAATATAATGTATGTCATTAGCATTGATTTTACATTGAATTCGTAGGTTAAATCAATTCAATCTTTTGCAATGTTTTAAACAAAAATCCATTTTCTTACAACAACGAGATTAATTTTAATTTAATTTATTCAAATTTTGTGTATTGAATTTGGAAAAATGGATTTTATATTTGGAATCAGTGGGTCGAAATTATGTTAATAAGCTACTTTTTATTTTTGGGCATTATGAATAGTAAATATGGTAAATTTTATTTACCATAGTTAAAGGTGAATCGGGTAATTAAGGGTAAATATAAGTTTATAAAATTACCCTAACACCTGCAAAAATTCTATTTTATGACTAAAAGTCGACCCATATCATGTAAGGGTCGGATTAGATTCATTTAATGGACTTTGTTCCATAAAAATAATTTAATTATTATTAAAACCAAAGAAAGTGACAACATATCACTTTCTTCAATCTTATAAGTATAATAATTTTAGTTTCATGATAAAATTCATGCAACTTCGGATATAAATAGTCTCCATAAATCTAATAAAATTATCTAAATCATATGAATTTATTTAGAATTTTTAGGGATTAAATAATTATCCTTAAAGGTGACATAATAGTGATGTTGAAATTATTTTATTAAAAGAAATATCAAATAAATGGTTTTAAAAATATTAAAATAAATATTATATGAACTATTTAATGTTCTACACTAATTTTATAGATAAATATGACATGGTATGAATCTATTAAATCTTTTATTTTGAACATATATTCTGTATATTGTTTATTTAAATTCAAATAAATGAATAGTGTCAAAATTGACACTATTGTTATTTTATAAAAATAACATATTATAAAATTGTTTAAAAATCACAAAAATATTTAAAAATTAAAAATTTATATTTATATGGTCTAAAATGTCATAGAGAGTCAAATTATGGAAAATTCACAACACATATGTAATTATTTATAATAATTTAAAATTTAGAATATTATTACCCCAAATAAAATTAAATTGATAAATAAGGATAAATCAAGTTGATAATGTTTAAAATAAATTACTAACATGTCTACATTTTATTGTTTGATGAGATTAAAATCCTATATCATATAATCTTTGAATTGAGTCATTTTTGGAGGTTTTTAAGTGGGGTTGGGATTTAATATAAACTAATATTTCTTATATTTCCAAAGGTTCCCCTCTCCTCCCTTATAAAAGGGCACCTCCTCCCTCTCTTCCTCACACCATTTTGAGCCTTGAAGCTCGGACAACCTCTACCCATTTCACTTACCCAATTCCCTAGAAACCTTATAGAGGTACTGGTCTTCTCAAAAGACCAACCCTAGTGCCCTAAGAAGAAGTTTAAAGGAGGTGCGTCGAAGAAGAGGTAATCTCTTCTACCTATTATTTCAAGCTTATTTCTTCTTCAACTTATTATTCTTTAGTTGTTTCATTATAAAGTAATAACATCAGTATCAATAATATACTTATATGTTATTATAAATATGAAAAAACCCCATTTCACCTTCTATCCATCCTACGAAAAACGAAATCACCGTGCGTGTGTACGTACAGAATACCGTCTCCACGCCGTGGTGTAATCTGTTTTTCCAAAACCACCTTAATTGGATGGGTATAATGGTGTAAATAATAAAGATACATAGTTATTATAACATAATACTAATTCTGATATATTTTATCATCCACTCTAATTCAATTCAATAATTATGGGAACAATATCATCGCTCGTGCGTACGTACGAACTACCATATCCACGACGGATGAGATTCATTCTCAATGATTAACCATTCATGAATGATTATAAAGTATATATAATAAGTAATCATGAAATATATGAAATAATAATAATACTGTATTTATGTATATATATATGTATGTCATCCAATTAATTCCATTCAATTCAATGAGGAAACGAAAACAACGTTCATGCGTACGTACGACATACCGTCTCCATGAACGATGTATTTATTTCCATTTATAGATCTATTATATATATGTATATTCTGAATATATATTATATATAAATCATGTTTTATATTCTGGAATTAATTAATCATGATCTAAGTAATCATATGAATAATTGCAAGTCAAAACACGGATGACAAATGAAACGATTTTTCCCAAAACGCTCTTTAACATGGAATTTACAAAAGAACGGGTAATATAAAGTCATAAGTGAACCATATATGATATCATAACAATGAATATTATTATGTAATAAGTCAATGATATTATTTAAATCATTAGACAGGATGTTCGGATACGCACGAAGCATATCAGACCTAAGGTAAGTGATAATTATTCCAATCTCATTCTTATCTGAGATTGTTTATTCGTAAGTATTTATTGGGGTTATATTTATCATCAATGCCCCTAATTTCTAAGAATGGTTTCATGTATGTTTAAAATCCTTTTTACCAATTTGTGACTTTTACTACATGGTATGTAAGGAATCTTTCTTTTGTTTACGTTACGAGGAACTTTTTTGACTTTTCCGGCAAAAGTACAAGAAGAATGTTTTTTTAACTTATATGACATGAAAGGATTTTCACAGTTTTATAAAGCCTTATTTTCATGAATCTTCCTCAAAAATATTTCATGACTATTTTCAAAAAAAATCTCTTTCTTTTAAAATTTCATGATGTTTTGTGAAAAGAAATTGATTTTGAAGAAGAAAGGATATTTTCCTCAAGAATTCATTTCAAATGTTTTATCAAAACCATTTTCCATATAAGATTACATTAATTCATATGTGTATGTTTCAAGTTTAATGTATCTATGATTTACATGGATTCACTTTTCTTATGATAAAATTTACATTTGTTTTATATGGATTGTTAGATGATGGGATGAGGTTTAGGAAACCCATTTTATTCGTTGGGTTATTATGAATGATGTATTTTTATTTTGTGGCACAAGTAAGAATGATTTCATTATGAGATGAGTGGGACTTATATCTCCATCCAATGCATTGGGTAAAGATTTATATCTCATGAGATAGACATGGCTGGAATGGTAAGTTAATCTGGTTCAGTGTTACAGGACTGAAATGAGGAGTGAACTCGATTCAGAAAGGGAATTTGTCCACTAAGATGGTCTTGGCAGCAATGCCTTGGCTACTATGGAAATCATAACATGTGCTGAATGGTTTCCACCATTACAAGTTTTATTCCCATTAAATTTTATCATGGTTGATGTTCCATTATGATAGATGCCTTACGTACTTCCATGATTTATGTCTTTGCTCAAGATTTTGATGTTTAAATTTCATGTTCAAGTTTTTGCTTTCAAATGTTTATGGATTGTTTTATGTTCTCTTTGTTTTCCCTTACTGAGAATTTGAGCTCACCCTTTTTATGTTTTATTTTCCCCAGGAAATAAAGAATGTTTTTAGGTAAGGAAACAAAAAGGGGAAGATTGTTATGGGAGTTGTTGAAGATCTTTCAACATGATTAGAAGTTTATATTCCAAGTTTCCAAAGACACTAAACTATTACGATCCTTGTGTGTATGTTTTTGTTATGTATTAAGTATTCCGAAAAAGTAATGTAATTTCCGTGTACGTCATGCTTTAGGTCTCTACAATGGAGCCACTTGGGAGTGATAATCACACTTTATATTAATTAATTTAAAGTAAAGACAAAAATGACACAAACATATATCTTTTAGAAAATCAATTATTACATGGGGTTATATAAGTTATCTATTTGACTATAAATATTAATTTGAAAGCTAAAAATATTTCCTACATCATGATATTTGTTTTATAATTTTTAGACATCAAATAAATACAAATATTTATGATATAATAATGTTGCAGTGTTTACCTCATTAATGAATGATTTAAATAAATAAGATTATAAAGATTAAAACAATATCCAAAACCTATCCAATTATTATTGGATGATTTTATTTAGAACATAAGTCATCTTATATTTGACTTTAATGAGTTTTGGACCTTTATAAATCTAAAATCATTATATAATAAAATAATATTTTCAAGCTTTCTTAAAGAGCCCCTCTCCCCTTATAAAAATCCCCCAGTTATAACCCATTCCACACACTTATCAAGCCCCTTGGCTCATCCAAACTCTTCCCAATTAAGCTCCCTACATCCCTCTCCTCCTCCAGGAAGACTTACCCTAGGCAGAAGACAATTTAATTAAACCTTTTGGTTCAAACCAAAGATATATACATGATTTAAAGGTAACATCATCTCTTAAGTTCTTTTGTTTTATTTTCCCTTTTTAACCCACTAAAATCTTTTTATTACTTTATTTTATAGAAAAAATAGGTATCATAAATATACTAGGTTGTTTTTATGAGAATTATTTAAACTACACTTACACACACCTACATCTAATGGGTATGAAACATACTGTTTCTGTGGACATCAAACTAACGCCTCACGAAACGATGATTGTTCAATATTATCCTACCACCTCTTATGGTGGCCATTAATATGGAACTATATTTATATGTGATATATATTATATTTATATTGTTTCTATGATTCTGTATTTTTCATTTATTGAATACCTTTATGGTTTCCATAGTGGGTAAATACAATAATTTCATTTGAGGAAGTGTAGACTACTACCCCCTCAAAGTGATATAAATCATTCATACCATACATGGAATGTATAAAGGATGGAGTTAATGAAATTATGTATTATATTATATTGGAATTATAATATACCTATTTATAATTAAGTTTTCATTCCATTAAATATGAAATAGAAATGAATGTAGCGTTCATGCGTACGTACAGATTACTGTCTCCATGAACGGTGCATTTTATTTCTTATCTCCAAATGTTATGCACTATTATAAATACATATATATACTAGATATATATAATAAATATGATATCTAAATCATGAATATAATTCTTGAGATAATGTAATTTCAACCACATGGACAATTTATAATTATAACAAGTTCATTTTTAACTCAGGTTCTGAACATCGACAAAATGTACGATATGAACTCAAACAATTAACTAATTGTTATAGCAAGGTAATAATTGATATAAAAGGAATAATAAACTTGAAATAGGTTATTAAGTAAGTGGAAATTAACTTTAGTTTATTATTTAGGAGATTAAAGAATGATCGAGTCAAGTCGTACATGAGGTAAGGGACTTCGTCTCAATCTCCTTTCATTAAGGCATATTTTGTTTTATACATGAATTTCTTTTATACAGTATATAAAAACATTTGACTTATCATTTAATTAAAATGGAATCTTTTTCTATGAGGAGTTTTACTAAATAAAAAAAGAAATGTTTCTTTTTAACGTAAGTGGTGACAACAACCTTTTCCTCCATCGTGAGTATTATTCGATCTTTGTCTTCCTTAACAAGCCATAATGTTTTTAAAAGGAAAATAAATACCAAATACTCTTTTACGTATTTTGATATTGAAAATGGTTTTGATAATGGATTTGTTATGTCAATATATTGAAATGGTATATTGTGATTGAAATGTGGAAATGTCATCTTTCCTTTGTATTTGTTTTATGTGTTATGAATGTGTTATGGTTCTTGGGTATTGTTATCAATAAGGGTGATTCTGTTATAAATCTAGGGCGGGTGAGCCTGATATAGCTGTCCAATGCATTGGGTAACGTGAAGGAGGTAAACATAAATGTTTCTCTAAAGAGATTTAGGGAATATACTGTGATGAGTATTCCAAACGTAACTCCTTATGTAGCTATGATAGCTACAATGTAAGTATGATATAAATGCCACAAGTTACCTTTATGATTTGTGATTACAATGTGTTATTTATAAATCTTATGATTTCATGAGGTATGTTAAAGAGATTATGTTATGTATTTATTGATGAAATAATTTTTTCTTTCTTTTTTTTATAACCCTTACTAAGCTTTTTATGCTCATCCCAAGTTTTGAAATGTTTTTCACAAGACTTAAAGATGAATATGGTCAAGGATGAGATCAAAGAAAAGTCATGATATCTAAAACATGGAACTAGACATGGATTTTTTTTCAATAGTTTTTATTTTATGAAAAAATGGAAATTGAGTAGAAGTGTCAACCTTGTAATTTTTGAGATGTAATGTAATAGTTATGGCCTAATTCTCTAAAAATATAAACCTGAAAGGATCCTGAATGTGAATTATTATTTTAATTTAGGATTATGTAATTTTTTAAGACTGGGTCCTTATAACAACTACTATTAAAAATTATAAAAAATTATAATATTTAAATTATTATAAATTATATATTTTTTAAAATGCGGGAAACCTATAGGCTTATGCGGGGTGGGGTAGGTTTAAATTTTTTTATTGGCATTATTTGTGGGATTTTGTGGAAAAAACCCATACAAGATCAAACCCACATAGGCATGGCCCACCCTGCCCCGGCCCGCCCATTTCACATTACCATGAACTCCCTTCGAGCCTTGTCATGGCCCAGCTCAGGTGACCGGTTCAGGGTTGACCCATATTGGTTCGTGATATGTGCATTTAGATGTATTGAAGAAAACTGTGATGAAAAATGTTCACGATGAGGTAGGATATATTGGGTGCGTCATGAGTAATATTGTATTAATGAATAATGTGATAAAGGATTTATCCCTTATGTTCTTTAATGTAAGATAATACCTCAATCACTTTTATAGAAATGATATATCCTAAATAAATCCTTGGCCATGGTGATCAATAGGAAAGTTCTATTTCCAGAAAGTCAAAAAAATAGATATCGGGCATATAGGTTGATGGAACTGGCATAAAACCTGCTCGATTTGAGATATTGTGATAAATGGATTATATTACATGTTAAGTGTTTATATGAGGCGTAATGTCATTGCGACATTAACTTCTTTCTCTATGGGTTCCTTGACGTGTTCCTAGATGCTAACCATGGACTTTAGGCTGCTGCGCCTATTGCCACCGATAAAGATGCCTAGAGGGTCACACACTAAGTGTATCCAGTATCTTAGTTAAATAATATATATTGTTTATTATTTAAAAAGTTTAATAAAGATTATTCTTAGTTGCGGTTTAATAATTATTCATGGATACCTAATCACATTTATTTTGACACTAGTTATTTGAGAGAATATATTATGGGTTAAATATTTAATAAATATTTATTTTCTATTTATTGAATGTAATATTTATATATTTATTGGTGTATAATTCAGTGATATTTATTTAATAAATAAAGATACATTTTTAAAGGTCCAATAAATATGGCGGAGGATTGGTGGACTAAGTTCAAGGGTCCGATGAGAAATAATAATGTTGAATATTATTTTGTTAAATAATATTTAATTATAATTCTCAAGTTAGGTGTGTGTCAAGAAATAATAATAATAATATTATTTTTTGACACGGGGTTTTTCTAGGATTAATAAAATAAATAAGGTCACTTGTGCAGTTTTGTTATTTTAACCCCAGTGATATAAATAACCAATTATGATTATTTTCTCATAACCCTAGCCAAGAAAATCATTGCGCACAACATATTGGAGAAAAGATCTCAATCCTAGAGAGTTAATCCCTCTCTAGGAACACTCTTAATAACAAGATAGATCCTCCCCCACCAGATCAAAGAGAACGCTATGGAAGCAGTTCTCAAAGAAATCGAAGGTGGACATTGTAAGCACAAGGATCTTCCGTGCTAGCACACATAGACTCTTTCAGCGATGTATGAATATTCATGGAGAACATGTGGATAATATTTAGAGGAATCCTACACTTGGATTCTAAAATGAAATAATGGTGCACTGCAGATCTGTGGCCGAACGAATCAACAAATAAAAAATAACCTTGGAGATAATTCCTATTTAATTAAATTAATTGTAAACAACATGTGTTAATATCCTATCTCTTAGTTCCAGGTTAATAACACTTGATTTTTCTTTGATTCAAACCCATTAATCATTGAGTTCATTATCGCTTGATCTCAGATTAATCATTAATAATAGAAAAAATCAAAGTTAGGCACTGTCCCTCCCACGCTTCCACTGTTCTCGGAACCTTCAAGTACGAGATCTATACACAAATAATCTAGGAATTTAATCCCTAATATGTCCAAGCGTTCAATGTAGCTGATAAACTTGACTACATGAGGCCCAACTAGCATATAATCTCCAAGATTAGTTGTGAACAAAGAATTGGATATCTCATACCTCTCTTGTCTTTATTTGTCTTAATAGAGATCCTGAAGGTGAGACATCATGCTATAGACATCCATATCCTTATGTTTCTTCAAAAGATCATTGGACATAAATTATAGCATGAATAACTTAACATCTATTGCATCATTCATATGTTTCTGATAAAGATATATTTCTTCATCACTTGCCTCATTTCTAGTAGCAACTGGTAAAGGTTATTCCAACATATACTATTTCCTTTCATGGTGAAGGATGACACATAGACACCTTTTCCTCTATTGGAAATTTGTACTGGTGAGAAATTTTTCCTTCTCAAGTATGGATCAAAATGATATGTTTTATTTCATTTTATTACTATTTATAAAAAATAATATAAACATAATTTTAGTACTTTATCTGATAAAATTTAGACAAATAAATAAATATTATATTTATTAGTCTCTCACTATTTTATCGAAACCCAATAGACCTCACCATTAGCTTTAAAATATCATATTTCTTGGATATTATAGTGATAATGATCCATATTCCCCTTATCATTTCCCCAACTTTGGTTGGTCAAGAAACTCGAATGGTTTTAGGTAGGCATTCCAAATTCCAACTACATTAACTTAGAGTTTCTTGATCTGTTGAGTGGACTCCCCAATCCTGAAATCATTAATTTAATATTTCATCAACATTTTACTCTTAGTTACACCATGTTTTACTTTGGCAGTTAACCCTTGATGTGAACCAAGTTAAGCCAACCCAAAACCTCATGCTATAATTCCCCTATAATTGAAATCACACCAACTTTGGTTGGTCAAGAGCTTTAAACTATGGTTCGATTATAACTAAAGAAATAGAAGGCTATACTAACTTAATATTTCATTTATGGATTTTATCCTTTCATACTTAAATTTCCAATTATTATATTTATCACATGCTTGATAATATTAAGCAGTATTACTTAATTGATTAACCATGTCTTAGATAATATTTACGCATAAGACAATTTATTTTAGTTCCATATTATATGTTTTTTAATTCATTAATTATGTGATCATGAAAAAACATCCATAATAAAATAACCATGCAACTTTATAGAAATAAAATAAAGGGTATGATCATGAGATTATTAATGGTTAGTTTATTTAGTGGTTAGTAATCTAACCGTTGACCTAGGGGAGAAACACCTTGAACCAATTAAGGTTTGGGTTTATATCTTTCCACCTATCTACCTTTTAATCTCCTTAGATTAGTTTTTCCTAAGCTCTGAACTTGAACTGCCTCCACTAGCTTGGGAGACCCATCCATTATATATGCCTTTTACTCACATGCAGGTGAGGGGAAAAAGGGGTTTACATAAAAGAAACCATGGACATGTAGACCCTACATAATAATGATGAAAGAAGGCACACAAATCAATAATTTTAATTTAATAAAAAATTAAATTAAACTAATCACATACAAAAGGTTTGGTCTAGCTCATGATCATCCATATGCATGTAACTAATTATGCATTTAATAAAATTTGAATTCAATTCTTAATCGTTCTTATTTAAGATAAATTGTGCTCGAATTGATTAATTATTATCTTTAATTAATCAATCATTTTATCTTAATTCTTATCTAAATTTCCTTGACATTCTCATCTATTATAATTTTAAACAAATTAAACAAATTCATTTAAAATTAACATTTTACATAAATGTACCTCAGATGCAACATGGTGAATACCCATCTAATTCTTCCCAACATGTATTACTATGTATACTATTTTACTCTTTTGACATATGTCATACATGAACTATCATGTACTTTCACAATGTGTACTTCACATATGATTACACGGATTGCATGATTTTTCGGTAATGTGTTATGCTTAAATGAATGTAGATTAACAACTTGTAATACAACTCATACATAATATGAAGATCTGAACATTACATAGATATTAAATAAACATTTAATATTTATGTATATTAAAACCTATCACATGGCATGTCCTATATTTATGGACACATGAAATTACATGTCTCAAGGCTTACATAGTAAAATAAATAAATTTTAAATCTGCATAACTTGGTATAGGTACATGATGTGTAGATCCGATCTACATGACATGTGTAACGACCCAGACCCGACCAGCCACCCAAACAGTGCCAAACGGGTCGGGTGTTACGACCTTAGGCGCACCTCCCCTGAACGCCAAAGGCTTCCGACTAGGAGCGGGGGTCTGAATAGGTATAGTGGGGAGGCTATAACCTCTCGGAGGAATAGAAATGGTACTGGTCCGAGTATAAAAATAAAATATGAAGCGGAAATAAATGACTCAACAGACTCAAACCAGACCCACAGAGCGGAAGCCTATCAAGTATCAATAAACCAGCAGAAGTAGTATAGAAACAACAGAAGTGGAAGTAAACAAAACAACATGATGAAGAATACAAGAAACTACTACAATAAACAACAGGGCATACATCGAAATCAAGGCATACAACTCAAAATATAATGGCGCCAATGGCTAACCAGCAGTTGATACATAACAAGATAAGAATGTTGATACAAAGGAAAACTAAACAAAGTAACTCCAGAAAGGAACGACCGCAAGGTCCATACCAGTCTCCACGCCAACAGCACTAAAGTCCAGCTCCTGAGGTTGACCCTTTACCTGCATGCATTTTCATAAAGTCTACACATGTCCCGAAGGGCCCATGTAGAGTGTGAGACAAGTCTTAGTAGGATACCACCCAAGGGTGCATACCTAATAAAAGTGTTTACGCAGACATTCTTATATAATAAGAAGTAAACAGTGCAATGCCAAAAGTAAACACAAACTCCACTAGTGCTCAGCAGCCACCAGGAAGTGTCACCTGCTTCGGCTAGTGCCGGAATCCCTGGCCTGTAGCTCGGCACCTCGTGCCACCTGACACCATGTGTCCCAAGTACCGATGTCCCGAAGGCACGCCCAACCAACGTAACCTAGATCGGAAGCTCCAACTGCCCATGGCACAACATCCGGAGGTACAATGATACCTGTCCCCAAAAGATAACTGGAGGGACAGTGATGTCTATCCTCAAATCACGGCGAGCCTCTGCCGCCAACCTGACCACCTCAAAGCTGTCTCTTGAAGTCTCCTCACCTTCCACATGGCTTCCTATGGAAAGCACCCCCAAATCAAATATACTTAACCGCATCTACCGAGGCCTCTACCCAGTGAGTGGCCATACCACCTCATCTCATAGTCTATTTGTGTACACACTACTCAAAATACCCGGTGAGCGGTAATCACCTCAATAAGTTCCCAAGCCACAACTCTTCTGACACCTCATGCCCCTGTGAACCTGTCGCTCACGTCTGATGGCCTCGCCATCCAAGTAACCCGGGCCAAGCCCAACCAGACAGTCCGACTGCCTCAACCGACATCCATGACGCCCAATCCCTTGGTAGCAACCACCCAAAATAACCCGAGCCAAATCCCCAACCTGTGATCCTCATCACTCAACAAATATTCGGCCACGCCCAACACAATGAGCAATCAACACAGATAATATCACACATTTCATAACTATACTCAAGCATCACCTGAAATAGGAAGTTAATGAATAATTAAATTGCACTAACTTACGCCAATCCATACCAGAACCTAAGGTCTTAAAATTCTTTAAACAATTACTAACATGCTTTAACAAAACAAACTCAGAAGTTTAATCCAACAGCAATAAAAGAAGTTTAAAATCAGTCGCTTAGATACTGTCCAAATCATACGCATTTCGGCACCCCCAGCCGAATTGCCCCCAAATGAGCTATGACCTCTCACCCGGCCTTGCTTTAGCACAACAAGGTTTAGGGAACACCCAGAGGCATCCCACATTTCAGAGAATTAATAAACAACAAGTAAACAGGGTTTCGCTCAACACCCGATGTCGCGCCCGGAGGTCACAACCCCCAAAAGATTACGAAAACACGAAAGAAGGTATGAACCACCCACCTCGTACTTGTACGATTATACTCCTTTGATTTCAGCCTTTGAATCAGACTGAATCGTGGTAGATCTGCGTTTCCGTCAAATCTGGAAATTCTATTCAGATGGAATCTGCGGAGGAACAGTTGAGGGATCAAGGACGAAGAAGGGTGTGTGGGGTTAGCCTTTCCAATGCGGTCCCGCTGCCACTGGAGGATTGAAGAACGTAGGTTGTATGGAGATTCTGGAAGGGTTTGAGTTTTTTAGGGGTTTCTCAGATAGACTGTTCGTCCAAAGGAGACGAAGAAGGGGATTCTGGGGATGAGACACGACGACGTCTCGATCGCTCAAATAAAAATAAAAGTACACGGTGTGTATTTCCAAAGTACACGCCGTGTAGTCATGTTTCCGTACTCCGACTTAAGCGGAGTCCAGCACACGACTTGGACCGTGTACATGGTCAACACACGACCAAGGTCTCGATCACTACACGGAACAAGGGTACACGGCGTGTCATGGAAGACTATATGTCGTGTAGATAGGAATTTACACTTGGACGCCACATGGCAGGTACTTGGCCTTGCATGGGTAAGGGATACACATCGTGTCTATAAATACACACCGTGTAGATAGAAACTTATACACGGTTAACTGCACGACATGTACTCGGTGAGCACACGTCCGATAACTCGGGTAACTCATACACGGCGTGTACTCAAAGTACACGGCGTGTAGTCTGGAAATTTCCAAGAACTACCTAGATTTTCCTGACTTCTCAAAAACTGGTCAAAAGTTTAAACAGGGTTGGGATTTGACCCGTTTCTAAAAACCCGGGTTCTTAGAAATTCCCCACCTTAACATAGCTCATCCTCGATCTACCAAATGAAACCAGGAGACGGCACCGAACATGCCCATCCTGGTTAAACAACCCGAACTACCCCAGTCTCAAGGTTCTAGATAAATTCCTAAAAAGGGCTCCCCACCTTAGGATTTTCCTACTCAGTCTCAACCTGAAAAAATCTCAAAGCAAATCAAATAAACAAGCAAGGCCCAACGACCTATTTTCCGGGCCCATGGCCCTCCCGTGACACATCGTCACCCCTGCACCTTCTCAATGATCACATGTTGCTTCCAACACCCAACGTAACCCTCACCGCATCGGTGTCCGCCTCCTTGAGGTCCTGCATCTAATAGATGCTCAAATCAAACCTAGTGCCATGAACCTCAAGTAACCTGCATCCACGATTCCCTGATGCCCACGACACCTCAAGTAACCTGCATCCTTGATGATTCTGATTCCACGCATCTCAAATATATATAAATAAAATATAAAACGCATCTGATATGATGCAAATCCCACAAACTAGTCTCTAGTCAGTCCACAAGTAATCTGTGCAACTCGTGCACTCAACCAGACATGCCTCAAGAGGCCATGCCAAAAGAAATCAAGGAAACTCACGGCCACACCCGTGGTGTACCTACCACCGTCGTCGGCTCTCCGGCCTGCTCAAACCCTGGTAGCTCCACAGCGTGCACCTGGCCTGAAGCCTGACTGCCTGATGCCTGACCCCCCTGCGGTGCTGCTCCAGTCACCAGCCACTGGCCCCTCAGCTGGATCCCGCTATCCCTATCACGTCCCCCGCGTGTAGCCGAACCCCGACTACCCTCTCCTGGTACCGAACCTGAACTAGAACTAGATGCCACAGTCTGTCCTGGTCCCTGCCTGCCGGCCGTCTGAGAAGGATGCCTGCAAAATATCTCCAGATGCCCGAACTGTCCACATGCCCGAAACTCCTTCGGGGGCCTATCGCACTGAGCCCGAACATGTCCCAGCTGTCCGCACTGAATGCAAACCACCGTTGAACTGCCACGAGGTGGTCTAGCTGAGTCCTTGGCCTGCCCGCCCTGTTGGAACTCATCTCTCCCTCGCTTCCTGCTATCCGGACCGTCACCTGAAGTTTTCACCCTTCCAAATCAAGACTTCTCTCTCTCGTTGCCCTCGAAAATTTGAGCATAATTCACCGCCTCAGAGAAGGAACCCAGCCTGAATATTTCTACCTGAACCCGAATGGCATGTCGTAAGCCATCCTCAAAGCGCATCACCCTAGCTGCGTCATCACTCACCATAACCGGTGCAAAACGAGACAACTTTGGGAAGGTAGCTGCATAGTCCATGACAGACATATCTCCCTGCTGAAGACTCAAGAACACCCGAGCTCTCTTTTCCCTTAGATTCTCTGGATAAAAGTGCTTGAATAACCTGTCCTCGAAGTCCTTCCATGATAGTCCCTCATGCCTACGGGCCTGAACCTGCACGTCCCACCAACTCTTCGCTGGTCCTCTCAGCATGTATGTCGCCAGCTTGACCCTCCACCATAGAGGTGTCTCGAGCTGCTTGAAGATCATGTGCATACTCTCTATCCAGTTCTCAGCTGCCTGTGGACCACCCTCACCCTGAAAAAGCGGCGGGTGCTACGACTGGAACTCCCGCTTCAGATATGCCATAGAAGGCTCTGTACCCTACGTGCCTCTATCAATCCCCTGCAAGACGCATACTAGGATAAGCTCGGAGCTGCTTGTCAAGCCACGATCTGAATGCTACAAAAACCGGATGCTACCCTGCCTGCACTGGATCCTGAACCTGATCCTGTCCCTGAGCCTGTATCTGCGGTTCATGCTCTGCCTGCACCGGATTCTGAACCTGATCCTGCGGTACCATATCCTCTCCTGTCTGTCACTCCATCGTGTCGTGAAGGAGTAACCCGCTGAATACCATAAAGGGTCAGACATCCCACACACATATATAAATATATATTCTATACAGATTAGGAAAGCAGTAAAAGGCAGTGCATAGTGACTACCCTTACCCCCCCTCACCGCAACCCATGCCCCACGGCATCCTGGCCTCATGGCCTCCTTACTCGCCCTCAACAGATCCAAGTATCAATGGTACCTCGGGCCATGCCCATCCCGACAACCATCGTTGCCACAATCCCAATGACTACATCACCCAATCCTGATAGTTACACTACCTCAACCATAGTACCCGCCTTCTCTCTTAAGATCCAGGCCCAAAACCTGCAGCTTTCAATTCTTTAAAATACAAAGCATGCACATACATTGCAATAACAAGAAATTCTATCAGGAATTTCACCTATTCACATTTCATAGCATACATAGCATGGAAATTGATTATATTCACAAGGTATTATCACTTCACATGGCATACATCTAGTTATGAAATTGAAATACCCTCAACTATGCCTATCAAAATCCAAGCAAACAACCTTTGTCATACCGGCCAAGGTTTTCATATCATAATCAATAAAATCACACAAAAAGTGAGCCACCGAGGTTTAAATCATATAAAATGTAATCTGAGAAAAAGAAAACAACAATTACCACCCCTGGAAACTCAATCCATCCCTCGTACATGGGGCTGTAGGCACCCAAGAACAAGTTCAAAAATCAAGTTCCAACAACAACCTATCTCCAGTATACTATATCCCAAATAGTAAAACCAGCAGGAATAAAAAGAGAAGTCTCCAACTCATTAGTATCCAGAAAAACACTGCTACTAAATCCTTGTCAAGAACCCCTCTCATACCACTTTGTAATGACCCGGACCCGGCTAGCCACCCGAACAGTGCCAAACGGGTCGGGTGTTACGACCTTAGGTGCACCTCCCCTAAACGACAAAGGCTGCCGACTAGCAACGAGGGTCTGAATAGGTATAGTGGGGAGGCTATACCCTCTCGGAGTAATAGAAATGGTATTGTTCCGAGTATAAAACTAAAATATGCAGCAGAAATAAATGGCTCAGCAGACTCGAACCAGACCCGCAGAGCGGAAGCATATCAAGTATCAATAAACCAGTGGAAGCAGTATAGAAACAACAGCAGCGGAAGTAAACAGAACAACATGTTGAAGAATACAAGCAACTACTACAGTAAACAACATGGCATACATCGAAAGCAAGGAATACAACTCAAAATATAATGGCGCTAATGGATAACCAACAGTTGCTACATAACAAGATAATCATGTTGATACAAAGGAAAACTAAACAAAGTAACTCTAGAAAGGCACGAACTCAAGGTCCACACCGGTCTCCATTCCAAAAGAACTAAATTCCAGCTCCTGAGACTGACCCTTTACCTGAACGCAATTTCATAAAGTCTACACGCGTCCCGAAGGGCCCGTGTAGGGTGTGAGACAAGTCTCTGTAGAATACCACCCAAGGGTGCATACCTAATATAAGTGTTTAGGCAGACATGATTATATAAAAATAAGTAAACAGTGCAATGCTAAAAGTAAACACAAACTCCACTGGTGCTTAGCAGCCACCAGGAAGTGTCACCTGCTTTGGCTAGCGCTGGAATCCCTGGTCTGTAGCTCGGCACCTCGTGCCACCTGACACCATGTGTTCCAAGTACTGACATCCCGAAGGAATGCCCAACCAACATAACCTAGCTCAGAAGCTCCAACTGCCCATGGCACAACATCCGGAGGTACAACGATACCTGTCCTCAAAAGATAAATGGAGGGACAACGATGTCTGCCCTCAAATCACGGCGAGCCTCTGCCCCCAACCTGACCGCCTCAAAGCTATCTCCCGAAGGCTCCTCACCTTCCATGTGGCTTCCTATGGAAATCATCCCCAAAAAAAATATACCTAACTGCATCTACTGGGGCATCTACCCAGCGAGTGGCCATACCACCTCATCTCGGAGTCTATCTATGTGCACACTACTCAAAAGTACCCGGTGAGCGGTAATCACCTCAATAAGTTCCCAAGACACAACTATTTTGACACCTCATGCCCCTGTGAACCTGTCGCTCATGTCTGATGGCCTCACCATCCAAGTAACCCGGGCCAAGCCCAAGCTGACTGTCTGACTGTCTCAACCGACGTCCATGACGCCCAATCCCGTGGTAGAAACCACCCAAAATAACCCGAGCCAAAGCCCCAACCTGTGATCCTCATCACTCAACAAATATTCGGCCACACCCAACACAATGATTAGTCAACACAGATAATATCACACATTTCATAACTATACTCAAGCATCACCTGAAACAGGAAATTACTAAACAATTAAATTGCACTAACATACACAATCCATACCAGCACCTAAGGTCTTAAAATTCCTTAAATAATTACTAACAAGATTTAACAAAACAAAATCATCATTTTAATCCAACAGCAACAAAATCAGTCTAAAATCAGTAGCTTAGATACTAGTCCAAATCATACGCATTTCGGCACCCCCAGCCAAATTGCCCCCAAACGAGCCATGACCTCTCAACCGGCCTTGCTCTAGCACAACAAGGGTCAGGGAACACCCAGAGGCATCCCACATTGCAGAGAATTAATAAACAACAAGTAAATAGGGTTTCGCTCAACACTCTATGTCATGCCCGGAGGTCGGAACCCCCAAAAGCCTACGAAAACACGAAAGAAGGTATGCACCACCCACCTCGTACTTGTACGATGAAACTCCTTTGATTTCAACCTCTGAATCAGACTGAATCACGGTAGATCTGAATTTCTGTCAAATCCAGAAATTTTGTTTGGATGGAATCTGTGGAGGAACAGGTGAGGGATCAAAGATGAAGAAGGGTGTGTGGGTTTAGCGTTTCCGATGTGGTCCTGCTACCACCGATGGATTGAAGAACGAGGGTCGTATGGAGATTCTGGAAGGGTTTGAGTTCTTTGGGGTTTCTTGGATGGACTGTTCATCCAAAGGGGAAGAAGAAGGGGATTCTGGGGATGAGACGCGACGACGTCTCAATCGCTCAAATAAAAATAAGTACATGGCGTGTATTTCCAAAGTACACGCAGTGTAGTTGTGTTTCTGTACTCCGAATTAAGCGGAGTCCAGCACACGGCTCAGATCGTGTACACGGTCAACACACGACCAAGGTCTCAGCTGCTACAAGGAAAACGGGTACACGACATGTCAAGGAAGACTACACACTATGTAGATAGGAATTTACACCTGGATTCCACATGGAAGGTACTTGGCCTTGCATGGGTGAGGGATACACAACATGTCTATAAATACACGCCGTGTAGATAGAAACTTCTACATGGTTAAATACATGGCATGTACTCGGTGAGCACACGGCCAGCCACTCAGGTAACTCATACATGGTGTGTACTCAAAGTACACGGCGTGTAGTCTAGAAATTTCCAGAAACTACCCATATTTTTTAAACTTCTAAAAAACCAGTCAAAAGTTTAAACATGGTCGGGATTTGACCTGTTTCTAAAAACCCAGGTTCTTACAACATGTACACCTTTCACCATCTATTTGAGGTACATGCCTAGGGAATCATTGTGTAAAACTTACCTAAAAACATTTGGAGTACACGGTGTGTCCAATGGGACACACACCGTGTTGAATCCGTGTTACATGGTCACTGATCGCACTATGATTCATAGTTACATTTTCACTATTACACCACTGTTCAAAACTAGTTTTGTATTAAAATTTATAAACAAAAATTAGATTCATTTTTTATTCAATTATTTTTTGTTTATACTTGTTAAAAAATTCAATTTTACTTTTTTTGATAATTACATTGTAGGTGGAGGTGATTTGGAGGGCCCATGACGAAGTTCATGAAAAATGGGTCAAACTGCGCAGGATCCAAGCATACTAGTGGAATAAACCACACAATTATTCTAATACATGAGTCCAATTAGGATGATATTTTGTATTATTATCCAAAATTTAGTGTTTTATAACTATTTTGAATACACTCAATCCCAATTCATCCATTAAGTGGCCCATCTAAACTGATCGGTCCAATACACCGAATTTGCACAAAGTCAAAAGTGGTGTGTTGTGTTTCAGACATAACTCAATCTATCAGACACAAAATGATGCCAAAATTTAGATGTATATAGTAAATTGGTTTGGAAATAACTTTTTAGTTTTCTCTAAACTAGGATAAGAATTTCTTGATGTCGAAAACTATGGCCCAAATAGTTTTAAGAAATTTGTGTTACCAAAACCACCTTCCACTTTGCCTATAAAATGGAACTTTGGGCACCCCATTTGTAACTTAGACCAAGGAGTGAATTGATGAAATTTTTTAGTTTAATAGGAGTCCTATAATCCACTTTAATTTTCTGTAGCTCTCTATCCTCATAGGGAGAGCTTAAATAAAGAAGGATATCCACCTGACTATCCTCTTCCTCCTGATGTTGGGTTAAACAGTGGGTTTTTGTTGTGAGGGATATACACACCTTTTAAAGGGAGTTATAACACTTTTTATACTACTAGTTTGATGTATTTTGGGTTTTCAAACATTTAATTTATAAGTATACTACTTTGATTCATGTTTTAATTATTTTTTTGATTGAATCGAATGGAGTGATCTTTACTTTTAACCGACCGATGTGAAGTCTTGAGTGCACGAATTGTGTTGTTATGTCAAGGTTTAGATCAATGTTCTTTGATATAAAATCTTGTAAAGTAATCAATATTCCTATTAATTTCAACCAAATACTTACTTAAAACCTAAATTAAACTCTAAGTGAGATGAACTTTATATGTGTGTAGTGAACTCAAAAGGAACCCTTTTTATAATATATTTTATTGTTTATGGATCCTCCTTTATGAATTTTTGAGTAGTTTCGGTTTTTTCCTACTTCATTGTATTAAAAATAATATTGTATTAAATTATGAGAAATGTCATTTCATGGTGCGAAAAGGTATAGTATTGTGACATGTAATTTATAGGGATGGTATCAAAGTTTATAAATCAAAAGTGTATTTCATTTCTTCCCTACTATTTCCCAAAAATGTATGGGATGTGAATTCTTTCCAAGGTCATGATGGATTTTACCATTATTTCATTCATGAATTTAGTAAGAATGCACTCCCCCTCTACCAATTGCTCCAAAAAGAAAATAAATTTGTTTTTGATAAAGAATGTGAGGATGATTTTAATAAATTAAAATGGAGTCTCACATCACCCTTGGTAATCCGACCACATCAGTAGGATTTACCATTTGAGTTCACATGTGACGCCTCTAACTATGTAGTTGGGGCAGTCTTATCACAAAGGGTTGACCGAGATCCACATGTCATTGCCTATTCCTTATGTACATTGGACCCTGCCCAAGAAAACTACACCAAAACCAAAAAATAATTCCTTACATTATGTTTTCCTTGGATAAATTTAGTTCAGACCTTTTAGGGTCTAAAGTGATTGTGTTATCAAACCATATAGCCCTTCAGTATCTCCTTAAGAAACTGGAATCCAAAATACTTCTCATTCATTGGATGCTCCTACTTCAGAAAATTAATTTAGAAATTAAAGATAAAAAAGGAGTAGAGAATGTGGTGTCTGACCATATAAGTAGGATCCTCCCATCCTCAGACATTGAATCATCCCCCTGTATTCCGATAAATGACATGTTTCTTGATGAGGAACTGTACTGAGTGAAAGATGTTATTCCTTAGTATGATGAAATTGTAAATTATTTGGTAGCATATTGCATTCCTATTGAATTAAACAAGAACCAAGATGACCGTATAAAACATGAGTCCAGTTGGTACATTTGGGATAATCCCTACCTTTGGTTCACATATAGTGATCAATTCCTTAGGAGTTGTGTTCTCAATAGTGAGTTTCTGTTTGTCCTTAGGTTCTGCCACACTATTACTTGTGGGGGCCACTTTGGTCCTTAATAGACTGCTCATAAGGTCCTTAATTCTAGTTTCTTTTTTCTAACACTTTTTTAGGATTCCCATGATTTCTGTAAATCTTGTCCTCACTATCAGAGAATAGGGATTATCTATAAAGTAAATGAAATCCCCCAAAACCCTTGATCTTCTATGAAATTTTTTATATTTGGGGCATTGAATTTATGGGGCTATTTCCCAATTCCTTTGGAAACTTTTACATTCCTCTAGAAGTAGATTATGTGTCAAAATGGGTAGAAGGATGATCCATAAGGACTGATGATTCCAATACTATTGTGGAATTTTTTAGAACCTAATTTTTTTATTGTTTTTTATTACCTAGGTTCATCATTAGTGACCAGGGTTCTCATCTTTATAACTAAAAAAAAATCACTTTTGTATTGGTATAGGGTTGGGCATCGAGTGTCTACAACTCATCATCCACAAACCAATGGTTTAGCTAAGGTGTCAAATAGAGAGTTAAAACAAAATCTTGAAAAAATGGTTCAACCTAATTGAAAATATTGTAGTCTTAGAATCGATGATTCATTATGGGATTACCATACTGACTTTAAAACTCCCATTGGAATGCCACCCTATCATCTTGTGTTTAGAAAGAGTTGTTACCTCCCTATTGATATTGAGCACCAAGCCATCAAACAATGTAATTCTAATCTTTCTTGTGCAGGTTCTTAAAGGAAGTTACAGATTCAAGAGTTGGAGAAAATGAATAGAGATTCATATGAGAACTCAAAAATTTATAAGGAGTAAACCAAGGCTACCCACAATCATCTCATCCTTCATCATCAATTCCACATTGGGCAAAAAGTCCTCCTTTACAATGAAAGGCTGAAGTTGCATCCAGGTAAGCTTGGTTGCTACTGGTTTGGCCCATACACTGTTACTAATGTTTATCTATTTGGTGTTGTTTAGGTAAAAATGAAGAAATAAAGAAAAACTTCACTATCAATGGGCATCAACTTAAGCATTTTCATGAAGCCATTTTAGAGTCATCAATGGAGGAACTCCAAGTTAAGGAAGCATCATACCGATATTACTCACCAATTTTAATTCATTCTTCCCACATTCTCTTTTATTATAGTGAGGACACTGCATGATCTAGGTGTGGGGGGATGAGAATATTCCTGGGTTAGTTAGGAATTTTCATTGTATTTTTCTTTCTTCTTCTTTTTGATTGTTGAATTGTATTTTTACTTTTCCCCACCATGTTGATTTCATCAGGATTATCATTTTCTTTCTTCTTTATTCTATTTTTAGATTTATGAATAGTATTGTTACTTTACCCCCTCATTTTTCCTTTTCTTTTATGATGAAATGTTAATTTTTGATGCCCAATTTATCCTAGAAAATGATGCCTGATTATTCATGGAATTTATTGAAAATTCAGGAGGAATTTCCCTATTAAATTTTGTTTTAGCATTCAAAAAAAAATTCTGATGAAATGTGCATTTCAACATGAATTAAACATTTTGGTGTGATTTTATCTTGAAATTTTTTTATTAGTAGATGATATAAATTGTTGTATCATTTTGAAACCTTTGAGAAGAATGGTACTCTTTGTGTGAGTAGTTTAAGGGAAAATTGTGTCACTTAATTTCTCCACACATCTTTGCACCCAAACATAATGTGTGAAAATTTATTACTTAATAAAAGGTAAATATAAGTTAGGTTAATTTTTCTCTACTTTACAAAATGATTTTTCCATGTGTTCATTCCTTGTCTGATCTATTTCATTACTATACTAGATTGACCTATGTGTGTGTACCTGTTATTCGAATGTTGTATGCCCAAAAAAACACACAAAAACAAATAAACATTGAGGGGAGTGATGAGATGTACAAAATATGGGGATATCTAGTTCAAGAACTTATGTTTTGACTTATTTTAATTTTTAAGTGAGTGGTTCTTGAAATTTGATTGCAAAGGATGTAGGGCAGGTTCAGTGGAAATGATCATGTAAGCAGAAAATTTTTAAAATAAATTATATTTACTCAATAGAAAGTGAAATGAATAACATAAAATGGTTGTCGCACACACACACACACTTATAGTATTAGTGACATGATTAACTTTTTAATTATTTTCTTCTATTTTTATCGTGCACCTGTTTGAATTTCATTCTAATACAATTTTTTAGATGTCTTTTTCCATGATCACTAAGAATAACTCATCAGTGTGATTTTTTATTTGATCACATTTCTATTAGGAATTAAATTTTCATTGAATGTTAAATCTTCATGAAGTTTAGAATATCTACATGTATAATTTTAAGAAATGTGACTTTTCCAAGAGTGTAAATGTTTAGGTGTGGGGGTTCCACTAGTAGAAAAATGGGTTTTAACATCGTTAGTTTGATGTCGGTTTCATATAAACCGATGTAATATATTTTTCCAGATAATTTTTGGCGTCAGTTTATTTAAAAATCGATGCAAAAAAGAAAAAAAAATAGTTTGGGCATTGGTTTTTTTAAAAACAGACTCAAAAAATTTAAAAAATATATTTTTGGTGTCGATTTTTACAAACACCGATGCAAAAAATTAGATTTTTTATTAAGTTTTAGACTAATTCTTAATGTTCAATTTGAAAGGTCGTGGAGAAAAAACGGAGTTACGGATTAAAAGTTATGGTTGTAAGAAGTTGATCTTCTCTAATAGAAGTCTTAAAGAAGTCCATCTTTCAAATACTATAACTTTTAATCTGTAACTCCGTTTTAGCTCCATGGCCAGTCAAATCGAATCTTAAGAAATTATCTAAAACATTGTAATTTTTTTTTAATTTTTGGCATCGGTTTTGAAAAAATCCAATGCGAAAAAGTTTTTTATTTTAAATTTTAGTGTCGGTTTATTTAAAAACTAACACCTAAAAATATTTTTTTTTTACTTTTTGGTGTTGGTTTTTAAAAAAAACGACGCAAAAAATAATTTCTTTTTTACTTTTTAGCGTCGGTTTATTTCAAAACCGATGCCAAAAAGGATATCTATTGGCATTTTTGGCATCAGTTTTCTACAAAACCGACACCAAAGAGTATTTTCAAATATGCCAAAGATTATTCGCCAAAAACGGAGTTAAGGATTAAAAGTTATGGTTGTCGGAAGTTGATCTTCTCTAATAGAAGTCTTAAAGAAGTCCATCTTTCAAAGACCATAACTTTTAATCCGTAACTCCGTTTTAGCTCCACGACTAGTCAAATCGAAGCTTAAAAAATTATCTAAAACATTGTCATTTTTTTCATTTTTGGTGTCAGGTTTTATGAAAACCAACACAAAAAATATTTTTTAAAATTTTCACGTCAATTTATTTAAAAATCGACGCCAAAAATATTTTTTTTTCTTTTTGGCATCGGTTTTTATAAAAACGACGCAAAAAATAATTTCTTTTTTACTTTTTTTGCATTATTTTATTTTAAAAGCGATTCCAAAAAGGATATCTATTGGAATTTTTGGAGTCGGTTTTCTACAAAACCGACGCCAAAGAGTATTCACCAATACGCGGGATCAAAATTTCAATTTTTTCACAACGTGCATTTAAAATTTTAAAATACCGCTTATATTTCCATACAACGCTATCGAAAATATTTTAGTTTACTATATATAAATCCATTTTACCCTTCATTCAACATTTTCATCTTCTTCAATTCAATCAAGTTTGCAATGCAGATTCAATCATTAATTTAAACACGGTACCTATTCTAATCATTTATTTTCATTGTTATTCTTTTCCTTCATTTCAAAACAGCTCTATTAGCTTGCTTATAGAGATTATTTATTATTATTGTCGAGTTACAAATATAGAACATTCAAATGAGATTTACCAACTGTGGTGTAAATTTAATTATCAATCACCATTTTCATTTGGTGTATGCGATTTTAATTTATGTTTATCAAAATTTATTTGAAACGAGTTGTACAATCGAAACATTGACAAGTCCAACTTCCAACGACCATAACTTTTGATATGTAACTCTGTTTTTTCTCCATGACCTATAAAATTGAAGCTTAGAAAATGCTCTAAAACATGGAAGAAAAAAGAGTTACTTTTTTCATCATTTTTTTGTAAAAACCGACACCAATTTTTTTTTCATTTATGGTGTCGGTTTTTTTAAAAAACCAAGGCCAAAACTATTTTTTTAAACTTTTTGGCATCGATTTTTAAGTAAACCAACGCCAAAAAAGACACGGATTGATTTTTCTGGTGTCTATTTTTTTACAAAAATGACGCTAAAAAACTAATGTAATTCATTTTTGGCATCGATTTTACAAAACCGACGTAAAAAGTCATATTTTTTACGTTGAAAACTTCAACATCCGTTAAAAACCGACGTCAAAATTAAAAAAAAACCAATGTTAAAGACCATTTTCTACTAGTGTGCGATCGCACAATGATTAACTGTTACATTTTCACCCTTACACCACTATGCTAAACAAGTTTTGTATTGAAAGTTATAAAAATAATTACAAATTTCACTTCGTGTTTGATTAAATTATGTTGTGTTTATCACTTTTAAAAAGTTCAATGTTACTTTTTTTGATAATTTTATTATAGGTGGAGGTGATTTGGAGTGCCCATGATGAAGTTCAAGAAAAATGGGACAAACTGCGTAGGATCCAAGCACACTAGTGGAGTCAAACAGACACTACTACTAATTAGTATATCCAATTAGGCTGATATTTTGTAGTAAGATCCTAAATTCAGTGGGATAAAACTCTTATGAATATTCCCAATACCAATTCATCCATTAAATGGCCCATACAAACTGATATATCCAAGACACCGAATCTGCACAAAGTCAAAAGTGGTGTGTTGTGTTTCGGACATAACTCGAGATATCGACCTCCAAATGATTCCAAACATTTGGTAGACATAGTAAAGAGGTTTGGAAACAACTTTTTAGTTTTCTAAAAATTAAGATAATACTTTATGGATGTTGAAAACAATGGGACACGTGGTTTTAAGAAATCTATGTGCCCAGAACTACCTTCCACTTTGCCTATAAAATGGAACATTGGGAACCCCATTTGTAAGTTCAATCAAGTAGTGAATTATTTCCATTTTTTAGTTCCAAATGCATCCTCTCATTCCCTTTGAGGTTTTGGATTTCCCTATCCTCACAGGGAGAGTTGAAATGAAGAAAGAGATCCAACCGGCTTTCCTCCTCCTCTCAATGTTGGGCTAAATGGTGGGCGTTTGTTGTGAGGGAGATACACACCTTGTAAAGAGATTTATAAAACTTTTTCTATAACTAGTTTTATGTATTTTGGGTTTTAAAACATTTTATTCAGAATTATATTACTTTTATTCATTTTTGAATTCTTTGTTTAATTGAATCGAATGGAGTGCTCTTTACTTTTAACCGATCGGTGTGAAGTCTTGAGTGCATGAATTGTGTTGTTCTGATTGGACAACACAATAATCCTTTTCTTACACAATTATTTTAGATTTAATTTTTCTAATGTTATTATATCATTCATGGAATCTGGACCTTGGCTATACTATTATTACATTAAGATTTGGCTTAATGTGCTTTGATATAAAATCTTGGAAAATAATCGGGATTTTGAATAATTTCATCCAAATACTTAATTAAAACCTAAATTAAACTCTAAGAGAGATGAAATTTATATGTGTGTAGTGAACTCACAATGAACCTTTTTTCTCATATATTTTAAAATCCACTTATTTTTCAACTATTAAACTTTTTAAATTAATTCCTTTTATTTTCTTAAAATTGTTTTCAAAACTAACCCCTCTTTTAGTATTTTTTATTAAAAATAAACACTTTAAATATTCAATGCTCCTTGAGAGATGACCTAGGGTCTACCCTATACTATAAATCAATGTTAAGATCATAATCAAATTGAAATGTCACAAAAATTCATTCATTCACTAGTTAGGTAGGTTGTGTATGGAATACACGGCTTGTCTCTAACCCAAAGGGACTACACACTGTGTACATGGGCTTCATGGTGTGTAGTCCAGATGACCATACACCATTTAATTCTGGTCAACACAAGATTCATTAAATGGTGTAATTAATGAAATAATCAATGCATAATCTCAAATTTATTTCTGAATCAAATATTGACGTATTGAATGTTATTACATGGCGTGTAACTTCGGTTACAAAATGTGTAGTCGGGTGTTGTCCGACTAGAAGCCTTGTCGCTTGTGGATGAGTTCCTATATTTTATTTTAATCATAAAATTAATCGTCTCTATTAGATCTATGAGAAACAAAGGAGGAAGAAATAGATATCAAAATTTATATTAAAATAATGATTAAATTTGAATTGATAAACTAAATTATGAACGCGTAAATCACTAACGATTTGTAAATAATTATAAACAATTATGTACCCCCTCTGACACCACTTTAGGTTCCGAGTGCAGTGTAAGCGTGCGATGGGTAGTGCCCAACATTTCTTTTTTTCATGATCGACGATAAATGCAATATATATACAATGTTTAATCACCATGATCAATGGAATTAAATCAAAGATAGAAAACATTAATCACGCCAGAACTAGAGAGAGGTAGTAAACACATATTATTTATAATTAATTTAATTAGATAAAGAATTGCCTATAAGGAATTATTTTTTTTGTTGATGAATCCAGTGACAGATCTGTAGTTCACCTTCGTTGTATTATAGAAACCAAGTGTGGATTTCCTATAGCGGTGATTCATATGTGTTATAGGAATCTCTAGACATCGCTGAAGGAGTCTTTGTGTGATAGCACAGAAGATCCTTGCGCTTGTGTTATCTTCTTTGATCGCCTCGAGAACCACTTTCAAAGAATTCTTCTTGATCTGATGGAGGAGTATTTCTCACCGTTCTTAGGAGCATTCTTGGAGAAGGGATCTCTCTAGAATTTATAGGATCCTACAAGATTCATTATGCACAACTGAATTAGATCTTGAGAAAATAATGTAATAGGGTATTTATATTATCAGGGTTAAAATAAAACAATTGCACAAGTGACCTTAATTATTTATTTAATCTTAGAAAAACCCCATGTCAAATAATAATAGTAACATTATTATTTCTTGACATGCGTTTAACTTGCGAATTATAATTAAATATTATTTAATTAAATAATATTCAATATTTATTATTTCTCATTGGACCATTGAACTTGGCCTGCCATTCCTTCACAATATTTATCATACCTTGAATAATTTTTATTTATTTATTAAATAAATATCACTACATTAATCACCAATAAATAAATAAATATTTATGAAATATTTTTCTCACAATATATTCTCTCAAATAACTAGTGATGGAATAAATGAGATCAAGTATACATTAATAATTATTAAACCACATGTGAGAATAATATTTATTCAAACTTTTAAATAATAAATAATAATATATTATTTAACTGAGATTCTGGATACACTTAGTGTGTGACCCTCTAGGCCTTTTTCTTAGTGGCATTAGGCGAAGTAGCCTAAAGTCCAAGGTTAGCGTCTAGAAACATGCAAAGGAACCCATATAGAAAGAATTTAATGCCGTAATGACATGTCACCTTATACATATTCTTACCATGTAATGTAACACCTTTATCACAATATCTCAAATCGAGCAGGTTGCATGCCACTGCCATCAACCTATATGCTCAATTATCTCATTCTGTGACTTTTTAGAAATAAAACTTGTCTATAGAACACCATGGATATAAATTTATTTAGGATATATAATTTCCATAAAAGGGCCTAAGATATTAAAAACTATTAAATAATAGAAGGGATAAATCCTTTCTCACATTATTCATTAATTAAATATTACTCCTAACACATCAAACATATCCTACCTCACCATGAATATCTGTCATCATGGTTTTCATCAATACATCTAATTGAACTACTCATAATTCTCATCAATAATAATCTTAAATTCTAAACTAATACACACATCCATAGATAGGAACATCCAATGACAGATAAAAATATGGATTTCCTACTGGCGGGTCTCATTCTCATAATATTCATACTAGATATTACCAAGGATGTACACCATGAGAAGGTGCCTCAAATTCCTATGAGTCTCCACCCCTAATAGCCTGTATGATTTGTTCCCCTAAAATGATATCATCCAGCTATAGAATATATATTCAAGAATAGTGTCATAGCACTTTTGGGTTCTCATCATAGTGGGTAACTACTATGATCTTTTAGTGCGACAACTACTCTTAGGACATTATCACATACTATGTCACATAGAAGGAAAATCATGATGTGATAAGTAGTTTATTAATATTCAAAATAATGAATACATGTTTATCATAAATTACATTGAAGTTAGTTATAAGGAACCAAATCCAACAACATTTCCCATGTTTGGGGGCTTCCTTGAGTAGAGAATATCGCCCCATCTAATAATTTAGTATTCAATGATATTGTTCCTACAAATAGGTGTTCTGAAAGGAAATCTACTGGGGATTGGCCTTTCATTGATTTTTGTGGCACGAATTGTATATAAAAATGTTGTAGAATAACTACCCACCGTTCTAGAAATACTATCAACATAGGATGGTTGAGGATGTATTTGAGTGGGTTATTGTGAGAGAGAAAATGGACCTTGTGGTGCTGTAGGTAGTTCCTATGTTTTTAAACCAAGAAGATTAATGCCAGAAAAATCTTATCAATATCTAAATAATGAGTCTCATCATAGATCATGGTTCAACTGAAATAATAAAGGCTTTTTTCATTCCCAAAAATTGTTATTTTTCACAAGGAAGGTTCCTAGTGATTTCTCTAGGGCCGTCACATATATAATGAGTGGATTTTCCTCAATAGGTGGCATTAATATTGGTGGGATAAATAGGTATTTATTAAGGTTTTCAAATGCTTCATTATAGTCACTGGTTCATAGATATGTGACCTCCTTCTTCATCAGTTTTGTAAAGGGAAAACACTTACCTGAAGTTTAGATATGAAGCACTAGATGTAGGAAAAGTATCCTTGAAGTCCTCTCAACTATTTAAGGTTTCATGTTTGTGACATTATAAGGATTGATTTTGTTTTCTCATGAACAAATTTTATGTCGTGATGGTTTATGATAAAGCTGAGAAAATTTCCCGAGGTTATCCTAAAAGTACATTTTAAGGGGTTAATATTTAGGATATACTATCATAGCTAGTTGAAGATCATTTCTAGGTAAGACAAGTGGTCATAATGTTGTTGTGACTTAACCACCAGATCATAAATGTATAATTCAACAAAATTCCCCAAAAAAGGTTGGAATATGGGATGCATAACATGTTGGTATGTAGAACCAAAGTTCTTAAAGCCAAAGAGCATTAACTGATAGTAGAATGATCCATGGGGAGTCCTAAAGGCAGTGGATTATTCTTCTGATGGGGCCATTGGAACTTGGTTATACCCTGAATATCCATATATGAAGGAGAGGGATTGATAACCAACCATTTCATGAATCAGGAGTTCTGTGATTGGAAATGGGAAGTCATCTTTCAGATAGTGCCAGTTTAGATCTTTTAAGTAGATGAAAACTTTGATTTTATATTCTTATTCTTTATAGAAACAATGTTGACTATCCATTTTGGATATTGTACCTATCAGATGAAGTTATCCTTAATGATATTATCCACTTTAGCCTCAATTATGGAGGCATGAGTTGGGTGTGTCTATCTAGATGCTTGTTTGTATCGCTAATGTATTTATGGTAAACCCAAGTAATGGGTGGCCACTTCAAGATCGAGACCTGGAATATCTACATAATTCTAGGAAAAAACATCATGATGCTTCTTCATAAAGGAATTATATACCTCCCGTTCTTTAGAATTCATGGTCGCATTGATCAAAGTAGGTTGTGGATCTTCATCTGTACCCATATTTATTTTTGTAAGTCTGTCAACTATGGTGGAGACACCTTCATAAAATGTTGGAGGGGAATCCCTGAGGTCTGCATTTTATTCCTCTTCCTCATTATTTACCTCTTTCAACTATGTCAGGGAAGTATGTGATGAAGTAATTTTCTCAAAGTTAGGGGATGTGTTGACATTTGGACATTTGAAAGATGAAGCAACCATTTCTAGATCGATTGATGGCATGGGGCCTTTTTGGAGATCCGAAGGGGAGACAAGGGAGTTAGAATGAGAATATTTATTTTCTACTATTAAAATGACAACTTATTCTAGCCTATATGATGTAACATGTATTTTTTTAAGCTCAAGGGATGGAATTAAAGCACTTTCATCCAAGATTTCATTAATTCTTGGAGAGTTAACATTTTCTCCAGTGCTGTCAGGTTTAGCTGTCATGACTGAGATCCCAGAAGTTATTGGATGTGTTCTTAAATTCAGACTCATCTCTTTGATTTGGTTAATGGGAAGAACATACTCTATGATAATCTGGTTGAAAGGTTTAGCTGTAATCATCTCCAGACCATTCAGGGCATTGATTCGAGTGACATTTTCCATCACAGATTGTTTCCCTTCCCTCTGGTAGAATCATATGTCAATATACTATGATTCAAAGAATTTAAATGGTGATTTGTTACCATTAAATTTCCCAATTTAACCATTGATACAATATTTGTGGCATTGGTGGTATGACAAAGGGATATCTACATGTTGATGTATCCAAGGTCTTCCCAATAGAGCATTAAAGGCCGTATCCTACCTAACAACCATGAATTCTGAGTCATACATGAGATCCCCAAACTGAGTTCTTATTTTTATTTCTCCAAGAGGATTTTTATAATTCTTTTCATAACCCTAAAACATTAAAGTGGATGAGGAAAAGTGAGATTTTTTGAAACCCAGCTGATGAAGTGTTTGGATTGGAATGAGGTTGACTCCTAAGATGTTGTCAATGAATGATCGTTGGATATAAATGTCATTTATCATTACATATATACACAAGGGTATAAAATGTCCCCGTATGATGGAGTTCTCATATTGGTCTTTGAAAGAGATGATCATGTGGTATTCTGTAGGATAATTCTCTACATGATATACTTCGACAACAACAACCTCAACTTCAAATTCTTGAGGGCTTGAAAGGGCATTTATGAGTACTTCTTAGAGTTATTTTGATAGACTAAAAGAATATAATATTGACCAGTTAGTGAACAATATTTCTAGTTACTTCAAAACATCATACTTCTGGTCCAATGTTCTATGATTACTAGCACGATGATGCTATTTTTTGGTTATTTAGGAACTGAAGTACTTGATGTGGATGAATCAAACCTTGGAAAAAGAAATGGAGGTGATACTTCTCTCGGTGGATTTGGTGAACTAGGTTTATGTACAATTTGAGGATAATTAGATGATCACATATCATATAGACTATCTTACTGTATGATCATGTCAAGGAAGACCCTGTCACATGTGGGGTTACTTCCTTTCTCCTGTTGGGATCACTGGAGAGCTCACCCATGAGTTTCATCCACATAGACAGTTTGAGTAGGGATGTAGTCAGAGTAATGAATCCTATCATGAATATGTCTTCCCCTATATCCTCAACTCTGATATCCTCTTCCTATATTCCCCTAACAAAGTGTAGGGAAAATTTGAGGTCATAATCATGATCATCATATAAAAAAGGATCTATTATGTGAATAACATTAATGGAACCAAAGATCAACTCTTCATCTAATGGAGATTCCGTATGTTAGGTTAAATCTTATTGTACCGTTTGGCAGGGAAGTTCCCATTCATCTAGAACTGTAGGAATGAAGTCTACTAAAGTCAAAGGCAACTTCATCCTTGAAATAGGAACATCTTCCCATGTTTTATTGTTTCTCTTCTGGACATTTCACTTTTTGGAAGACTGTCCCTTAGAGGATTATGACACTGAAGGGGTCAGATGTATCTTAGCAGAAGTGGTTGAGGGCATAATTGGATATTTCAACTGTGTTGATGGGATAACATGAGTTCGGTTTATCATCTTTCTGACCATCCAGTAACTGAACTTCTAAGTACTCTTTCCATTAACATCCTTCCATTCATTCTCCTCCTCTAGACTAGTGGAAAAAATATGCTACCTAGGAAGGTGGATTTCCCTACTTTACTTTCTTAGAGTCTACAAACTCCTATAGGATGTATTTGAAAACATAACACTCCTTTTTCTTATTCCCTAGTACTTTATGAAAGGGTAAATAGTTTTCAAGATCATTTTCACCATATTAATTGGGATTCTTGGGTTTTGGAAACTTGATTAAGTTATTTCTCAATGCCTAGATGAAGTACCTAGGGACTTGGTCACTTCAAAAATAATAGACCTTATTCTTCATCTCCTCAAACTATTTCTTCCTATACTATCTTTGATCATCCCGATGAGGTAGGAATTTTTAATAACACTCAAGATGTGTAATCACACATTATGGTGTAGGCCTTGTAGAGGGAGTGAGTGTATGACCCTACTTAACTGTAATAGTGGAAGCCTCTACTTTTGTCATTCTATTTCCATGAACTGATGGAATTACTTGGGACTTAGCCTTGGTCTGTATGTTGGATTCTTCTACTCTTTGAGTAATCTCAGAAAGGTCCTAAAACCCTTCTGTGTATTTCATAGAGATGAGTGGTGTGTGAAACTCAACGTAAAGGTTCCCTATATAGATGGGGAAAAAATATTCTTGAGGAAGTTATAGGTTTAAGGAATATTTTAATCCTTTCTATCGAGTAATGAAATATAAGACCCTCTCATTATCATGTTGTTTATAGTTTGAGAGGTCATGGACTATTGTATTCTATAACATTGAGATGAATTGGAAGAGAAACTTTTGATGGAGATCTTCCCACCCCATAATTGACCGAGCTAACAAGATGGTGTACCATAAAAAGGATGGTCCCTGTAGTGATTTCATGAATCAAATGATTTTTACTACCTATTTTTGTTTAGGGGTCCCCATCATGGGATCATAATGAGAGATTAAATGCATCAAATACTACTTCGGGTCTCCCAATCCATTAAAAATAAGAAAGTTAGGGTTCCTAAAGTTTGGTGATGGAAGATTCAGATCTACCCATTCGAGGTAAGGTTTCTTCTCAAGTTGTATTAGAGAATTAAATTCCTCCATGTCTTCCAATCGATCCATTAGAAACTCAATGATATTCATAATCCCTTTAGTAATTTCTTGTTGAACAAGAGTATGAACTGGGAAAATAGATGGTAGGTCAATATATGGTTGTATTGATGGTATCTTCCATGGGTAGACTATTGAGGCATGCTAATAAGGTTTCTCTTAGGATATTTCTAGCTATATACCCAATGGAGGTAACTCTCGATCTACTACTACAGGGTCCAAGTATATTGGTGGTTAGTATCCCACATTAATTGGATGTTCTAGATCCATTTCAATTATTGCGAAAAACCCTATTTGTTGAGGTGCACCAACTGGGAGTGTGATATGAAAATATTCTTATAGAACATATCTTATAGGAAGGCTACCTAAGAGTAGTTATGCATTGATTCTCCTTAATTATTTCATCAATTACTCTTGTTGAGAAAATATTTCCTCAAGTGTGAGGGTTACAACCTTTTTAGGGAGCAGGTGAGGTGAAAACTTACCTCTTCCCTTTTCTTTGTTGGGTGCTCTCTAAGGAGGTAGTGGTACAATGACTGAGGAAATTCCCATATTTATGGAAAGTATCTGGTTCTAGGTATGCACACATCCTTCAATAATTTCAGTGTGTATCATATTTTGAATCGAAATTCCCTCCTCCATCCCCTCCTCTGAACTAACCTTGTGTCCTGTAGGGTCTATAGGGGTAGTGTTAATGACATTCACTGATGTATAATGCATTGCATATATTTCATCAGTGTCTTTGCGAGACTACCATTTCCTATTCCCTCCATCAGTAATTTTCCTCTCCTTCACTAGTTCTTTGGGAGCCATTTGGTATATGGTAATTTGAAGGTAATCTTTAGATAATTCAGTCACATGTGTCCCTAATTAGGGTAATAAATCACAGGATGGGATGAAATAGGGGGATTCATTCTGTGGTGTTTCCTCTAATTGGGTGAAGATTTAAATCCACCAAGGAGGATGTCATTGAGGTTAAAATTATCCTATCCTTTAGGGTTGGGGATATTCCCGTTATACTTTCACATTTCTTTGGGATCAGTTTTTTGACTTCACAGGTGGTGTTAAAAAATACACCAACCCTACAGGCCGGGGTTACTCCTGAAATACCATGGCTTCTACTACCATGGATGCTACTTCCACGACTACCCTTTTTATTTTATGTAGTTTTGTTTAAACATGAACTGAATGAATCATTTGGTATACAACTAATTCACATGCTTCTGAAGACCATTGTTATATTTCCAAAATTTGCACTATCTAATGACTGAATTCCCCTAAGTGAGAGGATTTCCCAATATTTTCATATGCTTGATGAAAAATCCTCTCAATAGACTACTATATTCTAGACCAATGTTGGAGAGTTTCAGTCAATACATTTTTTTAAGCATGTCATCAGATGAGAACATAGTACGTTTGTTGAAGTTGGCCTAAAATTATGATATTGCATGATAATAATTTTGACCAGATTTACTGGTTGGGAAGTATGGTGAAATGTAATGCTCTGTGTTTTATCCATATTTTAATTTGAACACCATATAAGGTATTTTACATTAGCTATTTCAATATTTTTAATGCACTGAGGCATGTGTGTTTAAGGGATCCTTGATTTTTCCCAAAATTTGGATTTTGTGTATCCTGGAGAGTCACCAAGTCAATTTAGAATTACATCCCTTCTATTAACTTAATGTGAATTTGATACTTATCATAGGGTAATACTTTTTCTCTTAAGTGATGAAATTTTTTCCATATATTTAGGTGGATTTCATGCACACAATATCCCAACAATACATCTAGAATGATGTATTGAGGGGTGGATAAAGGCCAAAACATGATTGGTATGTTGTATTGAACCAACATTTTCCTCATCTTTATCATGTCATATTCATCTTTTTTCAGAAGATCTTCAACCTGGTCTGACCAGAGTGGATGTTTTCCTTCCTCTTTATCATAAGTAGTGAGATAGTGGGGAAATATTTTGTTACGTTGGAAGACAAGTGATCTAAGGGTGGTTTAGAGAGCGACTGTTACCTTGGGATATCTTCCAGTTGAGAAAGAATTTTACTTGTTAATGATAAGGTATCAGACATGAATAACCCTGTTTTCCCAAGTGCCTCATAGTAGGAGGGATTTCTCATCACTACATTTCTAAGGGGAAGTCATTTTTGATAAAATTAAACCCTACTACAGAGAGAACTTTTTCATCAAATGCAATCATGGGGAGGACTACCATGGTGGACTACAACAAGGTGAATAACCTCTTCCTCTTTCATCTTTTGGCCACACAAAGGGTTAACATGACTCTCACTGAGGGATGGGCTCTCGAGACCTATCAAATTATGGTCATGAAGCAAGCCTTCATGGTGAAGTGTTTGAGGAGGACCTTTATAAATATCGCTACTAATTCTATAATTTGGTAATAGGAGAGTAGGATATTGAGATACTATAAATAAGTGTACGAGTTCTTCAAGAACATTATCATTAAGTAGAGATGGATTACATATCAGCTCTTCATTATCTAGTCATCTTTGGTGAGACATATTTTTGGTTGCCTTCTTGAAAGTGACTGGGGACACTTGATGGTGGAAGTGGTTTTCAGGTACAAAAGGTTTCTCGACTGGCTCCCATTTTTCTACCGTAATTTTCTGGAAGAGTTATGGAAGTTTGATAGGGTTTTGGTCTTTCCTCAAGGTGGCCATTGGAATGATCTGATTACCTATTATTGGAACAATTTCATGTTCCCGATTCAATTATTCGTATATCATGGGATAGTTTTCCCCATGATCCTCCTAGATAGGAGCAGAGGTATGTGTTTTCTCCAGGGTGGCATACTGCTGAGACACCCCATTTATAAGGATGGAGGTTTGTGTACATCCCTCTATCACTACTGTCTTCATTGTTATTATGTCTTGGAAGTTATGTAGGATGTGGGTAGGGATTTGTGTATGCCCTTTCTCCATTTTCAGGATAGGCCTGGCGACTTCAATGATTGGAATGGGGATATATTCTCATTCTGCATATGGATAATGGGTAGATACCTGCTCATATCTTCTATTTTCTGCTAGTGAATACTGAAAGTACTCAGGTGTGTGGGTAGAGAGTCGGGTCTATCCCCTATTTTTCATCAGAAATTTTTGACAGAATTCTATAGGTGCTACAAGATGAGGCTGCTATCAGGCATGATAAGTACAGGTAGGTGTGTGAGCCTACTGGTGATTTTCTACCAAATTTGATAAAAGTTGTTTTTTAGACATTTTCAGATGAATATACTAGTAGGATTGGTTGGTGCGGGTAGGTGTATGTTCTTTCTCACTGTGTGCCACTAGATTTGAACGGTGGGCTTCCTTGGATGCTTCTAGGAGAGTCTGTTAGCTAGATGAATTAGGGAATACTGGTGTATGTTTCCACTCATATTATTCCAGTAAATTTTATTAGTGGGATTATCCAAAGGGGATAGAGGTGTGGCCCTGCTCCCTGGTGGCCAGTTTCTACCCTCGATGGGCCGTCCTGCAAGCCCATGTCTGGATGATCTGGACCGGATTTCCGATTACGGTACCCTCATTATGTTGGGGGTTTATTTTCATGCAGTGTTGAAGATAGAGACTTCTAGTAGTATCCCCTTATAAGGAACCCTTTGTCTTATGGATGAGGCCATCCATGGACTATTGATCCACATCTCTAAGATAAGGGAGGGACTAGTTGTTGTGTTTCGTGGAAAATCCCTCAAAATAGTTAAAGATGATAGTTAGTATTATCTGCTTCTGGACCACCAAATGACACTGGTTAAATGATCAGTGGAGTTTTTCGAGATAGAGGTCTTGTTGGGAAACCTATATGTTTGGGATTATACTACTCTGGCGATAATCCCAGACTAGTGAATTTGAGACCCAGTGTTGAAGATGATGATTTAGTGATGGAATCCTCTACTTGGACAAGGACCCAACATGAATAGTATCCAAGGCATACATTGGAGAGAGTTATCCGAAATGGACCTAAGGCCTTCATTTTTATTAATTTTTGATAACCCCCCTTTCAAGGGATTAGGGGGGACCCTTAAAAGGCCTGTAGTCTTAGAAATTACATGGACCATAGGCTTAAGAGACATTACATGACCTGAAGGTCTTAGAAAATTCAACCAGACTATAACTACAAGGAACTACCCCTCCCCAGTATGAGACTATGTTGCATAATGACTTTGAGGATTCATACTCAAATGTTTTCAAGGAGAACCAAGTTTTCTGATGCAAGGTGTGGAGGAGAATTCAGAATTTCATCACTTGTACTTAATTGGTTGATCTACCAAATTGGTAGGGATACACCATTGGCTAGTCATCTTGGAGAATAATAGTGTGGACACTAGAATCCTCCATGAACTAGCTCAGTAATTCCTCATTGAATGGGAATGTGACGATTGGTAGGGGTTTTATGTCACATGTAACAAGAATAAGGATGAGGTTACTCATAAACTTCAGGTAGTTGAGGAAGAGATTTCTTTTTTGGAAGATTAGGTGCAAGTGCATGCAGGGGTGTCCACTACTCTAGTAGAGATAATTGGTCAACTAAGGGCTCCATTGGTGATGGTTAAAGACCAGGAAGAAGAGGTGGAATATCTAGTGGTCAAGTGCCAAGATGAGTGATATTAGGTGTGAATTAGGGTTGAATAAGTTCTCCTTGTTACTGAGGAGGAAGAAATTTATCTGGTACAATGACATCAAACTCTAGAGACTACTCAACAGGGGTTAACTAAGGTCACACACTCATTTTCTAGGGTTAATCCCAAGGTAAATTTATTAGGAGAGGCTCTAACATGTGGATGAACCTTCCAAAATCTGGATGTATTGTTTTAAATTCCCTATGTTCTTTTCAAAAGTTTTATTTTTTGCTGCATCTCTAATAATATTAACAAGGAAAAAAATAGTGAATCCCTAAGTCCATGTGATCCATGATTGGTGTGTGAAATAGGGAAAAAATATTGCTTATTTATATGAGATTAATAGTCAAGGTTTGAACATTCAGGTTCTGGACTCTCTTATTGGACACTGAGGAGTGTCTGAGAAATTTTTGGCTAGAGCATGAGACTCTCTTCACAAATGACTTTCTTTATCAATGTACACTAGTGCATGAATGAGTTATTTCCAAGAGAGTTGAATTATACGCAAACATAGGGGTGATGGAGAGTGTGAATTGAGACACCCAATATTTGGAACACAGAGGGGGTGGAATGATGATGGAGGATAACTACTAACCATGTTTGAAACACAGAATCCATTATCATTTTTCTGAGGACAGGGACAAACAAATGAGGGTCAAATGCTGACCATGTTTCAAACATAGGTCCTATCCCAAAATTTAGTCATAAGTATTTCAAGGAATGTGCCTAAGATATTTAGCAATCCAATTTTTCCAAGAACCATTGCCGTTAGCAGGGGCCCATTAAAATATGAAATATGATGGGGATCCATGTCAAGGGATACACAAATCATGGGGATGAATAGATTAAATGATCAAATGTATTTCAACACTATTGAAATTACGCCACCATGAATTTGAGAACATTGGGTAGGAGTACCGGTATGAACAAAGTTTAGACTCATCTTCCAAGGGGAGAATCATATCAAATGTCTAATTATGATTAAAGAACATGAATAATGTGTTAGGTGACTAACATAAAAGAGGAAAATAGGTTTCCGAGGTGAGGGACTAAGATGCTTTGTAGTTTTACATCATGAAATAAGGATGATGGACATGAATTTTAACATCATACAGTAAGGATGGTTCATTTAAAAGTTTAAAATCATGTTATTGGGATGTTCATAACATATTTTAGTGTCTTATGACCAAGAAGTTTTAACTAACATGAATAAAACTTTACCAACCAAGGTGGTGGTGGTGGTGGGGGGGGGGGTATGAGGGTTAAAAATGGGGGTATTCCCTAGAAGGTCTCATGAGGAAAATGGATCTTAATATTTGGCTCTAAAGTTTTCTTGAACTGATGGATTTTGTGAGAATAACTAAGTTTTGTCTAGGGGACATAGTGGGTCCCTACCGTCTTTTTACCTCTTTCTTTTTATCACCTTATTTTCCCTAAGTTGTGAGAGAAACACACTGGGGGGGGGGGGTTCTAAATATTGCTCAATTTTTCATATGGGGTTTCAACCTAATTTTTTTCCTCTTTCCTTTGGTATATTAAGGTCTTTCCAGTTAAGCTAAGAAGTTGCATATAATTTAGGGTCATAATTCTTGGACCATAGGGTCATGAATAGTTTAAGGTCATAATGCTTGTACCATGACTCCTAGTTTAATATCATAAATATTAAACCATGAGTTAAAAATATTTTAAGATCATAATTCTTGGACCTAATCCCCCGCAAAAATGGTTCTTATTATGCTAGAGGTTTCAAAACCGATGAGAATGGTGTTCCTAGGAGACTATGCACCAAGAAAAAGAATCTAGGGTGAGTCACACATAGTTCATGGTTATGTTTCTTAGACCATAGAGTTTTGTGTTCCAAAGGGATGGGTGTGGAATAGAGGAGGGGTAACTTGATGTGAATTAGGAGTATAGGAGGCCTTACAACACAAAACATCTCATAGAGGACTTGAACATAGTTTTAAGTTCATGATGCTTAGAACTGGGCTCATATTTTAAGGTCATTGGGCGTGGAATAGAGGATGAATTCCCTAAAGAAACATGTGTACCATGGTAGAGTAAAAAACTGATGTGAAAGGAAGGTGATAAAAGCCCATGTTACACATTTCCAGGGTGACTTTTCACATAGTTTGAAGTCATGATGCTTGGAATTAGGATCATATTTTATGTTTGTAGAGTTCAGAACAATTGAGAATACTTTAAGTCCATAATTACTAGAGAATAGGGGAGTATATCTCAAAGGAGTGTGCAGGGAATGAAAGGGAGGTAACTTGATGTGAATTGAGGGATAAAGTGTCCTAATTTCACATAAAACATTATTAGGACAACTTGAACATAGTTTAAGGTAGTAATGATTAAACTTGGGATCCAAGTTTAAGTTCATAGAATTTAGGCCACAAGGTACCCATGCATCTCAAACTTTCTTGAGGAAAACTCCCTTACCTACTCCTAAGCTCGTGTGATCCATGCTCGATGTGAGAAACAAGGAGCGGTAAGGAGTTCATATTTTTTTTGTAGGGGAGAACAAAACTAGGGGTAAAAGTGACTAAAAAATATCATGAGGGTAGATCATGAATTCCTATATCTGGATAGTAAAAGGGGAATGAACAATGAGTGGGGAAACAATATTGACCATGTGGGAAACATAGGTTCCATACTCACATCAGTTATGGATGTGGTGAACAAATATGGGATTGACCATTGACCAAGATCAAAACACAGGAACCAACATATTTTATCAAGGATCCTTTGAGGCATGAGCCTAGGATGACAGGTCATCTAGTGTGTCTAGGAACCACCACTATTAGGGAGCCTGTTCAGATTTGGAGAATGTTGGTTATCCAAATCATAGAAATCATGAAGCATGAGAGTGTATGTGTGGAATGTCCAAGAGGAAATGTTGAGTTTCTTGGGAGCTATTCCACCACACAATTGAATGTGTTAGACAACCATGATTCTAGGTGAGGATCAATTTTGGACCATAAGGTAAAATAAACCAAAAACGAGTTGATGGTAGGGATGAACCCTAGATATGATATTTGGGCTTCACTACATATACCATTTGAACAAGAATCAAGCCGTATATAGTTCTAGAATGCAGAATGGTAGGAGATCAAAATCAAAGGGATAATGTCTTCTCTATAGAGGACATTGAATCATATCATATTGGTCATATGAAGAATACTATGTCCATTACATAGGGTAAGATAGTAGTTTAACATTGTTCACTGAGGACATTGGTTTTAGTAATCCCATACTTTTTATAGGATGTATCCCAGTTTTATATGGGGCATGCCTATAGTTTAATTTCATGAAACGAGGAATATAGTTTAGGTCATCCCATAATTTTCATATGATGAATTCTATGTCTAGTATATTGGTTAATATTTCATTTTAATGTCATACACTAAGGGTGATGGTTTTGGTCATCCCATACTTGTCATATGAGGCATCCTAGTTTTATATGGGGTATGGATAAAATTTAACATCATGTGCTGAGGAAGTTGGTTTTTTGGTCATCCTATACTTTTCATATGAGGCATCCTAGTTTTATATGGGGTAAGGATAAAGTTGAACATCATATATTGATGACATTGGTTTTTTCAGTTTATAGTTATACAAGTCAGACTGTGGCTGCAACTTGTTTAAGGTCATAGATCTTGGACCAGAGGGGTAGTGTAACACCCGAGACTTTTATGTTATATAAATCATCAAAGGAATCTTTTTCTACACAACACTTTCTTGGCTTGCTTTACACGCAATCGCGACCTTCCTCGATAGCTTGCGTCGTACGCAATACCGAGTTTCACTAAACAACAATATGCTATTAAAACTAGCCGTTATGAATAGTAATAACCACTTTTTGAAATTTTATAAACTTTATTTTTCAAAATGGACTTCATTTTTGGACTCAGAATATCGAAATTAGCCTAGGGTGAAATTTTGGTATTTTTCTGAAAACTTTCAATTTTTGATGAATAGTGAAACCACTAAGTGGTAGGTTAAAAACTGAATTTTGCATAAAACTTAATTTTACCGCTTCTGTGAATGGAATTTCAAAAATCCGAGAGACACGGTTAAGGACTAAAATGTGGTTCAATGAGATGAAAATAATTTTTTGGTGAATAGTAACTTTTTACTATTTTTACCGCGGTTAATAGTAAATAGGGTAACTAAGGGTAATTATGATATTAATATTACCCTAACACATGTCCTAATTCTATTGGACAAGTTTAATTCGACCAAAAACAAACTTAGGAATAAAATATGACCATTTAGGCCCACTTGGATTAGATTAGGACATTTATTATTAATTTATTTAAAGAAGGGTTAAAATAGTTAAAATCAAAGTTTAATAAGTAAATCATTTTTAATATAGGGTTATACATAAGATAAATTCGATTGTAAATATTCATTAGAAAGCTAAAAGGATTTACTACATGATGGTATTTTATTTGTAATTTTTAGACATCAAATAATTTAATTTATTTATGACACAAAGATGATGCAGTAATTATCTTATTAATGACATATTGACAAAATTGATAATATAAATACCAAAATAAATGTAATTTGAGACTTTTTATGAATTCCACTAATTTTCTACGTTACTATGATATATTAGTATTGATTTAATCAACTTGGTTCGAACATATAATTCTGTTATGACTTTGACAAAAATCATATATCAAATAGTGTCAAAATTGACACAAAATAGTTTTTAAATCAAATATTATATTATTAATTGTTATTTTATTCCTAAAAATCTAAGGTTCGGCCAAATGACTTAGATAAGGATATATATTTTAATAATAAACAATTTGGGGTTCGTTTGGCATGTTATAGTAAGTGTATTAACCATATAGTGAAAGAAAACAAAAAGTCATGGTAAAAGTTAAATTATTTAACTTAGAGTTAAATCTAATTGATAAGGTTAAAATAATACCCTAAACTTGTCTAAATTCTATTGGTTGATAGGATTTCGACCCATACCCACTTTGGCTTCGAAATAAGACCCTTTGGAACCATTATAAACCGATTTTGACTTTAATATAAAATAATATTTTGAGATATTCCTAAGGTGCCCCTCTCCTCCCTTATAAAAGGGCACCTCCTCCCCCTCCTCCTCACACCAATTTGAGCACTCAAGCTCGGCCAACCCCTGCCATTTTCCCTTCTCCACTTCCCTAGAATAATCCTAGAGGTCCTGGTCTTCTCCAAAGACCAATCTTAGTTCCTTAAGTGGAGGATTCAAAAAGGCGTTCCAAAGAAGAGGTAATATCCATTACCGATCTTTTCAATTTCTTTCTTCTTCAACTTCTTCTTCTTTAGTTGTTTCATGATAAAGTAATAACATCAGTATTACTTACATACTGATATGTTATTATAAATATGAAACAACCCTAATTCACCTTCTATCCATCCTACGGAAAAATGAAATCACCGCGCGTGCGTACGTACGGAATACCGTCTCCACGCCGTGGTGTAATCTATTTTCCACCATCACCTTACAAGGATGGGTATAATGGTGTAATCAGTAACTATATATGATTATTATTAATTAATATTGATACTGAAATAATATATATATATACTCCAATACAATTCCACGATCATAGGAACGATATCATCACTCGTGCGTACGTACGGAATACCGTCTCCACGATGTGATGCGACTCGTTCTACATGATCTTCATTTCATAATGATTATATAAATGAATTGAATGAATGAATATGGTATATAATACACTAATACCATTCTGGAAATGAATTATCTATAACCTAAAGATAAGAATAAGAATTTATTCGACAAAACACACATAAGAACAAAAAGTTATAAAGACCCGAGTAACAAGTAACAATGAAATATTACTAACAAGAAGCTAATAATATGACCATATATGATCTCATATCAATATGTATGATTCTGGAATAAGTCAATAACATTATTTAAACCATTATACAGGAGCTTCGGACACGAACAAAGCAAATCGGACCTAAGGTAAGGGAAATATCACAATCTCATTTTTATCCGAGATTGTTTATTCGTAAGTATTTACTAGGGTGTATTTTATCATCCACATACATGTTCCCTCAATATGTAATATTGTTTCCATCCACTTGAAATAGTTTAAATCCAATTTTACCCTTAGGTGAGTTTTTAGTAAAGAATATGAAAGGAATCGTTTGTCGTTTTTCCGTACGAGGTACTTTTTGACTTTTCCGACAAAAGTACGAAGAATGTTTTTTTTAACTTATACGGCATGAATGGATTTTTAAAAAATTACATCAAAGAAGCTTCCTTTACAAGTTTTCAAGTTTATTTTTAATCAACTTCTTTTATTTTAAAGTTGTATGACATGTTATGAAAGGAAAAATATTTTTGAAGAAGAAAGGATATTTTCCTCAAGAATTCAATTCAAGTGTTTTATCAAAATTATTTTCCATCTAAGATAATAAAGGGTTCTGTTTCTATCCATATTTTTACATTGGTTTTACTATGTTGTGATGGAATTATGTTTATGAATTCCTTTATCATATATGAATTGATTTATGATTTCATGATGTTTCAAGAATCCCATTTTTGTTACATGTGTTATGCCATGATGCATGTTTTATGATTATGTGTCACACATAAGAAAGGATTCATTATAAGATGGGTGGGAACTATATCTCCCTCCAATGCATTGGGTAATGATTTTATATCTCATGAGATAGACATGGCTGGAACGGAAGGTTATTTCGGTTCAGTGATACAGGACTGAAACGAGGAGTGAACTCGGTTCAGAAAGGGACTTTGTCCACTAAGATAGTCTTGGCAATGAGTCATGACTAACAAGAAATGATTTTCCATGATTATGTGTGCATGCCACAAAGTTTCAAGTTTTATGTTATGATTTTGGGGATCTCATTTTCACTTCTATGATTTATTCCATGTTAAGATATTATGATCTCTTTTGCAGGTTTTGATTTTCAAAAAGATATGATATGATTTTTATTTCCTTTATTTTCCCTTGCTGAGCATTTGAGCTCACCCTTTTATGTTTTCTTTTCCCCAGGTCAGGAAGATGGATATTAAGTAGAATATGCTAAAAGGGACCCTAGATATGATGAAATAAATGGGAGACACTGTAGAAGATTTATGAACCAGTTGTTTATGTTTCCCAGTTTCTAAAGACACTATACCTATACGGTCCTTTGTGGTTTTGTCATATGTTGTAATAAGTGTGATTCAATTTTGAAGTATTAACAATGTATGTAAAGTGTGGGTCGTTATAGTTGGTATCAGAGGAAAGGTATAGTCAACCTTTGGAAACTAGGATGTGAAAGCCTTAGTAATAACCCTAAGGATAAGTCTAAGCATAGAACACAATTTTAGAAATGGCCTTGAATAACCTAGGATAAGACCTTAAGCATGAAAATTTTATTCTTGAATTATGTGGTTTCCTATTATAATTAGTGTTGCTCACACTATTCTTCTTGGTTTTAGTCAATGGCTGGAACCCGAAGGAACCGTGTTAATGCGGAATGCGATGGGCAATGCAATGATTGTCCCCCTGAGCAACCAAACGATATGGGAGCTGGAATGCAAAATCTTGTAGCCATGCTCACACAACTTTCTCAAGCTATGAATCATGCAGGATTTCTAAACGAACAAAGGAGGGAGCAACATTCTGTTGAATCCTTCATGAGGCAGCGTCCACCATCTTTCAGCGGGTCTACTGATCCATTAGTTGCTGAACAATGGATTAGTACTACTGAAAAGATATTTTCAGTTCTTCAATGTTCTGAGCATGATAAAGTCATCCTAGCAGTGTATCGTTTGGAAGGAGATGCGGATCAATGGTGGAATCTTGTTAAGAATACGAGGCAAAGGGATGAAATTGAGTCTATGGAATGGGACGAGTTCAAGAACTTATTTTTCAATAAGTACTTCCCTCGTATTCTCCGAACAAAGATGGAGAAAGAGTTCCTTGAACTGAAGCAAAGGGATGATGAATCTGTTAGTACCTATGAAGCAAATTTTACAAGACTTGCAAGGTATGCTTCTGGTATTATTATCCAACCTGAGAGTAAGATCGATCGATTCTTTAGTGGCTTAAAACCAAGTCTTCGAAGGGCGTTAGCCATAAGGGACTTCAATAGCTACGAGGAAATCGTTCGATGTGATCTCAAAGTCGAGATGGATATTGGAGTAACCCATCAGTCACATGGGTTTGATAAGAAGAGGAAGATGGAATTCAAAGAAAAATCTAAAGAGCACACGGAAAAGAAGATGAACTTTCCCTTATGCTCAAAGTGTGGAAAGAAACATGGAGGGAGTTGTCTTAAAGGGACAAGTAAATATTTTAAATGTGGAAAGGAAGGTCATCGGGCATTTGAATGCCGTGATAATGGGAAGAAGATGTCTAATGATGCAAACAAAGGAAGGGATACACAGAATGAACCTGCTACACTTCAATGTTTCAAGTGCAAGGAGATGGGGCATTATGCCAATCAATGCCCAAATCCAAGGGTTGATGATGATGGTCGACGTCAACAAACTCTTAAGGCTAAAGACAAAGGAAAGTCACATGCAATTTCTATCAGCGATGTGGAGTACGATAACGATGTGGTGAAAGGTACACTTACCATCCACTCTAAAGTAGCAAATGTTTTATTTGATTCTGGATCCACCCACTCTTTTATTTCTGAAGACTTTTCTAAGGGTATCACCGTACTACCTCAACAATTAGATGTTGAGTTAGCTGTGACAACACCTAATGACACATCAATCGCATCAAAAGTTTATAATTCTTCTCCGATCGAAGTTTGTGGGAAAGTGCTTCCTGCAAATCTTGTGATCCTTCCTTTAGTGGAATTTGATGTGATTCTTGGCATGGATTGGCTTTCTCTACATGGAGCTCATATCAATTGCCAAAGAAGGGAAGTCACATTTCATATTCCAGATCAACCTACGATCGTCTATCAATGCAAGGATGAACATAACCTTCCAGTGGAAATTTCTTCCATCTTATGGGTATTGATTCCACTAAATGAAGGTTATTTATCTCAAATGGTTGGTGAGAAACTCACGATTAAGAATATGCCCATTGTACGGGAGTTTGATGATGTCTTTCCGGAGGAATTGCCGGGTCTTCCACCAAATCGTGAAGTTGAGTTTTCAATAGAACTCGTACCGGGTGCTTTGCCTATTTCAAAGACACCTTATAGAATGGCCCCAATTGAGTTGCAGGAATTGAAGAAGCAACTCCAAGAGAATCTTGATAAGGGATTCATACGCCCTAGTGCGTCACCTTGGGGAGCACCTGTTCTATTTGTTAAGAAGAAAGATGGATCAATGAGACTCTGCATTGATTATCGAGAACTTAACAAGATCACTATCAAGAACAAATATCCTCTCCCACGCATTGATGACTTATTTGACCAACTACGCGGAGCTCAATACTTTTCCAAGATTGATCTTTGTTCAGGGTATCATCAATTAAGGGTCAAAAGGGAGGATATACCAAAGACGGCTTTCCGTACAAGGTATGGACACTATGAATTTATAGTGATGCCATTTGGTCTTACTAATGCCCCTGCTATCTTCATGGATCTAATGAATAGAGTCTTTAGAGACTATCTTGATCAATTTGTGGTAGTCTTTATAGACGATATTCTTGTCTATTCAAAGAGCAAGGAAGAGCATGAAGATCACTTGAGAATTATATTGAAGACCCTGAGAAAAGAGAAGCTTTATGCCAAATTTACCAAGTGTGAATTTTGGCTTCAAAAAGTTGCATTTTTGGGTCATATAATCTCAAAAGAGGGGATATCTGTGGATCCAGCAAAAACAGAGGTTATCGAAAGATGGTCAAGACCAACAACAGTAACTGAGATCCGAAGTTTTCTTGGTTTGGCTGGATATTATCGACGTTTTGTAAAAGATTTTTCACGATTATCTAACCCACTCACCAAGTTGACTCGGAAAGGAGTTAAGTTTGTCTGGACAGAGGAATGTGAAGAGAATTTCAAGGAGTTGAAAAGAAGGTTATCCAGTGCACCTGTGCTCACACTGCCTTGTAGTGGAGAAAGGTTTGTGATCTACAGTGATGCATCCAAGAAGGGATTGGGGTGTGTTCTTATGCAAAATGATATGGTGATAGCTTATGCCTCACGACAGTTGAAAATCCATGAACAAAATTACCCAACACATGATTTGGAGTTGGCTGCGGTAATCTTTGCATTAAAGATTTGGAGGCATTACCTTTATGGTGAAAGGTGTGATATTTATACTGATCATAAAAGTTTAAAGTATATTTTTCACACAAAAGGAGCTGAATATGCGCCAAAGAAGATGGTTGGAACTGATTAAGGATTATGACTGCTCAATCCATTACCACCCTGGGAAATCAAACAAGGTGGCAGATGCATTAAGTCGACAAGACCATGCTAGTTTATCGATGATGAGGATCACAAAAGATCCAATATTTATGGATTTACAAAGGATGGATCTTGGAATTATAATGGAAGGGGAAAAATCTTATCTTTCTCAAATGAATGTTCAACCATCTATACATGTGAAGATTAAAGAGGCACAAAAAGAAGATGTCGAGTTACAAAAGAAGGTGAGAAATGTTCCTGAATTCAACCTTGATTGTGATGGGATAATAAAGTTTAGGAATCGGGTTTGTGTTCCTCCCATCCCCGAATTAAAGAAAGAGCTGCTGGATGAGGCTCATAGTTCTTCATTCTCTATTCATCCTGGAAGCACGAAGATGTATAGGGACCTGAAAGAGTACTTCTGGTGGGATGGCATGAAAAGAGATGTTGCTGAATATGTCTCTCGATGCTTGGTTTGTCAACAAGTTAAAGCTGAGAGACAGAAGTCTAAGGGGATGTTACAACCATTACCCATACCCGAATGGAAATGGGAAAACATCACTATGGACTTTGTCACAGGACTTCCTAAAACATCCAAAGGCAATAATGCTATCTGGGTCATAGTTGATCGTCTTACAAAGTCTGCACACTTCATTGCTATTAGAGAGGATTTCTCTCTAGATCAGCTTTCCAAGATATATGTAAAGGAAGTGGTAAGATTGCATGGAGTACCACTTTCTATTATATCTGATCGAGATCCGAGATTTACCTCGAAGTTCTGGCGAAGTCTTCAGCATACTCTGGATACAGAGTTGAGTTTCAGCACTGCTTATCATCCCCAGACAGACGGTCAGTCTGAGAGAACAATTCAAACCCTAGAAGATATGTTGAGAGCTTGCTCTATGGATTTCAAAGGAGGTTGGGATCAACACCTACCTTTGGTGGAATTTTCTTATAATAATAGCTTTCACTCCAGTATTCAGATGGCTCCTTATGAAGCTCTCTATGGAAAGAAATGCAGGACTCCAACTTGCTGGGATGAAGTTGGGGAAAGAAAGCTATTAGGACCTGATCTCGTTGATGAAATGGCAGAAAAGGTCAGATATATTCAACAACACATAAGAGTAGCTCAGAGTCGACAGAAAAGTTATGACGACAACCGAAGAAAAGACCTAGAGTTTGAAGTGGGTGATAAAGTGTTCTTACGAATATCTCCCTGGAAGAGGGTTATGAGATTTGGAAAGAAGGGGAAGTTGAGCCCTAGATATATCGGTCCTTTTGAAATACTGGATCGTGTTGGGAAGGTAGCTTACCGATTGGCGCTTCCACCGAATCTCTCTCAAGTTCACGATGTGTTCCATGTATCTCTCCTGAGAAAGTACATACCAGATCCTTCACATGTACTCAGCTCAGAAGTTGTACCACTGGAGCAAGATCTTTCTTATGAAGAACAGCCGATAGAGATTCTGGATCGTAGCGAAAAAGTCCTACGAAACAAGACCACTCGCTTGGTGAAATTTTTATGGAGAAACCACCAACTTGAAGAAGCTACATGGGAGCTTGAGGATATGATGAGGGAGAAGTATCCTCATTTGTTTGTTGCAAAGTGACGAATTTCGAGGGCGAAATTCTTTTTAAGGGGGGTAGAATGTAACACCCGAGACTTTTATGTTATATAAATCATCAAAGGAATCTTTTTCTACACAACACTTTCTTGGCTTGCTTTACACGCAATCACGACCTTCCTCGATAGCTTGCGTCGTACGCAATACCGAGTTTCACTAAACAACAATATGCTATTAAAACTAGCCGTTATGAATAGTAATAACCACTTTTTGAAATTTTATAAACTTTATTTTTCAAAATGGACTTCATTTTTGGACTCAGAATATCGAAATTAGCCTAGGGTGAAATTTTGGTATTTTTCTGAAAACTTTCAATTTTTGATGAATAGTGAAACCACTAAGTGGTAGGTTAAAAACTGAATTTTGCATAAAACTTAATTTTACCGCTTCTGTGAATGGAATTTCAAAAATCCGAGAGACACGGTTAATATCAAGGACTAAAATGTGGTTCAATGAGATGAAAATAATTTTTTGGTGAATAGTAACTTTTTACTATTTTTACCGCGGTTAATAGTAAATAGGGTAACTAAGGGTAATTATGATAGTAATATTACCCTAACACATGTCCTAATTCTATTGGACAAGTGTAATTCGACCAAAAACAAACTTAGGAATAAAATATGACCATTTAGGCCCACTTGGATTAGATTAGGACATTTATTATTAATTTATTTAAAGAAGGGTTAAAATAGTTAAAATCAAAGTTTAATAAGTAAATCATTTTTAATATAGGGTTATACATAAGATAAATTCGATTGTAAATATTCATTAGAAAGCTAAAAAGATTTCCTACATGATGGTATTTTATTTGTAATTTTTAGACATCAAATAATTTAATTTATTTATGACACAAAGATGATGCAGTAATTATCTTATTAATGAAATATTGACAAAATTGATAATATAAATACCAAAATAAATGTAATTTGAGACTTTTTATGAATTCCACTAATTTTCTAGGTTACTATGATATATTAGTATTGATTTAATCAACTTGGTTCGAATATATAATTCTGTTATGACTTTGAAAAAAATCATATATCAAATAGTGTCAAAATTGACACAAAATAGTTTTTAAATCAAATATTATATTATTAATTGTTATTTTATTCCTAAAAATCTAAGGTTCGGCCAAATGACTTAGATAAGGATATATATTTTAATAATAAACAATTTGGGGTTCGTTTGGCATGTTATAGTAAGTGTATTAACCATATAGTGAAAGAAAACAAAAAGTCATGGTAAAAGTTAAATTATTTAACTTAGAGTTAAATCTAATTGATAAGGTTAAAATAATACCCTAAACTTGTCTAAATTCTATTGGTTGATAGGATTTCGACCCATACCCACTTTGGCTTCGAAATAAGACCCTTTGGAACCATTATAAACCGATTTTGACTTTAATATAAAATAATATTTTGAGATATTCCTAAGGTGCCCCTCTCCTCCCTTATAAAAGGGCACCTCCTCCCCCTCCTCCTCACACCAATTTGAGCACTCAAGCTCGGCCAAACCCTGCCATTTTCCCTTCTCCACTTCCCTAGAATAATCCTAGAGGTCCTGGTCTTCTCCAAAGACCAATCTTAGTTCCTTAAGTGGAGGATTCAAAAAGGCGTTCCAAAGAAGAGGTAATATCCATTACCGATCTTTTCAATTTCTTTCTTCTTCAACTTCTTCTTCTTTAGTTGTTTCATGATAAAGTAATAACATCAGTATTACTTACATACTGATATGTTATTATAAATATGAAACAACCCTAATTCACCTTCTATCCATCCTACGGAAAAATGAAATCACCGCGCGTGCGTACGTACGGAATACCGTCTCCACGCCGTGGTGTAATCTATTTTCCACCATCACCTTACAAGGATGGGTATAATGGTGTAATCAGTAACTATATATGATTATTATTAAGTAATATTGATACTGAAATAATATATATATATACTCCAATACAATTCCACGATCATAGGAACGATATCATCACTCGTGCGTACGTACGGAATACCGTCTCCACGATGTGATGCGACTCGTTCTACATGATCTTCATTTCATAATGATTATATAAATGAATTGAATGAATTAATATGGTATATAATACACTAATACCATTCTGGAAATGAATTATCTATAACCTAAAGATAAGAATAAGAATTTATTCGACAAAACACACATAAGAACAAAAAGTTATAAAGACCCGAGTAACAAGTAACAATGAAATATTACTAACAAGAAGCTAATAATATGACCATATATGATCTCATATCAATATGTATGATTCTGGAATAAGTCAATAACATTATTTAAACCATTATACAGGAGCTTCGGACACGAACAAAGCAAATCGGACCTAAGGTAAGGGAAATATCACAATCTCATTTTTATCCGAGATTGTTTATTCGTAAGTATTTACTAGGGTGTATTTTATCATCCACATCCATGTTCCCTCAATATGTAATATTGTTTCCATCCACTTGAAATAGTTTAAATCCAATTTTACCCTTAGGTGAGTTTTTAGTAAAGAATATGAAAGGAATCGTTTGTCGTTTTTCCGTACGAGGTACTTTTTGACTTTTCCTACAAAAGTACGAAGAATGTTTTTTTTAACTTATACGGCATGAATGGATTTTTAAAACATTACATCAAAGAAGCTTCCTTTACAAGTTTTCAAGTTTATTTTTAATCAACTTCTTTTATTTTAAAGTTGTATGACATGTTATGAAAGGAAAAATATTTTTGAAGAAGAAAGGATATTTTCCTCAAGAATTCAATTCAAGTGTTTTATCAAAATTATTTTCCATCTAAGATAATAAAGGGTTCTGTTTCTATCCATATTTTTACATTGGTTTGACTATGTTGTGATGGAATTATGTTTATGAATTCCTTTATCATATATGAATTGATTTATGATTTCATGATGTTTCAAGAATCCCATTTTTGTTACATGTGTTATGCCATGATGCATGTTTTATGATTATGTGGCACACATAAGAAAGGATTCATTATAAGATGGGTGGGACCTATATCTCCCTCCAATGCATTGGGTAATGATTTTATATCTCATGAGATAGACATGGCTGGAACGGAAGGTTATTTCGGTTCAGTGATACAGGACTGAAACGAGGAGTGAACTCGGTTCAGAAAGGGACTTTGTCCACTAAGATAGTCTTGGAAATGAGTCATGACTAACAAGAAATGATTTTCCATGATTATGTGTGCATGCCACAAAGTTTCAAGTTTTATGTTATGATTTTGGGGATCTCATTTTCACTTCTATGATTTATTCCATGTTAACATATTATGATCTCTTTTGCAGGTTTTGATTTTCAAAAAGATATGATATGATTTTTATTTCCTTTATTTTCCCTTGCTGAGCATTTGAGCTCACCCTTTTATGTTTTCTTTTCCCCAGGTCAGGAAGATGGATATTAAGTAGAATATGCTAAAAGGGACCCTAGATATGATGAAATAAATGGGAGACACTGTAGAAGATTTATGAACCAGTTGTTTATGTTTCCCAGTTTCTAAAGACACTATACCTATACGGTCCTTTGTGGTTTTGTCATATGTTGTAATAAGTGTGATTCAATTTTGAAGTATTAACAATGTATGTAAAGTGTGGGTCGTTATAGTTGGTATCAGAGGAAAGGTATAGTCAACCTTTGGAAACTAGGATGTGAAAGCCTTAGTAATAACCCTAAGGATTAGTCTAAGCATAGAACACAATTTTAGAAATGGCCTTGAATAACCTAGGATAAGACCTTAAGCATGAAAATTTTATTCTTGAATTATGTGGTTTCCTATTATAATTAGTGTTGCTCACACTATTCTTCTTGGTTTTAGTCAATGGCTGGAACCCGAAGGAACCGTGTTAATGCGGAATGAGATGGGCAATGCAATGATTGTCCCCCTGAGCAACCAAACGATATGGGAGCTGGAATGCAAAATCTTGTAGCCATGCTCACACAACTTTCTCAAGCTATGAATCATGCAGGATTTCCAAACGAACAAAGGAGGGAGCAACATTCTGTTGAATCCTTCATGAGGCAGCGTCCACCATCTTTCAGCGGGTCTACTGATCCATTAGTTGCTGAACAATGGATTAGTACTACTGAAAAGATATTTTCAGTTCTTCAATGTTCTGAGCATGATAAAGTCATCCTAGCAGTGTATCGTTTGGAAGGAGATGCGGATCAATGGTGGAATCTTGTTAAGAATACGAGGCAAAGGGATGAAATTGAGTCTATGGAATGGGACGAGTTCAAGAACTTATTTTTCAATAAGTACTTCCCTCGTATTCTCCGAACAAATATGGAGAAAGAGTTCCTTGAACTGAAGCAAAGGGATGATGAATCTGTTAGTACCTATGAAGCAAATTTTACAAGACTTGCAAGGTATGCTTCTGGTATTATTATCCAACCTGAGAGTAAGATCGATCGATTCTTTAGTGGCTTAAAACCAAGTCTTCGAAGGGCGTTAGCCATAAGGGACTTCAATAGCTACGAGGAAATCGTTCGATGTGCTCTCAAAGTCGAGATGGAGATTGGAGTAACCCATCAGTCACATGGGTTTGATAAGAAGAGGAAGATGGAATTCAAAGAAAAATCTAAAGAGCACACGGAATAGAAGATGAACTTTCCCTTATGCTCAAAGTGTGGAAAGAAACATGGAGGGAGTTGTCTTAAAGGGACAAGTAAATGTTTTAAATGTGGAAAGGAAGGTCATCGGGCATTTGAATGCCGTGATAATGGGAAGAAGATGTCTAATGATGCAAACAAAGGAAGGGATACACAGAATGAACCTGCTACACTTCAATGTTTCAAGTGCAAGGAGATGGGGCATTATGCCAATCAATGCCCAAATCCAAGGGTTGATGATGATGGTCGACGTCAACAAACTCTTAAGGCTAAAGACAAAGGAAAGTCACATGCAATTTCTATCAGCGATGTGGAGTACGATAACGATGTGGTGAAAGGTACACTTACCATCCACTCTAAAGTAGCAAATGTTTTATTTGATTCTGGATCCACCCACTCTTTTATTTCTGAAGACTTTTCTAAGGGTATCACCGTACTACCTCAACAATTAGATGTTGAGTTAGCTGTGACAACACCTAATGGCACATCAATCGCATCAAAAGTTTATAATTCTTCTCCGATCGAAGTTTGTGGGAAAGTGCTTCCTGCAAATCTTGTGATCCTTCCTTTAGTGGAATTTGATGTGATTCTTGGCATGGATTGTCTTTCTCTACATGGAGCTCATATCAATTGCCAAAGAAGGGAAGTCACATTTCATATTCCAGATCAACCTACGATCGTCTATCAATGCAAGGATGAACATAACCTTCCAGTGGAAATTTCTTCCATCTTATGGGTATTGATTCCACTAAATGAAGGTTATTTATCTCAAATGGTTGGTGAGAAACTCACGATTAAGAATATGCCCATTGTACGGGAGTTTGATGATGTCTTTCCGGAGGAATTTCCGGGTCTTCCACCAAATCGTGAAGTTGAGTTTTCAATAGAACTCGTACCGGGTGCTTTGCCTATTTCAAAGACACCTTATAGAATGGCCCCAATTGAGTTGCAGGAATTGAAGAAGCAACTCCAAGAGAATCTTGATAAGGGATTCATACGCCCTAGTGCGTCACCTTGGGGAGCACCTGTTCTATTTGTTAAGAAGAAAGATGGATCAATGAGACTCTGCATTGATTATCGAGAACTTAACAAGATCACTATCAAGAACAAATATCCTCTCCCACGCATTGATGACTTATTTGACCAACTACGCGGAGCTCAATACTTTTCCAAGATTGATCTTCGTTCAGGGTATCATCAATTAAGGGTCAAAAGGGAGGATATACCAAAGACGGCTTTCCGTACAAGGTATGGACACTATGAATTTATAGTGATGCCATTTGGTCTTACTAATGCCCCTGCTATCTTCATGGATCTAATGAATAGAGTCTTTAGAGACTATCTTGATCAATTTGTGGTAGTCTTTATAGACGATATTCTTGTCTATTCAAAGAGCAAGGAAGAGCATGAAGATCACTTGAGAATTATATTGAAGACCCTGAGAAAAGAGAAGCTTTATGCCAAATTTACCAAGTGTGAATTTTGGCTTCAAAAAGTTGCATTTTTGGGTCATATAATCTCAAAAGAGAGGATATCTGTGGATCCAGCAAAAACAGAGGTTATCGAAAGATGGTCAAGACCAACAACAGTAACTGAGATCCGAAGTTTTCTTGGTTTGGCTGGATATTATCGACGTTTTGTAAAAGATTTTTCACGATTATCTAACCCACTCACCAAGTTGACTCGGAAAGGAGTTAAGTTTGTCTGGACAGAGGAATGTGAAGAGAATTTCAAGGAGTTGAAAAGAAGGTTATCCAGTGCACCTGTGCTCACACTGCCTTGTAGTGGAGAAAGGTTTGTGATCTACAGTGATGCATCCAAGAAGGGATTGGGGTGTGTTCTTATGCAAAATGATATGGTGATAGCTTATGCCTCACGACAGTTGAAAATCCATGAACAAAATTACCCAACACATGATTTGGAGTTGGCTGCGGTAATCTTTGCATTAAAGATTTGGAGGCATTACCTTTATGGTGAAAGGTGTGATATTTATACTGATCATAAAAGTTTAAAGTATATTTTCACACAAAAGGAGCTGAATATGCGCCAAAGAAGATGGTTGGAACTGATTAAGGATTATGACTGCTCAATCCATTACCACCCTGGGAAAGCAAACAAGGTGGCAGATGCATTAAGTCGACAAGACCATGCTAGTTTATCCATGATGAGGATCACAAAAGATCCAATATTTATGGATTTACAAAGGATGGATCTTGGAATTATAATGGAAGGGGAAAAATCTTATCTTTCTCAAATGAATGTTCAACCATCTATACATGTGAAGATTAAAGAGGCACAGAAAGAAGATGTCGAGTTACAAAAGAAGGTGAGAAATGTTCCTGAATTCAACCTTGATTGTGATGGGATAATAAAGTTCAGGAATCGGGTTTGTGTTCCTCCCATCCCCGAATTAAAGAAAGAGCTCCTGGATGAGGCTCATAGTTCTTCATTCTCTATTCATCCTGGAAGCACGAAGATGTATAGGGACCTGAAAGAGTACTTCTGGTGGGATGGCATGAAAAGAGATGTTTCTGAATATGTCTCTCGATGCTTGGTTTGTCAACAAGTTAAAGCTGAGAGACAGAAGTCTAAGGGGATGTTACAACCATTACCCATACCCGAATGGAAATGGGAAAACATCACTATGGACTTTGTCACAGGACTTCCTAAAACATCCAAAGGCAATAATGCTATCTGGGTCATAGTTGATCGTCTTACAAAGTCTGCACACTTCATTGCTATTAGAGAGGATTTCTCTCTAGATCAGCTTGCCAAGATATATGTAAAGGAAGTGGTAAGATTGCATGGAGTACCACTTTCTATTATATCTGATCGAGATCCGAGATTTACCTCGAAGTTCTGGCGAAGTCTTCAGCATACTCTGGATACAGAGTTGAGTTTCAGCACTGCTTATCATCCCCAGACAGACGGTCAGTCTGAGAGAACAATTCAAACCCTAGAAGATATGTTGAGAGCTTGATCTATGGATTTCAAAGGAGGTTGGGATCAACACCTACCTTTGGTGGAATTTTCTTATAATAATAGCTTTCACTCCAGTATTTAGATGGCTCCTTATGAAGCTCTCTATGGAAAGAAATGCAGGACTCCAACTTGCTGGGATGAAGTTGGGGAAAGAAAGCTATTAGGACCTGATCTCGTTGATGAAATGGCAGAAAAGGTCAGATATATTCAACAACACATAAGAGCAGCTCAGAGTCGACAGAAAAGTTATGACGACAACCGAAGAAAAGACCTAGAGTTTGAAGTGGGTGATAAAGTGTTCTTACGAATATCTCCCTGGAAGAGGGTTATGAGATTTGGAAAGAAGGGGAAGTTGAGCCCTAGATATATCGGTCCTTTTGAAATACTGGATCGTGTTGGGAAGGTAGCTTACCGATTGGCGCTTCCACCGAATCTCTCTCAAGTTCACGATGTGTTCCATGTATCTCTCCTGAGAAAGTACATACCAGATCCTTCACATGTACTCAGCTCAGAAGTTGTACCACTGGAGCAAGATCTTTCTTATGAAGAACAGCCGATAGAGATTCTGGATCGTAGCGAAAAAGTCCTACGAAACAAGACCACTCGCTTGGTGAAATTTTTATGGAGAAACCACCAACTTGAAGAAGCTACATGGGAGCTTGAGGATATGATGAGGGAGAAGTATCCTCATTTGTTTGTTGCAAAGTGACGAATTTCGAGGGCGAAATTCTTTTTAAGGGGGGTAGAATGTAACACCCGAGACTTTTATGTTATATAAATCATCAAAGGAATCTTTTTCTACACAACACTTTCTTGGCTTGCTTTACACGCAATCGCGACCTTCCTCGATAGCTTGCGTCGTACGCAATACCGAGTTTCACTAAACAACAATATGCTATTAAAACTAGCCGTTATGAATAGTAATAACCACTTTTTGAAATTTTATAAACTTTATTTTTCAAAATGGACTTCATTTTTGGACTCAGAATATCGAAATTAGCCTAGGGTGAAATTTTGGTATTTTTCTGAAAACTTTCAATTTTTGATGAATAGTGAAACCACTAAGTGGTAGGTTAAAAACTGAATTTTGCATAAAACTTAATTTTACCGCTTCTGTGAATGGAATTTCAAAAATCCGAGAGACACGGTTAATATCAAGGACTAAAATGTGGTTCAATGAGATGAAAATAATTTTTTGGTGAATACTAACTTTTTACTATTTTTACCGCGGTTAATAGTAAATAGGGTAACTAAGGGTAATTATGATATTAATATTACCCTAAAACATGTCCTAATTCTATTGGACAAGTGTAATTCGACCAAAAACAAACTTAGGAATAAAATATGACCATTTAGGCCCACTTGGATTAGATTAGGACATTTATTATTAATTTATTTAAAGAAGGGTTAAAATAGTTAAAATCAAAGTTTAATAAGTAAATCATTTTTAATATAGGGTTATACATAAGATAAATTCGATTGTAAATATTCATTAGAAAGATAAAAAGATTTCCTACATGATGGTATTTTATTTGTAATTTTTAGACATCAAATAATTTAATTTATTTATGACACAAAGATGATGCAGTAATTATCTTATTAATGAAATATTGACAAAATTGATAATATAAATACCAAAATAAATGTAATTTGAGACTTTTTATGAATTCCACTAATTTTCTAGGTTACTATGATATATTAGTATTGATTTAATCAACTTGGTTCGAACATATAATTCTGTTATGACTTTGAAAAAAATCATATATCAAATAGTGTCAAAATTGACACAAAATAGTTTTTAAATAAAATATTATATTATTAATTGTTATTTTATTCCTAAAAATCTAAGGTTCGGCCAAATGACTTAGATAAGGATATATATTTTAATAATAAACAATTTGGGGTTCGTTTGGCATGTTATAGTAAGTGTATTAACCATATAGTGAAAGAAAACAAAAAGTCATGGTAAAAGTTAAATTATTTAACTTAGAGTTAAATCTAATTGATAAGGTTAAAATAATACCCTAAACTTGTCTAAATTCTATTGGTTGATAGGATTTCGACCCATCCCCACTTTGGCTTCGAAATAAGACCCTTTGGAACCATTATAAACCGATTTTGACTTTAATATAAAATAATATTTTGAGATATTCCTAAGGTGCCCCTCTCCTCCCTTATAAAAGGGCACCTCCTCCCCCTCCTCCTCACACCAATTTGAGCACTCAAGCTCGGCCAACCCCTGCCATTTTCCCTTCTCCACTTCCCTAGAATAATCCTAGAGGTCCTGGTCTTCTCCAAAGACCAATCTTAGTTCCTTAAGTGGAGGATTCAAAAAGGCGTTCCAAAGAAGAGGTAATATCCATTACCGATCTTTTCAATTTCTTTCTTCTTCAACTTCTTCTTCTTTAGTTGTTTCATGATAAAGTAATAACATCAGTATTACTTACATACTGATATGTTATTATAAATATGAAACAACCCTAATTCACCTTCTATCCATCCTACGGAAAAATGAAATCACCGCGCGTGCGTACGTACGGAATACCGTCTCCACGCCGTGGTGTAATCTATTTTCCACCATCACCTTACAAGGATGGGTATAATGGTGTAATCAGTAACTATATATGATTATTATTAAGTAATATTGATACTGAAATAATATATATATATACTCCAATACAATTCCACGATCATAGGAACGATATCATCACTCGTGCGTACGTACGGAATACCGTCTCCACGATGTGATGCGACTCGTTCTACATGATCTTCATTTCATAATGATTATATAAATGAATTGAATGAATGAATATGGTATATAATACACTAATACCATTCTGGAAATGAATTATCTATAACCTAAAGATAAGAATAAGAATTTATTCGACAAAACACACATAAGAACAAAAAGTTATAAAGACCCGAGTAACAAGTAACAATGAAATATTACTAACAAGAAGCTAATAATATGACCATATATGATCTCATATCAATATGTATGATTCTGGAATAAGTCAATAACATTATTTAAACCATTATACAGGAGCTTCGGACACGAACAAAGCAAATCGGACCTAAGGTAAGGGAAATATCACAATCTCATTTTTATCCGAGATTGTTTATTCGTAAGTATTTACTAGGGTGTATTTTATCATCCACATACATGTTCCCTCAATATGTAATATTGTTTCCATCCACTTGAAATAGTTTAAATCCAATTTTACCCTTAGGTGAGTTTTTAGTAAAGAATATGAAAGGAATCATTTGTCGTTTTTCCGTACGAGGTACTTTTTGACTTTTCCGACAAAAGTACGAAGAATGTTTTTTTTAACTTATACGGCATGAATGGATTTTTAAAACATTACATCAAAGAAGCTTCCTTTACAAGTTTTCAAGTTTATTTTTAATCAACTTCTTTTATTTTAAAGTTGTATGACATGTTATGAAAGGAAAAATATTTTTGAAGAAGAAAGGATATTTTCCTCAAGAATTCAATTCAAGTGTTTTATCAAAATTATTTTCCATCTAAGATAATAAAGGGTTCTGTTTCTATCCATATTTTTACATTGGTTTGACTATGTTGTGATGGAATTATGTTTATGAATTCCTTTATCATATATGAATTGATTTATGATTTCATGATGTTTCAAGAATCCCATTTTTGTTACATGTGTTATGCCATGATGCATGTTTTATGATTATGTGGCACACATAAGAAAGGATTCATTATAAGATGGGTGGGACCTATATCTCCCTCCAATGCATTGGGTAATGATTTTATATCTCATGAGATAGACATGGCTGGAACGGAAGGTTATTTCGGTTCAGTGATACAGGACTGAAACGAGGAGTGAACTCGGTTCAGAAAGGGACTTTGTCCACTAAGATAGTCTTGGCAATGAGTCATGACTAACAAGAAATGATTTTCCATGATTATGTGTGCATGCCACAAAGTTTCAAGTTTTATGTTATGATTTTGGGGATCTCATTTTCACTTCTATGATTTATTCCATGTTAACATATTATGATCTCTTTTGCAGGTTTTGATTTTCAAAAAGATATGATATGATTTTTATTTCCTTTATTTTCCCTTGCTGAGCATTTGAGCTCACCCTTTTATGTTTTCTTTTCCCCAGGTCAGGAAGATGGATATTAAGTAGAATATGCTAAAAGGGACCCTAGATATGATGAAATAAATGGGAGACACTGTAGAAGATTTATGAACCAGTTGTTTATGTTTCCCAGTTTCTAAAGACACTATACCTATACGGTCCTTTGTGGTTTTGTCATATGTTGTAATAAGTGTGATTCAATTTTGAAGTATTAACAATGTATGTAAAGTGTGGGTCGTTATAGGTAGCTACTAGTTTAAGGTCGTAGAGATTAGAACAAAGGGGTATATTCTAGTTTAAGGTTGTAGAGATTGGATCAAAGGGTTTGGGAATCCTAAGGAGGTTTGTGTTGCATGTAATAGTGATAACACGAAATGAATGGAGGAAAAAAATAGATCCTATGCCACATAAAACTCAACAAACCATACCCTAGTTGACTTCATGATATTGGGGGAGGAAAGAACCAATAATTAGTCGATGAAGGGGATGGACCCAGAAAATTATATCTGAGTGTCACTAAATATCCCATAGGTAATGGTAATTAAGCCACACATAGTTATGGAACACAAAATTGTAGAAGACTAATGCCGGTGGGGAAATTCTCTCAAACGAGGATGCAATGAAAAAGAGAAAGGGGAATTGTCTTGTTGAAACACTAAGGGTGAATAAAACCATGTGAATATGGGGATAAGGAGGATTGATGAAAATTATTTAAGGATATAATTCTAGGAAAAAAAGTAGGTACTTTGAGGATGTTCGGGTGGTTCTAAAGAGTTAAAACCCGATGTTAAGAAGTCATGGAGGCTCTGCATGAAAGAAAAACTATCCTAAAACCAGTTGAAAAGAATTTTAAGGTAATAAGTTTTGGACTAGGGGTAATCCCTAACATAGGTTGGTCCTAAGGTTGGGCCTAAAGAAATTAGGTCTAGGAATCACTAAGTATCCCATGTAAATAAGAATCAAGACACACATTGTTCTATGACATGACACAGTAGAAGACCGACACCAGAGGGGTGGTGTCCTCTCTGATGAGGACACTGAATCATATATTATTTAAGATACGAGGCACCCCAAATTTATACAAGGAAAGGATACAATTTAACATTGTGTACCGAGGATGTTGGTTTGGTCATCCCATACTTTTCATATGAGGCATCTCGGTTTTATATGGGGTAAGGATACAATTTAACTTCATGCACTGAGAATGAGTGTGGGGCTTACTCATTAAGCTCCCCATTCTTCTTCCTAATGTTGAGTTATAAGGGAATTTCTACCCACTAATGGGTTAAGGAATATTATTGGGGGATTACACCTGAGGAGGAGGCCCAATGGAATTTGGTAGTGATAGTGCCATAGGTAATGGGTGGTTTTGTGATGATTTCATGGATGGTCTTAAAGACAGAAGGTCTAGGAATCACTATGCATAATGGGAATGGGATTTAAGAAACAAATATTTCTAGAGATGTGGTATGGTAGAAGACCAATACCAAAAATAGGTAGGGATATCCACTCTAATGAGGATGAGACATATGTTTTATAGTTTAGATGTCGTACAAAAGGATATTTTCTACAAAGTTTAAGGTCATGCAGCTAAGGACATGGGGAATTTGGAAAATAGTTTATAAGTCATGATTCTTGGACTAGGGTAGTGTTTGCTTCAAGGATGTTTTAATAGAATGAGAGAGGTAAAATCCACCATGAAGGACATTGATGCATCCCACCATTATACTATGGTGGTAGCAGTTTAAGGCCACATATATTTTACCATGGAACCTAATTTAAGGTCATATAGTTTGAAATAATTGAAAAATAGTTTAAGGTCATAATTCTTAGACCATGGTACTTCACACAATGTACTAATTGAGAAACTTAAAATTGGTGGGAGGTATGATATGCTCTCTGTCCATGGTGATTAAATATTATCCTCTATTAGAATATACCTTATGGATAATATAAGTTGCTTCCCACTTGGGCTTCAACTTTGGAGGTTTTTTTGAGTATTATTATCATAATAAGATCTAGTACAATGCCTCCCTAGAGGAAGGAGTGGAGGAAAACCTTATCATTGAACACTCTCGTTATCCTATTCAGGTACCTCTCTAAGTTATGCAAGCCTGAAGACTATTTTTCTTGAGGGATTCCAAATCATATAGGTGGAATTATTCCATTCTATCTGGTATCGTTTAGTCATAAAAATCCATTTAGAGAGACAAAAAAATAAACCTAAATGGGTAATGCTGCCTTTTTTATATATACCGGGGAGTATGGGCTTTCCTGGGTGGAATTTGAAGTTGTCATCTGATAGGCCTAGAGGGATTTAATGATCTTATTGGGAAAACTCATTTTGTGTTGGACCACCATTTTATACAAGGTATTACAGAATGAATTATTGAACACGTTAATCTACCCATTTTCCTACTCATAGTAGTGAGAAGTATGGTTGGAACAAATATTGCATGTGTTATACAATTTATTCAACTTAGAAGCCCAAAAGTTGGTGTCATTGTCTATGATAATAGTGTGAAGAACTCAAAATTTATGGTTATGTGATATATCAAAAACTCAACACCTAAAAAAGCTTTGAACTCCTTGAGGGGAACCACTTATGACTATTTGTAAATGAAGTCTATTATAGTCAAAATGAACTTACACTATTGAGTTTTTGCTAGAGGGTAGGCTCCCACAACTTCAAGTACATATACTATAAAGTGAAATGAGTGCATGGTAATGTGGAGAAGCTCTGATGGTTTATTCAAAAAGTTAGCATGGTTATGACACACATGAAACCTCTTCGAAAATCTAATGCAGTCATGAACCATGGTAGTCTAAACGTAGTCCGATCTCCATATTTGGTGGGAGAACTTTAATCCTGTTTGATGGGTTCCACATGATCCAACATGTACCTACTTCATGAATTTAAATATCTCATTTACTTAGACGAAATAGAGGATAATTACATTGAAACCACTCCTTTATAGTGTTTTATTAAGGTTAGGACCACTTTGGATGGTAAATTATGCTGCACGCTGGCATATTTTCTCATGCTTGGTTTGGTCAGGTGGAAGAATTCCATGCTGGAGATACTCAACAAAGGGAGTCATACAATTGGGTGTTTCCTTAGATTTAGGAGGATTTGAAGATCTTAGAATAGAATTACCAGTATCCAGATAGCATATCTGTCCGTCTTCATCATTTGAGGTGGTGGGAGCGATGACCCTATAGTGTTCCACATGAATGACCAGGTCATCATGGTCAGGTTATGAGATTGATAAATCCAATATTTCCAATGAATCATCTCGACCATTTTGTGACCGTGGAATGCGAGTCACCTTTGTCTAGGAAGGTAAATGGTCCATCAACTAATGGGTATGTTCTAGAAATGGAATAAGCTCCTTTTTTTTCTGACGATGTAGTCACCCTTGATTTGTTTGATGACTAGATCAGAGTCTCCCTTCACATGTAAATATGGGACATTAATCTCAAGGGATAAATATAGACTACTAATAAGGGCCTGTCACTCCACATTATTGTTGGTTCATTTTATGAAAACAGTAAAGAGTACAGTAATATGGCATGTTCCAGAGTGATGAAGGCGATCCCCAAGCCTACCCTATTAAGCTTGGAGCTATTGATCCTTATACTGGTCAGACTCTAGGAGGAACCACTGAAATACATATTCCAATATGTTAAAACTTGATCCACTAAGAAAATATATTTATCTGGAAAATAAATATCCAAGGGCAGTTCTTCATGGGTTGGATGTGCAACCCTGAATTCTTTTAACACCTTGACTTTGACCACATCTTATAGGAAAAACATGATTTAAAACTACTCTAGGATCAATGACCAGCGTGCCAACCATCCTATTAGTATGGGGTGATTGAGGATATACTTTATCAGGTCTACATGAGATACTAGCTGTATCGCATGGTGATACACATAATTTCACAACTACTGCACTGTAAAGACCAGCATGAGATAACTCTTCTCAATGGGTTAGTATCTAGTCTTTATGTTAAAGATCATGTAACTGAGATAATATAGGCTATTTTCCATACCATTTTTATTTTTATAGGCTAGAAGGGCACCGATGGACTATTCTAGATCATTCATGTAGAGTATTAAAGGATTTAATAAGATGGGTGACATTAGAACCACACATTCTAGTATATACTTCTTAATATAATCAAAGGTATACTTTTAGTCCTCATACCACTGGTAAATGGTTCCTTTTTTCATTAGTCTCTATATGGGTTTACACTTGTTCTTCATATTTTCAATAAATCGGTGTATGTAGGCCAAACAACCTTAGATGACTTGAAAATATTAGAAATTGATCAGGGGTATAATTTGAATTATATCGTTTATTTTCATTGGATTGATCTTGATGCCTCTATATATTACAACAAATTTGAGAAATTTTCCAGAGGTAACTCTGAATGCGCACTTCATGGGGTTCATCTTCTAGTGTCGGAGTAGAGAAATCCAAACACTTTCTCAAGATCTTTGAGATGGTCCTGATACCGGAGGGATTTTACCACCTTACCATCCACATAACATCCCATTAATATCCTGATAATTGTCTTAAAGATGTTGTGCATGGACCACTGGTAAGTGGCTCCAGTATTCTTCAAGATTAATGGCATCATATGTGGGAATAAAGTTTCTTGGGGTACTTTAAAGGTGGTGGAATCCTATTCCTTTGGGGACATCTAGATCTGATTGTAGCTGAAGTATCTATCCATGTAGGAGAGGGACTAAAAGCCAACTATAGTATCAATTAACTACTCTGTCACCAAAAGAAGAAACTATTCCTTTATAAAATGGTGGTTGAGGTCATGAAAGTTGATGTAGACTCTGATATACCCATTCTTATTCCTTTTCGGGATAATATTGAATAGCCACCTGGGGTATTGGACCTCTATAAAAAGTTGTATTTAATAATCTTGCCGATTTCGGCCTCAACCATAGAACTGTGAGAGTGTTGAATCTTTCTTGGAGGTTTTTTAATCCATGATGATCCATTGGGAGACCAAGATGATGAATAGAAACCTGAGGTTCTATCCCTGTAATCTCATTATATCTCCAAAAGAATATGTTGTGATGTTATTTTAGGAAGACCACATATTGTAGATAATACCTTGAATACATGGCTTCAATGATTAGTTTTAGCCTTGTAACTTCTTAAATACCAAGGTTCGTATGGGTTAACTCATCAATAGTGTGGGAGACACCCTTTTGAAATAAATGAGGGGAATTCTACAAATCCTATTTGTCATTTGAGATAGGGGGATCAAAAGGAAGAGGAAACTGTTCTAAGAAAGCTGGTATAATGAGAGAACTAGTGTCTTCCTTAGATGATACAAAATCCTCACCAAGGGGTTCCCACTCTACTGAGACTATGGAGATAGAAGATGTTGAGCCAATTTTGTTCAATTATTAGATGTGAGGTACACTCTTGTTACCGAAGAAATGATGATGAGTCAACCTTCATTGAGTTATCCCTTCTTTGTGGAACATGTGGGAATGTCATGGATCAGTGGCCATGGGGTGAACTTCTTAGTACTTCATAGGAGTAGGGTCTTTCAGTATTAGCTTGTCCTGTTCATTGTAGGATTATGAGGTAATCATTGAGCACTATTTTTTCTTGGAGATAACAAAACAACCTATAGGACAAACATCATATACTATAACCAATTAATTGGGAGGAAAAATTCGTCTTTCAAGTCTAACCATTGATCAACTTCAGTGGTCATTAGATCATTAGAGGCATTGACACACTTGACCCTATCGGTCTGAAACTATTTTCCCTCCATTTGTAGTAACCAACATATAGATACCAGGACTCACAAGATTAAAAGAGGTAAAAATTCCTTAGAGTACCCCCAATCAGCCATCAATGGAGTATCTAAGTCACTGGTGGTATATAGAGGGGACTACTATATGTAAATGAAGCTACGATATTCCCAGTTTCATGTTGTAGGCAGTATCCTTAGTGACTATCGTAAATTTAGTTCTTGATACCAGAACCCAAAATTGAGTATTCAATTGAATGTTTCCATGTGTTTTCGGCTCAATCTTATCAAACACCTAAATTTTTAGGTTAAAGGGACTCAGATATTATTCTATAATTCATAGATTATGGAGAATATGGGTTAGAATGAGGTTAATCCCAGAGCAAGTCTCCACTAGGATGTAATGGATTTCCATTCCATTAAACTAATATATGATATAGAGTGGGAGTATGTGTCCATGAATGGTGTCACCCTTGTCTTATCCAGAAAATGAGGTAATGGCACAACATTCCTCTTACTTGGCCACCTATGTGTAGTATACTTCAATAGAAGCTACCTTAGCCTCAAACTAAATTGGTATTTTCAAGGATTTAGAAAGGGCCTCATACATTTCCTTTGAAAAGTGGAGTGCCTCAAGAATCAAATGCCTCATGGGTATGATGGTGAGGTGCTTTAGTACATTATACTTTCATGCCAGGGGTAATTTTTTTTTTCTGTAGAGGGTATTTTCTTGGTAAGGGGAACAAAATATTCTATTGGATGAAGCACTAGGTACTAGATAGCTTTTTTGATATTCAGTTGTTGGTTAGCTTGATTTTTTTGAACAATTGATGGATGGGTGCTGGTTAGATGAGGTCGGGTCCTACCTAGATGTGGCTGATCACGGTGTGCTTGTGGATGAGTTGTATGGTCAATTAATATAGTTGGTTGTGGAGGTGTACTTGAGGGCGTGGATGGGGAGGGATGTGCTTATTGATTCATGTGAAACGATTTCTTCATAGTCTCAGTAGCATGAAAAACCTCATGTTAAGTGCTAACATGAGTGTTATTTGTATTGGCGTGTCCTCTACCTATCCTATGATGCTGTCAACTAGAGTCTCTTAAGATTTCTGTATAAAATTCCTCACTACCAGGTGTTGTGAAGTGGTCCTTTAGTTCAAAATAATACACATAGGTGTATTATTTCTCATCATCAGTTGAATATTATAGGGATGGTCATACCATGGATGAATCTCCAAATTTAAGAGGCATGAAATTTACAAGAGTTTGAGTAGGTTTTAACATCGGTGGAGGACTCTGATTTCCCTTATGCCATTGATGTATATTATTTTGAGAATTCGGAGGCTGTGATACAAATGTAGAGGCAAAAATCAGAGGTGTCATGATAAATATAGAAGGTTCTTTTTTTTTTCTCAATTTGGAACATATGATACCATTGGCACCAACAACTATCTTAGGAGATAACTAGTCATCATACTTATGCATCCCATGGATGGGAAACAGTTATCATTTGTTGGAGTATTCACTATCATAGTTGGGGTCAATGGAGACATGTGTTACCTATGCTGAAACATCACCCAAATTTATTAAACCATGATCTACTTGGTCTTGGAGCTAGAATTTGAATACAAATCATTATTTGATAGTGTTACCATGGATCCTATGATATGGGAAATAGCTGGTGTGACTAGTGAGTCTGGCCTCATGGGGTTTCATACATTTTAGAAACTTTAGGATTCTCTTTTCTAGGGCACAAATGAAATATCCTAGGACCTTCACATCTTTAAATAAATAAGTATTGTTCTTCATTTCTGTGAAAGGAATCCTAAGATCCTAGCCTTGATGAGGGGCCAACGCCACATTCTCTCATCAAGGTGGATATGCAGGGTGGGGCTACACTCAGTGAGAATAATATGGTAAAGGGTCCATAGGTGTACCAAATATGGGACCTCTACATGCACAACGATGGTTGTATTTTCTTTTACATAACTTCTCATAGGATATGAAAGGGTAAATGGGTGTGAATATTGTTTATTCTACATCAAGGATTCTTTCAAATCTAGAGATTTTTTTTCAAAAAAAACCTAAAATCCACCCAAGAAGTTTAGGGAGATGAGGGTAGGGAGTAGCTCATTTATGATGTTCTACATGCACATCATAAGTAGTTGTTCTTGGGAAAATGACATATCAAGTGAGTTTGTGAATCCCTTCCATTGGGAATCAAATTCTGAAACTCACTCATTGGTCCTATTATTACATTTCAAGAGGTTGGAAATGGTTTTATTGTACGAGGTGGAGCTGAAATAGTAGAGTAATTATCTATGGAGGTCATCCCAACCAAAAACAAACCCTATAGGCATCTTGCCCTACTAGATGAATGTAGGTCCTTCCAAAGTCTAGAAAAGCATCATAGCTTGATAACTTCCTACCATTTTGGAGTCTCCAACATTGTAAATCACCTTGATTTGAAGTAATAACGATGCTATATAGGGTCACCCATCCCATTAAATGGGGTGAATCTAGGTTTACCAAACTCTAGGGGTGCTCGAACATGGACCACCCATGCTGGTTATTACTTTACTTCTGGAAGAATAGCCACATGTCGTGTTTCTAGATCCTCAAAACGGGTTATGAGAGTAGTGATCAAGTCATATTGGTGAGTATTTATAGACACAAATTCATTAAAGATCTCATAAACTCAAGTATAAACTTGACCATGATCCTAAGGAGGATAATCACGCTATTCAGGTGGGGTGGGTAACTCATTCTCAGACATTTTCCATAGCCCCTAGCTCCTACCTTGATTGAGGGCATTTGGACACCAATTTCAAAATTGGGGAATCTGATTGAGGAGGATTGGGTGCCCCAATAGAGAAGAGATGATTTTTATTATGATGCTATTAGGGTCTAGGCGCTGCTCAATAATGAGCTTAGTGGTGAGTCTTTTATATTCCTCGAGCTCCTGAAGCAAGGACACTATCCTTAGAACCGAATCTACTTTGGAACAACCTCATATGGTTTGGCAGGATCAACATGTACATTAACTTTTTCAATGTACCAACTATAAGGCAATAACATCTCATTGGGGGGACTTCTGAGGAATTGTGCCTATATCTACAGATGAGTATAGACACTTGCTAAGGGGTCTTCCTAGTACCGTGTCACCCCTTGAGGTAGGTTTTCCCTATCAAACCCTCCTTTGATGGCCCTGTTCCTATGATCCTCTAATGGGTCGATGGTGACCACATTCACTATGGAGGTAATTAGGGAGGAACCTTTATTTTTGGCAGATGGTCTAGGTTTAAGGTATCATCATTGCCATATGATAGGGCCGAAATGGAGGGAAGTATGATACCCCCGCCTCTGATCTGTATGCATCGAGACACCTCTTCAATATAAGGTATGAGAAATTTGAGCTTATCAAACTCCCCAAAACTTAATTTTGAACCTCATATTCATTTTAACCTTTAGATAAAAGTTCTAATAATTTTTTTAGTTTGATTTCCAAGTGGAGACATAGAGAACCACAAGCCTATGGATAGAATGAATATACTTGAGATTGAACATAACTCTAATAAAATGCTATTAAGTGATGAGTTAAATGAATATCTAGTGAAGTGGATCATAACTAACATGGATATTAATGAATGGTTAAATTATTTCATTGAAATAGAAAATTATCCTTGAATTGAAAGTATGTATAAGGCATGACTAAAACACTTTATTTTTGGATGAGTTTCTTTCTTATTTTTAATTCTTAGGTATAAATTCATGTTTATGATAATTTTGAAATTAATGAATTCCTTGTCAAAGTGTGGATCTTTTTTTATCATAATTTTGATATTTTTCTTGGGAACAAACAAACATTAAAGTATAGGTGAGTTTGATGAGATGAAAATTTTCCAACTGTTTGGTCACTAATTAAGTTCTTTTACTGATCAAATATTTAACCATTAAAGATTTTTTCAATGATTTTTTATAATAATTATAGTGATATAAATAATTTTTTGAATTTAAAGAATTTTTAAGGAAAGTGACAAAATTACACCATAACCTAGGAAACCATGGTATAATTATAGTGCTATAAAGAATTTGTTTTTAAATGATTTTTTTGTTTTTATTTTATTTTTTAGTGCTAAAATTTCTTAGAACTTTATATGGGATCCCAATTTCTTATTTTACTATAGTTTCAGAGGAATTATATGAATTCCTTTTAAGTTGTATCCTTGAGGTGTTCTTTTAAATAATGGAAAATTTATAAAAATTAAAGTTTACCATTACAATTCCCTTTTTTATAATTCTATTCCATCTAAATTTTGTTCCATTTACAAGACCTTTCCAAGTTCTAAAACTAAAATTCCCTTAAAATCAGTATAAAAACTCACTTAGTAATCATATATGTTCAATAAATTCAAAATTAGTGATATATTAAATAGTAACATGCCATTTTCTAGCAGGTTAAACAACATTTAATGTTGGATTTTTTAATCTAAAAACACAATAAAAATTAAAATTATAAAATAATTTTTTTTTGAATCATAATGATTTTAGTACTACTCCCACACACTAAAACTTTTACTACCCATTTTTTATTCAAGAATGAACTTATAATCTTTGAATGTAGAATTTGATTTTTTAATAAACAAGATATGAGAGAAAGGAATAATACAACCTGAATTGTTTGCAGTGGTAACCTTGAGTTAAGATCCTACCTGATACCCATTTAGAACCTACAAATAAAATATAAATCATGGGAAAATTATTGAAAGAAAAAAACGGAAATTAAAATATAAAGGGAAAAGAATAAATATTAGTTTATTCCATAAGTGGGCCCTAAGTTTAGTCTACCCCTAAAAAGGCAGTTCTAGTGGTTATCCATAGAAATATGTTGGATATATTTCCTTTTATTTGAACTAACAAAACATCTTTCTTCTAGTTCACATGACTTCACACTTCTTGTAGAGGATACCATGGATATTATATTATAGGCCCATCCCCTTATAAATATGGTATAAATTTCATGGTGGGGGTATGAATAAGAATGGGTCCTTCTCCTTTTCATCTTACACTTGTAAAACCTCTTCTTTAACATTCAGTCCCTTCTCATGGTACACTACATTAAAAGTCTCAATAAGGGGAGAGTCAAAGAATAATTATATTTGAAAATAATAAACACATAATTAATTAGAAAAAATATATTGGGATATCCTCATGTACTCCCTCTAGTAGATGTATAATTGGTTTGAGGATCTTCATGTGTTACTCATCGGTTTCTTCATCATCTTCCTCCTCATCCTCCAAGGAAGCCATCATATTGGCTAAATCTAAAAAATTTAAATAATGGGATGTAATAATCAATTAATTTTCATTAAAAACTGATGAAAAGTAGTTAAATAAAAGATCAATCTCTTTAATTGGTTCATATTCTAGTCATTATTTATTTCTCAAGCCCTCTTGGAGTTATGTTTTCTTGGATTGAAGAAGGTAGTCAAGATCCTCCATATTGTCTTCAAATTCTACCACTTGAGTGGTCTCTTATTCCAAAGATAGAGAAAGCTAAAATGGTGATGATTCTTTTTCTTCAAATATGGGATGATCATGTTGTAAATTACCATCTCAAAGATGATTACAAAATTTATTCAAATTTTGTTGATCTCCCACATATACATTAGATAACATGTTTTATTCAGTAATCACCTCTAGAAATGGATGAGTGAGGTTTGATTATATTAATTATTTATGTAAATATTTCATTATCTATTCATATTTTTAATATTAAATATGATTTGAAAAATCTCTCCCTCTATTTTTTCTGATTCTTTCTCTAATTTATGATCATGAGATGCAAGAGGAAATTTATCTAGAAATTTTACTTGATTCATCACCTCTTGTATTCCCACTTTAATCCCTTAAAAATGGACTTATTCATCATGAATTTTTTTGTTGAACCTAATAGTTGTTAGTCCATGTAGAATATTCAGATTCTGAATACATCATGAAAAATATTCTAATATTGTTTTTATAAAAATAATGGAAATTATTTACCAAACATGAAAAGAAGTAGAAAGTAAAAGACTATTGGGATCCCTATTAATGAAACCAATTATTGACACACTTACATGAGGTGGTATAGAATATATTATTTATTTTTCATAGTACAGTAAAGTGGCTGACTAGGACCATCGTTGTTGAGAATCTTTTTCAATCAACCACTTACTACTCCTAATCACTTATTATATTTTTATATTTTTGTATTTATGAAAACAAAGTAAAATAAGTGGGGGTTGAGAATTATAATTAAATATCAAGAAGTAAACAAGTAATTAAGATTGAAAAAAATAAATAAAGTTATAAATAAAAGAAATCATCCAAATAGAATCATCTTGAGAAAACCCTTTTTGTCTAATGGATAGTCTCAAATATGCTTAATGAACAAACTCTATCATATTTGTGATCATCCTCTTCTTCCCTAGTTGTGAATATGTAGTGTACTCAAATACCACTAAGTATATTTCAAAACCACCTCCTCCATGGAAGAGACGGGAAGTAGTATAGTTTAGAATCTATACCAAATAAAATTGTAGTGGGATCCCACTTCTAATCACCCAGGACATAAGCTAAAGTAAATAAGAAACACAAAATAGGGGTACCAGAGACTTTAGTTTGATACTAGATTCATCCATCAAGAGGTTCCTTGGGTTAGTTACTCAATACCACGAGTATAATAGATCATAGTGAAGAAATAATGAATAGGTAATAAGGTTAAATAAGAGAGAGATATAGATAGATAGATATAAATGGAAAAAATAAGAGGGAGGAATAGAAAAAAATTATTAAATTATGAAAAGTGAAAATTATAGAATAAAGTAAAGAAATAAAAATCTTGAAAAATACTAAGCTACTTCATAGTAAAACCAATCCTAACCACTAACCATAAACAATCCCCATCCAAAGGTGAATAATATATATTTATATAGTGGAGGGGGGGCTAAGGTTACAATTTTTTTAAAATGTAATTTTAAAAATTGAGTCAAAGTAAATCACTATTTTTGGTCCACATGGATGGAGATATAAATAACTAAACTAGATGTGTCTCCAGTTGAATGGAGTATTCATCTTTGGGTCCTCTAATGTGTTTCAAAATTTTATCCTAATATAAGCACATATGTAAATGTTATGAACCGAACATTGAAGTGATATCAAGTTTTATGAATCTAGTACAATATTGATTTCAAGGCCCATTATCTTTGTGAAAAGTGTGATATATATCAATGTTTTAAAATAAAATATGCATCCCATAATATCTAAAATAATGAAGAAAAGTTAAAACTAAAATTTGAAACAAAGAAGATTTTATGTTAAAAATAAAAGAGTGCACTTAATAGGCAAAAACTAGAATTTCCATGCAATTTCCAAATTATGGATCAAATTAAAAATTCATAATAAATAATCTCTTAAAACATGAATTTATGAATTAATGTAAAAAATGAATAAAAATATTCCAAATTATTAATTATCCTATTATCACAATTCAGTAAAAATTATTTCTTTAATCTAAATATGTGAAAAGTAAGGTTAAATTAACAATTTGTTTGGATTGAAAACATTACAATTAAAAGTTAAATATATGAAAATATTATCCTTTTCCACATCACACTATCATATTCACCACCATATCATAAGGTTTAATAATATGGGCACTCTCTCTATCCCCTTATACACACACTCAGGTTTAATATCATATACAAATAGGATTGACATAATTTCATTTCCATCTTCTTCTTTTAACAAGAGTCTCACAACTATGGTTTAATTAAGTGTAATACCAATAATAACTTATTAAGGGAGGAAATTTATAGGTTTCTATTGAAATTTTATTTAACTAATACCATATAGTAAATCAAAATAATGATATGTGAATCTCGTGTTCCTAATATGATGAATGAACACACACCCTCATTCCACTGAAGGATAAGAGTAAAATCCTATGAATTATAAAACCAAAATTAAAGTTAATCACATGAAGTTAAGTAACTAAATCATAAAATAAAAATAAAAGAATAAAATTACCATATGGTGTAACTTGGAATTTATTCATATATAGGTCAACTAATCTTAGGAACAATATTCACACCAAGCTATGAAAACTTCCCATCTCATGTCTACCTTGCCCAAATAGCAAGATACAAGAAAAAGAAACAAATCTCTAATATGAATTTATAACACCCTAGACCAATTCACTCCATAGTAACTATACCTGAGTGTTATGTTACCTATGTAATTCCTCCTCACATATTAGAGGCTTCTGACTAGAATTAGGGGTCTAATAATGTTGGTCCCAAGCAAGGTGAATACCCTATGTGGGGGGTGAATAAGGGTATATTTTTCTTAATTGACCCTCAATAACAATATTTTTCCATGATTATCAAGGCCAATTTATCTCACTCATAAATAATATAAAGAGTTAATGTAGTAAAAGAAATATATATGTGTAATTTAGTAGGTTCACCCAAATTGGGATAATCTAAGGAGCATTTAATGGTGATGTGTTGATGCACCTAAAACACTAAGCACACTGACTTTATTTTACAATGTGGAGTGGTCACACTGACCATTTGAGTTTAAAAACTTCAAGTAATAACTAAGAACTCATTTCTCTTAATATAATATAGATCTCACTAATCCTCTTGTAATATTCATTATTATTCAATGAAGAAAGAATAAATATTACACTAGGAACAATGTATCAATCATCACCGATTTCTAAAAAATATAGTGAGAGAACCTCCTATAATACCTCCTCCTCCTTGTATGAATTTTTAGTGTGAGCTTGGAATCCATTTTTTTTATTATCAAAATAACCAATATACTAGCTGTTCCACAAACCTTCTTCACTTATTTTGAATAGAAATATATTTCCTATATTTTGATGTCTATATAGAGTCTCCATGCTACCTTTTTTTATTTTTATTTATCTTTTAATATTTTATTACCTAAATAATCACATGATAAATATTATCCATATTTGAATATAGAAACTCTAAGTTCAGTAGTGTGATTTTATCCAGTAATGAATTCCAAACAAATCACTCGATATTTTAGACATAATGAGATCCATAATCATCAGCCAAATCCAATACTAAATTCCAACAGAAATCACTGCCACTATCTACACGGTGTGGAATCCTTCTTCACTATGTGAAGCTTCATCAACTACTAGATCCAATAAATTAACATTAAACATGAATTTAAATCACATGATAATCATGAAATAAACCCCACTTTAATTTTGGCATGATTCTTTCTATTCTCAGTAGGCTGATTTATTAATCATGTTTTATGATTAATAAAATCATTTTGGAACTACTATTGGTTTATCATACATTGGAAAAAAATAACCAAGGGAATTAACCTAACATTGATAAGTTCTATGAAGATGGTTATTATGCTCCAAGAGAATGAACCTTATTTTTCATAAAGGACTCTAATGAATGGGAAATCATCACCCTTATGAATTACTACCATTTCAATTTTTCATGATTAATGCTAGATGAACCATATTTTTTCCTATAGGACTCTTACGTTCTACCTGAATGACTCCTACATTTTCCTTGAGACACATAAATAACTCTTATTAAATCTAGGGATAACCCTTATGTTTTTCCTAAAAATACTTATGTTTACAAAAATGAACCTTATTATTTCAGGGATGACCTTTATGATTTACTATGAGTTCCCTTTAGGACTTTTTGAATTCATAAAACATATAAAGTAGTACTCTTATTATCATAGGTAATTTATCTTGGAATTATCCATTTTTATTTGCCTCCTCCAAAAATTAGTATTATGAAAATAGTAATTGAACCTTATAAAAAAAACTTATACATATTTAGAGAAACATATAAAAACTATATTATTTTAGAATTAATCCAAAAAACCTCCAAAATTCAAGATACACATCCCTCATAACTCTGTAATCTTCCATTAAGTATCCTTCAACATCATTGTCAATAAACACAACCTAAAAAAAGTTCCAAGGGTTTTTTTATAATAATATTCTCCTTTGGATTTTCAAAATCTTGAAAATAGATTAAAATATTCGTTACTTAAAACCTTAAAATATGACCATATCTAACCAATACCACTATTTGAATCCCTTACCTTCAGATAGTGCATCAATGATTTACTAAACATCAACTCTAATCCCATAGGAGTTAATCATTTTGTGATAAAAAATATTTATATGAAAAAATACTTACAAAAAACTTCCTTCAACTTATTTCTCTTCAAAACTTATTCACACAGATTCTACCATAATTACATATTCAAATAATCTCTACCTTTTTAAAAAATTAGAATAGTAATCTCCCCCTTTATCAATAGGAAAGAAAAATCTCAACCCACTTCATCATCTGCTTCTCCCAAATAGTTTATGGATAACTTATCCCCATTTGAAAATGATCCAAAAGGCCAATTATATAAATGTTAATAAAATGGAGTCAGAAAACAAAATATTTAATTAAATAGAGTCATTATACATTTTTATAGATAAGAAATACCATAGGGGATTATGGGTATATTATCCAAACCATCTAGGTGGATGGAGATGGTTGAACTCTAATAGCCAACCAAAGCCTTTCAAAATATTCCTTGGGTAATTACTTTTTCATGATATCCACAACATTATTCTTTTGACACATACTCAAACCTCTCACACTCAAAATTCACTATCCCTTGTTCAAAATTCTCCATGTTAAAGTGATATTTTATATTTATGTTCTTTATATTTGAATGATGGATTATATTTTTTCTAAGATTTATATCACCCAAGTTATCAAAACTAATTGTATTTGTATATTTTACATTAACTCAAACATCCTCAAGTTGTTGCTTTATCCATAGTAATTAATTACATTCTTGAGTATCCAAAATATAATCAAATTCAATAGTACTAAGGTAAATACACTATTTCTTCTTACTTAGCCAAGAAATGCATCAACCTCTATGATATAAAGCACCACTCAATGTATAATTGTGATCATATGTTGAACTTAACAAATCCATATATGTGTATCCTAAAAATTCTTATTGTGATGTTATGTGATAAAACATACCAATATATAATACAATATTGATGTAACAAAGAATTATTTTAACTTCTAACAAGTGAAATTACTTAGGACATATTTGGTACGATGTGGATTGACATTTGGAAAAAACAATGTAGGGTCATGTTTCTATTAGGTATAAGAGAATCCCAATAATATTCCCATACTCTATGATATATACCTCCTTATGAGCATCATATCTTGAAAATTTCATCCAGGTAGCCACCAAATTTTTCATTAACTTGTAATTTTATATTCCAAATATCTTGATTATTTCTTTGGAATAATTTGATTAGAAAATTAATATACCACACCTTCCTTAAGTTACTTAAAATCCACAGAAAATTTAAACTCACTAATAATGTACATATCAAATTCAAACCTCAAATATTATAAAAACTTATTACAATATTTATCATCTTATCCTATAAAAATCATGTCATCTATATAAATGAGTACCAACATACTTTGATATTTTTCCTTCTTGATGTACCGGTTCTGATCAACTCCACCTCATTGCAATCCATGATTTATCAAGTGTTTATCAACCCTAGAATAATAAGTTCTTGGTATTTACATTAGTCTATACAAATGAATCTTCAATTGTAACACTTTTATTTCATCTTTATCTATAAGAATATATTTGGTTTCTCAATTAAAACTTCATACTTAAGGAATCCATTAAGAAATAATGATTTGAAATCCATTTGGTACACCTTTAATCCACTATGATTTAACATTTCAAGGAAAAGTTGAGTTATTTACAACCAGAATACATGAGAAAATATCTCATAAACATCAATACCTTAAATTTGGGAATATACCATGCACACCAGTCATGCTTTATTCTAATTTACATTTTTGTCTTCATTGAGCTTGTTTTGAAACACCAACTTTGTACCAATCACATTTTTATATTTTTACATTGGAAAAATTTCCCAATTTAGATTATTTTATATTTTTTCAACATCTTTATGCATCACTTTGACCCAATTTTCTTATTTTTTATCATCTTGAATACTCTTAGGATCTATGTGAGATAGAAAATAGGTCTGTTGTAGAGCCTTAATTCTCATTATTTTCATCAGAGCTGTATAATCACTAAAAAAGATACTTATTTCCTTTTTTATAGATTCAAAACCTTATATATTTCACTTATCATTAGTGTCTTATTCTAATTATTTTATATACCTACATTCTCCCCTATATGATACCCACTTAAACATCTTCTTCCTCAAACATTTCATCACTATTTGTTTTGAAAAATCTACTTATTAGGTTGTAAAATATTATCATCTTCAATAACCATTATGTATTGAAATTATTTATTTTCCAAAGCCTTTTACTGTAGAATATATATGCCTTTATTTTGGATGAATAGCAAAGAAAAATAAATTCATCTCCATGAGATTCAAAATCCCATTTATTCTCTTTGTTGTGGATAAAGAGTTCACTTTTGAAGATTTTAAATTACTTAAATGATGGATTCCTCTCATACCATATCTCATTGGCTATATTATCTTCTTTAAGAAATTGTAAAGCTTTATTAAAGATATAAAATGATGTTATAACTGATTCATTCTAATAATTCTATTATATATTCTTTTTAATCAGTATTATCTGAACCATATTATTGATAATATTTTTCATCCTCTCAATGATTATATTTTGTTGATGCATCCTAGACACCAAAAATTGATGCCTTATATCATTATTCTTGAGATATTATTTTACCTAATTATTATTTAATTATATACCATTATTATTTCAGAACTTATGAATTTTTAGAACAAACATTTTCTCCTCCAGTCTATGATAATGAGTAATGCACTTGAATACTTCATATTTTTTGGTGATTACCATCATCTATGAAATATTTCTATAATCATAACTAAATAGGATTTAATACCTCTTTATATCCATGTATTTGGGTGATATTATCTCACATAGTTAAATGTGAAAAAATCATGTAGTTTCATCGAATTCTTGTACTTTATATTGTAACTATTTTGAAACATTTTACCTTTTTGGAAAGTTTATCATGTGTGAGTGAGATCTTATGAAAGCTTAGGGATATCACATGCTTCTTCATTCATTACTAGGTATTTTAAGTAATTTTATCTCAAATTTCCAATATATTTGTTCCACACTTCATTCATTTCCTCCTTAGATAAAAATCACATGTCTTCTTCTCCACTAATGAGGTATAGATTACCATTTTCAGACTCCCTTTACATAATAGTTGAGAAATATATTTATTTTATAATGAAATATTTATTATTGAAATTTACCACATTCCTTGAGTCACATAATTGACTTATAGTTAGTAATTTGTGACCAAGGCCTTCATCTAATAAGAATCCCATAAACCTCAATTATTTTCCTCATATTCTAGATTTTCCTAAGTGCCTCCCAAGGAAACTTTTACATGCTTCCATATCTGTGACATCTCAACATGAACATCATTAATACCTTCTTTCAAAAGGAAGTTGGTCCCTAGGGTTTCTATCCAGTGAAACGTTGATGTGTGATTTGGTCTAGATAATGGGAGGTTAGACTCATCTCACCCATGGGTGGGGGGGGGGGTATTTCCTACTCCGAGACTCTCTTATATATTTAATATGATTTCATGAATCATTCCCAAATCCAAGTATGGGATTGGTTACCCCTTTCTCTAGATATGGATCAAAATCATGCATAAATGTGAATGTATGTGTGTATTATAGATTCTCTACTTTCAATTTACTTATTATAGAATATTAGTTTGTGGTGCTATAATTTAAATCCACACATCTGGGAACTCTAGAGTTTATTACCATCTAGGGAGGTAGTGGTGCTTGTGGATTTGGGATCAATCCCATAGAAAAGGGATCCCTATATATCCCTATAAAGGGAATTAAAACCCATAAAATTTGGTTCCACTTAACCGGACACATCCTAACATTTAAGGTCTTTTGACATGGACATATTCTAAGTAGTTAAAAGTCATGAAGAGTGGAATTATATATAAGGTATGCCTATAAATTGTTGGTGTGGGTCTTATGACTGAGTTACCTTTTATGGTTAAGCTCAAAAAGAATATGGCCCGATGAAGATAGGTTTATTTCAAAAGGAATATGGATTAATGAGGTATAGGTTTGGTATGGATAGTAGGAATATGGACAACTAAGTATAATATGTTTTCATCAGAAATATTACCCAACAAAGGAAATATGATGACTTATAGAAAGAGTATGGCCCTCCAAGTGGAGGATAATTTCATTAGGAATATCAACCAATGAGGATGATATAATGATTTTCAGAGGGAATACAACTCTCTGGGAAGGGGAATGATGTCATCAGGTGTATGGCCCAATGAGGGGACTAGAGTATTGGATGCTGGGTGTGATCCTCAAAGAATCATCCTATGTATCACATTGAAACAAGTATCAAATCCCATATAGTTCAAGTGACACAGTTTAAGGTTATATTATAGGATCAATCTATATAGTTTAACATCATTTGGTAAGGAAACTTGGGTCATTAAAAGGGATATTACATGGGATTGAGTGGGGGCTTACATGTTGGGTTGTTCATTTGTACATTATGGCTCATTAAGTGGAGAAGAAATCTACCATTGAGCTGGAAATTAGGAATTATACCTATGAGGAGGCCCAAATTGAAGAAATTTTAATTATGATAATGGAACAATCAAATTATATCTCTAGGACCATGGGAGTCATGTTAGTTTTGATGAAAAAGAGACAATGTAAGATTGAACACATTTTATATAATGAACGAAAATTTTATCAATGTAATTCATCTTCTTATAATTGTGTCGTATTTAGTAATTTAGTATAATTCACACACAACACATGATAAAACAAACTAAATTTTAATATAGTAATTTTAAAATTAAATTTAGAGAATAAAAAATGTCCATAAGGATTGAAATTATTACAATGTGAAAAAAATTAAAAAACAAGATAAAAAAGATCTGAAAATTTGGATATGCTCAATCCAATATGAATTTTGAAAATAAAAATATATATAAACTTGAGAGAAAATATAATTGAATGAGGAATTAATGAAATGTGAAATATTTATAGAAATTAGGTAACCCATATGACTGTTACAAATCTGATAGTTGTAATAGTAATTTGACCATTGTAATAGTAATATGAACAGTGGAATAATAATATGAGCATTAGGAATAGTAACATGGCTGTTAGAATAACACCCTAACCTATTTATGTGTAAAATAGTATTTAGATATCTTATAAAATGAAAATATGACATATTTATATCATAATACAAGTAACAACTTTTTTTAAAAAATTATAAAATAATTATTGGTATTTTTTGAAAAACAAATACCTTTATTTTCATTTTTATAATAAATATAATGATTTAAAAGAAAATTTATTTTCATAAAATGGATTTATAAAATAATATTAATTTGTATTATAATAAGATAATTTTATGTCACCATAAGTATTTTTTCAAAGGGTCAGAAAATCGATCATAATATTAAAATTGGATTTTTTTCAAATAGATGATGATTTTATTTAAAAATAAAAATCCTCATATCAAAAAATGGTTTGAGTGATTTTTTGGTATTTTTATAAAATTGTAGAATTTTTGGTGAATAGTGAATTATGATGAATTATGATATTTATAATTATAATATAAATAAATGATTTTTGAGTCACGGATGATGTAAGCACTTATTAGTTTAAACTCATATGCAATAGTTACTATATATAATCCCAAAAATCAATACCGTTGATAGTATTGAGAATAAATAATAAAATAATAAATATAATATTAAAAAATACCACTCTCCTCTCCTTATAAATACCACCCCTCACCATCCCTTCTCCTCACACATTCTAAGCCTCAAAGATTTCCAAAATTCTTCCCAACACTCTTCCCAAACCTTTGCTCACATCCTAGTGCCACTGGTCTCACAAAAAGAAAACTTCCAAGTTTCTTAAGGAATATTTCAAGTAAGAAAAATTTAAGAAGATGTTAATGATGGTCCCAGGAATAGAATAAGTGTGAATAGGTGGGAGATATATTAAAATTTATTTTAATAATCTTTGCTTGGAACCAAGAGTGAGGATCTTACACATCAAATTTATAATTAATTTATTTAATATTTGAATAAATAAATACTTGGTCTTAGGAAATTTCTTCATTGGTGAATGTTGATAATCCAAAAAGACCCTTTCATATCACCTTCATTTCACTATGAGGATCAAAAGATAGAATCCCTCTAGCGGTGATCCACACATGCTCCTATGATCTCTGAGAAACACCACTCAATATTCAGGTGCGAGCATAGTGAGTCGAATGTCTCGTGTTGTTCATTCTTGTTCACTTGTTATTCGATCTTGAAGTAATCTCTCTTAAATTTCTCATTCTTGAGAGGGATATAGAAGGAGGAGTTGAGAGATAATTCGTCGTGCGGAACAATTCACTATTATCAATTTTGGATACTCTACATAGTAGACATAACCGTCTATTTATAGAGTTAATAGTTAAGTTTAAATATTTTTTAATTGCATACTATCCATTAAATAACATTTATTACCTTTAATAAACCCTATTAAACATAGTAATAATTATATTATTACTATTTTGTGGTGCACACCAACTTGTGCAATAACAAATATTATGTCCGACCTTGTTGATTAATATTTGTCACCAGACTTAGTCATAGTTTGTTCAAACTCCTCCATAATTTATTGAATAACTAAATAAATATTTTATTCATTAAATAAATATATTATTCAAAATATAGTGAATAAATATTTATTAAAATATTCAATAAATAAAATAAATATTTTATTCAAATGCTGATGAATAAATATTTATTTAATTTATGTGATCATTATAAATTGAATAAAATTATTCCTCAAACATGAGAATAATATTTATTCCATTAATTAAACTCAAATAGAATTTAATCAAGATCAATGAAAACAGTTAGTATGTGGCCCTCTAGTATTCTTTATCATTGTAATTAAATGTGCTTGCCTAAAGTCCAAGATTACTATCTAGCAATGAGTTAAGGAACGCGAGAGAAAGAAATTAATGTCACAACGTAGACAACCACATACAAATTCTAACTAGGTAATATAACCCTTTATTCACAACATCTAATCAAGTAGGTTGAACATCTATGTCACCAACCTATATTATTGACATTTCTTTCTTTTACTATCTAAAATTAACACGTCGTTGCACCATGAATATGAAATTTAATGTGAGAGTTATATTCCAATAAAAGGGCCGAGATATCATCTTCTATAAATATGGAAGAGACAAATCCTTCCTCAACTTATTCATTAATGATATGTCACTCGTGATGCCCCCAACATATCCAACTTCCCCATGAACTGTTATCATCATGGTTTATGAAATACATCTAAGTACGTGAGTTGTGAAATCCATTAATAATAATATTATAGTCTTAGGACCATCACACACTCGTAGATAGGAATATATGATGGCACCAAAACATGTATAATTCCTAATGGTGGGTATGTTCTCACAATCTCCCATCTTAGAGATTATCAAGTGTTAACTTCACAAGAAGAAGCCTCATATTCTTACAAGCACTCGCACATGAATGTCTATATACTATGTGTCCCATCATAGTACATTATCCAATAAAAAGAAATAATTTGACAATATCATCATAGCACATCAAGGTTCTCATCCTAGTGGAAAACTTCTATGACCGTATCTATGCGACATATACTCTAAGAAATTATTACATTAGATTAGTGCATAAAAACAAAAAATAAGTAATAAGAAGATTTATTAATATTCAATAAATTTAATATTTAATTAATCAAAGTACAAACAGTTGGTCCTAGGACACTAACTCTAAAAAACTCCCACTTGGACTAGAGCCAACTGCCTATGACCTTCAGTCCTCCAGACCTCACATGATAGTTATGTTTTTGATGAGTCAAGGATTTAGTAAAGGGGTCCACTACGCTGTCTTCTATGGAAATAATTCTCATTGCAACTTCACCTCTTTGAGAAAAATCACTCAAGAGATGATACTTCTGAAGTATGTTCTTTACCTGTTGATGTGACCTTGGATCTTTTGAAAGTGCCACCAGTGTAGTATTATCACAATATAGTGTGATATGATCTTTAAGTCTAGGTACCACATCAAGATCTTGGAAAAATTTGCGCATCCATATTACTTCTTTAGCTACCTTAGAAGCTGCAATATACTCAGAATCTACTGTAGAATCTACAACCATAACCTTCTTTGAGCTCTTCCAGCTCACAGAATCTCCATTCAAATTGTAGATGTATCCCATTTGTGACTTCATGTCATCTTGATTAGTTTAGAAACTAGCATCTGCATATCCTATGATGACTAGTTCCTCATCTCCTCCATAAACCAGGAACATATCCTTAATATGCCTCATATAATTATGGATAGTCTTGAATACCATCCAATAATAGTTACCTGGATTAGCTTGATATCTGATGCACTGCCATGCATAAGGCATTTCCACTTGGTCTAATATCTATAAAATGGTTTTGTGGATTCTTTTTACATGATTTTCACAATGATAATGTATCTTGATATGTTTTTCGGTAACCAAAGGATAAAGCATGGATTCTTTGAAGATTGGAGATTCAGAAGGTAATTAGAGGTGTAAGGACCCTTTCCCCATGATTATACTGGAAGGGAGTCATTCAGATCAACCACTTGACATGAAGGATAGAAAATTGAGGAATTTCAAAGGTAGAGATGACCCGCAGAGTAGACGCATAGTTTATCCAAACCGTGTGAAAACTGTGTGGGAGGATAATCCACTGACAGAAAGGCCCGCACGGTTGTAACACAGTTTACCAAACCGTGCGGGCCATCCAGAAAAAAACCATGCAGTTCAAAGATTCAAGACAGAAGCTCTCGCATGGTTGGCGCACAGTTTATCAAACTATGCACCCAAACAGTGCAGCTAAAGGATTTGAGACAGTAGCTCCTACACAGTTGGTGCACAGTTTACCAAACCGTGTGCCCAAACCATGCATACCATTGTAGCTTTCTTCTTTTTGCTTTACCACTTTCCAACAACTCCTTGACCTGGGATTTTATTTGATGCTTACTTTTGGAAAACTGGGAAAGTCTCTTTTTGTACCAGGGGAGACCCTGAGGAGTAGAGGGGACCAAGGGAGAATACAGAGAAGAGGATGGAGGGACTCTAGATAGGGGTGAAGGGATATTTTTTTCTGGGGAACTTGTTTTGTTCTTGTATGATTATACTTCTGATTTTTCTTTTAGTTCTATTGAAATGAATTCTATGATTCATTTTAGTAAGTTTCTTACTCTTTTAATCATGAGTAGCTAAACCCCCCTTGTATTGGGGCTGAAAAAATGTGAGTTCAATAGAACAATTTTCTCTATTCTTGTATTTGTTCATGATCTCTCACCTAATTATCCCAACACTTCTATATTTTATTTTGATGGAAGCATCCATATAGGACCAAGAATAGAGTTTCCAGGGATATTTGGGAGAATTAAGACAAGAATAATCATGACCATTGGATATCCTTTTCTTTTCTAGAGGGTGGTTCCTACACTAAGAGTCAGTAGAAAGCAATTGCCAGACCAAGGAATTGATTTCTACCAACTTGATCGGAACTCACCAGACCAAGGGAGTTCCAACATATATGAAACCCAGAAATGTGGGTTATTATGAAAATTACAACACAATGGGGAATAAGGTTTTAATTTCCCACATGAATGCCCATCCCCGACACATTTTCATTATTATTCATTAAAAGTTGGTTTTAAGTAATCATCAATTTCAAGTTTAATCGGTATTGAATTAGAAAATCTCTAATAACTAGTTACCTTTTGGGGCCAGTACCAATGAACCAACCAAACATGTTTAAATTCAGCATCTTCACTAAGTGACGTCAATTCAAGAAACATAAAACGCCAATTCTGTTTCCCTGTGGACCGACCCCGTACTTGCTCACTATACTAGTACAAGTTAGGGAATTTAATTTGGCTGAAAACAATATTTCAGGTAAATGACTCGCCAAATTTTTTCGCCGTTTCCAGGGAGAATAGGCGGTCATTTTCTTTAATTGAATTGGGATTATTTCGTGAAAATAAAAAATAAAAAATCTCTAAAAATTATTTTCTTCATCTCATTTCTGTTTTTCAACTATTTTTCCCTTTTATGCTGGGTGTTTTGTCTATGTGTGCAGGCCTGTAGTATATGAGTGGTTGCGTCACTCATTCTCAGATTGCCGAGTCATCAGAATTACACCCTCTAGACCCTGAAATCGAAAGAATGTTTTCTAGGAGACATCATTTACTTATGGGTGATCACAATGCAGATGATCCCGTGGATTTTTAGGAGGAAGAACCGGGGGTTGTCCAAGCCATTGGGCAGCCATTTGTTATCGAAGGGAATCCACCAAGGGGTGGAAATGAAGAGCAGCATCTGAATCCACTAGGGGTTTATATGGAGTACCTACCAAGGAACCAACAGAGGCCACCGACTCAATTTGTGCTGGGGTTCGGGCAGCCACCGTAGAGACAATACATTCAGCAAGAGCAACCCCCCTTTTTGACTCAGAACCAGCAGGCTTATTACCCTCAAGGTCAACAACACGTTATTCCCCAGGCACCTCAGGAACCGGTGCCACCACGCCAGACTCTTATGGAATATGGACTTCCCTCCATTCAGGGAGCGGACACCAGAATAGTCAGGCCACTGGTGTAGGCCCAACATTTTGAAATCAAGTCGGCAATATTGCAGTTGATTCAGAATACAATTAAATTTGGTGGTTTTCCAAGTGAAGACCCCAATGCTCACCTCTCTAACTTTTTGGAGATCTGTGACACTTTTCGGTACCACGACATATCAGAGGATTCTATCTGCCTTAGACTATTTACCTTATCATTAAGGGACAAGGTGAAGGACTGGATCAAGGGATTGCCTCAACGATCAATTCTAACCTAGGAGGAATTGGATCAAGCCTTTTTATCAATATATTTCCCTCCTTCGAAGATGGTCACTTTATGAAATGAAATTCATAATTTCCAGCAGCATGACTTAGAATCTTTGTATGAGTCATGGGAATGATTTAAGGAGATTCTTAGGAAGTTCCCACACCACGGACTGCCATTATGGATACAAGTATAGAATTTTTATGGTGGTATCACTACTAACACAAATTCTGTGGTTGATGCAGCTTCTGGAGGGACAATCATGAGAAGGTCTCCTAAAGAGCTGTTTGAATTGTTAGAAGACATGTCTTCTAATAGCTTTCAGTGGAATTCTGAAAGAGGTACTCAGAAATGGGGCATGAATAATATTGATGCCACCACCATGCTTGCGGCTCAACTCGATTCCGTCTCAAAGAAGATTTATTCTTTGAATCTAAAGCATCCATCTCAAGGTCAAGCTACCAGTTCACCAACATGTGGTGATTGTGGTGACAACCATACCATGGGAAAGTGCCCAGGGGATAATGTGGGAGCCTCAACCAGTGAGGTCAATTATGCTGCACAGAACAGAAGACCCAATTGCTACCCTCAATACCAGAACCAAGGGTGGTAGGAAAATCAAAATACAGGTTGGGGGAAGCAACAACAAAATACTCATCCCCGACCACAAATACCACCTGGTTACGGGCAACAACAGTTCCAAAATTAGTAATCGAGGTAGCAACAGAGTAACTAATTCTATCAGGGCACATATCAACAACAAGGGTATTAAAACCCTCATCCTGCCCAACAATTGAGACAGCCACCTCCCCCACAAGTCGCCCAACAAACTCAGCAGAAACCTACCTAAAGGCTAGAGGAAATGACGTCCAAATTCATAACAATTTCTGAGACACGATTTCAAAACCAGGAGGTGTCAATCCGAAGCCTCAAGAACTAGATTGGGTAGCTTGCCAATCAGTTGTCCCATAAACATCCCGGTACACTACCGAGAAACACAGAGAATAATCCACAGGAGGAGGAAAATGCTGTTACTCTACTCAGCGGGAAGGAGCTGATGCCAAAGGTCACTATGAGTTAGGGTGCCCCAACATCAAAGCAGTCCACATCCTCAGGTGGAGAAGTTTCATCTGAGGAATATTCCCCAAGACATGTGAAGGATAAAGAACTGCAAGTCCCACAAAATAAGGGTAAAGAAGTGATCAAATCATATGAGCCTCCCTTTCCATTTCCAGCAAGGATGATACAAAGGAAGTTGGACTAGAAATTTTCAAAATTCAGGGAGATCTTATGGAAAATTAATATCAACATCCCCTTTGCTGAGGCATTAAGTCAAATGCCCACCTACATGAAGTTCATGAAAGAAATTATTTCAAACAAAAGAAAAATGGATGACTTGGGCACCATTCCCCTAATCAAGGAATGTTCGGCGGTTGTCCAACATAATCTCCCTCCTAATCTCCAAGATCTGAGAAGCTTTACTATCCCTTGTACAATATGACCTTGCAAGTTTGGTAAAGCCCTTTGTGATTTGGGGGAGAGTGTTAATCTAATGCCCTTTATGGTATTAAAGAAGTTAGGTCTGAACGATCTCAAGCTAACCCGAGTGGCACTCCAATTAGCCGATCATTTTATTAAATACCCCAGGGGGATATTAGAAGACATATTGGTTAAATTGGGGAAGTTGATTCTACTAACAGATTTTATTATCATTGAAATGGAAGAAGGCATTGAGGAATCCAAAATTCTTGGAAGACCCTTTATGGCTACCGGAAAGGTGATAATTTATGTGCACCAAGGCGAGCTGATCTTCTGTGTTGGTGATGAAAAGGTTTCCTACAATGTCTTGAAAGTAGTGAAACAAGTTTCGATGATGGAGTAAGAGGATTGTTGTGCTTTGACAATAACGGTTGAGTGCTTTAACCTAGATGAAGGTGACATGAAATCTTATTATTTCAGAAAAGAATTTGTTCTGGAGGATGACCACCTTGAAGCAAATTGGGAGAAAGTAAACTTTATTGAAGGTAAAGGCGGCCATTACTAGCTGTTGACGCTCCTTTTGTCACAGAATCCAAAGATCGGAAAAGGGGAATATCTGAGCTCAAAGTGATTCAACCTTTGAAGAAAATATCAAAATCGACAAAGGCATGAACAAAGGATCAAAAGCAACTGCACCACGCAAGTTATATCACTGTCACGCAAGTCCACTTGCGCGAGGCCCTTATTGTCGCGCAAGTGACTTGCGCGACCTAATTGATAAATGCCCGGTAACCACCCGGGGTCTTCTCCTGCCTATAAATAGACCCTGTGGGCCCCCCCATTTGAGAGGTTCTTTTTCCAGAAACTCGGATTGAAGCTCCCGACACCCAAGTCTCTTCGAAAAGCTTTCGGAACACTTCTAAGGTAATTTCTTACCTAGAACGGAAGATCTAAAGGGAGGGAGTAAAGCCTAAGTGTTGAAACTCATCAACACTTGCGCGCCTGAGTGGTCAGCCCTTAAGGGAAGTGGTCACACTTGCGCGCCGCCTTATTCCTTCGATAGAACATGCACGTCCATTTTATGGAAGAACCTAAAGAGGATTCTAAAGGCTTTAATAAAGAGTTGCTCAAGTATTTCAATGCTGGTTGACCATCGCTCAAGTACACCACGTGTCGCGCAGGTATACCTGCGCGACCAATACTTGCGCGCCCACGCAGTACTTGCGCGCCTTCCAAGACTTGCGCACCCCTTCCTTTTTGGGTGCCTTTCTTGCCCATTTCACCCCTCTTAAGACATTACACCTTTTCTTTTCAAGATTCAGTCTTTAATACACTCTCCAAATCCATTTATGGCATGATTTCTTGATTTGACTTCCTTATCTGAAAGGAATTCGGTGGAATATATCTCAAAACCTAGTGATTTACATATCTTTATGTCACTAAAGATTGAGAGTTCATTCATTCAACCTCATCCTTTAAGATGAGAGAATCCTTAACCTGGGTCTCCTTTTCAGGAATAATCCCCAGTCTTAAGTCCTCCAAACTTGGGCATCCTCCTCAGGAGTAAGCCCCAAATTCTTAAAATTCCCAAATATGGGCATCCTTTTCAGGAGTAAGCCCCAAACCTTAATCTCATAACCTGGGTCTCCTTTTCAGGAATAAGTCCCAGTTATAATCTTGGGCTTCCTTTTCAGGAGTAATCCCCAAGTCCACTAACCTGGGCCTCCTTTTTCAGGAATAAGTCCCAGTCATAATTATGGGCATCCTCTTTAGAAGTAAGCCCCAAGTCCCTTAATTTCTCTTTAACCAGTCCTAATTTTCGTTTGATCTGGGATTCCTTCTCAGGAGTAAAACCCAGTTATCAATCCTCTCCTAATTTGGGTTTCCTTTCCAGGAATAAGTCCCAAGTTAGAGTATTCAAATCTCCATGAAGCACATATACCTTTATGGAACCTGTTCCTGGATTTTCTCCCTAAAAAGTAAATCCTAAACCTTCATCTATCTGGGCAGTCATACATACATAAGCCCCAAACCATTTCTTATGATTGCATCTTTCATGGCACAATTGTCTAATTTTTACCAATACCTCTTGTTTCTCACACCGAGCATGACTCACGTGAGCTTAGAGTGTAAAAGTAATTATGACATCCTTCTTTGAGCCATCAATCATAAATGTCATAATCCCTTACTCGAACTACGTGGATTCTGATTCCTTTTCCAAAACAAAGGATACGTAGGTAGCCCATTTATGGGTTCGATCCCAACTCTGAAATAATTCATGTCCTTCTGAATGACAATAAACTTCAAGTGCCCCACTGAGTGGCTTTAAAACCAGCCTAGTCATCATAATGACCAAGAGACTTTTATATAAATGTTTTGAAGGATACCATTGACCAAGAATCTCTAAATAAATATAGATGATTCTCTATTGATGAAGAACCTCGAATACATATAAAAGATTCTCTAAATTTCTTACATATTTAATCATTGATTGTTAAACTGAAGGAAAACTCATTTTATACTTGGTAATGTAATAAGGATTCACGAACATAACTTAAATCTATAAAGAGAGTCCCGGAATAGACAATAATTCCCCTCAAAAAGGTGTGATGAGTCCGACCTCCCATCCTCTCGACCAATGAAAATTCCTAAGCCTCATCAGTCCACAAGCTAATGAGCGCCTACCTTTGGAAAGTAGGTCCAAACGGATGTGGAATCATTGGATGTTTCCGGTTCTACGAACAAACCCACTAGAAACCGATCGGAACGTTTGAATCTCCCATCCAGGAGGTCCTCCCCGAATTCCGAGGGAAACAAAAATGGTGAACCCGACGTGAAACCTTAACCAAGTTAAAATGATGTTTTACCTATTTGTTAAGCCCCTATTTAAAACTCAATAAGAGGGCTAACAAAAACAATCATTGACATGTGTGCTCATCCAAAGGATGAAGTGGCTGAATTTCATCTTGATTACGTCTATTATATCAAACAAGCACTCTTTTCCAAGATCTTCTGTATTTCCATAATGGCTTCTCTCAAATTCACATCTGTGAATACTGCTGATGCAAATACCACTGCTGCTATTCCTACTGGATCGTCATCCGCTCTGAGGATAACATCACCTACTTAGCGTCTTCAACGCTGGGTATCAAATGTGCTGGTTAAGGAGTACCGTCAACACGGTACCATCCCAACTCTGGAGGCTGCCCGAAAGGCCCTCCAAGTGAACAACTCACACAGGTCGTCCGGACAACGACGACCAGTGATCAAGAGGCAGGCGGTGCTGACTACCGTCTCCAACCGTTTCGGGTCGTTATCCCCGGAACGCAATTTCCATTCACTCCCTTACTCTGAGGAAGTGAATGAGCAGGTCCCTCAGGGCCTTAATTCAAAAAGACAGGAGTCCTTCCCGAGGGCTCCCATCAACAATCGCCGCTAGACTCGTGCGGCAGTGCGCCCTCAACATGATGAGGGTACCGACTCCAGGCATTCAGCTCAAGTTCCTCGAACCCGAGCAGGAAACACAAACCTCCAGAGACGGAATCCGGTTAACAATGGGCAGGTTATCATCCCTGCCATCTCCGGAGAAGTCCACCAACCTAACTTGGTGGTGAACAATGACCAGGAACACACACCTGTCCGTTTTAATTCCGCTGTCCAGTAGACTCGTCTGGCAGCATCACGCCAATCCCGCCAGGCAATTCCGGTGGAGTACTATAGGCAGGAACATACACCTGCTTATACATCATCAGTTAGTCAGCAGGCTCGCCTGACTACATATGATGGATCTCGTCAACCGCGTTTGGTGAAGTGTAATCAGCAGGCAAATACACCTGCTAGTACTAATCTAGCCTACCAACAGTCTCGCTTGGTAGCGTACGGAGAAGTCAGTCGAAAAGCTCCGACGACAAACAGGAGGCAGACTCAACTCTCTACCTCCACACTTGAGTACTGTCAGGATTCACTGACAGGAAAAGGAGTACAGGAGCAGACACATACACCTACTCCAAGCCCGGAATGGACATATATCCCCATTCCGGCGGCTGAAGTCACCAAACATATTTTGTCAATGGTGAAAGAGCAGAATCAAATTCCTGCTCATATTCTGGATGCTTTCCAGGATATCATAACAGCTTCAGCATCATCTCAGGGACATACACATAAATCTATCCCTAGCAGTGGAGTGAAACATCAATGATTCACTCCGGAACAGACACACACATCTGTTCCAGTCCAAGAGGGTTATGGGGCATACTCCCCCATATCATACGGACAACCAAGTCAGGCACATACACCTGATTTGAGTGGAGATCGTCAGCCTAACCTGACCATCTTTCCTGATCAGACACATACATCTGCTCAGAGTAACCACTTTCGTCAACAAGTGGTTTCCAAAGCGAGTAAGAAGGCATCTAAGAAAAAGATCCACCCAGCACAGTCAGGAGATCAAAGTCCAATCTGCAACAAGGCTTTGCTCGATGCTGGAGTTCTTGAAGCCCTCAGACATTTATCTGTTGGAATTCAAGATTCTACTCCCTCAGTTCCCAATAACGGGAACATTAATTCCGAAAGTCTTCAACAGACACTTCCTCATGAAGGCTTGCTTCATGAAAATTCGATCAATCTTGAAGTTTCTTCTTCAGATGAGAGCCACAGGAACCCTCTGTGTGGTCATAAGACCAAGGAGCAAGAGATCTCATCTTTTTCTATAACCCATTATGGTGGTCCTCCCCATGATGATGAATTTCACTGCAAAAGTCCTCTCCGCAGTAGTGATTCACATTGCCTGGAAAATACTCCAGTGGACAATGTAGTTCCGAGAAAGCCCTCTTATCTTGAGGCACTTGAAAATGCGAAACCAGTCATGTCTGATGCTTTATCTCTAGCAAGTGAAATACTTTCTCAATCAGAAGATAGACCAGGGTGTAGGTCATTCTCCGAACCACCCCTAAGTCATGCATCTTCTAGTTTGATCAATGATCTCTCTACCAATCTTGTTGAATCTGATGAAGCAACAAGGAAACACCAACTCTGGTCAAAACAGGTAGAAGAATCTTCATTTAATGATAAAGAGAAAATGCTGAACATGAGGAAAAAACTGGCGAAAAGTGAGGTACCAGTCATGTTTTGGCCTTTGGCTGACTCCCAGTATGACATTCAAAAGATGTTGACGGAAGATGGAGTCCATGATATTCGTCTCAACATATGGAAAACTCTTTGTCAATTGAAGAAGAAGGTATTATCTTATGATGAATATGAAAATCATCTTAGGATAATAGAAGGGCTACAACGTCAGATTGATTTGGAATCTCTATCAGTCTCTCGGTATCTGAAGGCTGAAAAGCAATAGAGAACCCTTCAACCTTCATGCCTCGGCGCACTAAGAAAATTGCGTCAGTTAATTGCCAATGCTCCATCTGATGTTCATATCAGAGTATGGGGTATTCACGGAGCACTACATTTCACAGTGCTTTCCAGTCAGCAAAGCCCGCCGAAAATGGTCTCATGCAATGTTATTGCCCATGGCCGACCACAGTCAATGGGCTTTGTTCATAATCAAAAGCTTGCTCAAGAACATTCTTCAACTAGTTACTCTCAAAATCAAGCATATAGAGAACAAGTTGTTGAATTGCTCCTACATCAAGCAGGCGAGAATATTGCACAAGCCTCTCGTATGGAGCAAACACATCATCAAATGACAGAAGTTTCGGAGATCATCCAACTGTCTGTTGAACCAGGTGATAAAAGTTGATATAGGTTAATGCATCCAGCTAATTTCCGAACTAAGGTTCGGAAGATCAAGAGAGATTTTAAGAATATCTTAGACATAGCATGTCAAGAGCCACCCCAGCTTGTCAGACTGGGGACTTCTCTAACCCAACTCTCAGATTCAACAAATGGGATTCGAGGAGTTGAGTGGAAACAGCAGGAACATCCCCAGTTCACAAGACTGAGGACTCTTTCAAATCATCAATCCCCTCCTCAGAGAATGTCGGTCTTTTCTCGATTGGGGAAGAAGACACAAGAGGAATGAAGAGCCAAATTATCAAGAGATTCCCTCCAAGTTATAGCTCGTCAAGAAGTTCCTAAAAAATTGAATCAACAAAAGGCAATGTCCCATCAAAGGCATGAAAGAAGACAATATCACAGAAATGTTGATAGAAGGGATGCGATGCATTATGCATCAATCAATGTCATCAATGTCGTTGTTGCTAATCCACCATAGGAGGTTCACTCAGGGGACTCAGATGAAGAGCGTCCTGCTCAAGAAAATGTACGCACCGATACAAATGAAGAAGGTGTGCGTACACGAAGTCAAAGGATTACTCAGAACCTAGGTAATCCACTTCCCTCTCTCCAAAAGGTATCCAACAAAGGGAAGGGAAAGAATCAGGTTACATATCCTTCCTCTGGATAAGGTCAATCGCTCTCATTAGAGCAAAGGTTTGCACAACAGGAGGAAGAAATGAAAGAATTAAGAAGGTTGAATGCAGAACTACTTCAGAGTAGTCTTCTTCTTAAAAATGCTGGAGTTTGACAGCCAAAGGAATTTGTTGCAGTTACTAAGATGGATCAAAAATATCCTCCTTTATCAGTACACCCTCAAAAGTCTAATCCTACAGGTCAAGTGCAACAATGGTTGGCAGCACTACCATCAATTGCAGCACCAACCACCATGTCTGTCCAAGCTCCATTCATTGCACCTACCCAAAACCAAGTTCAACCTGATGTTTCTGAAAAGTTGATAACTACTATTGAGTCATTAACAGCTCGGTTAGAAACTATGGAAGGGAAACGGGCGCAAGTTCAACCAGAAAAGAAAGTTTACCCTGAATGGGTAGATTCAATTTCTCCTCCATCCAGTTTTGGAAACCCAGTTTTCCCTACTTTCAATGGATCAGGTGACCCTGAACAACATTTGACACATTACGTGTCTTGTTGTGATCCTATGATGGGAACTCCAGAGTAACAAGAAGCAGTGAAACTCAGATGCTTCGTGCGAACCTTGCAAGGACCAGCTTTTGTCTGGTATACAAGCTTGCAATCACGGTCAATCATCAGATGGGAGGATCTTTGTCAAAAATTCCTTCTTTAGTTCAGCTCAACTTTGCCAAAAACGACAGTTTTCGATCTTACAAACTGCAAGCAAAGGGAGAATGAAAGAGTCTCTGATTTCATTTATCACTGGAAGGGATCAACATATTCTCTGAGTTTAGCACTTCCTCAGGAGGAACTGTTGCCAATCTGTGTGGCAAATTTGTGTGACTAATTACGCACGCCATTGATCCCTGTGAAATACACAGGAGGGTTTTGAGACCTTACTTAAATCACTCAGTAGATTGAAGATTCCCTTATACAGGCTAAGGTTCAATCTCGTGTAATTCCATCATCTCTAGGAAGGAGAATGGGTAAAGCAGAAACTGCTACAGTTATGCTTAAACAAGCACATGTACCTATTTCTACTTCAAAACCTTCATCTTCTCGAAGGGATCCACCTCCTGAATGCCAACAACAAAGGCCGTTTCGTCCAAATGATCAAAGAGATCAACGACGAAAACAATTTGAGGATTTGAAGAGTAAAACATACTTTTTCCGAAGTGAGCAAGTTCCTGGTTACTTCATTTCAGCTCTAAAAAATAATTTGGTTCAATTACCAGTGCCCAAGAGGCCAAACAAGGAAGGAGATGAAGACTGTCCCAATTATTGTCCCTTTAATCAAATGTTGGGGAATCCCATCCAGGAGTGTTTTGTCTTTAAAGACCTCCTGCAAAAGATGGTCGACTTGGGACAAGTCAAGTTAAAAGGTTCTTCGACTCAGATAGCATGTGTTACTGCTACAATTACAGAGGAGGAAGGTGAATGGAAAGAAGTCAAAAGTAGAAATGCACAGAAATATGATGATTGGATGGTCAGAAAGACAATTAATCGGACTCTTGCCATTTTGCGAACACAATTAAAGAAACCAATTGTGTCTTCTACCATGAATATTGCAGTAAAACCCTCTTCATCAGAGGGAAAATCCTCAAAGAAATGGCTAGATTCAAATAAGAAAAAAGAATTAGAAGAAGATGAGTATGTGTCAAAGCCTAAATTGTCTTTGACTCTGGCAGACTTTATGCCATCTACTTCAAAGCTACGGGCACCGCCCCTTCAAACGGCACAGCCTAAACAGGTTAATCAAGCAGAGTCTTTATCAGACGAAGAGTTAATCTTCAGTTCTGTTAATATGATTCAATTAACAGATCCATATTCCAGTCTAGATGAGCCTAAATTCCCTGTATCAAATAAGGAAATCCGAGGAAGTTCTAGAGGTTCAGGATACAGGGGAAGACGTGGGTCTTTCCGAAGCCACTACTCCAATTCTACCCCTGCTAGCACTGTGTATGCAGCAGAAACTCTTGGTAGAGCCCTTCAGCGAGCTCAAAAAGAAAAAGAAAGTTCTTCTGCCAATGGCCAACTCAGTTTTGGCACAGTTATTTTGGAAGACCGATTGAAGGTTCCATCTTCTTTATCTCAGAAAGTAAATGGATCTAATCGGTCTAATCTTCCAAAACCAAGGATATTGCCAACTTCTATCCCAATACAAGATGCATCAGCTTCCAAAGTATCTGCTTCCAAGTTACCTGCTAAACCGCATATTCCTGTTGGGAAATGCAGACCTTTAGATCAAAAGTATGATATATTGAAACACTTGGCCCAAGTACCAGCCAAGTTATCAATTTTGGATGCTTTGAATCTGTCAAAAGATCTTCGGGAATCACTCATCGAAGCTTTGTCAAGTCCTCAGGAGTTTGAAGCTGAAATTGATGCAGCTGAAGTCTATCACATAGAGAATAATCCTACAGAATGCCATGCAGTGATATCTTTTACTGATAAAGATGAAGATGATGTTGTGCATGGGCACATAAACCCTTTGTACTTATCTGGAAAAGTCAACGATGTAGATATCCGAAGAGCTTTCATTGACAATGGTTCAGGAGTCAACCTCATGCCCATTTGTACACTTCGTCGATTGGGCCTCACAGAATCTGATTTATCTCCTTCTACCATGATGTTACAAGGATATGATAAAAATGAACAAGAACCACTGGGAGAAGTTACACTCAGAACTCAGTTTGGAGATCTTGTATCCAATTCGGATTTCATGATTGTTGATCAAGACTCATCTTTCAATGTCTTGCTTGGAAGACCCTGGCTACATCAGCATGCATCTATCCCTTCATCATACCATCAATGTCTCAAATACTGTTTCAATGGTCAAGTTGGAACATTGTATGGTGATAAGACCCCGTTCAAGACATGTGAGTCTCAATACATTGAGGCAGAATTTTATCACATGAAGGGAAGGGAAAAATCTACAATGAAGGAAATTACCAAAGTTAATACTCCATATGGTTTGGAGAAAATTCCAATAAATCCATTTACACATGTGAGTACAGATTATGTGTTACCAATTATTCAAATTTAAAACATAGGCCCAAATCAAAATACTCTTATGGAAAGATCCATAATGTCAATTACGGCAATTGAGCCAGACTACATGGGAGCAATTGGTAACCTACCAAACAGTGATGAAAGCATAAGTGGTGACATTTTCATTTCATCTGCTGAAGTCCAACAAGTCTGTACTTCGCCAATCAGGCCAGAAGAAGTTATAGCAACATCAGAGGTGAATAATGATGTCGATTCTCAATCCATCATCTCCTCTTTATTTCCCAAAAAAGGGCCTTTATCATCAATAGGGTCGAAAATGGAAGCTTCTTCTTAAAAATGTTCAAATTTTGACATCTCTTCTGATCATGAAAATTTCATTTTTTCATCTACTATGCAAGTAGAAATGGAAGAAATAGTACATGATGAAGAGGAAGAGGATGATCTTAGAGATGCTCCTCCATCATTTGAAGAAGGTATCTCTACCACTGTGGATGAACTCAGAGAAATAAATCTGGGTACAAAGAAAGATCCACGCCCCACTATAATTAGTGCGGCCATGACCTTTGAAGGGAAAGAGATGTATATTTATTTTCTAAAGCAAAATAAAGATATTTTCGCTTGGAACTATACAGAAATGCCTGGGCTTGATCCTGATATTGCTACTCATCATTTGGGTTTACCAAAAGAACATCGAGGATTTAAGCAAGCCGCGAGAAGAACACACCCAACTTATACTTCCAAAATTGAAGCTGAAGTGGATAAGATGATCAAAGGTAACTTCGTCAGAGAAGTTCAGTATCCCAAGTGGTTGGATAATATTGTCCCTGCAAAGAAGAAGAACGGACAAATTAGGGTTTGCATCGATTTCAGAGATCTTAATCGGTATTGTCCTAAAGATGATTTCCCAGTTCCAATACCAGAACTCTTAATTGATGCAACCGCTGGCTATGAAGTACTTTCCTTCATGGATGGATATTCCGGATATAATCAGATCTGAATGGCCCCAGAAGATGAGGAATCTACAGCCTTCAGAGCCCCTCAAGGTGTGTTTTGTTACCCGGTGATGCCCTTTGGTTTAAAGAATGCAGGTGCAACATATCAACGTGCCATGCATCGTATCTTCAAACCTTTCTTAGGGAAGTTTGTTGAATTCTATGTAGAAAATTTGGTGGTTAAATCCAAACAACTTTCTAATCACTTGGATGATTTGGAAGTCATATTCCACAAGCTTCGACAACATAATTTGAAGATGAACCCCTTAAAATGTGCTTTTGGGGTAACCTCAGGAAAATTCCTCGACTTTGTTGTACGCCATCATGGTATTGAAGTCGATCCCGAGAAGACCAAATCAATCCTTGGTATGTCACCTCCTCATAATTTGAAAGAATTAAGAGGACTTCAAGGACACTTAGCCTATATTCGGCGTTTCATCGCCAATTTGGCAGGAAAAAGTTTACCCTTTACCAAATTATTCAAAAAAGGAGTCACTTACCAGTGGACTGAAGAATGTCAAGAAGCATTTGATGTTCTCAAGAAATACCTCTTGAGTCCACCAGTACTCATGCCACCTGTTGAAGGTAGACCACTTATCCTCTATGTGATAGCTCTAGAGCGATAATTGGGTGCCTTTCTCACTCAAAAGAATGATGCTGGGAATGAAAATAGCCTCTACTATCTCAGTAGAACTATGCTTGAAGCAGAAACCCGATATTCAAGTATTGAGAAGTGCTGCCTGACATTAATCTTTGCAGTTCAGAAACTGAGACACTACCTGCAACATCACGAGGTCCAATTGGTATCTCGCAATAATCCGCTCAAATTCATCCTTAGTCGTCCAATGCTTACATGACGTCTAGCAAGGTGGGAAGTTATTTTGCAGCAGTTCGACATTCAGTATGTGTCTCAAAAGGCAATAAAGGGTCAAGCTCTGACTGATTTCCTGGCTGAACATCCTTCAGTAGAAGACACATCTTCAGATATTGAACTCCCTGATGAGGAAGTTTTCTCTATTCAAGAGTATCCTCAAACATGGGAAATGTATTTTGATGGTGCTTCCAGAAGTCCAACAGGGAAGAAAATGGAAAATCCTAAATTCAACAAAGTTGGTTTAGGAATTGTACTCATTTCTCCAGATAAGGCATTGTTACCTTATTCCTTTTTATTGTGGGAAGGTGGTACCAATAATGAAGCCGAATACCAATCTCTCATTACAGGCTTGGAGTTAGCGCTCCAAGCACAAGTGAATCACTAAAAGGTGAAAGGTGATTCAGACCTGGTAATCAAACAAGTCAATGGGGATTATTCCATCAGAAAAGAAGAATTAATCCCTTTGTATGATTACGTCAGAGAGTTAATGGCAGAATTCCCTTCAGAACCGACATTTTCTTATGTCCCAAGATCACAAAATGCTCAAGCTGATGCACTGGCTAATATAGCCACAGCTTTAGCAGATCCAAATCGGGACGAGACAACCATCAGTATTGCCCACCGTCGTGCAATTTCACCTTATGTTCAAGCCAGAACAGAGGAAATTAATGAAATTAGTCCCATTCCTAAACCGTATGGTCATACTATAGGATGGATGTCACCTATCAGGGAATACCTTCAAAATGGAACACTTCCACCTGATAGAGCTGAGAAAGAACAAATCCGGCGACGTGTGGTCAATTTTACTCTTTATGATGGCCCAAACCACCTAGAGAAAATTCTCTACAAATGTGGTTTTGATGGAGTTCTCTTCAGATGTATTGATGGTGAAGAGACAATGGATGTCATAAAAGAAGTACATACAGGAGTCTGTGGTGCCCACCAGTCTGGACATAGACTGTCTGATCACATTCGAAGGCTTGGATACTTTTGGCCTTCAATGATACAAGATTGTGTTAATTTCACAAAGAAGTGTCATTCATGCCAAGTATATGCCAACTTCATTCATCAACCTCCAGAGTTGCTTCATACAACTAAATACTCGTGGCCATTTGCCACATGGGGAATGGATGTGGTGGGACCTTACCCTTCAGCTACGGCCAAGCAGTTTAAGTACATTCTTACTGCTACTAATTTCTTTTCCAAATGGGCAGAGGCAGTACCTCTCAAAGAAGTCAGTTCTAAATGCATTGTTAGCTTCATCAAGTCTAACATCATTACTATATTTGGTGTCCCTCATACCATATTGATGGATAACAGCACCAACTTCTGTTCTTCTGAGGTGAAGAAATTGTATCAAGAATACAACATTAAATCCAACCATTCATCTCAGTATCATGCGGCGACCAATGGCCAAATAGAAGCCTTTAACAAGACTCTTTCAAATATACTGCAAAATATGGTGGATAAAGATAAGAGGCCATGGCCTGATAAAATCTTTCATGCTTTATGGGCTTATCGGACTACCACCCGCAATGCAACGCGGTCAACTCCATATTCATTGGTATATGGAACAGAAGCAGTCTTGCCAATTGAAGTTCAATTTCCCTCACTCAGAGTAGCCATTTGTGATCAGTTATCTACATATGAGCAATCCCAAAAGCGATTGAATGAATTGGAACAGTTAGATGAGAAAAGATTGTGCACTTTGCACCACTTGGAAATCTATCAGAATCGAATAGAACGAGCTTTTAACAAAAAAGTTCGTCTTCATTCATTCATTCAGGGAGAATTGGTATTAGTTCTCAGAACTCCAATGATACCAAGAAAGAAACCTCCCAAGCTTGAGCCAAAATGGGAAGGACCTTATTCAATACATAGGGTCTACTCCAATGGAGCTTATTCATTAATCTCGATGGATGGAGAACTCATTACTACTCCAACTAATGCCAGATTTTTGAAGAAATATTTTGTATAAAATACAAAGTATTCAGAAGATGTCCCCGCAACATGACACTAAACTGTGCAGCCCCAGTTCGTCCTTGCTATATGATGTTAAACTATACAGCAATGGTCCAGTATGACCTTAAACTGCAACTTCGTCCAACATGACGTTAAACTGTAGGAAAGTCCCTTTTTCGTCCAACATGACGTTAAACTGTAGAAAAGAAGATGTCCCCGCAACATGACACTAAACTGTGCAGCACCAGTTCGTCCTTGCTATATGACGTTAAACTATACAGAAATGGTCCAGTATGACCTTAAACTGCAACTTTGTCCCACATGACATTAAACCGTGAGAAAGTTCCCTAAAAAGTCCTGTATGACTTTAAACTACACCATCTATGGTTCATACAACAATGGTCCAGTATGACCTTAAACTGCAACTTCGTCCAACATGACGTTAAACTGTAGGAAAGTCCCTTTTTTTCGTCCAACATGACGTTAAACTGTAGAAAAGAAGATGTCCCCGCAACATGACACTAAACTGTGCAGCACCAGTTCGTCCTTGCTATATGACGTTAAACTATACAGCAATGGTCCAGTATGACCTTAAACTATATTTTGTCCCCGCAACATGACACTAAACTGTGCAGCACCAGTTCATCCTTGTTATATGACGTTAAACTATACAACAATGGTCCAGTATGACCTTAAACTGCAACTTTGTCCCACACGACATTAAACCGTGAAAAAGTTCCCTAAAAAGTCCTGTATGACTTTAAACTACACCATGGTCCTGTATGACATTAAACTGCACCATCCATGGTCCATGCATATGACCCTAAACTATTTAAAAGTCCCTTACGTCTAGCAAGATGTTAAACTGTGACGTCCTAACTACATGACGTTAAACTGTATAAAAGTCCCTTACGTCCAGAAAGACGTTAAACTACATAAACTGTAAAAAAAAATCCCCAATGCGTCCAACATGATGTTAAAATGGTGCACTCTTTTGTCCTCACTACATGACATTAAATTGCATAGTCCCCCTTTCGTCCAATATGAAGTTAAACTGTATTGTCCCCATCGTCCTAACTACATGACGCTAAACTATACAGAAAGTCCTTGATATGTCCTACATGACATTAAACTATATTTTGTCCCTGCTACATGACACTAAACTGTGCATCACCAATAGTCCTAACTGCAAGACTTTAAACTGCATAGTCCCTTTATATGTCCTACATGACATTAAACTATGCATCGTTAAGGTTGTTGTTACCTCTTGTTTCTCACACCGAGTATGACTCACGTGAGCTTAGAAAAAACTCAACCGTAACACTCTCTTTGGGCCGCTAACCATGTATAAGTCCCAACAACATTTTTTATTATTAAATCGTTGTCCCCAAGAACAACTTGATCATTAATTCATTCTTTAATTGAACTACATGGACTTTGATCCTTGCCCTCCAGGCTGGGTATGTAGGCACCCTCCCAAGGTTCAAGCCCAAAAAACAATCTCTTCACATCAGTTCACCACCATCTCATATGATGTTGATTTGTGAAACCGCCCCTAGAATCAATATCTTTACATTGATTCACTTTCGTCCTTGTTATATGACATTAAACTATGCAACACTTTTTTCCGGTACGACAATAAACTAAAATACTCTTTGATTTCCTCATTTGAGAGAGAACTATTATTGACATTGATTTTTCAATCATGTTTCATTTCAAAAGACTACGTGCATGCATGGTAATACCTAAACTTTTTATCTCAGGTTAAACCATCATTGCACTAAAGTCCCCTTTCACCCTTCACATGTACGAACCAAATTTGTACAAAGGGTAGTTCTAGAACTACGTGGGCTTGATTCCCATCCTTATGGGATGCGTAGGAACATTCGAGTATCCCTCGAATCCAGCCCCAAGTCTTTTGGGCCTAACCCCAAATTTCACTTTCAGTCCCTTAGCTGAAAAGTCCTCATGAAAACACACACTGTGTATTCATTATTATGGTCCGAACTCTATGACCCTAAACTAATATCTCTCATATTTTCGTCCTACTGGACGTTAAACTTCATTTCAAGAACTACGTATGGCTTGATTCTCATTCTTATGAGATACGTAGTGAAGTCCAAAATTTCAATTGAGGGCCCATCCACAACATGATTATGGTTATCATTAACCTATGTATCTCTATATACATTGGACAATACCCATCTTTATGTGTTATAATCCTAACCTTAAATATTTTCAGATCTTCATAACCCTTTTCATGACTTTTAGTCACAAAAATGTCAAACTTCTGAGAATTCTTTTGCCTGACTATGCAGCACATGCCCATAGGTGGCCTTGCATAAACAGTCCACATAACAGACTTGTTAGCCAAAAGATACTATGTTATTTAACTATGCAGCCAATGCCCTTAGGTGGCCCTGCATAATTCAACCCCCTAACGGGTTTGTTAAATGATGGTAACTTCATTCTTTGGAAGAATGCCTCTTTTGTCCTTATTTGTCTTAAATGACAGTATGTAGGGATCCGCAAAAAAATAGCCATCCTTAACATATTTGTCCCATATCCTTTTTCATGATCTGAAAGTATTCAAGTCTATGGTTTATTCTTCTTCCCTACGTTTGGGTCAGACCTTCGTAGGAGTGATATTCATCCAGTTCTTCGACAATCTTGTCTTAAAATATCTTCTCTATATTCAAGTACCTCTTTCCATACAACAAACTCTATACTTTAGAAAATTTGAATCTCCATAAACTTTCACTGGCTTTTAACACTAGGAAAGTAAATTTCTGAGAGTTCTTTTGCCTGACTATGCAGCACGTGCCCATAGGTGGCCTTGCATAAACAGTCCACATAACAGACTTGTCAGCCGAAAGATGCTATTTATTTGACCATGCAGCCAATGCCCTTAGGTGGACCTGCATAATTCAACCCCCTAACGGGTTTTGTTAAATAATAGTAACTTCATTCTTGGAAACTACTTCTTCTAATTCCTTTTATCTCTTTTTCATATCATTCCTCAGATTCAAATATTCTTAAGCCATAGTTTAAATATTTTCTCTCATACTTGAGTATGGTAATATGTTTTCAGATAAATTGTCAAGGAATTGAATCAATTTTAACCCATTTTGGTCAAAGCTATTTTGACCTTAAACATTAGCCCCTTTATGTCTGGCATGCATGACTTTAAACTGCCCACAAAAGACAAAGGAACTCTGAATAAAAGTCAAGTTCCAGCTCACTAAATATATATTTTTTGTATGATTTAGGTAATATTGAGAAATTAAAAGGTTCAAAGTTTGTAGGGTTATTTGTAATAATCCTAGTAAAAATAAAACTATGCTTACTAAGCCCATTGGATTAAGTAAATTTGAAGCAGTTAGTGAAAGAATGCAGGCACAAATGATTGAAGATGAAAGTGTTTTTCATTGATACACAAGAGTTAGAAGGACATCCACAGACTGAAGTCTCTTCTCTTTTTCAAGAATTACAAGAGGCTTTCAACATAACACTTCATTTGATTTAAGACATTCCGAGCTTCATCAGAAACCAACTGGAATTCATTCATTCAACTGGATACAATAAGAGATGCAGTGATACCAGCTCTTCTTGGAACAATTGTAAAAGGATGTTCTTGAGTATGGTTTGAGAAAATTTTCTGCTGATCAAACAGTGACTCTGTTTCTGTCCAAAAGACTTGGAAGATGGATACATGGATTTGAGAATGGAGCATTGGAAGTAAAGAGCCATTTGGAGAGAGTACTCATTTCAGATATTGCTCTAATACCATGTTTGTGTTCTCTCCACCAACCGGTAGTGGAAAACATTTCAGCCCATGGGTTTTCCATTTTCATATCTGCAAGGAAATAACATGGAGGAAGAATATGAAAGTTCACACCATTGTGGTTGCTCTTAATGCACAGCATAACCGAAATGAAGGAGTAGCAGCGGAGCTGTATTTCAGGTGTATAGTTCTTTGCATCTGGAACATTGACTCATTGCAGATGACCATGACCACATAGAGACAGGTAGATGCTCTGTGGGAAATTAAGATGATATTTCTTCAAGTACTTAGCCAAATCTGGGAAAGTGCTGTCGCAGATATCATAGTAATCGTGGCCAATGATGTTCATCATGTCATCAATCCGCTTGCTAGCCAGTTCATCAGCCGTTCTAATTCCCTTAGGAGCCATTGAATCTGCCCAAAAGTAGAATAAATTAAACTCTTAAATGGGTTTATTTTTTCATAAAATTTGTGAAAGATTTCGAAAAAATGGCTAAGGCATTAAGGCACGCAAGTCTAAAAAATGGCGCGCAAGTATTCGTGTGCCGCGCTAGTTTTTGACGCGCAAGTATAAACCGCGCAAGTACAAATGCCTTTACAGTAGCGCGACATCAAGGAAAAAACTAGAAAACAGAGCAACCTGCGCGGCTAAGGTGACCTGTGCGGCGACAGCTCGAAGGTATGAAGTCCGGAAATCCGGATGCTTGTACGGAAGTGAGGCCCTCTATTTATAGACGCGGCCGGGACCCTGCGCGCCGGACCCTGCACGACCGAGGGCCGTATCCCTGCGAGATGCGCACTTGCGCGCCGCCCTCTGTGCCCTGAAGACTTGCGCGCCCCCTTTTCCTTTGGATGTATTCAATTTCCTCAGAATCAAATCCTCATTTCTCTCCGGATCCAACTCTGAGGGGGGACTTTTGTTGACGCTCCTTTTGTCACAGAATCTAAAGATCGGAAAAGGGGAATATCTGAGCTCAAAGTGATTCAACCTTTGAAGAAAATATCAAAAATCGACAAAGGCATGAACAAAGGATCAAAAGCAACTGCACCGCGCATGTTATATCACTGTCGCGCAAGTCCACTTGCGCGACGCCCTTATGGTCGTGCAAGTGACTTGCGTGACCTAATTGATAACTGCCCGGTAACCACCCGGGGTCTTCTCCTACCTATAAATAGACCCTGTGGGCCCCCCATTTGAGAGGATCTTTTTCCAGAAACTCGGATTGAAGCTCCCGACGCCCAAGTCTCTTCAAAAAGCTTCCTGAACACTTCTAAGGTAATTTCTTACCTAGAACGGAAGATCTAAAGGGAGGGAGTAAAGCCTAAGTGTTGAAACTCATCAACACTTGCGCGCCTGAGTGGTCATCCCTTAAGGGAAGTGGTCACACTTGCGCGCCGCCTTATTCCTTCGATAGAACTTGCGCGTCCCTTTTCTGGAAGAACCTCAATAGGATTCTAAAGGCTTTAATAAAGAGTCGTTCAAGTATTTCAATGCTGGTTGACCATCACGCAAGTACACCATGTGTCGCGCAGGTATACCTGCACGACCAATACTTGCGCGCCCACGCAGTACTTGCGCGCCTTCCAAGACTTGCGCGCCCCTTCCTTTTTGGGTTCCTTTCTTTCCCATTTCACCCCTATTAAGCCATTACACCTTTTCTTTTCAAGATTCAGTCTTTAAGACACTCTCCAAATCCATTTATGGCATGATTTCTTGATTTGACTTCCTTATCTGAAAGGAATTCGGTGGAATATCTCTCAAAACCTAGTGATTTACATATCTTTATGTCACTAAAGATTGAGAGTTCATTCATTCAACCTCATCCTTTAAGATGAGAGAATCCTTAAACTGCGTCTCCTTTTCAGGAATAATCCCTAGTCCTAAGTCCTCCAAACTTGGGCATCCTCCTCAGGAGTAAGCCCCAAATTCTTAAAATTCCCAAATATGGGCATCCTTTTCAGGAGTAAGCCCCAAACCTTAATCTCATAACCTGGGCCTCCTTTTCAGGAATAAGTCCCAGTTATAATCTTGGGCTTCCTTTTCAGGAGTAAGCCCCAAGTCCCCTAACCTGGGCCTCCTTTTTCAGGAATAACTCCCAGTCATAATTATGGGCATCCTCTTTAGAAGTAAGCCCCAAGTCCCTTAATTTCTCTTTAACCAGTCCTAATTTTCGTTTGATCTGGGATTCCTTATCAGGAGTAAAACCCAGTTATCAATACTCTCCTAATTTGGGTTTCCTTTTCAGGAATAAGTCCCAAGTTGGAGTATTCAAATCTCCATGAAGCACATATACATTTATGGACCCTGTTCCTGGATTATCTCCCTAAAAAGTAAATCCTAAAGCTTCATCTATCTGGGAAGTCATACATACATAAGCCCCAAACCATTTCTTATGATTGCATCTTTCATGGCACAATTGTCTAATTTTTACCAATACCTCTTTTTTCTCACACCGAGCATGACTCACGTGAGCTTAGAGTGTAAAAGTAATTATGACATCCTTCTTTGAGCCATCAATCATAAACGTTATACTCCCTTACTCGAACTATGTGGATTCTGATTCCTTTTCCAAAACAAAGGATACGTAGGTAGCCCATTTATGGGTTCGATCCCAACTCTGAAATAATTAATGTCCTTCTGAATGACAATAAACTTCAAGTGCCCCACTGAGTGGCTTTAAAACCAGCCTAGTCATCATAATGACCAAGAGACTTTTATATAAATGTTTTGAAGGATACCATTGACCAAGAATTTCTAAATAAATATAGATGATTCTCTATTGATGAAGAACCTCGAATACATATAAAAGATTCTCTAAATTTCTTACATATTTAATCATTGATTGTTAAACTGAAGAAAAACTCATTTTATACTTGGTAATGTAATAAGGATTCACGAACATAACTTAAATCTATAAAGAGAGTCCCGGAATAGACAATAATTCCCCTCAAAAAGGTGTGATGAGTTTGACCTCCCATCCTCTCGACCAATGAAAATTCCTAAGCCTCATCAGTCCACAAGCTAATGAGCGCCTACCTTTGGAAAGTAGGTCCAAACGGATGTGGAATCATTGGATGTTTCCGGTTCTGCAAACAAACCCGCTAGAAACCGATCAGAACATTTGAATCTCCCATCCAGGAGGTCATCCCCGAATTCCGAGGGAAACACTAGCAAAGGGAAATTGTTCTAGATTTGTTAGAGCGAGCTGAGGTTGAGCCTATCATACTGTCCATTCTCAAGGCTCCCCAACTTTTGCTAAAACCTCTCCCTTCCTCACTGAATTATGGTTACTTGGGAGAGGAACATACATTAAAAGTGATCCTAAATGCATCACTCTCAAAAGATCAAGAAGAGTCTCTTTTGAAAGTACTCCAAAGGTGAAAACAGGCCATTGGTTGGATGGTTGTTGACCTTAAGGGTATAAGCCCCACTATCTGTACTCACAAGGTACTTATGGAGGAAGGGGAAAAAGCATATCGCCAACAACAATGGAGACTGAACCCCCCAATGAAATAAGTGGTCAAGAAGTAGGTGATCAAATTACTTGATGCTGCTATTATATACCCCATCTCCGAAAGCCCGTGGGTGAGTCCTCTCTAGGTGGTGCCGAAGAAGGGTGGCATCACGTTAGTGACCAATGAAAAGAATGAGCTCATACTGACCTAAATAGTCACAGGATGGAGGGTTTGTGTCAATTACCAGAAGTTAAATGATTCCACAAGGAAAGATCATTTCCCTCTTCCATTCATGGATCAGATGATTGAAATATTGGAAGGGCATGAATTTTATTGTTTCTTAGATGGTTATTCGGGATATAACCATATTTTTATCGATCCAGAGGATCAGGAAAAGAGCACCTTTACTTGTCCGTATGGAACATTCCCCTACCGCCACATGTCATTCAGAATGTACAATGCTCCAGACACCTTTCAAAGGTGCATGCTATCCATCTTCCATGATATGGTTGACAAGATTCTAGAGGTATTAATGGATGACTTCTCGGTATATAGGAAGTCATTTACCACTTGTTTGACAAATCTGGAGCTGGTGCTTGAGCGATGTGAGCACACAAATTTGGTTTTGAATTGGGAGAAATTCTCTTTTAGGGTACAACACGGAATTTTGCTAGGTCATCGAATCTCGATGCAAGGAATTCAGGGGCATCTGGCTAAAATTGAAGTTATCTCGCAGTTTCCCATTCCCACATCCGTCCAAGTGATTCAGAGCTTTTGGGGCATGCGGGTTTTTATCAAATATTTGTCTGGGACTTTTCCAAGATTTCTCATCCTTTAACCAATATACTATCCAAAGATGCAATTTTTGAGTTTGATGATAAATGAATTAAAGCCTTCCAAATCTTGAAGGAAAAATTGGTCGTCGCACCCATCATGATCGCTCCGAATTGGGAGGATCCGTTTGAACTTATGTGCGACGCGAACGATTATGCTGTGGGGGAAGTCCTTGGATAGTGGCTGGATCATATTTTTAGACCAATCTATTATGCCAGCTGAGCATTAAATTAAGCACATCTAAATTATACCACCATAGAGAAGGAAATACTACCTGTGGTTTTTGCATTTGACAGATTCTGCTCTTACTTGGTGCTTTCAAAAGTTGTGGTCTACACAGACCATGCCATGCTGAAGTATTTTCTGAATATAAAGGACTCCAAACCATGGCTCATCCTTTGGGTTCTCCTTCTATAGGAGTTTGAATTGGAAATTAAATACAAAAAGGGTAGTGAGAATGTGGTGGCTGATCATCTCTCTCGAATGGAGCTACCACACTTAGAGAGAGAAGAAGACCGGGAGATCAAGGAAGACTTTACCGATGAGCAACTATTTTCCATTGGAGTCCCACCTCATCCATGGTTTGATGATCTTTCAAACTACTTATCCAAAGGAGTTGTCCACCTGGACTTCTCATTTCAACAGAGGAAGCAGTTTTTGTCTGAGGTAAGGTAGTATTTATGGGAATACCCCCTACTTTTCCACTCATGCGATGATGGGATAATCCGCCGTTGCATCCTGGAGGATGAGATTCAATGTATTTTAGAATTTTGTCACTCTTCTCTGGTAGGAGGACATCATGGGACAGATCGAACAGTTGCTAAGGTTTTACAATCAGGTTTCTTCTGGCCGACCATGCATAAGGACACACGTCATTTTGCCTCTTGCTGTGATCGATTGTAACAACCCAAACTTTTTTAATAGTATATTAACTTACTCTAAGCGATTTAATAGAGATGTTAATGGTTAATGCAGAAAGAGGAGTCGATGGCTTCATCCGGTAGACTCGAACCTTATGAATCCCACTTATCAGAGCTTGGGAAGGAGGTGGCATCTTTGGGCTTCGCTTTGGACCAAGCCCAAGCCGAACTCCAACGTGTCAAGCTTGAATGGAAACGACTGTGGGAGAAGTTCAAGTTAGTAGAGATTACTACTAGGGAAATGTTATCTGAGCCTCCCTCAGATCCTCTCACCATAGCACACCTTACACTTAGGTCATATGCTGGTGTTATAAGGGGCTATGTAATGAGACCGTAACTTCTTTGTGTAATCCTTTGGGATGAATAAATTGATATTTCTTCCTTTAGTGATGTTTGTGAAATTTCAAATGTCTAGATAAATTTAGGATGTATTTTATTGATGAATTTTGAAACAAAGGATATTTTAAAATATTCATGTAAACCTTAAATAATTAATGATGTGTAATGATTTTCAAAAAATGGTCTTCTGTAAAAGTGTTCAGTATAGAATTTGGAGTATAATAAGTTCAACCTAATTTTTGATGAATAATAAATTATGAATAGTGATTTTACGCTTAGGATTAGTAATGTGAACAAATGGATTAGTAATCTCACTTAAAGAAAGTTTTAATATAATTTAGACACCTTGATTAAGTAACGTGATTCAATAAAATGGGTAAATAACGATTTTATAAATTATTATCCAAGTATTAGTTTTTTTGTGTGAATAGTGTTTTTTAATTAAAAATTAAATTAAAAATAATTATAAAATTATTTTTATAAAATGGACTTTATTTTTTAACTCAGAGCATTGATATTATGTTATAGTAATTTTTGGGGATTTTTCTGAAAAAAATGAATTCTTGGTGAATAGTGTTTTTATTTAAAAATTAAATTAAAAATATTTAGAAAATTATTTTTATAATATGGAGTTCATATTTGTAATCAGAGCATCAATATTTGGTTAAGGTTAAATTTTGGGATTTTTCTGAGAAAGATGAATTTTCAATGAATAGTAAAAATGCAGTTTTAGGGTTTCGGTATGTTTAATGACATCATAACTGTGTCATGATGATTTCATAAGATATTTTAAGGGTTGGCCGAACAAAGGTGATGAATTATTGTATTTGGGGCCCCATGTGGCCTAACTCCATGGAAAATACCATGGGAGAGCCCATGGTTTTGAGAAAACCACTTGTGAGGTGTCCCTTGAAATTATTAAAGTATCACCTCACCTTCCCTATAAATACCCACCATTTACTCCTTTATCTTTCACTCCCAACTCTTCCCCAACGAAGATCGGGTCTCATTACCTCCCAAGGAGTCATCCCAAGGTGCCCCCAAGCCCTCAAGGTCCAAACCTTTGAGTTTTAAGAGATATGTTTTAAGGTAAGGGATTCTTTCACCTTTCTCATTTTTCAAAGTTCTACTTTCATGTCAAATCTTTCAAGTTCCTTTTTATTATGTTGGGGTATGCTCTATATATCTATCATACTGAACTTTTATGTTCATATGATGAGAGACCCTATTTGATCTCGTCAATTCATTTTTGTTGAAGTTTAAGTGACGCCGTTAGGCTGCCGAATTTTCATAAGAGAAATATAATTTTTGTCTTCCTTCCATGTTTTTCATTTCAAATGGTATGTCCTTAAAATTTAATTACCATGTTCATATATCCTTCATTTTCTATCCCTCTACTGTTTTATGGGTCATTTATGAATGTTTGATCCATGTCCCCTCTCTTTTCAATGTTTTCTAAAACCCCGAAACATAGCCGTTATGCTGTAGAATTTCCGTCTCAAAATGTCTCTCTCTTTTTCTAAAGTTATTTTATTTTATTAAGTGAATACTCAAAGATATATCTTCTATAGGGGTATTCACATATGTACTATGTTTTTATATTTTAAATTATTGGATTTACATACATGAGACCCTCTTTCCCTTTCCGTGGGTTTAAAGTGACATAGATCATGTCTTTAAAGCAGTTTTTTAGAACGTTTTGATTATGAAATGAAACCCATTTATTTTATGCTATATGGGTTGTTTATGAAATTATTGATGATGATATATGTGGCTCACATGATGATAAAGACAAATTTAAGGGTGATCCCTGATAGCGCTCCAATGCATTGGGTAAAGACTTAATATCTAGAGATGACCATTTAGACTGATACCTTGGTGAATAACCTTGGTAATTTTTATTAACACCTTGGGGATGGACCTTGGTGAAACGGAAATGATTGTCTTTTTAAAATGTTGTAGCCACATCTTCAAGTTATGAAAAACATTATTTTTATTATCATAGGCCTCATGATTTCTTTCTCATGTCTTAAAGTTCTTTTCATGACCTTATTGAAGTATCTCAAGTTCACATGTAAAATGTTTCTCTTGTTTCCCTTACTGGGCCTTATGATCACCCTTTCTTTTGATGTATTTTCCCAGGTTATGGGATGTAGTAATGAACCTAATATTAACTTAAGGAGAAGCCTTTCAAGTGTTTAAGAAGAATGTTTTATGTTTTTTTCATGTATTATGTTCCTGGTTTCCAAGACACTAAACCTTAAAGATCCTCAGTTTTGTGTAATGTAATGAAAGTTTATGTTATAAAAAGGCGGGATGCCACAATTGGTATCAAAGGATGGTTTTGTTATTTGTGGAAATTAGGATATAAAAACTTTAGTAAGAACCCTATAGAAAAGTTTAAATATAAGAAAACTTCCTGGTATTTTTGTAAGTATTGAGGAAGTGGTTTATCAATCAAATACATCCCTGTCTGGATACGAGCAGGTAGAGGTGGCTCTAGCACAGATGTACATAGGGGTAAAACCCAAAAACACCACTTTGAGCTAGACTTGAACTGGAACTGGTGAATGATAACGGGCCTTGCTGCACTCTTGGTTACGACACTCCCGGGGGATATGTTTGTTTAATCACAAGCTTTTTATGAATCATTATGAAGGAATTACAGAGAAATGTAATTGATTAAGCATGATGTATTAGATAAAAGATTCATAAATGAAATAAGTTTCTCACTATGGTTTTATTCTTTTAGAAAATGGCGGGAAATAGGAGGAACCGTGCAGATGGTGACCGCAATGAACCATGTGCTGACGACCCTCTGATGAAAGACGGAATGGAAACATTCATGCGAATGATGAACCAACTGACTCAAATTATGAGTAATAACTTGAATAAAGCTGAGAGGCTGATCTCACCATGAAGGGAACAACACTCTGTTGAGTCCTTCATGCATCAACGACCACCAAAATTCAGTGGATCTACTGACCCATTGGTTGCGGAACAATGGATAAGATCTATTGAAAAGATATTTTCTGTACTTCATTGTTCGGAATAAGAAAAAGTCACCCTTGCTATTTACCGCCTAGAGGGAGAAGCTGATCAGTGGTGGTCACTGATCAAAAACATGAATCCATGAGGAGAGATGGAAGATTTGGAGTGGGAAGAGTTTCAGGGAATATTCTTTAATAAGTATTTCCCTCGTTCCATGAGAACGATAATGGAGAAAGAGTTTCTCAAGCTAAAGCAGAAGGAGAATGAATCTGTTGGAAGCTATGAGATAAACTTTACCTGACTTTCACGATATACCTCTAGCTTTGTCATGGATCCAAGTGGGAAGGTTGACAGATTTTTCGGTGGACTGAGACCTCATCTGCGGAAGAATCTAGCCAACTGGGACTACGATATCTATGAGGAGATCATGCAGAGTGCAATGAAAGTCGAGCTAGAGTTTGGTGAGACACAGTGGTCTCATAAATCAAATGACAAGAAGAGATCGTTGGAGCCCAGTCTAGGGAAGACTTTTGATCAGGGAAGAGGTGGAAAGAAAATGAAAATTACCACATGCAATAAATGTGGGAAGAAGCATCTAGGGCACTTCTTGATCGGAAGTGGAAAGTGCTACAAGTGTGTAAGAGAAGGCCATATTGCTTGGAATTTTCATAGTGAGGTGAAGCCTCAACTTCCCAACACTAACGACAGAGGAAAGATGGTTCCGGCCCTACCCGAAGTCAAATGCTTCAAGTGTGGACATCTTGGCCACTTTGCTAATCACTGTCCAAATCCAACTGGTAGTGGAGGGGAATCACCATTAACCTCAGCAAAGGCCAAGGGAGAAATGTCGTGCTTTTGCTATCACAACAACTGAAGTTGAAGTTCCGAACGACGTGGTAGCAGGTACTCTTATTGTCCTCTCAAAACTAGCAAGTACTTTGTTTGATTCTGGTTCTATGAATTCCTTTATTTCCTCCAAGCTTGCAAAGAATATAGAATTAATCCCCAAACTTCTTGAGGTAGAATTGTTAGTCAAGACTCTAAGTGGGATTATCCATGCATCAACAGTGTTTAGAGACTCTAGTGTTTACTTCAGTGAGCACAATATTATCGCAAATCTAGTAGTCATTCCCATGTTGGAATTCGACGTTATACTAGGGATGGAATGGCTCTCAAAGTATAATGCTAAGATCAAATACAGAAGTAAGGAAATCTCAGTAGTCTTGAATGAATGACCTACAATTATCTTCCAAGGAGAGATATCCCGAACTGATCCCTATATAGAAGCACCTCCTATATCTTTATTTATGGAGTTAATCGATGATGATGAAGAAGGAAAAGGGAGTATACAAATAGAAGATATTCCGATTGTTCAGGAATATATGGATTTATTTCCTGAGGAGTTACATGGACCTCCCCCAGAAAGAGAGGTAGAGTTCTTCATTGAACTCGTACCTGGATCTCAACTGATATCAAAGACCCCATATAGAATGGAAAATGTGGAGCTAGAAGAGTTAAAGAAGAAACTACAAGACTTGTTGGAGAAGGGGTTTATCTGACCAAGTGTGTCTCCTTGGAGAGCACCAGTTCTCTTTGTAAAGAAGAAGGATGGATCAATGCGGCTATACATTGATTATAGAGAACTGAATGAGATCACAGTGAAGAACAAATACCCTATTCCAATAATTGATGATTTATTTGACCAACTTCGTGGAGCTCAATTATTCTCCAAGATTGACCTTTGATCTGGTTATCATCAACTAAGGGTGAAGAAGGAAGATATTCCAAAGACTGCCTTCTGATCAAGATATGGGCATTATGAGTTTACTGTTATTCCCTTCGGCATGACTAATTCTCCTGCTATTTTCATGGATTCGATGAATAGAGTCTTTAAGGACTACCTTGATAACTTTGTGGTAGTTTTTATTGATGATATTTTGATATATTAAAAAAGTCATGAGGAGCATGAAGATCATCTGAGGGTTATTTAGAAAACTCTATAGAAGGAGAGGCTCTTTGGAATGTTCATCAAGTTTGAGTTTTGGTTACAAGAAGTGGCTTTCTTGGGGCACATCGTAACCAATGAAGGAATCTCAGTTGACCCTGCAAAGACAATGGTTGTGGAGGAGTGGCCTCAACCCACAATAGTAACCGAGATTTGTAGTTTCCTTGGTTTAGCGGGATATTATAGGAGGTTTGTGAAAAACTTTTCACAGATTTCTAATCCACTAACCAAGTTGACTTAAAAAGGGTTTAAGTTCATATGGACAAAGTAATGCAAGGAATGTTTCCAAGAACTGAAGAAGATATTTGTTACTGTACCTGTGTTAACACTACCATCTATCGGAGAAGGATTCATTATTTTTAGTAATGCATCTCTGAAAGGTCTTGGGTGCGTCCTCATGCAAAGTGACAAGGTAATTTCTTATGCATCTCGATAGTTGAAGATTCATGAGAATAATTATCATACGCATGATCTAGAGCTAGCGGTAGTTGTTTTTTCTCTAAAGATATGGAGGTACTATATTTATGGGGAGAAATGTGATATATACACCGACCACCAAAGTTTAAAGTATATTTTCACGCAGAAATAATTGAACATGAGACAAAGGAGATGGTTGGTGATTATTAAAGACTATGATTGTTCAATTCATTATTACCCTGGAAGAGCAAACAAAGTCGCAGATACGTTAAGTAGGAAATATCCTGTTGTTCTGGCAACAATGAGGATCGTAGGAGATCCCTTGATTAAAGATCTAGTAAAAATGGAAATGGGAATTGTAAGGGAAGGGACATCATCAACCTTATCCCAAATGATTTCTCAACCTTCACTACTAGAGAAGATCAAGAAGGCTCAAAAAGAAGATCCTTTGCTGTAGGTGAAGTTTGAGGCTATAAAGGATGGGAAGTTCCCTGATTTCAATATTGATCAAGAAGGTGTATTGAAATTTCATACAAGACTATGTGTTCCATCTATTCCGGAGATAAAGAAAGAAATGATGGATGAAGCTCATAGCTCTACTTTCTCTATACATCCGGGAAGCACTAAAATGTATAGAGATCTTTGTGATCATTATTGGTGGGATAACATGAAGAGGGATATTGCTGATTACACTACAAGGTGCCTGGTGTGTCAACAAGTAAAGGCATAACGACAACTTCCTAAGGGGGTATTACAACCGCTACCCATACCAGTATGGAAGTGGGATAATATCACTATGGTCTTTGTAACTGGTCTCCCAAAAACATCCAAAGGAAATAATGCGATATGGGTTATTGTGGACCGTCTCACCAAGACCGCCCATTTTATCTCTATTAGGGAAGATTTCTCTCTGGATCAACTGGCCAAGATATATGTAGAGGAATTGGTAAGGCTGTATAGGGTACCACTATCCATCATGTCTGATCGTGATCCAAGATTCACATCAAAATTCTAGAGAAGTCTTCAACATGCTCTGAATACTGAATTGAATTTTAGTATGGCCTATCATCCTCACACTGATGGCCAATCTGAAAGGACTATTCAGACACTTGAAGACATGCTGAGATTATGCTCAATGGAATTTAAAGGTGGATGGGATCAACACCTCCCATTAGTTGAGTTCTCCTATAATAACAGCTTCCATTCGAGTATTCAGATGGAACCCTATGAAGCTTTGTATGGAAAGCGATGTAGAACTCCTACTTGTTGGGATGAAACTGGTGAGAGAAAGCTTCTTGGGCCTGATCTTGTGAAAGAGATTCCAGAACAGGTTCATACCATCCAACAACACATAAAGGCTGCTCAGAGTCGGCAGAAGAGCTATGCTGACAACCGTCGAAGAGACTTGGAGTTTGGTGTTGGCGACAAAGTCTTCCTTCAAATTTCTCCATGGAAGAGAGTCATGCAGTTTGGGAAGAAAGGGAAGCCCAACCCTAGGTACATTGGACCCTATGAAATCCTTGATTTCATATGATCAGTGGCCTATCGTCTAGCACTTCCACCGAACCTAGCTCAAGTTCACGTTGTCTTCCATGTATCTCTCTTGAGGAAGTACATACCCGACCCTTCGCATGTACTGAACCCAGAGGTGGTACAACTGGAACATGACCTCTCTTATGAGGAGAAGCCAGTGGAGATCTTAGACCATAGAGACAAGGTTATATGGAACACAACTACCCACCTTGTGAAAGTGTTGTGGAGGAATCATAAGTATGAAGAAGGGACTTGGGAGCCTGAGGAAACAATGAAGCAAAAGTACCCTCACCTTTTCGACTAGGCCTCAAGTATAAAATTTCAAGGATGAAATTTCTTAAGGGGGGAAGAATGTAATGAACCAAACTTTTTGAATAGTATATTAACATACTCTTAGCGATTTAATAGATATCTTAATGGTTAATGCAGAAAGAGGAGTCGATGGCTTCATCCGGTAGACTCGAACCTTATAAAGCCCACTTATCAGAGCTTGGGAAGGAGGTGGCATCTTTGGGCTTCACTTTGGACCAAGCCCAAGCCGAACTCCAGCGTGTTAAGCTTGAATGGAAACGCCTGCGGGAGAAGTTCAAGTTAGTAGAGATTACTACAAGGGCAATGTTATCTAAGCCACCCTCAGATTCTCTCACCATAGCACACCTTACACTTAGGTCATATGCTGGTGTTATAAGGTTCTATGTGACGACACTGTAGCTTCTTTGTGTAATCCTTTGGGATGAATAAATTGATATTTCTTCATTTAGTGATGTTTGTAAAATTTCAAATGTCCGGATAATTTTAGGATGTATTTTATTGATGAATTAAAAAAAAGGATATTTTAAAATATTCATGTAAACCGTAAATAATTAATGATGTGTAATTATTTTCAAAAAATGGTCTTCTACAAAAGTGTTCAGTATGGAATTTGGAGTCTAATAAGATCAACTTAATTTTTGATGAATAGTAAATTATGAATAGTGATTTTACCCTTAGGATTAGTAATGTGACCAAATGGATTAGTAATCTCACTTAAATAAAGTTTTAATATAATTTAGACACCTTGATTAAGTAATGTGATTCAATAAAATGGGTAAATAACAGTTTCATAAATTATTAGTCAAGTATTAGTTTTTTGGGTGAATAGTGTTTTTTAAATAAAAATTAAATTAAAAATAATTAGAAAATTATTTTTATAAAATGGACTTTATTTTTTAACTCAAAGCATCGATATTATGTTATGGTAATTTTTGGGGATTTTTCTGAAAAAAATGAATTCTTGGTGAATAGTGTTTTTATTTAAAAATTAAATTAAAAATATTTAGAAAAATATTTTTATAAAATGGAGTTAATATTTGTAATCAAAGCATAGATATTTGGTTAAGGTGAAATTTTGGGATTTTTTTGAGAAAGATGAATTTTAAGTGAATAGTAAAAATGCAGTTTTAGGGTTTCGGTATGTTTAATGACATCATAACTGTGTCATGATGATTTCATAAGATATTTTAAGGGTTTTCCAACCAAAGGTGATGAATTATTGTATTTGGGGCCCCATGTGGCCTAACTCCATTGAAAATACCATGGGAGAGCCCATGGTTTTGAGAAAACCACTTGTGAGGTGTCCCTTGAAATTATTAAAGTATCACCTCACCTTCCCTATAAATACCCACCCTTTCCTCCTTTATCTTTCACTCTCAACTCTCCCCCAACAATGATCTGGTCTCATTACCTTCCAAGGAGTCATCCCAAGGTGCCCCAAGCCCTCAAGGTCCAAACCTTTGAGTTTTAAGAGATACGTTTTAAGGTAATGGATTCCTTCACCTTTCTCATTTTTTGAAGTTCTACTTTCATGTCAAGTCTTTCAAGTTCATTTTTATTATGTTAGGGTATGATCTCAATATCTATCATACTGAACTTTTATGTTCATATGATGAGAGACCCTATTTGATCTCGTCAATTCATTTTTGTTGAAGTTTAAGTGACATCGTTAGGCTGCCGAATTTTTATAAGAGAAATCTATTTTTTTTCTTCCTTCCATGTTTTCCATTTCAAATGTTATGTCCTTAAAATTTCATTACCATGTTCATATATCCTTCATTTTCTTCCCCTCTACTGTTTTATGGGTCATTTATGAATTTTTGACCCATTTCCCCTCTCTTTTCAATGTTTTCTAAAACCCCAAAACATAGTCGTTATGCTGCAGAATTTCCGTCTCAAAATGTATCTCTCTTTTTCTAAAGTTCTTTTATTTTATTAAGTGAATACTCAAAGCTCTCTCTTCTATATGGGTATTCACATATTTACCAAGTTGTTATATTTTAAATTTTTGGATTTACATACATGAGACCCGCTTTCCCTTTCCATGGGTTTAAAGTGACATTAAGATCATGTCTTTAAAGCAGTTTTTTAAAACGTTATGATTATGAAATGAAAACCATTTATTTTATGATATATGGGTTGTTTATGAAATGATTTATGATGATATATTTGTCTCACATGATGATAAATACAAATTTCAGGGTGTGCCCTGATAACACTCCAATGCATTGGGTAAAGACTTAATCTCTAGACATGACCATTTAGACTGATACCTTGGTGAATAACCTTGGTATTTTTTATTGACACCTTGGGGATGGACCTTGGTGAAACAGAAATGATTATCTTTGTAAAATGTTGTAGCCACATCTTCAAGTTATGAAAAAAATTATTTTTATTATGATATGCCTCATGATTTCTTTCTCATGCCTTAAAGTTCTTTTCATGACCTTATTGAAGTATCTCAAGTTCACATGTAAAATGTTTCTCTTGTTTCCCTTACTGGGCCTTATGCTCACCCTTTCTTTTGATGTATGTTCCCAGGTTATGGGATGCAGTAATGAACCTAGGATGAACTTAAGGAGAAGCCTTTAAAGTGTTTTAGAAGAATGTTTTATGTTGTTTTCATGTATTATGTTCCTAGTTTCCAAGACGCTAAACCTTAAAGATCCTCAGTTTTGTGTAATGTAATGAAAGTTTATGTTATAAAAAGGTGGGATGCCACATCGATGCCAGTGGACAGGAAATGTCGGCCATCATGCCGAGATGCCGCAACACCTGATACTTGAAGTTGAAATTTTTTATGTATGGGGAATCGGCTTTATGGGTCCATTTCCCCAATCCTTTAGGCACACATACATTCTGGTATGTGTTGAATATATTTCCAAGTGGGTAGAGGCAGTGGAAATGACTCATAATACGGCTCAGGTCGTCATCAGTTTTCTGAAGAAAAATATTTCCAGTCGATTTGGGACCCCGTGGGTGTTGATTAGTGACCTCGACACTCATTTTGACAACACACTTATGAGAAATGTGATCTTAAAGTATGGAGTCAAGTACAACCAAGGGACGACCTACCACCTGAAATCCAGTGGTTAGGTAGAGGTGTCAAACTGCGAGCTGAAACAAATAATGGAGAAAACGGTGGGCACATCAAGAAAGGATTGGTCCAAGAAATTGGATGATGCGTCATGGTCCTACCAGACAGCTTTTAAGACACCCTTGGGAATTTCAGATTTTCGATTAGTCTATGAAAAACCCTGCCACTTACCGGTGGAGATGGAGCATAAAGCCTATTGGGCTGTCAAGTCCCTTAACTATGATCTCAAGGCTGTAGAAGAAAAGATAAAATTCCAATTAACAGATCTTGACGAGATTAGGCGGGAGGCCTATGAGAATGCGAAATTGTATAAGGAGAAGACAAAGGCAGTCCATGACCGCATGATATCTCAGAAATCCTTCTAGCTAGGTGATAAAGTCTTACTTTTTAACTCTTGTCTAAAGTTTTTCCCAAGAAAGTTAAAGTCCCGATGGTCGAGACCCTTCACAGTGATTACTATTTTCTGCCATGGAGTGGTGAAAGTGGTTGGCACAGATGAGAAAACGTTTAAAGTTAATGGGCAGTTCCTGAAACCATACTATAGCATGGAAGACATGGTGGGAATATTTTCCACCATGCAATTGGGATAGCTCAAGGACTAGGTAAGTCGAGCTCGAGACTTAATATGTAGCACTGCCCGGGAGGTTACCCGACATTTTGAAATTATTTTTATTCAAATTCTTTGTTTGTTTGAGTGTGCTTAGAACTGAATGCTAGTGTGATTTTCTATTATTGTGTGTTATAGTGTAGGATTCTCACTCCAAGTGAGGGTATCATATGGAATTTCATTAATGCGAGTATTACACTTTCAATGGAAAATCTCCAAATTCCTTTTATCATCAAAAGGGGAACAAAGATTTTAATGAAAAGGGTGTGTTTTCAATTTAAAAGGGGGAAATTTTCAAAAATTCCTTCACAAAGAACCAATTACACGGTCGGCGCACGGTTTGAACAAACCGTGGGCCGCCCGTGCCCCTTGGACTCCCCCAGGCAGTGGCTTGCGCACGGTTGGTGCACTGTTTACCAAATCGTTCTCCCAAACCATGCATCCACTTAAAACCATATTTTTTTATAAAAAAATCCAGATTCCCCCCCCCCTCTTCCATCCGTGTAGTGCCTCTCCTCCTCCTGCTCCAACCCATGCGGCTCCCCTCCTCCTCCCCTCCTCTTCCTCCTCTCCCCCAGCCAAGTTCCCTTGTCCAAAATCCCTCCAAGATATTGTTTCACACAGACGTGCCACAATGATTTTCACTGATCATGTGCTTTCAAAACCTAAATTTCAAAAAATGGGATTTGCCGTAGGATTTGTATGCTTTTCACTTTTGAAATTTCATATTGCTATCTCTACTTATCATGATAGTATGTATGTTGTATTTTTGTTTTCTACTGCAGGTGCCCAAAACCAACAACCCCAACCCTAACCTCCATGTAAACTTCCAAAAGAGCCCGGGCCTTCTGCTCAAGCTCCTCCCATGGACCTCAGGTCAAGTTTACTAAAATGGAGAAAACTATGAGATACCGTACCCTGTCGAACCATGTGGTCAGTCCTCACCATGAGTTTTGTTTGGAACATCTTGAATCCCTGGGCATCACAGAGGAGATCCAGATGTATATTGCCCGGGGCAATCTCACTCAAGATTTAGAGGTTCACCAACCCATTTATAAAGAGATGGTATTGGAATTTGGGGCCACCTTCCATTGTCGAGAGTGCTACAATGAAACTGACCATGGTTTTACCATTGAGTCTGCCAATGATGTCACTTTCTGTCTCATGAACCAGTGGCACAACCTCCGATTGAGTGAGTTCGCTATCCTCATTGGCTTATATGATAGAGAGTACGTCCAGAGTGATGCGTATTTCCTAGACCTATTGGAATGAGATCCCACCCCAGCCCGAGTCTTCTAGTCCATTGTTTCCACAAGAGACCCTTACATCCCAAAGACTGCCATGGCCTCCAGATTCATAAACCCTATCCACCGGGTCCTCCATCGGATCATTAATACTTGTTTTATAGCCCAATCGGATAGCCAAGGCACAGTGAGCACACGGAACCTGTTGATTTTCGAATATATAGTGACAGGCAATGCCGTCAATCTGGCCTACATCTTCACTCAGTATTTTTGGCAGATGTTCTCTAAGCCAAAGGGCGATGTTTTTGGTGGTCCCTTCATCACACTTTTTAAGAACCGGATGCACCTTTGGTATGATGCAAAAGAGTTCATGGAACTACCAGTCGTGCCCTATTTTGATATTACTCTGCTTCGTCAGATGAGAATGATGGATCCCGACGGTGTGAGACTTCGCCTGTGGGAAGTTCCTAGGGCTGACCCAGATGAACCACTATATGAGGGCCCAGCTGCAGAGGAGCACCCTACTGAGCTTGTGGCTTCCCACTATTCCATATCCCAGGGGCCTCATGATTTTTCTACTACCGAATCTCACCCATCCAGGACGCCACCATCTTACCCTCCCTATCCTTTCTACCCCTTCATGTAGGGAAAACGTTACGCTAACCCAGAACACTTCTGGAAATGGTAGTAGGACCAATACTCGATATTCCACTAGCAGCTGGAGCGGATGAAGATGGAGGTGGAGGGCCTTAACTTGGTCAATCTTCACCCACCCACCTTTTATAAAGCTGTGCCCCACCAACCTCCATCTTACTATATGTCAGGATCCGGCGCTTAGATGGGTGGACCTTCTACTACCTATGCTCCCACTGATCTCGTGGACCTACCTCCGCCTACCGCCGATCCGACCTGGGACGCTACTACGCATGCTTTCTTTTCCGATCCCTAAGCTCCCTGACCAGATGTTGTTGCAGGTTATCTTACTTTGTTATTTTGCTGTGCCTTTGAACTGTATTGTACTGTCTTCTATGGTGTGATGTTTTTTTCCTGCATTGGTGTCCTTGTGTGTTGTGCTTTTCTTTTCCTACTACCGGTACTATTTTTTCTTGCTTCACTTGTATAGTTCTTTTTGCCAACAACCGTTTCATCTGTTCCACACCAGCCATTTTTCCATTCATCAAGCTTCTGCACACCACCTGATTTTCACACATACCATGATTCAGGGGAGCTTTTCACTTTTAATGTTTTCCATTTTTCTTTTTCCCTCCCTTTTCATGTTTCTTTGCCCACCCTTCTCTACATTATTACCTTCACGGGGGGACCGTGTTTTTATTTTAAGTGTGGGGGAGGGCATCCTTAATTGGCACCCCATTTTGATTGATTGATTAACCAAGAACTTAGGGTAGAATATTTTCTTAGGTGTGTCTAAAGTACTGTTATAGATGTCATGGGTTTATACCAATTAACTAAAACTGAATTTTGGCAATTATCTCTAAAAATGGATCATATGTCTGGATTGTCGAACCTAGTTTGTGATGTGAATAAACTTTGCAATACTTGAAAAGGATCATTTAGCCAATCATTTAGAAAAATAGTCTGTTTAAAGATGATTTTTTGATGGGGTAATTTGAATTGAGAAACCCCTTAAAATGGAAGTCGAATTATGCATAAGGAGAGGTGAGGTTTTAGGAATTGTTGTTGCCGCACTAGTGGATATTGTGTGGTCTTAATTTCATGAACTCTTGACTTGATCAAACATTTTCATCATGTATTGACATGAGCATATTGGAAAAAATTTGATGCTAGTATCTCATACCACTACAAAGAACAATAATATATTTTGAGATATGCAAAGGCATGCCCAATAATTTTGATGACCTTTCATCATGTTCCAAGTAATTAAAGTCAATGAGGGTGTGTGACCTATAAAAGTGATATCCTACCATTTGGCGACAACGAAACCAAGGATTAGCTAATCTGAGTGTATAATGAGATGAAAATGGAGGTAGGAACTCTCTTTGAATGAAGAAGGGAAAACTCACTTTTAAGAAAAAATGATTTATGAATGAATGTTTAACTGTTTTGGATTAAGTCTACTTTGTTGGCTAACTTCATAGACTTGGGAAGCCATGAAGTATGAATGCTATAATTTTTAACGGTAATTAGTTCAAAATTCATATTCACCTAAATAGTATAATCTGTGATATTTCTACCTGTCTCTTTGGTGACACCTTGGTTATGACTGTCAATGATTTTGTTTGAGGAAAAACAACCAATCAAGTGTGGGGGAGTTTGATGCACTGCTGTGCATAAGGCATTTCCACTTGGTATAATATCTATAAAATTGTTTTGTGGATGTTTTTTAAATGATTTTCACAATGATAATGTATCTTGATAGGTTTTTTAGTCACCAAAGGATAAATCATGGATTCTTTGAAGTTTGGAGATTTAGAAGGAATTGGAGGTGTAAGGACCCTTTTCCCCCTGATTATGCTGGAAGGGAGTCATTTGGATCAACCACATGACATGAAGGACGAAAAATTGAGAAATTTCAAAGGTAGATATGACCCGCACAGTAGCCGCAGAGTTTATCCAAACCATGTGCAAATCGTGTGGGAGGAGATTCCACTAACAGAAAGGCCTGCACGGTTATCGCATGGTTTACCAAACTATGCGGGCCATCCAGAAGAAAACCATGTGGTTCAAAGATTCAAGACAGAAGCTCTTGCAAGGTTGGCATATAGTTTATCAAACCTTGTGCCCAAACATTACTACTGAAGGATTTGAGACAGTAGCTTTTTCATGGTTGGTGCGCGATTTACCAAACCGTGTGCCCAAATCGTGCATACCACTACAACTTTCTTCTTTTTTCTTTACCACTTTCCAAAAACTTCTTGACCTGGTATTTTCTTTGATGATTTCTTTTGGACAATTGGTAAAGTCTCTTTTTGGACTAGGGGAGACCCTGAGGAGTAGAGGGGACCAAGGGAGAATATAGAGAAGAGGATGGAGGGACACTAGAGAGGAAAAAAGAGATATTTTTATAGGGAACTTGTTTCGTTCTTGTATGATTTTACTTATGATTTTTCTTTTAGTTCTATTGTAACAAATTATCTAATCCATTTTAGTAAGTTTCTTACTCTTTCAATCATGAGTAGCTAAACCCCCCTTGTGTTGGGGCTGGGAAAAATGGTGGTTCGCTAGAACCATTTTCTCTATTCTTGTATTTGTTCATGATCTCTCACCTAATTCTCCCAACACTTCTATATTTAATTTCACTGGAAACATCTATATCAGACCAAGAATATAGTTTTTAGGGATCTTTGGGAGAATTATGACAAGAATATCCATGACCATAGGATATCCTTATCATTTCTAGAGGGTGATTCCTACACTAAGAGTCAGTATAAAGCAATTAACAGACCAAGGAATTGATTTCTAACAACTTGATCGAAACTCACTGGACCAAGGGAGTTTCGACATGTATGAAACCCAAAAATGTGGGTTATTATGAATAATACAACACAATAGGGAATAAAGTTTTAATTTCCCACATGAATTCCCAGCCTCTACACATTTTGATCATTATTTATTAAAATTTGGTTTTAAGTAATATTCAGTTTCAAGTTTAATAGGTAGTGAATTAGAAAATCTCTAGTAACTAGTTACCTTTTGAGGCCAGTACCAATGAACCAACCAAATGTGTTTAAATTAAGAATCTTCACCAAGTGATGTAAATTCAAGAAACATAAAATTCCAATTCTTTTTCCCTATGGACTGACCCCGTACATGCTCACTATACTAATACAAGTTAGGGAATTTAATTTGGTTGAAAACAATATTTTAGGTAAACGACCAGCCAATATCTTCTTACCACACTTAATACGTATGCTACATCTATCCTAGTATATAGCATATCATACATGGTTGAACCAATCACTGATTCATATGGAATCCTTGTCATTTTGTTTCTTTTCTCATGTGTCTGAGGACACATTTTACAAGAATTATGAATTCCATGTGATGCTAGAAACAATCCCCTCATGGATTGTTTCATACTGAATTTCTTTAGTATCTTGTCAATGTGTGTATTTTGACTTAAGATGAGAAACATATTGAATCTATAAAGTTGGATCTTAATCCCAAGAATATATATTACCTCATCCAAGTACTTCATAGAGAATCATTTATTCAACCAAACCTTAATATACTGTAAGGATGGTATTTCATTTCCAATGATTAATATGTTATGAACATATACTATTATGAAAATGAATACACTCCCACGAAACCATTTATAGAAACACGACTCACATTCAATCTTTATGAAACCAAATTATGCTATGGCCTCATCAAAATGAATTTTACATGACATGGATTCTTTATTTAATCCATAAATGGATCTTTGAATATTGTATACCTTGTTGGAATCATTTGGAGTCACAAACCCTTCAGGTTGTGTCATATAGACATCATCCTGAAGGTTCTTATTAAGGAAGGCTATTTTGAGATCCATTTTCTAAATATCATATTCATAGAAATCCAAAATGGAAAGTATAATTATAATGAATTTAAACATTGTAACTATTGAAAAGGCTTTGTTGTAGTTAATGCCTTGACGTTGTTTAAACCGTTTTGCAACTAGTCACACCTTATAGGTACTTAATTGTCCTTTTATATCTAGTTTCTTCTTGAATAACCATTTTAAACCAACATGATTTACATCTACTAGAGGGTATATGAAAATCTAGACTTGGTTTTGGTACATGTAATCGAATTAAAAATTCATGTCTTCTTTCCACTTGGAACCTCTATTTCACTTAATACTTCCTTTTAGGTCATGGGATCATTATTATAAACTAATAATGAGTCACCGTCCTTAGTTAATATAAAAATATACCATTCTGGTTCTCTAACCTCTCTAGTAATCCTATGTAGTAATTGTGTCTTTGGAATAATTCTTTCTTCCATGGGGCTTTGTGGAATTTATTCCTATGCATACTCTTGTGTATCTTGAGCTTATATTTCATCAAAGTCTATCTCGCTCCCACTATCTATTTTAGAGATAATATCTTCCTCAATATGTGTGGGGAAACTTTCAACCACAACCTTTATGTTTGAAAGATTTTATAAGTATTATACCTTTGTTTCTTTGGGATATCCTATGTCATCCCACCTTTTTATTACATAACATTTCCTTTATATAATACACATTTAAAGATATTTTAGGTTTAGTATCTTGGGAATTAGGTACATATTACATAAAAAATAAAAATAATTCTTCGAAACCACTTGAAAATACTCTTAAAATATTCATCATAAGTACATTTACTGAATCTCATAACCTGGGTATATACATCAAAGGAAAGGGGTGAGTATAATTCCTATTAAGGGAAAACAAGAGAAATAATTTACATGTGATCTTGAGAAATATTGACAAGAACTTGGGGAATATCATAAAGGCACAAGAAATAGGAATATCATAATAATAATAACATGAATCATTACTTGGATATGTGGCTACAACATTTAATTGAGTTATTAATAAGAATACCACTGAGGTTTATCATTGAGGTGTGATAAAAATTACCAAGGTTATTCACCAAGGTATCATAAAATATATCATCTGTAGAGATTAAATTTTTTACCAAATGTATTCGAGCACTATCAAGGCGCACCCTTCATATTCATTAATTAAAGTGAGCCATGTAGATCATAATTAAATATTTCATAAATAACCCTTGGAGAATAAAATAAACAGATTCCATATAAAAATCACGGTGTTTTAAAAAGAAGTTCTTAAAAACAATATCTTTATGTCATTATTAACCCATGAAAAAGGAAGGTGGGTTTCATATAGGTTAATCCCAGAATAAAATAGATCATTTTGAAATATTGATGAATACCACTATAAAAGAAATATTTTTGGGTATTCACAAAAGAAAATAATAGAATTTCATGAGAAAAAGAGATAAATTTTGAGACGAAAATTATGCAGCATAACTAGTAAGAAATATGGTTTTATAAAACATTAAATAGAGAGGGGTCATGGGCATCACATTCATAAAAGACTATTAATATAGTGAAGGGATAGAATTAAAGGGATACAAGGACATAAAATAAAAATTTAAAAGACATAACACATAAAAAGGGATCTTGAAAGGAAAAGAGAAGTTGATATTTCCCTTAAGTTGGAAAATGTTCCTAAAATTCAAAGATTGGGACCTTGGGGGATTGAGGAAACCTTATGAGGACTAAATTGAAGGTAAATATACCATATATTCATTAATGATGATTTTTTCATTAAATTAAATGAATTAATGGGAAGGTGTTTAGATTAGCCACTGAATGAGGCTAATATTCATTGTTAATATATATAATATTCATGTGCTTCATTATTCACAAACACCATTTTATTGAATTTTATACTTTAAACATCATTTCACATTATGATTGTAATTCTTTGTTAAAGTGAACTATTACTTAGTACATATTTAAACACCTCCTAAAACAAAAATATTCTTGATTATACTTTCATATTTTATTTTCAGGTATCTCATGGTATAAGGAAAAATTCGTGCTTTTTTATCACTTGAAGATTCACATTGAAGACCACCAAAGTTGGCCTTGAACCAACAACGTTCTAGGAAAAGTAAACTGAAGAACAACCCAATAAAGAGACTGTAGTGGCCATGATCTAATCCCAATAATTCTGAAAATTGGATTGAATATACAGGACATCAAAAAGAACATTTCATCCAATAGTGAAAAGAGATAATTCAAAGTGTTATAGGGAGTTTCATGCAGCCCAATTTGGAGAGAAAATTATGGACCAGATTCTACGGCCCAGAAAAACATCCCACCATTTAACAAAAATCTCACAAACCAAATATCTATTTTGGATGAAAATTTACAAACACTCAGGGGACATCTATATCTTAATTTTTTTTCTTCTATGGTCCATCGAAATTTGGACATATAGATTCTCCTTTAGGCACCTCTGTTTAGTGGATGCTAATTGGATTAGATTTATTGTCAAGGGTGGAAAAGTCCACTCTCCCATAACTTTCCACACACCTAGGACCACCACCATTAATTTAAGTGACTTAAACTATTGTTGGATCGATCTAAGGATTCAAAAATTCATATTTAAGGTAGTGTTGTTGAAGGAGTTGAGAATATTTTGTGCTTTCTTTCACTGTAGTGTTACGCTACCAATTTTCCTTTGTAATTTCCTTCCTCAAATGTAAGTTATTAGAATCACCTTAGTATTCTTATAAAACTTATTATTCTTCTCATTTTATATTCTTATTATTAACACTTTGATACCATTTCTTCATGGTGTGAATTTATTCACACCAAACCTAGTGAGATTTATCATATAACGGTGGAATTTTTGTTACCTTGTTTTTGTTTTTTTCCTTCAATTCCTCCCTCACGAATCTACTTCCCACTTACATTAAGATCACTGGATCAATGGAGGGCTAACCCACTTACAGATTGATCCAAGGGAGTAGTAAGGGGCTGGATGAGATGTTATTCATCACTCTATTAATCTCTAATCACTTATTTTAAATGATATTTTTATTTTATGATTTTAAAAATTCACCATCCTTATTGAATTCTAAGGCCACACAATTCAAGTGCTAATATGAATATTTACCTTGGAGTGATCATAAATATGATCCTCCAAGTGTATTGGTAATTAATATTAAAGTGTATTGGTATGATCTAGTAAGTGATGATGTTATTTTATCTCATTGAATGAAATCATCTCAAATATAAGAAATTGAATTCTCTAAAGAGGAATTTCATCCAATCCACCCCTTATAATAACCTAGGATCAACCCTTCTCATAATTTGAATTCAATTAAGTCACGTAGTGTTCATTTAAACTTATCTAAAATAAACCCAAAGTTGGTAACTTAATTTTCAAACTCATTCCATAGAATGTGCGTGTCTATAGGTTTCTTCTTAGGTCTATGAGGAATCGACAACCCAAGCTAATCTACATTTGACTGCTTAACCCTAAAAACTTGGGTAAATTTGGGCGAGGCCGAATTTTGGAGCCGTTTCTAGGGACTAAAGTAATTATCTCAACACCCATTCTATTCTACCCCATTTCTATTTTCTTACCCCAAATTTTCTTATATTTCCCCTTTCTTGTTTTTTTTCTTTTGGCGCATGTCCACGTACACCCGCGATAACTCAAACAGATTAGTTATAGTTGAATGTCCTAGGGTTGGGGAGTCAAGCACACCTAGGGGTATCTTACCATTAGATCCAAATATTCCTAATACTCAAAATTAAAAAATTGATCCAATTTAAATGGATGGTCTTCAAAGAAATCAACTCATAAACCCGGGTGAGAACCAAAATAGAAATCCAAATGAGGCAGCCCCAAACTTGGAGAATACAGTCGATCAAACCATGAATGACTAACTCACACCTGCTTGGACCAATGAACCCTCTTGAATTAGGAATGATTACCTAGGAGAATCCCACTATATCTTCAAAACTCATGTACTAAACCACTTTATATCCTTCCATGGGATGGAGTTGGAAATTCCATACCTTCATGTAAAAGAATTCAATGACATTGTTGAAACCATGTGCCGACCACATCAACTTGAGTCAGCTAAGATGAGGTTATTTCCTTTCTCACTAAAGTATTGATCAAAGAATTGGTTAAAAAATATGATACCTACATCAATCCACTAATGGTACCAATTTAAAAGAGAGTTATAGAAAAAATACTCCCCCCATCACAAAACAATTTCACTTAAAAAAATCTAAAACTTTTTTGAAAATGAAGGGGAGTCATTTTATGAAACATGAGAGATGTTCAAAGACACACTCAACATGGTACCTAACCATGTATTTTTAATCCTAGAACAAGTTAAAATTTTCTATAAAGGGTTGGGTCTGGGAAACAAACAATTCATTGACATGATGTGTAATGGAACCTTCAAAAACAAAGCCCCAAATGATGCTTATGAGTATCTAGAAAGCCTTGCTGAACAAAACCAAACATGGGGAACATCACATTACTATGAGAAGACACCCAAATCTGGTGGAATTAATAAAATTAGGGAGTAGGAAAGCCTTAGGGAAAAACTTGCTGCACTCACTAGGAAGGTTGAGGAGATCGATCTTTGGAAGGTCTATAAAATTCAAATTGTTGACCCTATTTTCACAAATTGTGACAAACATGACTACAGGACTGACAACTACCCAACAATACCTTCCATTAAAGATATTTCTTTAGGAGTACCACTAGCGTAGGTCAATGCTATGATCTTTCAGAAGCCACAGTACCAAAATAGTTTCAATCCAAGGTACAATGACCATCCAGGATTCCATTGGAATGATAACCAACAACCCAATCAACAACCTAGTCAACAACAAGGACCAAAACCCTACCCTCCACAAAATTTTCAAAACCATAACTAGTTCCAACTACAACTAGTCCAATACCAACTCCCTCCTATCCAATACCAACAACCCATCCAACAACCCATGCAATAACCAATCCAACAACCAAAGTATCCTCCTGGGATAAACCAACCAGCACAAGCCCCTACTCAATCTGTCCATCTTCCAATACTTGAGTAGTTTTTTAAAAAAATGGAGAAAATGAACTCAGAAGTATCATACCTTAAACAGGAACAACAAACCATTAAAACCTGGAAGGCACCCATGACTACTCAGGTGGTACCATCCTCAACTTTATGGGGAGAATCCAGTTACACACAAAACTCTCATGAACAACTCAAAGCAGTAACTATTTTAAGTAGTGGGAAATAATTTGAGAAACCTGAAAAATACATTCTAGAACCACTAAAAGATTAAAAAACACATTAAAATGATGAAGAAACACCCAAAAATTCTGAAAACCCAAATGAGAATGTGAAGGAACTACAACCACACCAAAAAATCGAACAACCTGCTCCTTTCCCTCAATGAATGAGAGGAAAAACTAAACCAGAACTGAATGAAACTTTGAGGGAAATATTCTATCATATTAATTTGAACATCCCCTTCTTGATTAAATCCAAATAATTCCTTTCTAATCAAATTAACTTAAGGACTTGTGCAGTTTAAAAGGAAATTTTCACATAAAAACCAATTCCTTTTGGCTACTAATGTGAGTACCACCATTCAAGGGACCATTACTCCAAAGTTAAAAGATCCAGGATGTTCATACATCAATGTTGAGATAGGAGAGAACAAAATTTTCAAATCCCTTTGTGATCTATGAGCTAGTGTGAACCTCATTCCTTATGCCATGTATTGTCAATTATGGATCGAAGAACTCCAACCCACATTTATCACTCTTCTACTTGATGATCGTAGTGTTTGAGTTCCAATGGGGATATTAAAGGATGTTTTGGTGGAAGTTGAAAATTTCATTTACCCAACTAACTTAATTGTCCTTGAAAATCACCCATGCTTAGGTCCTAGGGAGAAAACCCCAATCATCCTTGGCTGTCCCTTCCTTGCAACAATCTACTCTGTTATCCGAGTCCGAAATGGGAACATGACTATCACCTTTGGAAACATGAGTCTAGACTTGATCATCTACAATGAAAACTCTATAATTGGGGATGATGAAGATATACATGAGGTTAATTGTATTTTTAGTGTTGATAGTGAACTTGAGGAACATCAAGGGATTACTAAAGGACGTTTAAGTCAAGAAGAGATTGATTTTCTTTGTTCACATGAGGGAAATTTGTCTCATTGGCTTGAATCTCTTTCAGATAGCTCTATTGATGATTTTATAGAATCAAAAATCAATGATACCATTGGTGAAATCAATAACATTGAGTCCATACACATTCATGACACTAATATGGAAAATTTAGTGGATGAAAATTCTGTTCACAAGGAACCAATTCTGTCAGGAAATCTAGATAAAGAAACTGAGTTCAATAAAAATTCCCATCCTTCCTTAGAAAGTGATAACCAATATTATCTCAAATTTAAGGTCCTACCTTCATCACTCAAGTATGCATTCTTAGGGGAAAATCAAGTCCTTTGTGTTTTCATTTCTTTCTCTCTTGAAGCCAATCAAGAGATGATTCTTCTGAATGTCCTAAGAAAGTATAAGAAAGAAATTGGATGGACCCTTTCTGGTATTCTTGGTATTAGCCCACTCATTGGGACTCATAGGATTGTTCTTGAATCTGAATCCAAACCATGTTGTCAACCTCAGCAGATACTCAATCCAAATCTTATGAATGCGGTAAGGAAAGAACTTCTTAAGTTGTTGAAAGCATGTATCATCTACCCCATTTCTGAGAGTGAGTGGGTAAGCCCAATTCAAGTTTTCCTAAAGAAAGTTGGAATCATTGTGATAACCAATGAGGATGGTGACCTTCTCCCCACAAGGGTCAGTAGTGGATGGATAATCTGTATTGACTATAAGAACCTCAACTCTTGTACCAAGAAAAACCATTTCCCCTTGCCCTTTTTTTCTCCTGTCCTCAAGTGAGTGGAAGGTTATCAATTATATTGCTTCCTAGATTGATTCTCATGGTTTAATAAAATCGAGGTCTCCTTATAGGATCAAGTAAAACAACCTTCACTTGTCCATTCGACACTTTTTCCTTCAATCGCATTCCCTTTGGGTTATGTAATGCCCCTAGGACCTTCCAGCGGTGCATTATGGGAATATTCTCGAACATGGTGGGGGATTGTTTAGAGGTTTTCATGGATGGCCTCTACATCTTTGGGGATACTTTTGAGGGATGCCTTTTGAACATTGAAAGGGTTTTTTCAAGATGAGTGGATAATAACCTCATCCTAAACTGGGAATAATTCCATTTCATGGTAAAGAAAGGAATTGTTCTTGGACATATGGTATCTGGTAGAGAGATTGAAGTTGATAAATCTATGGTTGATATCATTCGTCACCTCCCCTCTCTAAAAAATTTCAAGGAAGTGAGTTCCTTCTTAGGACATGTAGGGTTTCATATAAGGTTCATTTGGAATTTCAGCTCTATTTATCAGCCACTTTGTGCTCTTTTGGTGAAAGATACTCCATTTTTATGGAAACAAATCTATGAGGAATCATTCTCTACACTCGAGTAAGTTCTTATCTCTCCACCTATCATGAAATCTCCAAATTGGAAACTTCTATTCAAACTCATGTGTAATGTGAGTGACTTCACTGTTGGGGAAGTATTAGGAAAATGCTGTGAGAAAACTCCATGTGTCATTTCTTATGCAAGAAAATATCTAAATGATGCACAAATCAATTACACCTCCACTGAGAAAGAGTTGCTTGATGTTGTCTTTGATTTAGAGAAATTCAAGTCCTATCTCTTAAGATCACCCATCAATGTCTTCACCAACCATTTATCCCTAAAATAACTTTTCAAAAAACAATATTCCAAGGCTAGATTGATCAGGTGGGTTCTTCTTCTTTAATATTTTGATTTAACCATTAAGGATAAAAAGGGTGTGGGAAATGTTTTAGTTGATCACCTATCTAGGATGGAATTCAAAGACAACTCACATCACCTTTCTAAGTTTGATTCATTTCTTGATGAGCAACTATATTCTATGAGTGAATGCCCTTGGAATACTGACATAGAAAACCACTTGGTTACAGGTGACATTCCAAAATTTCTCAGGACCCAAGATAAGAGGAAATTCCTTTCTGATGTCAAACACTTTGTGTTTGATGATCCTTACCTCTTCAAGTTCTGTCTAGATCAAATCATTAGGAGATGTGTTCTTGAGTCTGAGCAAGAGTCCATTATAATATTTTGTCATGCAGAGGCATGTAGAGGACACTTTTCACAAATAAAACCACTACAAAGGTTATGAAAAGTGGTTTCTACTATCCAAAACTCACTAAGGATTCCTACTAATTATTCGAAATTTTTCCTCAATGTCAACAATTAGGATCCCTTACCAAAAGGAATCAAATGCCCCTCACTCCCATTCTTATCATTGAAATAGTTAATTGTTAGGGAATTGAATTCATGGGACCCTTCCCAAACTCTAGGGGATATCTCTACATCCTTTTGGCTATTGATTATGTCTCAAAATGGTTTGAGGTCATTCCCACTAATTCCAATGATCATCAAGTTGTGATTTGATTTCTGAAAGAGCATATATTTTCTAGATTTGAAATTCCAAGAGCTATCATTAGTGATCGTGGAACCCATTTCTACAACTGACCATTCTCTTCACTCATGTCTAAGTATGGGATTTCTCACAAGGTTTCCACTGCCTACCACCCTCAAAACACTGGTCAATTTGAGTTGGAAAACAGAGAAATTACACAAATTCTTGAAAAAACTGTCAATCCCTCTAAGAAATATTGGTCTGAGAAAATATTGGATGCCCTTTGGGAATATCACACGGATTTCAAAACCATCTGAGGTATGTCACAATATAAGTTGGTTTATGGAAAAGAATGCCATTTACGTATTGAAATTGAGCATAACACCTTTTGGGAAATCAAAAAATTGAACTTTGAAATTTCTTTGGCTGAAATAAATGGGAAATTAGATCTAAATGAACTTGAGGAACTTAGGAGGGATGCTTATGAAAATTCATGGATAAATAAAGGTACAGTTCAAGCCTACCAATATAGGAATATCAAAGTCAAACACTTTGAACTGGGAATTTTTTTTCTTTTTTATAGTTCAAAACTTCATTTACACCCAGGAAAGATAAGGTCTAGATGGTCAAGTTCATACATAGTGCATCATGTATACCCCCATGGGGTAGTAAAGATTCAATATCCCACTAGTGGATATATTTTCAAAGTCAATGGTTATAGGTTAAAACCATTCATTGAATCATTCAATAAATAGGAAAAAGGAAGAGTTAACTGTGCCAACCTATGAATCAGAAAAAATTTGATAGATTTAGGGTCCATGTCGGGCTAATGATGTAAAAAAAAGCACTGCACGAGAGGCAAACCATGGTTTTTATAGTTCCAATCATTTTGAATCATCTTTATTTTTTAAATAGGATTAATAAATCAATTTTATATTTAAAAAAAATACTTAACTCTGAATATGATAGTACCGTAGACTATTGAACTGTTCTTCTATTATGAGTATGGATGGGTATTAAAGGGGATCTCCATATTCATCCTTGTCACGTGGTGTGATCCTTGAGTAATAACTTACCCAGATATTTAAAAATAATACAATGTATCATCAGTTTATTTTTATTTTTATGTGTTTGAAGGTTAAAAGAAAAATACAAATTAATAATAATAATAATAATAATTAAAAAATTTAAAAGGGAATGTCGTAGGTCATGGGGAAAACCCCGTCACAACTGGAAAATCCATGGGGACATGAACCCGGGAGTGAAGGGAGATCAGGGCACACGCTTACTACTGACCTACAACTTATAGTGCTTCCTTATTCTATAATTTTTGTATATATACTTATATTTTACTTTTTATTATTATATAAATAAATACACAAACACACATATATATAAATATGTTTTGTTTTTTTTGTTTTTCCTTTTTCCACTAGGGAACTCTGTGAGTGACATGGATATAAAGGGATTAAATGGGTGAAACACGAACTTCAACTTCAACCACCAGGTGAACTCATTCCGTGATCCTGATTTTAAATTTCCTTTTTGAACTCCCAATATCTACCTCTAACCCCTTATAAATTTTCTTTTCTTCAAACAATAGGGACAATGTTATTTTAAGTTGGGGGGGGGGATGAAATAAAAATTTTCTTTTGAGGAAAAAAATTAAATTTACTAAATGTTTTGAAATATAAAAAATGCATGGAAGGAAAAATTATTTAACCTTGAACATGATAATACACATTGCATACTTTGAAATTGAATATCAAATGATTTTTTCATGCCTTGATTATGATTTTAATGAAATTTTAAGTTCATGTGCGTAGATTTTGGAAAGTTTAGCTATCTAATGTTTTATTTCATAGTTTATAATTTCATCCAAATAAAAAAAAATTACAACGCATATCCTTTGGATAGTGGGGTATTAGTTTGAGTCAATGGGGTCCCCCAAATAAATAACATAGGTTTAGTGGTCATTTTAGTTTTAATATTAATATTTAATAACAAAAAAACAATAAATTTGTGTGTAGAGTAATGAAATGACCTAATGCGTGGATTTTGGGACTTGGAGATCGTGACTCCATAGTTGTCTGGCCCAGAGATAGTAATTTTATCTCTATTTGTGGTAATTTGACTTTGTTTTTGACTGAGTTAACTAGAGATGATGCCTGAGTATGTGGGATTCACTTGGTTCCCTAAGGTCTTTGAGCCTGAGAGTCATCGACAAAGTCTTGCTACATGGGTTGACTCTATTGAGTGCAATTTCAATTACCATAGAAAAATTGAAAAATAAATAAATAAAATAATAATAAAAAAAATATACAAAAAATTGAATACTCATCTTAATATTTAAATGTGATTCGACCTAGAACTTCCATTATTTTTCCATTGAATAAAAATAAACCCCATGTATTTTGTGACACACAACACATCATCATACTTTATTGAAATTAGATGAAATGTGGTGATGAATTTGAACAAAGAAAAGGGCTTGGGCTTGAGATATGCTTATGAAACTATATTTTTTTAAATTATTTTGATGGGTTTTATAATTATTTTGTGTGAGGTCTTTCGGTAAGCATTGTGTATTAAAATGTTTTTGAGAAAGGGAATTCGAATTTCATATTTTTGAGATAGATTTTTCTTGGGACTAGAAAAACTAAAGTTGGGGTGTGTGATTAGACACTGAATGAGAATAATATTCATTGTTAATATATATAATATTCATGTTCATCATTATTCATAAACACCATTTTAGTGCATTTTATACTTTGAACATCAATTCACATTATGATTATAATTCTTTGTTAAAGTTAACTATTACTTGGTACATATTTAAACACATCCTAAAACAAAAAATGTTCTTGATTATATTTTCATATTTTATTTTCAGGTCTCCCATGATATATGGAACAATTCAAGATTTTGGATCACTTTAAGATTCACATTGGTGACCACCAAAGTTGGCCTTGAACCAACAACATTCTGGGAAAAGTAAACTGAAGAACATCCCTACAAAGAGACCATTGAAGACATGATCTAATCCCAATAATTCTGAAACCTGAACTGAATATATTTGAAATCAAGGGGAACATTTCATCCAACAGTTAAAAGAGATAATTAGGAGTGATAAAGAGAGTTTCATTTGGCCCAATTTTGAGATAAAATTCTAGGCCAGATTCTGTGGCCTAGAAAAACAGCCCACCATTTTACACATATCTTGCGAAAACAAAATCCATTTTGGCTGAAATTTTATAGACACTCAGGGGACATCTATATCTTAATTTTTTTTCTTCTATGAATAAATGGAATTCTCCCATCTAGATGCTCCTTTTGGTGCCTCTAATTAGTGGATTCTAGTTGGCTCGGATTGATTATCAAGGGTAGAAAAGTCCAATCTTCCTTACCTTTCCACCCAACTAGGCCCACCACCGTTAATTTAGGTGACATACACTATTTTTGGCTCGATCCAAGGCTTAAAAAATTCTTATTTAAGCTAGTTTTTCTAAAGTATTTGAGAATCTTTTGTGCTTTCTTTCATTGTAGTGTTATGCTACCACTTTTCCTTTGTAATGTTCTTCCTTAAATGTAATTTATTCGAATAACCTTAGTTTTATTATAAAAATTCTTCTTCTTATCATTTTTTATTCTTATTATTAACACATTGATACAATTTCTTCATGGTGTGAATTTATTCACACCAAACCTAGTGATATTTATCATATAATAGTGGAGTGATTGTTACATTGTTTTTGTTTGTTCCCTTCAATTCCTCCCTCATGAGTCTACTTTACCCTTCCATTAAGATCATAGGATCAATAGAGGGATAACCCACCTATGGGTTGATCCAAGGGAGTAGAAAGGGTCTGGATGAGATGTTATTTATCACTCCATTAATCTCTAATAACTTCTTTTAAATGAGATTTTTATTTTTTGATTTTAAAACTTATTCATCCTTATTGAATTTTAAGGCCACACACTTCAAGTGCTAATACGGATTATTACCTTAGAGTTCTCATAAATATAATCCTCCATGTTTATTGGTGATTAGTATTAAAGTGTGTTGGTATGAACGAGTAAGTGATGAAGTTGTTTGATCTACTTGAATGAACTCATCTCAAATATAAGAAATTGAATTCGCTAAAGTGGAATTTCATCCAATACACCCCTTATAAAAACCTAGGATCAACCCTTATCATAATCTGGATTAACTTAAGTCACATAGTTTTCACTTAAACCCATCTAAATTCAACACAAAGTTGGCCACTTAATAGCCAAACTCAGTCCATAGAACGTGCGTGTCTATAGGTTTATTCATAGGTCTCTAAGGAATCAAAAACCCAAGCTACTCTATATTTGACCGCTTAACCCTAAAAACTTGGTTAAATTTGGGTGAGACAATATTTATAGAAAAAATTGAGGGAGTTTTTTTATTAATTTCTTAGGAAACCTTGATAGCAGTAATTGAAAAACCATGGGCTTGCCCGTGGTATTTTCCCATGGTATTTTCTAATGATATTTTCCACTTAGAAAACCTATTATGTTAATTTAATCCAAAAGAGTCTAACATGATTTTATATTACTCATTATATCATTATGACATAGTAATGATGCCATTAAGCATATCAAAATCTCAAACTTTATTTTTTCTATTCACAAAAAAATAAATTATTTTAAAAAATTCTCATAAATTTACCCTAACCCAATATCAATATTATGATTTCAAAAATGATTTTTATTTTATAATAATAATTCTCTAAGTATGATAAATTTAACTTTTAAATATAAAAATCCTTATTTATTAAAAATAACAATTTGATAGAAAATGCATAGTAAAATTTTTGACACTTGAAAAAAAAATTATTTTATCATTTAAATTTAAATAAGGGTGTTTTAATCATACTATTTCAATAAAATAAACTGTATTAATAATAAATTAGTTTATTATAATTATTATATATTTTATGAAAATTATAATTTCTTTATGAAAAATCAATTTTCCTCAATTAAACATATATTTTATTAATAAAAATTATTTTTTAATGTGTATATCGCATTGTTGTTTATAGTTGTACTAGTACAAATTTAAGCATGATGTTTGATGTTCTCATGAAATAAAAATTAATTCTATATACTTCTATTGTAAAACATAATAAAATTTTATTAGGAGGAAGGAGATCCATAAATAAAAGAGGTATATTTTTTGGGTCGTTACATATCCTATAAAGACACACTTTGTTCCTTAGGGTGTACACTTATTACCTGAAGAGGCCTTAGAAAATGTTCCACAACCCCACACATGCAAGTAAGATAACATGAGTTTCTTTCAATTCCATAATTGGTATGGTATACCATCTGTTACTTTAGTTGGCACTCAGTTTAGTACGTATGCTACTGTTTGTAACATGTATCCCCAAAAGGATAAGGGAATAATTGCATGAATAATCATCGATCTCACCATATTCAACATAGTGTGGTTACTCCATTCACTTACACAATTATACTGAGGGGTATAAGGAGGATTGAGTTGAGATAAAATACCAAACTCCCGTAGATTATCAATGAATTATTGATTAATATATTCACCACCAGAGTCTGAGTAAATTTTCTTAATCATTTTACCAAGATGGGTCTAAACTTAATTATTTTATTACTTGAATTTTTCAAAATAATCTTAATTATACGTCATTAATTATACATATAAGTATATAATAAAATCATTAGTAAAATTTATAAAGTATGAATACCCACCACTTACTTCTATAGGAAATGGTCCACACACATTAGTATGAACTAATTCAAGAATCCCATTAGACCCTTCATGTAAGATCCCAGTTTTTGGAAAGGTATGTTTTTGTTATGTTTTGGTTGAATCAATTGTTTTTTGCTTCAGGGGATGTTTTCTGAAAGTGTGAGAGGCCTTGGGGGTGTTCTGGGGGTTCGGGGCACGAAAGAAAGGAAATATGGGAAAGAAAGGCCAAGGCGCACGACCTACGCATGACCAGGAAAACCATGCATCCTACCCAGGCTAAGACGTGTGACCCTTCCTCCTCCAGACAGAAGCATGCACATGATTTGTGCATGGTTTTCCAAACCATGTAGCTAAATCATGCGACCAATCCTCCTCCGGGCAGTGGCATGCACACGGTTTGTGCACAGTTTGCCAAACCGTGCGGAAAAACCCTGCGACCACTTAAAGTTGGAAAAAATTACAAGTTTTCCACTCTGGGATTTTAAACCCCAACTCAGGATTTTCCTCATTTCATCCCCTCTCAACCCCAGCAATGAATTTGGCCGACCCAAGCTTCCCAAGGGTGGTTCTCCTTCGATTATAAAGCGTTTTGGTGCCGTTGGTTGCGGATCAAATCTCCGGGTAAGGCTAATCTCATCCTTGGTTATCTTTTTGGTTTATGGTTTGTATCTTCTCTCCCTCTCGTTCCAAAGCTCTAAAACCCTAAATTTTGGGTGAGTTTTATGTTGAAACTCCAAAGGTTGGTCGGATCAAGGTCTAAGGACTCGATTGAGAGTGTGTTCAACCGCAGTTTCGAGGTAGGTAGTCTATAAGTGATATCCCATAGTTATTTGGGTATTTGTGCATGTTTAGTTGTGTTCTTGATTTCCTTTGGTTATGTTTTGGATAACATTGGAATGTTTGGTACTAATGGTGTTTAAAATGGCAAATGGGAACCCTCACAATCCCCGTGGGATGTGTTGGGATAGACTTGACCTAATTGGGGCCATCCATGGGATGTGTTGGCTTTTCCTGAATTTAGGGTTTGATATTAAACAAGTGACCTTGTTGTAATGAATTGTAGAGCCCTTGATAAAAATGTTGGCATGATTGGTTGAACTTGGAATAGAAGTTAGGTGATGCACCTAGACTTGGAAATAACCTAAGGGTTAAAGTGGAATGGGTTAAATGTTGATTCATGGGAATGATGAATGGGTTTAATGGGTTAATGTGTAAACCGATTAAAGACCATAATGGGATAGATTATGGGTTTAATGTTGAATTCTTAGTGAGATAGGCATAACACATGGGAATTGGGTGAATGGTTAAATGATGTGAAATGGTAATGTGTTAATGGGTTAAGGCATGGTGTGGTTTACCATGTGGGTTGTTGTGAATAGTGTTTTCCGATGGGTAATGGTTTGGATGGTTGATGGTTACTTATATATAAGCATGTGAAGATGGCTTTGTAGATTGGGTTATGACTTGAGGATCTACACCCATGGGTCGAGTGAAGGCTGAGGTTCTAAACTCCACCCTAAATGCACGGGTTTGGAAAGGGGAATGAGGGTCTATTATCCTAACGGTTGCATCCACCTGGAATGAGGCTCCGAGGTGAGGTTATGGTTTCTATGAGGTGTTAGTCCTAGTGAGATAGGATAACAATGTATTTACCCTCTTGCATGGGATTTTTGGCCTTAGACCCATGTAACATAGTGTATGTGATTAACCCATGGAATGGTGATGAAATAGTAAATGGTGATAATGGGTGTGTAATGAATGGTAATGGAAGTGGAATTGTCTTGGATCTAAACTGGATAATAGAACCTTAGATAATTACTTGGAAATTATCATTCATATTCCCTTGCATTCACTATCTATTTAGACTGAATATTTTGTAGACACCGTTGGTGGTGGCCTACTGAGTTGTACTCACACCCTGCTCAGGCCGCCGTTGGGTACCTGAGAAGACTTCATATTTGCAGGTTAGGAGAAGGGAAAAGGTCCTTGCTAGATAGCGAGTGGACATGGTTAGCACTTGGTGGAGGATCCGGACTTGGAGTCGGACTATTTTGGGGATTTTGGCCATTGTATTTATTTTGGGGTTTTGTCCACTTTTGCACTTGTAGTATGACATGGTATATTTGTTATTTAGAATTGGTTGTTATATAGGTTCCTTGTTTATTGATTATTGTTTCCGCTATTGGTATATTTCTATTGTGGAATACTCTAATAAAAATGGGGTATAGTCTCCCCCACTTGAATACATAGACCCCCACTACTAGTCAGCAGCCTTTGGAGTATGGGGAGTCGTGCTTAAGGTCATGTAACCACCTGGCTCGGAGCACCGATTTAGTGGCTTTCGGGTCGGAGATGTTAAAAAGTGGTATCAGAGGAGGTATTTCTTCTCCTTCTACGAGGTCTTGTTATTTGGGATTGGTAAACAAGGGTTAAGATGTGTCGGGCCTTGGTAATGAGCTCGTGCTTGGGAGTATCTAACCTAGGTATGGGGTAAACCCAAGTCACCCTGGGTGGGAAATGATATTCTTGGTTGTGTGATGTTACAGTTGATGATATTTCACCATTGGGTGATGCACATGTGGTTTGATGTTATTGTTTTATGAAGTTTGGCTCGTTGCCTTAACGGCATGAGGATTTTCATTCATGCGTCATTGTAAGCACCTAGGGAGATATGGGACATTCATTGTGTTATGCACATGCATGGGGCGGGGGTGTGAAGCAGGAAAGTAGGGTGCATCATGCATTTCATGAAACCTAGAAATAATGAGAAGAATGAAATAAAAAAAGTGGGTAAATGATGTTTAATGGAGTAATAGGGTTTGAAAAAAGTTGGAAAATGTTGTTGGGTTGGCATATGAAAAGTGGGTTTTTGTATCTAGTAAAGCGCTTTTGGTGGAGTCATGAATGTTTATGGTACGTGTGCTAAAACTCATGCTTGGAATTATAGAGAAATGCCACCACAACGTCAGTTACCAGTTGGTAAACAATATGGTGTTTCTGAGAACACTCCTCCAGTATAGGAGTAAGAAAATGTGGCGATCAATGAAGGTAGAGAAGACCAGTTCTAAGAGAACTTGACTCACCTTATGCAGATGATGGATCAAGACCCATGGCGGGTTTTACGGAGTATGTTTGAGATGACCAGGGAGTTCCAGCTGCAACACCCTCTGACTTTCACTGGGGAGGGTGGTCCAGAGGCAGCGGAGTTCTGGTTAAAGTCTGTCCAGACGATACTAGATCATTTATAGACCCCCATTGAAAATCAAGTAAAGCTGGCCGCCTATATGTTGCAAGGTCAGGTGAGGCGTTGGTGGGACATTCAGGATCAAATTGAGCAGGTTGGGGGAATGCCATGGAAGGTTTTTCAGTAAAAGTTTCTGGCGAATTTCTACCCAGAGACCTTGAGACAAGAGCAGGCTGCAGAGTTTATGAGCCTGACTTAGGGATTGCTATCCGTGATGGACTATTCTAGTCACTTAACTGATTTGAGACGCTCTGTCCCAGTTTTAGCATGGGATGAGGTAGCAGTAGCAAGACATTTCCAGGATGGGATGTGACATGAGATCAGGTCTCAAGTAAACATCTTCCTCTTGAAGAGGTTACATAGGTAGTAGATCAGGCACTGATCTCAGAAGGAAACCAGAAGGGAGCTTCAGGTAGTGGGCTTGTGGTGCCAGTGGGGTAGACGAGCGGTGCATCTACCGAAGGTTGGAAGAGACGCCATGAGAGGTCACAGCATGGCGGAAGTGTGAAAAGTGGATGGAAGAGAGGTTCATCCTCTCAGAGTGGAAATCATGTGTTCTGCTATCAGTGTGGTAGGACGGGGCATATGCATGGTCAGTTTCCTCGACCTCAAGTCGAGTGTCGTTTGTGTGGCCGGATAGGACATGTGCAGAAGTTCTGCAGGAAACCTCAGCAGGTGGGAGAGTATGATGGTGGAAGGCAGGTACCGAATATGGGAAGGGGATCAATTTCCCTGTATCAGGCAGGCAGTTGGAGCTCCACGGTCCGTACTGGAAGAGGCGATGGATGTGTAACTCCAGGGCAGGATCGCTCATGCCAACAGGGCAGTGTAGTGTAGGGTGTTCAGGCTGGAGCCTAGGGTAGAGGGGCAAGTCAGCTTCAGGTAGTTCAGTTTGTGCCTGGTGATGGCGAGGATGGACTGTCGAATGTTCGAGGTAAGATCCTTGTAGCTTCTACTTTTACTAGTGCATTGTTTGACATAGGTGCCACACACTCTTTTATCTATGCTCAAATTCTGGTAGCACTGGGTTTACCTATGGAGGGGGTGTGTGGGGTGATGTCAATTGACACTCCGTTGGGGGTGTGGGTTGATGATATCAAGTAGTGCAAGGGATGTTCCTTGGAAGTTGGTGGGTATCATTTTCTGTGGGACTTGTTCATTCTCGAGATGTCAGGGTTTGACCTAATCCTGGGAATGGATTGGTTGGTGTTGTATCGGGCAAACATAGACTGTTATCATCACAGAGTATTGTTCAGGTCTCTTGAGGGTGACGCTTATGACCACCATGTTGAATGGGATATTCGAGTAGGGCGTGTGGGGTCATTTTGTCAACATATGAGTGGACTCATAGCTCAAGTGGCATGTCTCATGCTTGATGATGATAAGGAAGGGGAACAAACTAATTTACCTCTTGTGGTGGATCCGTTTCAGGACGTGTTTCCTAAGGTTTTCTTAAGGTTAACTCCTGAGAGGGATGTTGAGTTCACGATTGAGTTGCTGCTGGGAGCAGAGCCAGTTTCTATTCCGCCATACTGAATGGTACCGACAGAACTCCAGGAACTGAAGGTTCAGATTGAGGAGTTGGGGCGTAAGGGGTTTATCCATCCTAGTATGTTTCCTTGGGGATCTCCTATTCTTTTTGAAAAGAATGCTGATGGGTCGTTAAGGATGTGTGTTGACTATCTAAAGCTGAATCAGATGATGGTGAGAAATCAGTACCCTGTTCCTAAAATTGATGACCCGTTTTATCAGTTGAGGGGTACATCGGTGTTTTCTAAGATAGATCCAAGGTCGGGTTATCACCAGTTGAGGGTGAGGTCTTTCGACACACTGCGAACAGCTTTCCGAAGTCGGTACGAGTTGTTTGAGTTTGTGTTAATGCCTTTCGGCTTGACCAATGAACCGAAAATTTTTATGGATTTGATGAATCAGATCTTTCATCCCTATCTAGATCAGTTTGTGGTTGTCTTTGTAGATGATATCTTAGTGTACTCGAAAACTCATGTCGATCATGCCCAACATCTTGACATCCTCTTGGGTACGCTAAGAGAGCACCAGATATACACCAAGATATCCAAGTGTCAATTATGGATAGGTGAAGTACATTTTCTAGGTCACCTCATCTTGGAGATAGGTGTGTCAATGGATCCAGAGAAGGTGCAGGCAGTTTTATCTTAGGATCAGCCCAAGAGCGTTTCTGATGTTTAGACTTTTTTGGGTTTGGCCGGGTATTACCAAATGTTCATTCAGGATTTATCTCAATTGGAAGCACCACTCTTAGGCTTGACCAAGAAAGGAATTATGTTCGAATGGTCTGAGGCTTGTGAGAATGCCTTCCAAGAGTTGAAGAAGCATCTGACGACCGCACCTATCTTGATCTTACCCGAGCCGGGTAAGAAGTACATCATATTTTGTGATGCATTTGGAATCAGACTTGGGGCTGTGTTGATGCAAGGTGAGTGGGTAGTGGCTTACGGGTCAAGGCAGTTGAGACCCCATGAGCGGAATTATCCTACTCATGACTTTGAGTTGGCTGTAGTAGTGTACGCCTTGAAGTGCTGGAGGCACTATCTGTTGGGAGAACGTTTTACCATGTTTAATGACCATAAGAGTTTAAAGTACATCTTATCATAGAGGGATCTGAATCTTTGGTAGTGAAGATGGGTTGAATACATCTAGTATTTTTACTTTGAGTTGGTGTACCCACCGAGAAAAGGAAACAGTGTTGCTGATGCTCTGAGTAGGAAGGTTCAGAATCAGATGGTTCAGGAATCCAGTACCGAGTGGAAGGTGATGGCCTTGTTTTCAGAAATTCACCTGGAGGTACAGGAGGAGAATGGTCAGGAACTCTTTCTTCCTTAACAATGGAGTTGATGCTTTTAAGTCGAGTTAATAAAAGTCATCTTGATGATCCTGAGTGTTTGATCATGAAGGAAAAGCTTAAAGGTGGGGAGATACCTTCTGGTTGGGCCGTCAGTGTGGACGAAGTTGTTTGTGTTCGTGATCGTGTGGTTGTGCCAGAGTGTATGCGGGAAGAATTGATGCGTGAGTTCCATGGATCAAAGTGGGTAGTGAATCCTGGTTTGACCAAGATGTACCGTGATCTCCGAAGGCAGTTTTGGTGGCCTGGGATGAAGAAGGAAATTGCGGGCTTTGTGGCACGGTACCTTACCTGTCAGTAGGTGAAAGCCGAGCATCAACTCCCAGGTGGTTTGTTACATCCATTTCCCATTCTAGAATGGAAGTGGGATGATGTGATAATGGATTTTTTCATGGGCCTTCTGAGAATTACATGAAAGAATGATGCAATATGGGTGGTTGTGGATTAGTTAACGAAAGTGGCTCATTTCTTACCGATTCAGGAGACCCTTATAGTCAACCATTTGGGTGAGCTGTATTTTTGGGAAATAGTGTAGTTGCATGGTGTGCTATGGACCATAGTTTCGGACCGAGATCCGTATTTCACATCGCGTTTCTAGAAAGGGTTTCAGAAGGCGCTTGGTACGCAGGTGTTTTTGAGTATGACTTTTCACCCGCAGACGGACGGGCAGTTAGAACGTGCGATCCAAGTGTTGGAAGACATGTTAAGAGCTTGTGTCTTGGACTTTGGTGGTTCTTGGTAGAGACACCTATCTTTAGTTGAGTTTTCCTACAACAACAGTTTTCAGGCTACGATTCAGATGGCACCGTTTGAGGCACTCTATGGGAGGCCATGTAGATCTATGTTGTGTTGGCTAGAGGCTGGTGAATCCGAGTTGTTGGGGCCAAGTCTAGTGTAGGAGTCTTCAGAGTGAGTTAAGTTGATCAGGAAGTAGATGGCTATGTCTCAGAGTAGGAAGAAGTCGTTTTCAATCAGAGGTGTAGACCTCTTGAGTTTGAGGTGGGTGATAAAGTGTTCCTTCAGGTGTCGCCAAGGTTGGGCCACCGACGGATTCAGAAGCAGGGTAAGTTGGCTCCCAGGTATGTGGGACCTTTTGAGATTGTGGAGAGGATCAGACCAGTGGTATACCGATCGGCTCTTCCACAGAGGTATGGTGGATGCATGATGTGTTTCATGTGTCTCAGCTTCGACGGTATCACCCTGACCCATCTCATGTAGTTTATGTTGAGGATGTGGAGCTTGAGGCTGATGCGTCCTTTGAAGAGAATCCGATCCGTGTGGTGGATCATAGTGAAAAGGTCTTGCGAGGCAAGGTTGTGCCATTAGTGTGAGTACTATGGCAGCATGGGAAAGTTCAGGAAGAAACTTGGGAGCAGGAATCGGATATGCGGGCTCAGTGGCCCGAAATCTTCTCTTAGGTGGATCAATGAGGCTTGGAAACTCACCTCTAGGACGATCCATTATAAGGTGGGGAGGTTTTAAGATCCCGATTTTTGGAAAGGTATGTTTTCGTTATGTTTTGGTTGAATCCCTTTTTTCGGGATTCAAGGGATGTTTTCTAAAAGTATGAGAGGCCTTGGGGGAGTTCCGGGGGCTCGAGGCATGGAAGAAAGGAAATATGAGCAAGACCGGCCAAGGCGCATGGCCTACGCACGGCTAGGAAAACTGTGTGGCCTGCCCAGGCTAAGTCGTGCGACCCTTCCTCCTCCGGACAGAAGCATGCACACGGTTTGCGAACAGTTTTCCAAACTGTACGACTAAATCGGGTGACCCCTCCTCCTCCGAACAGTGGCATGCACATGGTTTTCACACGGTTTTCCAAACCGTGCAGACAAACCGTGTGGACACTTAAAGTTGGAAAAAATTACAAGTTTGCCACTCCGGGCTTTTAAACCCCAACTCGGGATTTTCCTCATTTTATCCCCTCTCAACCCCAACGACGAAGTTGGCCAACCCAAGCTTCCCAAGGGTGGTTCTACTTCGATTCTAAATCGTTTTTGGTGTTGTTGGTTGTAGATTGAAGCTCTGGGTAAGGCTAATCTCATCCTTGGTTCTCTTTTTGGTTTAGGGTTTGTATCTTCTCTCCCTCTCGTTCTGAAGCTCTAAAACCCTAAATTTTGGGTGAGTTTTAGGTTGAAGCTCCAAAGGTTGGTCGGATCGAGGTCTAAGGACTCGATTGAGAGTGTGTTCAACCATGGTTTCGAGGTAGGTGGTCTACAAGTGATATCCCATAGTTATTTGGGTATTTGTGCATGTATAGTTGTGTTCTTTCTTTCCTTTGGTTATGTTTTGGATAACCTTGGCATGTTTGGTACTAATGGTGTTTAAAATGGAAAATGGGAACCCTCATGATCCCTATGGGATGTGTTGGGATAGACTTGAACTAATTGGGGCCATCCATGGGATGTGCCGGCTTTTCCTGGATTTAGGGTTTGATATTAAAAAAGATACCTTGTTGTAATGAATTGTAGAGCCCTTGATAAAAATGTTGGCATGATTGGTTGAACTTGTAATATAAGTTAGGTGATGCACCTAGAATTGGAAATAACCTAAGGGTTAAAGTGGAATGAGTTAAATGTTGATTCATGGGAATGATGAATGGGTTAAATGGGTTAATGTGTAAACCGATTAAAGACCATATTGGGATAAATTATGGGTTTAATGTTGAATTCCAAGTGAGATAGGCATAAAACATGGGAATTGGGTGAATGGTTAAATGATGTGAAATGGTAATGTGTTAATGGGTTAAGGCATGATGTGGTTTCCCATGTGGGTTATTTTGAATAGTGTTTGCCGAAGGGCAATGGTTTGGATAGTTGATGGTTACTTATATATAAGCATGTGCACATGACTTTGTAGAGTGGGGTATGACTTGAGGATCTATGCCCACAGGTCGAGTGAAGAACGAGGTTCTAAACTCCACCCTAAATGCACAGGTTAGGAAAGGGGACTGAGGTTCTATTCTCCTAATGGTTTCATCCACCCAGACTAAGGCTCCGAGGTGAGGTTATTGTTTCTATGAGGGGTTAGTCCTAGTGAGATAGGATAATGATGTGTTTACCCTCTTTCATGTGATTTTTGGCCTTAGACCCATGTAACATAGTGTATGTGATTAGCCCATGGAAAGGTGATGAAATAGTAAATGGTGTGTGTAATGAATAGTAATGGAAGTGGCATTGGCTTGGCTCTAAACTGGATAATGGTACCTTATATAATTACTTGGAAATTATCATTCATATTCCCTTACATGAACTGTCTGTTTAGACTGGATATTTTGTAGACACCGTTGCTGATGGCCTACTGAGTTGTACTCACACCTTGCTCGGGCCGCCGTTGGGTACCTGAGCAGACTTAATGTTTGCAGGTCAGGAGAAGGGAAAAGGTACTTGCTACATATAGAGTGGACATGGGTATCACTTGGTGGAGGATCTAGACTTGGAGTCGGACCATTTTGGGGATTTTGGATGTTGTCTTTATTTTCGGGTTTTGTCCACTTTTGCACTTGTAGTATGACATGTAATATTTGTTATTTGGAATTGGTTTTTATACAGGTTCCCTGTTTATTGATTATTGTTTCCACTATTGGTATATTTTTGTTGTGGCATATTCTGATAAAAAGGGTGTATAGTCTCCCCACTTGACTACATAGACCCCCACTGCTTTTCGGCAGCCTTTGGCATATGGAGAGGCGTGCTTAAGGTCATGTAACCACCCAGCTCGGATCACCTGTTTAGTGGATTCTGGGTTGGGGATGTTACACTTCAACTTTCCCACTAAATGGGGCTTTGGTCATTTTTCCTTGTAAACATGTATGAAATACACCAAGTGGTTTTAGTTCAAAAGAATCTAAATATCCAAGTTGATGTAATTTAGTCAAGTGATTTTCATTTACATGACCTTGTTGGTGATCCCAAAGTTGGGTGTGGTATGAGTCATGTGAAGTTACCTCATTATCAATTTCCATTATTTGGTTCATGTAATCCAACACATAAAGAAAATTATTTAAATGTTCCTTACCATAATTTTTTTTATAAAAGAAGAAATTTTTTTCCTAAATTTGAAAATAAATCCATCAGTATCAAGTCTGGATACAAAAATAATGTTTTTTGGTAACTGAAGGAACATAATAACAACCCTTTAAAACAAAAATCATTCTGGTTCAAAACATGAGGTGGTAGTCCCAGATAGCTATAACAACAAGTTTATCTCCATTTGAAGCTCAAATATCTACCTCTCCTCGATAAATATTTCACAATCTACTTGGTTCCTATATATGAACACATATGTGAGCACTATAATCTATGTCAAATAATCAATTTGTAGAAATAGATAAATTGCACTCGATAACAAATTCACCTAAGGCTTTTCCTTGCTTATTTGTATGGGTGTAATTTTTCTTCTAGTGGCCCTTCTTGCTACATGAGAAATAGGTAGTATCGTGTTCCCTTGATTTCCCCTTGATCATCCTCTTCTTGGAATGGTGTTAAGAAGATTTGGGATTAAATATATTTTCTTTCCCTTTCCATTTGTTTACCATAATAATGGAAGGTTTTTCACTCTTCATGTCCTTATCTACATGGTGAAGAAGAGTAATAAGATATGAAAGAGAATTCTAAATGTTATTCATATTAAATGTCAAGACAAAGATAGTGAATATCTGAGGGAGTGATACCATAATGGGGTCGGTTCCTAGTTGTTTAGGGACTTTAAACCGTTGAACCTCTAAGTACTTAATGTAGCTAATGCGCTTGACTACATGAGGCTCATATGGGGAACTATCTCCAAGCTTTCATTGAAATAGAAACTTCAAAATCTCAAACTGTTCTTATCTAGATATCTCTTGGTAAAGACCACAAAGGTTCTCAAGCTTTCTATACACATCCATGTTTTCATGAGACTTCATTAGAACATTAGACATTAATGAAAGCATCAAAAATTAAATGTTGACCACATCAATCAAATGTTTTTCATAGATAAGGAACTCTTAATCTCTTTCCTCTTTAGTAGGTGGATCATGAATTGAATATTCTAGCACATTAGATTTATTTTCATGGCATAACACAACCCAAATGTTTCTAAACCACTCCTTGAAGTTACTACCAGTTAGGAGGCTATCTTTATCAAATATTAATCATAGGAATAGTGTGGATGATGAACTTTTCATTTTATTCTACAATTAAAAAGATCATATTATTAATACTTTTTCTTGATTACAAAATAAGTGAGATATAATAAATTAAATGTATTTATTTATTTATTGATTAAATATACCATTATTTTATCAAATCTCAATATCCCTCACCATTGAACTCAAAATGTCTAGATGCTTTAACATTCTAGTGGAAATGATCCATATTAATTTTATTAATGATCCATAATTTGTTCATGAAAACCATAATAAAGTATTTAGGTAGGTGGTCTTGCTAACCACAGACTTGTAACTCCTTGATTCGTTGAGTGGATTCCCCTATCCTGAAATCCTAACTTGGATTTCCTCAATAATTGCCTCCTAATTTTTATTGAATAGAATTTGGCTGTTAAACTCAATAAAATTTAAGTTAATTCAACCAAAAAATCTCATGATAACTCCTCGATAAAAGTAAGTGTCCATACTTTGGCCATGTACTACACTTAGTTCTGTGGTTTCATTACCAACCAAGTAATGGAATGCTTAATCTGAATTAATATTTAATTAAGGGATTTTAATTTATTATGCATAAATTTTATCTTTTTTTATCTTTTATACATATTTTTAATATTAAGTGGATTCTATTTATTTAATTAACCTTTTTGGATAAAACATTTATGCATAATTAATTGATTTAATTTATGTTTTTTCAAATTAATTCATTTATTTATGTGATCAAGGTCTTTCATTCATAAAATAAATAATTTCATTGAAATAAATAAATAATTAATTAAATGACCCATTCACGATCTTTATATAACGATTGATTTAATGAGTGGAAATTAAATTAACCTTTGACCTAGGAGAAATAACTCATATTGTCGGTCTTCACATGAGTTACAACATTCTGCCCATAAATCTGTGTATCACTTGGGTTGGCATCATTATGGTTCCAAATTAAATCACCTCTATGCACCTTGGGATGCTCCATTAATTTTATTACTCACATGAAGGTGAGGGGAACCAAATTATTGGTTAAAAGGGGATACATAAATATCCTTGAACACATAGGCCCTACATAATAATGGAGGGAGGGATGAATCATAGGACATCATTTAATATAATATTAAATAATCACAAAATCATGCAATAAATTAGATTAAAACATCCAACACGTACATAGGTCTTGGTCAAGCTCATGAATGGTAATAAATGCAATGAATACACAAAATTAAATGGTTAACATTAATTTCATTATTCATTCTATTATTATTTAAGATAAACACTCATGTATTAATTAATTTATGAATTAATTAATCAATTCCATTTCATCTTAATGATCATATGATCTTATTTGGAGATACCCATTATTAATTAAATTAATGTAAAATAAATAGCATAACCAATATTGACACATTAATTATAATAAATTATTTGAGAATTTAAAATTATTTAAAACCATTATTAAATTATAAAACACACAACGGTGTTCCAATCAATAAAATAAGGTTTTAATGTTGCAATTTTCAAATTTAATGCAATTTTAATTTTTTTCCATTAAGGGGAGACTACACGGCATGTACATAAAACTACACGTCAAGTACCTTAGTTTTAGTATATCGAAGTCAGACTCTTGGGGCTTCGACATGTTAACTCGTCTGGACTACAAAGTGTGTACATGATAGCTACACACCATGTATCCACTATCCATGTGTCAAGTTAGCCCAATCAACATATATTGTGTAATAAAATATCCACATGTAATTAATTTCTTAGCACATCTAGATAAAATGCGCATAGGTATACGATGTATGATCCGACCACATGTCGTGTAACCTAGTTTTATCAAACAATGTTTTGGAACTTCCCGGTGACATCACTGGTCATTCTTCATTTATTCATAAACCTTTAAGAAAATGAAACACTGAATGAATATGATTAATATGTTGATAACATGTTAATTCAAATCGAATTAAAAAACTAGTAACATGAAATGAATATCTAACCACAATTATGCAAAAATAAACAATAAAATAAACAATTATAAATTTATATGTGACTATTATGATACTACTTGATAGTTCTAGGCATAGTGGAAGTGTTTAAAGGTGGGTGATATATTAAAAGTTATTTTAATAATCATTTACCAAAACAAAGAATGAGGATCTTGCACGTCAAATTTATAATTACTTTATTTAATATTTGAAGAAATAAATACCCGGGATTAGGAAATTTCTTCATTGGTAAATGTTGATTGTCTGAAAGGACCCTTTCAGATTATCTTTATTGTGTTGTGAGTATCCAAGGATATAATCCCTCTAGAGTTGATCCACATGTGCTTTTATGATCTATGAGCAACACAACTCGATCTACGGGTGCTAGCACAGTGGGTTGAATGTCTTATGTTGTTCATTCTTGATTGCTCATTTTTTAATATTAAAGAATTATCTCTTAAACATCCCATTTTTAATAGGGAGAGAGAAGGAGGAGTTGACTCATTGTGCACAACAATTATCTATTCTTAATTTTGGATAATCTACACAAAAAAGATAGTTGTCTATTTATAGAGTTAAAATTTTAGTTAAAATATTATTTAATTGCATATAATCTATTAAATAATATTTATTACCTCTAATAAACCCCATTCCATATAATAATAATTATATTATTACTGTTTTGTAGTGCGCACCATCTTACATAACAGTAAATATTATTTAATGGACTTGTTAATAAATATTTATCACAGGACTTGGTCTTAGCCCATTCAAACTCCTACAAAATTTATTGAATAATTGAATACATATTTTATTATTTAAATAAATATTTTATTCAAAATATAGAAAATAAAAATTTATTAAAATATTCAATAAATAAAATAAATATTTTACTCACATTATGGAAAATAAATATTTATTTAATATATGCGATTAATATAACTTGAATAAAATCATTCCTTGTACATGAGAATAATATTTATTCTATTAATTAAACTAAAATAAAATTTAATCAAGATCAAGGTAAACACTTAGTGAGTGACCCTCTATAATTCTTTCTCATTGACATTAGGTGGGATTTCCTAAAGTCCAAGATTACTATTTAGCAACGAGTCAAAGAACCCAAGAGAAAGAAATTAATTTTATAATTTTAGAAACCAAATACGAACTCTCAATGTGTAATATAATCCATTTTTCACAATATATCATAAATCATGTTACACATCTATGTCACCAAACTATATGCTTGATATGTATTTCTTTGACTATCTAAATTAAACACATCATTACACCATGACCATGGAATTTAATGTGATAGTTATATTCCAATAAAAGGGATGAGATATCAAATTCCATAAATATGGAATAGAAAAATCATTCATCAACTTATTCATTAATAACATTTCACTCGTGATGAACCCAACATATCCAATTTCTTCATGAACAATTATCATAATGGTTTATGAAATACATCTAAGTATGAGAGTTGTGACATACATAAAAATAATCTTAAATTCTAAGGACCATCACACACACTTGTATATATGAATATCCAATGACACCAAAACATGTGGAATTCCTACCAGCGGGTCTGTTCTTATAATCTCCCATCTTGGAGATTACTAAGTGTAAACTTCATGAGAAGAAGTCTCATCTTCTTACAAGTAAACACACCTAAAAGTCTAAGTACTATGTGTCCCATCATAATATATTATCCAACTAAAAAACATTATTTGAGAATATCATTATAGAACATCATGGTTATCATCATTACGGGGAACTGATATGACCTTATAAATGCGACATATACTCTAGGACATTATTACATTAGATTCACGAAGAATAAAAAATGATAAGTAATTAAAAGTTTTATTACTATGCAATATATACAATATTTATATAATCAATGTACAAAAAGCTGGTCCTAGGACACCAACTCAAATATTTAAGTGTATGTGTAGAATGATTCTAGAACAAAAGGAAAGGGATCTCTCTGAACCACCCTTTTTCTTTGAGTTATGACTCTTCCCTCTATAACTCACCTTATCTCTTTTTAATTTTATGGAATATTTATAATATATATATATGTATGTATGTATCTAAAAAATATACCCAGATTATTCTTACTTTCATTGATTGGGAAATACATGCCCTATGTTATTTTCTCAAATGCAACCCATTTCTTCCCATGGGTAATTTTTATGTTTATTTCTTAAGAGTGATTTCCTTTTTATGGCACACATAAGCATGTAATTGTTATGATGGGTGAACTAAAATAGCACTGCAATTAATTGGGTAATATTTTGTCTCTTGAGATGTAATGTGTTGGATTTTTGAGTAAAACTAATCGATTATGGGACTCTGTCCACCATGTGATATTTTAATGACAATTAGATTTGACTTATGTTCATGTCATGTTATTTGTTTTTCCACATTCCTATGTTTCCATGTTATTATTATACCATGTTCTTTATATTATTCTCCCATATGATAATTCAAAATCTTTCTATTTTATGATATCATTCCATTCTTTTTTACTCTTATTTCATGATTTGATATCACGTTTATTCCCTTACTAGGATTTTTAGCTCACCCAATTGTTTATATATTTCCCTAGGTTATCCTATACAGTTTTAGGATATCACTAGAATACAAGAGATCATTATGGATAATAAAATAAATATTTTATATTTTAGTTTCATTTTGATGTATTATGAACCAATTTATACAATGACACTAGGACTTAGATACTTTTTTTTTGTAAAAACTCATGTAATAATATGTGTAAAAGGTTTGAGTCACTATAGTTTTTATGAGAGAAAGGTATAGTTTTTTAGGGATTAGGAATCAAATAATTTAGTGATAACCATAGGGATACATCTAAGTATATGATAATATACTAGATTTTTTTAATAATAGTGTGAGTGGTTTTCATGAAATTATATCCCTGTCTGGATATTATAAGTGGATATGGATTTGAAATAGTTTTAGCTAGGGGTAATAACCTTGAAAAGGGTGTATTGGGATTTGAATCGATCATTGGAGAATGATAAATATGGCTTTCTAAACACTTGGTTTGAAACTCCCAGAGGATATTCTTTAGAAATTCAAAAAATCTTTAAGAAACATTATGAAGGTTTTGAAAATATTGTTAGGTTAGAAAACCTAATAAGGAAATTACTATGGATAACCTGGATTATAAAATTAGAGACTCATAAGTTATTATTTTAATGTTATTTATATGTAATTACTTCTATGTTCCTAGTTTCCATTTTATATTTTTATTAGTTAAAGTATTCTCATCCCATTTTTACTTTATTCTAGTTAATGGTAGGAAATAGGAGAAACCATCCCAACTACCAAAATTGTTGGAAATGTGATGATTTCCCTAATGATATGTCTAAAATTATGGGAGAAGGAGCTAGGAACTATATGAAAACACTATCCTATACAACTCATGCTATGAATAATAGAATTCATCATGTAGAACCCCTTATTATCCTAATAAATAAAAAGTTATAGTCAAATCATTTATGTGTAAAAGGCCTCCCACATTTAGAGGATCTTCTAATTTTATAATCCAAGAACAATGGATTAACTATATTTAGAAGTTATTCTAGGTTTTCTAATGATTGTAAATAGAGAAAGTTTTATTGGATGTTTATCATCTTTAAGGGGAAGCTGGTCAGTGGTGGAGAATGATCAAGAACATGAATTACAAAGATAAAATTGATTTTATGGAATGGGAAAGATTTAATTTTTTTGAATAACTATTTTCTCTAAACTCTTCACCTTAAAATATAGAGGGAAATCCTTGGAATAAGGTAAATATATGATAATTCTACTGATGTGTATGACATAAACATCAAAAGGATTTCATGATATGCCTTTGGATTTGTCTTGGAAACTAAAAGCAAGGAGGATTTCTTATTTAGTAGATTAAAGAAAATTATACAAATATCCTTGGTGATTAGAGACTTTGACATCTATGAGGAGATTTTACATTATGTCCTAAAGGTTTAGATGGAGATTGGTTACTCTCAAAGGTCTTAGGGGCCTAGATATAAAAAGCATAAAATTGAGTTTAATATGGGAGGATCAAGAAATAAATCTCATGGGGGAAATAAATCCCAATATCCCACATGTCAAAATTTTTGGAATAAGAATCATAGAAACTATTTTAGGGGATCTAGGAGATGTTTCAAATATGGAAAATAAGGGTATTAGGTCAATCAATGTTGAGTAGAGATGAAGAAACTCAAAAATGTGATGGAAGAATAGAATGTTAAGATCAATATTCAACCTATGGTATAGTGCTTCAACTGCCAGTAACATGGGAATTATGTGGGACAATGCCTTAATCCAAGGGTTTTCATGTTAAATCAAGTACAAAAAACCCATAGTCCTAGAGATAAAGGAAGGGATTATGCTATCACTACTACTAAGGTGGATTCCAAGAATGATGTGGTGATTGGAACATTTTTTGTTCATTCTGGAATAGTAAATATACTTTTGGATTATAGTTCTAGAAATAATTTTATATCTTTCATTTTTAGTTTGACTATTCAAATACCAACTCAAAACATGGGGTTTGAGATATCTTTGAGAAAAAAAATCAATTATTTCATCCTAAGTATATAGTTTATCCCTGATCAAAGATTACAGATTAAACCTTCCATAAAATATTTTATTACTTCCATTAGAAGAGGTTCATGATATATTGGGAATAAATTTACTATCCTTATATGAAGAAAACATTCACTATTAGAAAAGAGAGATAAATATTAACATACTGAATCATCCTTTAATTCTTTAAAAGTGTAAGGATGTGGATGAATAAACTTTAGAATATTAATCTGAGGTGTGGATATTATTACCTTATGAGAAAGAATATATATCTCAAATGATTGAGACCAAGGAGAGAATAATGTTGGAAGACTATCCATTGTGTGGGACTACATTGATGTATTCCCTAAATAATTGCTTAGTATTCCTCCTAATCGAGAGGTTGAGTTATAAATTAAAGTGATACATGGGTGTCTATTTATATCCAAGACCCCTTATTGAATGAACACTATTGATTTGGAATAATTGAAGAAGTAATCACAAGATAATCTAGAAAAGGATTTTATATGACTGAGTGATTCACTATAGGGTTTGCTGGCCCTATTCATCAGGAAGAAGGATGAATCAATATACATTTTCGTTGATTACCATGATCTCAAAAAAATCATTATAAAGAACAAGTATCCCCTACCATGGATAGATTATTATTTCAATCAATTACTTGGGGAAAAATATTTCTATAGGGTAAAACTTCAGTCGGGATATCACCAATTAAGGTAAAGAAGGAAGATATTCCCAAGACCACCATTCGAATCATGTATGGGCACTGTGAGTTCATAGTGATGCCCTTCATACTCACTAATGCTCTAGAAATATTTATCTACTTAATGAATAGAGAATTTATAGATTACATTGATAAATTTGTAGTAGTATTTATCGATGATATTTTGATATACTCCAAAAGAAAGGAGGATCATGAGGATCATTTGAATACTATGATAAAGACTTTGAAAATGGATAATCTATATGAAAAGTACAATAAATGTGAGTTATTTATAGATTAATTATCATTATTGGGGTATGTTATCACCAATAAAGAGATATCTACAGACCCTTATAAGAAAAGGAAATTGAGGAGTGGCCCATACCATCCTCTATAATAGAGATCCATAGTTTCCTTGGTCTATCTAGTCATTACCAATGATTTTTTAGGTACTTCTAAAAATTTCCAAACCCACAAACCAAGATGAAATAGAAGGGGGTAAAGTATGTATGGACCAATTAATGTGAAGATATCTTCAAGGATTTGAAAAAGAGCCTTATCACTACACCAGTTCTCACACTTCCCTCACATGGTGAAATTTTCATGGTATTCAACGATGCATAATAGAAGGGCTTGGGATGTGTACTAATACAGAATTATAAAGTGATAGAATACACATCAAGGCAGTTAAAAGTTCATGAGAATAACTAACTAATACATGACATGGAGTTGGATTGAGTGATCTTGGCATTGAATATCTAGTGGTATTATCTCAATGGGGAGAAGTGTTAAATATATAAAGATCATAAGAGCCTCAAACATATATTCACATATAAAGAACTTAATATGAGCAAGAAAATATGGTTAACGCCAATCAAAGACTATGAATGCTCAATACACTACCATCTCAGGAAAGAAAATAAAGTTACATATGCTCTAAGTAGAAATGATCTAATAATAATATCAATGATGAAAATTAAGAAGGATCCAATATTATTAGACTTGAAAAGGATAGACATAGAGACAATAAAGGAAGGAAAATCATCATCCATTTCTAAGATGATTTCTCAACCATCCCTTCTAGTGAAGATAAAGGATGATCAAATATATGACGTAGAAATACAGAAGAAGGTTAAATTAATAATAAAATAGATATCCTTAGAGTTAAAAATTTATGAATAATTATTTTTAATGTTTGGGTCACATCTATGTGTACTATAAAATCATGAGATAAAAAAGGAAATTTTGAATGATGCACATAGCTCAACCTTCTCTATCCACCCGAAGAGCATAAATATGTATATAGATCTTAGATAAAACTATTTATAGGAAAAAATGAAGAAGGATATCATAGAATATATATCAAAATTCCTGGTATGTCATCAAGTGAAGGATGAAAGGAAAAGTCTAAGGAAAACATGGAAACATTACCTATACCTACATGGAAATGGGAAAACATCACCATGGACTTTGTCACTAGTATTCCAAAGACATTCATATGGAACAGTGATATATGGGTTGTGGTGGATCATCTTTCAAAGACTAATCTATTCATTTAAATTCAAGATAAATTCTAAATTGATCAAATTTCTAGTATATATATCAAAGTGATAAATCTACATAGAGGACCATTATTGATTGTATCTGATCATGATTTGAGAAGTTCTAGAAAAGTATCTAAATTTTTTTAAACATTGATTTGAAATTCAATATGACCAATAATACCCAAAATTATTGAAAATATGAGTGGACTATTCAAACATTGGATGAAAAATTGAGAGATTTCTTAATGGGATTTAAAGGAGGATGTGATTAACATCTTCATCTAGTTGAGTTCTCGTATAATAATAGTTTCCACTCAAGAACCCAAATGGATCCATATGAAGCCCCGTATGGGAAGATATGTAGAACACATGTGTGTTAGGATAAAGTTGGTGAATGAAAGTTTATGAGATCGAAAATGGTCAAGGAAATGGTTAAAAAAGTCAAGACCATTCAACAACACATCATGACTACTCAAAGTCGACCGAAGAACAACATTAGAAATTATTGACGAGACCTGGAGATTAAGAATGGAGATAAATTATTACTCTATATATCTCCATGGAATAGAGTCATGAGATTTTGGGAAGTAGAGTAAGCTGATTCCTAGGTACATCATCTCCTTTGAGATTCTCGATTGCATCAGAGCCTTATCCTATTGATTATCACTCCCACCAACCTTTCTCAAGTACACGATGGATACCACATATCCCTCTTGAGGAAGTACATACCGGATCTATAAAATTTGAAAAATTAAAAGGTAGTGTAGCTGTAAAGTGATCTCTTTTATGAGGAGTAACTATTGAAGATCCTAGACCATAGAGATAAAGTTATACGCAATAAGACAACCCACCTAGTCAAAGTACTATGGTGAAACCATAAGTATGAGGAGGTGATATGGGAACTAAAGAAAGAAATTCAGAAGAATTTCCCTCACCTTTTTTTGACCTTAGTATGTAAAATACAATTCTAAGAGATAAATTTCCTAATAGGGGAATAATTTAATGATCTAAAAATTTATTAATTGAATTCACCTTCTTTTAATTATTTTATATTTAGTAATGTAGTATAATGAACATAAAGCACATGATAAAACCAACTAAATTTTATTATAATAATTTTAAAATTACATTTAGATAAAAAAAATTTCTATAAGGATTGAAAGTATTACAATTTGACAAAAATATAAAATGATATAAAAAAATATAAAATTTTAGATTTACTCGATCCACTAGAACAACCACACTCACAAACAACTCTGTAGAAATGAAGTAGAATGTTTTTAATATAATATAAATTTTGAAAATGAAAATATATATAACCATGGTAGAAAATAGAATTTAATGAAGAATGAATGAAATGATATTTATTTATAGAAATTAGGTAACCCATATGATGGTTATGAATCCGATCGTTGGAATAGTAATCTGACCATTGTAATAGTAACCTAAATGTTGGGATATTAATCTAACCATTAGGAATAGTAACTTGACTATTATAATAGAATCCTATCCTATTTAAGTGTAAAATGATATTTAGGTATCTTATAAAATTAAAATATGACATATTTATATCATAATACAAGTAAATAAACATTATAAAAATTATAAAATAAGTGTTTGTATTTTTTAAAAACATAAATTTTTGATTTTAATTTTTATAATAAATACAAAAAATGTAAAAGAAATTTTATTTTTATGAAATGGATTTACTAATTAATATTCTGTTTTATTATAATAAGATTATTTTATGAGATTATAAGTAAATTTTCAAAGTGTTAGAAAATCGAACTTAATATTAAAATTTGAATTTTTCAAATAAATGAGGATTTTATTTAAAAATTAAATTCCTCATATAAAAAAAGGTTAATTTTAATTTTTAATATTTTTCAAAAATATTTGAATCTCAGAGAATATATAAATATACTAAATTATGGTATTTATCATTACAAGTTAAATACAATGATTTTTGAGTCATGGATGATGTAAGAACCCATTAGTTCAAACTCACATGCACACATTACTATATATAGTCACAAAAATAGACACTATTGATAGTATTGGGACAAAATAATAAACTAATGAATATAATATTCCAAAAATACACCTCTCCACCCTTTATAAATATCTCCCATCACTACCCATTCTCTTTACATCTTCAAAGCCTTGGAGCTTGCCAAAATTCTTCCCAACACTCTTCCCAAAACTCCAACACACATCCTAGTTCTATTGGTATCACCAAAAGACCACTTACAAGTTCATTAAGTATTATTTCAAGGAGGAAACATTTAATATAATTTTAAGTGAAATAACATAATGATTCTAGAATAAAATGTAAGGGATCTCTCCGAACCACCCTTTTTCTTTAGGTTATATCCATTCTATCTCTAACTCATATTCTCTATCTCCATTTAATGTCATGGAATGATTATAAAATATTTATATATGTATATAAAAAGTATACCTAGATTATTATTCCTTCCATTGATGGAGGAATACATGTGATAATTTCTTTTCTCAATTGCAACCCATTTCTTCTCATGGGTAATTTTTTTTATTTATTCCTTAAGATTAATTTCCTTTTTATGGAACACATAATCATTTATATGTTATAATGGGTGAATCTATATAGATCTCTAATGCATTGGTTAATATTTTGTCTCATGATATGTCATGTATGGGATTATAGAGTAAATATAATCCATTATATGAATTTTTCCACCATGAAATGTTTTCTTGTAAGTTAGTCTTAACTTATGTTTATACAGGTTATATGTTTCTACCACATTCCTATGTTTCCATGATCATATGATACCATGTTATTTATATTATACTCCCATGTGATAGTTCATGATCCTTATATTTTATTCTATTACTGGGATTTTTATCCCACCCCTTTTCTTATGTATTTCCCTAGGTAATCCTATGTTGATTTAGGAGATCATTTAGATAGAATATCACATTATTGATAATAAAATAAAGATGTTATGTTTTATTTTCATTTTTATGTATTATGAACTTATTCATCAAAATAAACAATTCCTTATGATATTTGAGTTATATTTATTGTATATTTGTGTTAAAAATCATTTAATAATATGTGTAAATGTTTTAGGTCACTATATCTCATAAGAGTGTAAAATTATATTTGGATTGGGCTTACACACTAAGATTACTATGAAACAGGTTCCTTTTCCTATTGATGATATCACCAATTGCAACCTTAAAGGGTCTTAGACCTTATAAGGATTTCCCTCCTCCTATATTCCATCCTATTGGTAGTTGAGGGAGTAATATGGAGGTATAAGTAGTACGTAATCCTAAAAGAAAGACTAGGGGATTACTCTATAAGGTATGCCTTACCCCACAAATCATTAATTGAGGAGGTGTGGTTCCCTTAGATGATATAATATAGGGGACTGGTTAGATGGAGTAGGAAACTAGGGATATGAGTATCATCCCAATTACACTCACAATATAGGTCCTAGTTATTAAGGGAATAAAAGATCATGATTCCCTAGGGGTTTTATTATCATGGGAGGAAAATTCAAGGTATGTCTTTTATTAAGGGAATATACAATCAAAGAGGTATTCTATATGAAACATGACCTAATTATATATCCTTGGAGGTTTTGGAGGGGCCATGGATTAGATTTTTAGGGGTTTGACCTTAGTTAAATGAGGACATGAAGGTATTTTATACATCCCTTATAATCTTTATTTTAATTAAATTAGGTATGCGAGGATGGAAAAATTACTTGAACGAGGGACCTTGTGCAAAGGTAGAGGTCTGTGAACTAGACATCATGAGGTAAACTTATAGAATTTCCTCTGTAAGTTTGAACTTATAGACTAGATTTCCAAGATATCTATCATGAACTGAGCCTCTTGGGATGGCCTCCATGAGTCCAACCTTCACATTCTTATTCATGCAGGCATGATTTGTGCTTTTATTTTTCCTAACAAGTGTTTCCTCTGGGTTACCTAGCTTTTTGAGCAGAATTTCGTAAAGTTGAAATTATAGATATAATTTTCATATCTCCCCCTTAGTTCGTCTATCTTTATGTGTATATTTAGAGAAGTAAAGGTGTATTCATAGGCATTCTTAGGTAATTGGTTTCCCAAAAATATGTGGGAATGTGGAGGTGCCAAAGGTGAGTTACGGTTGGTGAAGGGAGTTTAGGGAAGGGCCACATGGGGTGGAAAAATTTACCACTCAGTCATCACAAGGTTAGGGGATTCATGAGGTCAACTATGCAGTGAGGTGAACCCATGGTTGGAGTATGCAGCAAGTCCACCTAATGTAGTGTAAAAAAAGATTCATTGACATCGTGAGGTTGGGGCCTTCATGGGTTTGGCACTTTGTGATGTGATCCCATAGATGGAACTACATAGTGTAGTAAAATTCATTTATCTAACTCCATGTGGTTGTGTTCTCCACATGATTGGTGAACTCACAATTTTTGGTAATATTTAAAGTTGGATCGTTATTTACCAAAAAAACTTCGAGGTATTTTCTCTCTCTATTCTAAATATTTGGACTTGAAATTTCATTATTTTTTAGATTCACAGTCTTGAACAAATTCCAACATATAATTAGGACCATTTTGGTTGATAAAGAGTTAATTTTTAGGATATAATAATCCTAAATAGTTTCCATCCATTATATTGGGGTATAACCCTATATATATGTGTGATGGCCCCCATTAATTTTCACTTTTCACCTACAGATACAATGCAAACTCTTTTACCAATCTCTTTGGTAAATTCACCATTGAGAATGAAATCAATCTTTCCATTAATTTAGTAATTTGGCAGAATAGTCTCTGTTACATGGTCAGCTCCATGGTTTGTGGAAAAACCTCATGGTTTACAAGGAAACCTCACAGATCATATGGTCATTGCAGCCTGCATGAGCCTTTTTCATGCATGCTGTCGCCCATGCAGTTCATTTGGTGACCTCATGATCTACATGGTCAACCACATAGTCTATATGTTGAACTTGTGAGAGAATTATTTTAGTTTGTTTAGTATTTTAACATCCCTTTAAATATTGATAATTATCACCATCATTTTTATAGAAATAATGGTTTTTGGTTCTGTTTGTCTATTTGATTTGACGACTACAAATGAAAAAAGGGTTATCATTGCTAAGAGTGTTAGGTCTGATCCTTGATAACACATCATTTTTTAGAATAAATCCCTGGTGAATCTTCTTTCACTAGATCTTTGGGACTATCCATTGTCCGATAGACTACCCATATATGACTTTAGGATAGAAGATAATTTATTGATTCCCGTTCCTGATCATAATTGACCATTATCATGGTTCACATATTCTATAGAATATATTTAAGAAAACATCCTTAATAATGACCAAATTTTCCTAGAGGCTCATCATGGGACTGAATAAATCATGAAAAAATTTCCTCTTACTCATGAAAATTAAGATCAACATTAAAAACCTATTTCTAAGAAACTATTTGTCTATCCTACCTAGTTTATTGAACAATCCTAACAAAGGGTGGAGACTAAAATTGGATTTACGCGCCACTAGTATATTTTATGATGAATCAGATTGGGCCTTCTAGGTCTATTATAGTTGTGAATAGTTCACTAATACGCTACAAGTTATTGATCTATATGATGTAGTGTCATTATCTTAGTTCATATATTATCAGCCAATTAAAATTCTCCCATAACTATTTAGCCATTGGTTCTCGAAACCAATACCTTCCATCTATTACATAGAGAGGATGAGATTAGATTATGGGATTTATAATTGTTGGGGGGAATCCCAATCCTTGAGAATATGTATGATGAATTTCTTCTCACAATCAATGTTAGGGAGGATTCATAATAGACCCCTCCCCTAGAGGGAGATCTAGTTATGGAAGTGAAGATAATACATGGTAGGGATCTCTATTTTTGTTCAACTATCCCATTCTAGGAATGGGCAGACACTTTCCTTTAACCCAATTAGCCAAATTCAGGAGTCATATACTCAAGGAGTTTACCTATACAACAAGCTATGAGTATCAAGGAATCATATAAGACTATTTTGGGAGAATAAAATACCATTCATGGGGGTATGTCATTCAAACAAATGTGTCCTACCTCTTGACTTGTGGGTTTTGTAACTATGTTTCTAAGTATATGGATATTTCCTGTTGTGGATACTTATTTTAGTTTTAAGGTGAGTACCCTAGTGATGGAATCCATGATATAATAAGGCCAACCAATCTATCTAGTTATGCTGGGTCTTTCTCAAATCTATCATATGTTGGTCCACATGCAAGATTAGAGGACCCTGTATCGAATCAGTGGCCTGATATAGTTTTTTTATAGTTAGATGGATTAAAAAATTTGATGCCATGAGTTCTAGAATTCTCTAACTATTCCTTATTCTGTATCCCACCCCAAAATCCTTGACATTGTTGATGTTCGACTAAGTTTCTGGAGCATTAATGAAGTCACCAACATGATGATGAATCATTTTCATTTCATCTCTACTCTTTAGAGTGATAAAAATTTTGGGATGATAATTAACAATGTTAATGACACCTGAGTAGAGAATTATTTCATAATTTCCATTAGGGATGGGGTTTTAGTGGCCCAAGTAGATGAGTTAGTCATATTTTAACCTTACACACCAATTTTTTTTCAATCTAGTTTGAATTCTTTTAGAGGGTATCCCCACTTCTATTCTCTAAACTCTAGAGTGAATGGCATGATTCTATCATTAGTAAGATCTTGATAGTGCTAACACAAGAGGATATAAATGACAAGATCATAATTCCACCTATTGATTCCTCTAAAAACATATCATAGGATTATTCCAAGGTATGGGTGGAGAGTTACCAAGATAGGGTTCTTAGATGACATATTCAATGGGTGATCATGACACTGACTCTCTAGATTCTATTACCTGATGTGATACTAGAGCATATATTTAAACTGGAAGGTCCCTTGACCAAGAACCCTAAACATAATTAGGGGTTAACATATTTACATTCCATTCATATTGATGGAGGGGTAGGCTTGGGGCTAGAGTCTTAATCTATAAGATACATTGATAGCATTGATCCTGTTATGTCTAAAATAGTGATAAACTAGTAGAAACTACCCCTAACAAATACATTTTTAGAACCAACCAATGATAAGTGGTTGAATATTAATATGTACCAAAATTTGAATCCTTTTCCTCTATCTTAAAATTGATTCTTGATTACATACATGTGACAATAAGTGAACAAAGTGTTGATCCCAAAACTGCCTCTAAAGATCGAGTGGTGAGGAAGTGGGATTGGTGCCAAATTTATACCATTATTTCAAAGACTCATATATGGTAAATCAATGATAAGGTATAGAACCTTCACTAACATTTCTATGGCTTGGGTGCAGGGGAGTTATACCAACGACACCTATATGCTCTCATCCAAAAAATAATGACCAAACAAGATAAACTGGTGGCCTAAGAAAGTGAAATCCTCTTATTTAATTATGCTAATTTATAAGTGAATGTTGTGGAGGGTTATATAAAAGAGTTAAAAAATTTTGTATTTAATAATAACAACCTCATGATCAGATGGCTTTGAAGATTTACAAGCACTTGGAATAAGAATCCCATTTAAACAAATCTAAAGCACAATTACTATAAATAACCACAGATCTTGAGGACGTTAAGAAAAGGGGTTAGGAAGTAGATTCTCACAATGATAAAATTAATCCATTATATAAGGATAATTTAGTAAGAAACGTGAATTTTTAGCAATCTATCAGTGCTTCCTGCCAGACGTTAGTTGACTTTCTAAGCATGACTGATCAGAATCTTTCATGATCACTATCATTTTATTTCTTTTATATTAATGAAAATGATATATTCTAAATTTTGTAAGTTCCTCATTTTATTTATTACTTGATGAAATCATATTTTATTCCCAATAATTTATCAAATTTATTTTGATATTACTTCACTTTGTTCTTGACTTCATGATTACTTATGAAATATTCAAAGGGTAGCATCAAGATAACTTTAATCTGGTTGAACACTAAACTATAATGAATGAGGCCTATATTAGATTCCAAACACTCAATTTGGTGTAATTTCTTCTTGGGTGTGGCTCATATACACATATAGGTAGAAATACCAGCACCACAAACAAGATTTGGCCCATTTGGTGCTTTCCTCTTGGGTGTATCTCACAGATGTTTATAGGTATACATACTATCACCATACTCTAAAATTGGTCCATTTGGGTTCTATATTTTAGGGTGTGGTTCATAGAAGGGTATAGATAGAAATATCATCACTTTAAACTAGAGTTGGTCCATTTGGATATCAAATGATATGACTCAATGTGATGAGGATCATAATGGGGGAATTATAATGGAAATTACAATGTTCAAGAGGGCAGGAGTACCCTACAATTATGTATTTATCTGTTTCAGGTGGATATTTAGGCCTGACATGATAGAGATTAGATAATGAATGAATGCTCTAAATTTTTCCTTGGCTAAGGGACCTAGTGAGTATGAATTTACTTCTTCTAGGGTCATATTGTGGACCCCATAAGATTTGAGTCTTTTATTTTACCACCCTAATTTTTCCCTAAGCCTTATATTAGGGAGAGGTAGTGGGTTGGAACTTGGATTTTTCATACTACACATCCTACAAGTTTCCAACCTAACAGGCTTTGTGAGTTTTTCAGTTAAAACATTTAATATTTCATAGATCACATGATATGCATGTCCAGTTAGTGCTGGATCAAAATTTTCCCATGTATCCCTTTATGGGTTTTCAACTTGGAGAGTTATATGAACCTTTCCTTGAGTAGTTTTATGTATTTCAAATTGAAATATTGAGAGTTATATTTCAAGATCACATAGATTTGACCAAAATATGATGTGGTCTGCATAGAAATATGGGTGAAGAAAAACCTAACATGATTGAAGATCCTAAGGTCTTTAATGTGGAAAGAATCAGGGAATGATGATCACAGTTTAAGGCCTTAGTGCTTGGACCAATGATTACATATTTCTTGTTCGGATAACTTTGACCATAGGTTACTAACAGTTAAGGTCAAACAACTTTTATTTAATAAAAGAAAAGTGGCCCATCAATTAATAGGGGTGCAATATACTTGACATGAATTGGAAAATTCTAGTGTTACTGGTATAGACAACCTAAAAAATGGGGAAATTAAGTATATAGTCATGGATCTTGGACCATTGTGTCACATGATTTAAGGTCCCATGATGGGGACTGTCAAAGGTTTAGGGATAAAATTTCACATCCTTTCTTTGAAAATGGGTATAATGTAGAAAGTAATAACATCAAGGATATATTTTAGACTTGAATATTTAGATCAAAAATTGGGTAAATCATAACTCAAGGAGCTTTGACTAGGGATGATGAGATGAGGAAAATATGCCGAGGATGATCTCTAACTATATTCAAATAATGGGTTCCAATGCAATGGTGCAATGAATTATGAATATTAGAGTAACTTATACTTTAAGTGAATATTCTTCTATATGGAAGTATATATTAGGGGTGCATATGTAATATATATATGAGGGGAATATATGAGAAACCAGATAGAGGTGTACCTTAGTGTTGTATATACTAATTACTGACATCCATGGGAAACTTTTGAGGATTTAGAAACTTAATAAATGAAGTATGGTCATGGGAGAGGGAGATTCGAGGATGGTTTTGGTAACCAAAAGGTTACATTGACATGTGTTATACACATTATCAAGGTGAAGATTTAATACATTATTTCTCTAAATTTTTCCCAAATTTTGGGTTCCACCGAGCATAGCTTGGATATTTCTATGGAAATATGTTGGGACCTACAAGCTTTACACCTTTTTTCTATTTACACTAACATTTTTCTAATCCCTAAAATTGGGGATCTTGTAAATAAGAGGCTTTAATTTTTCTCATATGACCCTTTATATGTTTTCTATATGATAAGTTTTGTGTGTATTTAATCATCAATTTAAGTTCATAGTTCTTTTACTATTATATAAAACGGGAAAGGTGAAATAATAACCCAATTTAGGGTTCATGATCTAAGAACATACTATTTTTTTTAATACAAAATAAAGATGTTTTAAATCACAATTCAAGGATTTTTATTGAGAGTGATGCGATGGAATACGTATGCTGGGGATGGATGTTGACCATATTCAACTGATGGGTTCCACTACAATGGTTTCAAGGTGTATAGAGATTAGTAGAACTTCTTTTTAATACAAAGATGCCTCTGGTTGGTAGGATGTACTGGGGGAACATAAGAAAGAGCCATATAAGGGGTATATATTCATATCCATACAAACATTTTAATGGGAAAACCTTTTATAAATGGAATTACCTTTTCAATTAATAAATTTCTTATTAATTAACATAATTATAAAAAACACATGCACTATTATTCATTTTTTAGTTTAGACTATTATGAAATATAGCCATAATTGTACGAAGTGATTAAAATTCTATTGAGAATTATAACCATTGATAATATATCCATTATATAGTTACAATTAATATTACTATATATTAAGGGTTATAATAAAATCTAATTGACATTGAAAGAAGAATCGATGACCTGTACTAGTAGGATAATTGCCTATAAAGCCCATTTATTAGAGTTTTAAGGGAGATGACATCACTAGGATTTTCCATTGACCAATACCAATCCAATAATCGATGACTAAAACAATAGAAAAACCATTTATGAAAAAAGTTAAAGATTATAGATAAAACCACCAAAACCATGTTCACCGAACCACCCCATGAAAGTACTAGCATCACACACCTTACCCTTAAGAAATATGCTGGTATAATAAGGGGTAATGTATCAAGACCCTAGTAGAAATATTTTTATATTTTATATTTTTAATAAAATATTGATTATAATGATCCCTTTTCATTATTACATTAAACATGATTATATAATGAGTCTGGTAAAAAATAAATTTTTATATGAAGAAATAAAAATTATATTTTTTGGGAAATATATAGTTTCAACTAAAACGCTCTTTTTGATATATTCAAGAAATGTTTAAATAAATTTTATTTTCATGAAATATTTTTATTAAATAATATTAATTTAAATATATATGATGATATAATCTAATGAAGTCTAATGTAATTTTTATAATGTTCAGAAAGTTGTTATTATTGTAAAAACTAGTACTTTCTAGTAAATAATGAATTTTAATTATAAGTGTAAATTCTCAAATTTAGAAAATTATTTTGATAAAATAAATATTATTTTTGAAATTAGAGCATAAAAATTAACCAATGGTTAATTTTAATAATTTTTTTAGAGAGTTTAAGTTTTGGAAAAAATCTATTATGGTATAAATATATGGTATGTATTATGACATCATAATAGTCCAAAAGTGATGTAATAAATAATATAAAGGTAATATGTGACCAAAAATAGATCTCCCATTTAAAATAATTTATTTTTGAATTTATTTGGTTAATTTTATATATCTATAATGAATCCTCCAAAACCTATATTATATTATAAGGTTTAGAAAAAATTATTTATGTACATAACCCGCTTCCACATCATGAATGGTATTATTTAATGGAGTTCGGTTCTTATCCTAATAAAATTTTTAAAACCACTTGTCTTTGTTAGATAACATGGTCATACACCATGAATATGTTTTTGGTTTTGATTATTTTATCACTTAGATTCCAAAACCTAAGTTTAGAAATTAATAAAAAATTCGCCCATTTTTTCTATAAACACCCACCCAACCTCATATTCACATTCACTCAAAACCCATTGATAATTAATATACTCTCCCTATGACTCTATACATACCTTATAAGGTATTACCAATGTCTTAATAAACTCTTACTAAGATTTTAGAAGAACCCACTCATGGAAAGGGATCGTCTTCCTTTTAATTAAGTACATTATTTGTATTAAGCCTTTTGATTTCTAATTTTACAAGTTTTATTGAGTTTTTACACATACTTTTACTATCCTTATGATTCCCAAGTAATGATATCCCACATTTTTTTCTCCTTAAACCCTTCCATGAACCTTTATGTACACCCATTATGCTTTTGAAATTATCCCATGATTTTCCATTCCAAACTTTTGTGTTGTGAATAATAATCTCCATTTTCATTCAAGGATATTCATATAGTTTCACCTATCATTTATTAATTGGGGAAATACTTGTATACAACCCACAATAATTAATATTAGGATTTAAATTTACTAAATACATTATTTTTTGTATGATTTATGTGACACATAAATGAATGAACAAGATATGAATGTGATGGGTGGGACCAGAATTATATAGTCCTCCAATGAATTGGGTAATTTTTTATCTCATGAGATATCATGTATGGATAATGATCAATTATCCTAAGCACACTATATTATGATGACTCAAAAATTATCCTGGAATTATGCTTATGAAATCATGTTTTATGTTGTTTCTACATTTCTATGATTCCTTGATGTTATCATCTTATGTCATACTTTGAAGTTTATGATTATGACTATCATATTTTTATGTCACCATGTCATGTCTTTGAATCTTATGTACTACCTTAATTTATTCTATTCTTATATTATTCCCTTACTGGGCATTAAACCACACCCATTTCTTATGTACCTAGGTCACCCCATGCAGTATTAGAAGATAATTGGAATTTAAGATCATGTTAATTAGTTTTTAAATAATTTCATTGTATCACAACCTTATGTTATTATGATATGTATTTAATTACCCAAATACACTAGGCCTATCTATATTTTTATATTGTGTTATGTGTATCTTAATATAATAAATCATGAAATAAAGTGTATTAAATATATGGGTTATCATAGTTGGTATCAGGGAAAGGTCTAGTTATTTTTGTGTAATGTGATTATCAAAGCTTAGTGAAAATCACAGGGGTAAGAATAAACATAGTAAAACATCCCTAAATTTGGGTAAAATATATAGTTCTTGGGGTTTTTATCAAAATAAATCACAGTCTGGATATTGGAAAGTGGATACGACTATGGAACATATATACCTTAGGTTAATAACTCTAAAAGGGCTTATTGGGTATTAAATCAAGATGTACCCAGTTTAGAAAAAAGATTCGTAATACTACACACCAGGATAGACACTCACATGGGATATGATTTGGTTAATCATATTCTTTTTACAAACTATTATAAAAGGACTAAACATTTATATGAAATTTAATATTATGAAATAGATTGAGGATAAATTATATTGAAACATATAAATTCATCGGTTAAGGAATACATTTCGTTTATGGTTTATCCCTGAAATTTTCATAGTTTCCCATTATATGTTTAAAAGTTTTAAAATTATAATTCATAAATTTTCTTTACTTTAGTCAATGTTTGAAAATAGGAGGAATTGAGTCAACAAAAAATGTGATGGGAAATGTGATGACTGCCCAAATGAGATTCCCAACCCGATGAGAGTAGGAGTTAGAAGATTTATGAAAATAATTTCTCAATTATGTCAAGTTTGGAACAAAAAATTGAATCAGGATAAATACCCACATCATTTTAAGAAATATAAAGTTTCAATTGATACCTTTATGTGATAAAGGCCTCTGAATTTCAATGGATATTCTGATCCCTTAATTGTGGTACAATTGTCCAAATCCATTGAATAGATATTATCTATTCTTCAATTAATTGATTAAGAGATGGACGTTCTTTTCTTTATCACTTGATCAATGGTTGACATTGATAAAGAAGATAAAACACAAGGAATAAATCAATGCGATGGAGTGGAATGAATCTAGGAAAATGTTTTTCAATAAATATTTTCCTTGCACTCTCTAACTTTAAATAGAGAGGGAATTACTTGGCCTTAATAAAAATGATGATGAATCCCTTAGAGTGTATAAGGTTAACTTCAAAAGACTTTCATGATACAACTTCAACTTTTTCATTAACCTTTAATGTAAATTTGAACTCTTTTTAGTGGGCTAAATTCGAATCTATGAAAATATTTGGGGATTTGAGACTTTGATGGCTATGGAGAGATTGTCCGATGTTCTCTCAAAGTTGAAATAGAGATAAGTGAATCTCAAGGGTCAAATGGGTCTAGAGATAGGAATTATATAATGAAGTTCAATTTTGGGTGAGTGATGGGGAAATCTCACAGTGGTAAGAAAGTCCTACAACCCACTTTTAAAAATAGTTGAAAGAAGCATCATAGAAATTGAACAAAGGGGATAAAGAAATTATTTAAGTTTGTTAAGGAGGAAAACCTATCTTGTGAATGTTGACAGGAGAAAACCATCAATATAATAGAAGAAAATAAGTCTCCAATAAACCATTATCCTATTTTTTAATTTTTAAACTACCGGGAATAGAAAAAGTATAAAAACAAATGCACTAAGACAAGGTTCATTGATAATAACTAACAAAAAAACTATATGTCCTAGAGAGAAAGGGTGAGCATATTCCATCAAATTTGTAGAGATGAATGTCGATAAAAAAGTGTTGATAGGTATGATAGTTGTTCATTTAAGGATATAGAACACACTATTAGATAATATTTCTATGCATTCTTTCATATCATACAAGTTTAATAGAACTAGTTAAACACCACTATAAAATATGGAAGTCAAGTTATCAATGAAAATGGAAAATTGGTAATTTTTTGCATCCCAAGAATATAAATTCTCCCCTATCAATATTTGTGGGATAAATTTCCCAATAAATCTTGTGATATTACCTTTAGTGGAATTATATTATATTCTAGATATGGTTTTAATTTCCTTCTATATATCCAACATAAATTGTCCGGAGAAGGAAATCACTCTCTGAATTTAAAATCTCCTTTCGATTCTATACAAGTGTAAGGAGGAGGATGAATATCCTTTGGAATAATCATCTGAAGAATAGATATTATTTCTTTATGAACAAGAATATCTAGCTCAAATTATTGTGACTATGTAAAATATTATTCATGATGACATGCCTATTGTAAGTGAGTACGTTAACATGTTCCTTGAGAAACATCCTAGTCTTCCTCAAAGCTTAGAGGTTAATTTCACAATTGAACTTATACCCAGGTCTCCGTTAATATCCAAGAATCTATATAGAATATCAACTACTAAACTTGAAAAGTTGAATAAGAAAATACAAAAAATATGGATAATGGGTTTATACACCTAGGTGATTCACCATTGGGTACATCTGCCATTTTCATCAAGAAGAAGAATGAGTCAATTTTCCATTACATTCATTACTGTGAGATCAAAAAGATCCTAATAAAGAATAAGTACCCTAATATACATATTGATGAATTGTTAGATCAGCTATGTATAGCTCATTACTTCATTATGGTGGATATTCGGTTAGCATATTTTCAAGTAAAGGTGATGATTGAAGATATCCCCAATACTTCTTTTCATACAAGATATTGAAACTACGAGCTCATAGTAATTCCATTTGGACTCATTAATGATATAGATATCTTCACGGACATAATTAATAGAGTCTTTAGGGATTAAATCAATTTTTTTTGGAAGGGAGTGAATTTTTTTAGACTGATAAATGATTAGAGATATTTAAATAGTTAAAGGAGAGGTAAATCAATACACGTGTAATCAAATTACCTACCAGTGGAGAAGGATTTTTTATCTATAGTGATGTATCTAAAAATAGATTAGGTTGTGTACTCATGAAAAATTACAAAGTGATAGCCTATACCTCCTTATAATTAAAGACCCATGAGAAGAACTACCTGACACATGATCTGGAATTGGCTATAATGATCTTCACATTGGGAGAAGTGTAACATATACAGATCATAAAATCCTCTAGTATATATTCACACAAAATGGCCTCAACATGTTCTAATTAAGGTGGTTATAGCTGATCAAAGATTACTAATGTTCAGTCCATTATCATCTTTGGAAGGATAATAAAGTGATATATTGTCTGAGTAGAAAGGATCCTGCAACCCTATACATGACGAAGATTTAAATTGATCCAATATTCTTTGACATGTAAATTATAGACATGGTAATTATTAAAGTAATTACATCATAATTTTATCAAATAATTTCTCAACTATAAAATCTTGAGAGGTTCAAGGAGTCCCAAAAAGGCGATGAGAAACTATAGAGGAAGGCAGTGAATATTCCAAAGTTAAACTTTTATACATATGGAGTTATAAGGTTTAGATTCCAGATACACATCCCATCAAAAACATAACTAAAGAGGAATCTTCTAGATGAAGGACATAGTTAATAATTTTATATTCATCAAGGAAGCACTAAGATGTAAAAAGATATGAAACAAATTTTTTGGTGGGATAATATAAAGCGGTAGATTTCAGATTTTTTATCTTGATGATTGGTGTGATAATAAGTCAAGGATGAATTATATAAGTTTAAGTGTATGATGAAACCATTTCCTATACCAGTATGTAAATGGGGAAACATAACCATGAGTTTCATTATAGGACCCCCTGGGAGTTCTAAAGGCAATTCCATAATTTAGGTGGTAGTTGATCACCTTAATAAGTCTTCTCATTTCATTGCTATCAAGAAAGATTTCACTTTTGACTAACTTAATATGATATAAATAATAGAAGTGGTAGGAATTCATGAGGTAACAATATCCATTGTATCTAATTGAGATATGAGGTTTACCTCAAGAATCTGAACAAGCCTTCAACAAGTGTTGGATGCAAAGCTGAGTTTCAGTCATGTTTATAACCCTCAGATGGATGGTTAGTCTAAGAGAACCATTAAAACTCAAACGGATATGTAAATATTTTGTCCAATTTATTTACAAGGATATTGGAATAAAAAACTTCTCATATCATAGTTCTCATATAAAAATAGTTTCCATTAGAGCATTCAAAGAGTGTTGGAGTTTGTGTTCTTGAAACAACTATTTTCACTTTGGATTACTTTCATATTCAAAGAATAGAATATTAATTGAAATATATTATTACATATCATTCATATTTATGCATGAATTTAATGTAATAATGTTTTAGAGTACCTGTTACATTAAAAGGGTATAATAGTTCCCCACTATGATGAGAATCTTAAAATGCCGTGACGATATTATTGAATGAAGTTCTATGATCGGATAACATTCTATGATAGGGAACATAGCTTGTTAACTATCAGGTGAAATTACCCATAAGAAGATGATACTTATTCTAAGGAAGTTCACACTTGGTAATATCCATGATGAGGGATAATGAGAATAGACTTGTTAGTATAAATACCACATGTTTATGTGTCATTAGATATTATTGTTTGTGAGAATGTGTAATGGTATTTACAATTTAATAATTTTATTAATGCATGTTATGACTCATGAACTTAGATGTATTGACATAAACCGTGATGATAATAGTTCATAGTGAAGTTGGGTATGTTGGGTGTATCATGAATGACTTTTTATTAATTAATAAGTTAAGGAAGGACTTTTCCCTTCCATATTAATGAAATTTGAAATATCAACCCTTTTATTGAAATAGAATCGCCACCATAAATTAACTGGATATGGTGTGATGAAAAGTCTATTTCAGATATCCAAATAAGGATGTATCAAACATATAAGTTGATGACACAAATTTTCAACCTACTTTATGAGATATTGTGACAAAGTGATTATATTACATAATGAGTGCTTGTATGTGGTCGTCGATGTTGTAACATTAAATTATTTCTCTTGGTTTCCTTGACCCATTTATATACAAAAATATTATACTTTAGGAATTCCCACCTAATACTAATGAGAAATAATCCTAGAGGGTCACACACTAAGTGTTTCCATTGACCTTAATTAAATTCTATTTGAATTTAATTATTGGAATAAAAATTATTCTCAAGACCAAAAAATAATTTTATTCAGGATTAATGTTTTCATAAACTAAATAAATATTTATTCATGAGGTAATTGTTAAATTAAGTGTATATATAATATTTATTTATTTATTTATTACTTAATAAATATTCATTCGCTAGAATATGAATAAAATATTTATTTTATGAATAAATAAATAAATATTTATTTATTTTGGTATTCGATAAATGTTGAGGAAGATGAGAGGACCAAGATTATGTCCAGTGATAAATATTAATATTCAAGAAGGTAAAATATTATTAATCATTATTCCAAATATCCCATGTCATGAAATAAATATAATATTATTATTGTAATGTAGGCATGGGGTCAGACATAGGTTTAACATTTTATTAAGGGTACTTGTGTAATTAATTAAATTATAAACCCTAACCTTAGATATATAAATAGACTACTTATACATTCTAAGAGAGGTTTATCAAGGATTGTTGTCCCCAATATATTACTATATAAAATTCTATTATTCTCTCTCGCATCATCTCAAGAATGAGAAGATAAAGAGAATTTATTCAAGATAGAAGGGAGGTGAAGAAATCTAGATAAATAATCGACCGTTCTAGTACCCAATGATTCTTTAGTGTCATTTGAATATCAAAGTAGCATGTGTGAATCATCTCTAGAGAGATTATACACTTATATCTGACAGGAAAAATTAATGGTTACTAAAAAATGATTTTGGATGATTATCATTTATTGTGAATAAAGATATTGATAATGAGGTAATTATTATTACCAATTAACTAAAATTATTATAAATTTAACATGGAAAAGATATGCTCTTGGTTCTAGTGACCTTATTGTCTATATTAGAATATAAAAATTTCATTGGTGAAGATATTCAATTCTTGTATAATATATGAATGATCAATATAATTTGACATTCATTGAATTAGGATTAGCCTTGATAAGTGATTCCACTACACTCAGGACTATCAAATGTAAACTTATGAGGAACTATATGGGAATAGGTTTCAGATGCCAATATACAGGGATGATGTTAGAGAGAAGAAGATGATATGACCTGATCTAATATGAGAGATAACAGAGAAGGTTCAAAGTATTTAGTGTCATGTGAAATTATCCAAAAATCAATATAAAAGAATTATAGACAATCAATGATGTAACCTAGTGTTCAAGGTCAAAGATAAAGTGTTTATTTTATACCATTATGGAATAAATTCATGAGGTTTGGGAAGAAGGGAAAGCACATGTAACGCCCCGACCCTAGTTACCCAGAGTCGGTGCATTATTACATAACATTGGCATGATCACAAGAAAGATCAAATCTCGAAAGACCGATTGGTTTAGTAGCCTTGGAAACACTAGATATATTCATAAGTTTTACATTACATCATAAAATGAAAAACTACTACAACAACATAATGTCTGCATAATTCACACTCATATCCCCACATAATATCCCTGCAGGTCATTCATAATTTACTTCTTCACTTCCTGGGAAAAATAAAACATAGAAAAGGGGTGAGCTCAAATGCCCAGTAAGGATAACAATATAGCGGAAACTTTCATAAATAAGAATAAACATTTAAGGCAATGTATAACTAAAACAAAATCCTTTTAAATATGAACTTTCAACATGGTATGGCATAAATAAAATGAAATAAGGCCATTTACTTATTCACATGGATATTCTACTAATCGAATAATCACATGCAAAAATCAATAACCACTTTCATAATGTTGGAATGCATAATGCCAGACTATCATAACCACATAGTCAAGGCCTCGTGCCAAGACTACAAATAAGATTTTGTCAAGGCCTTGTGCCAAGACACTAGTTTGTCTCATGATACCTACCGATGCATCGAGGAGCTATAGCGGGCTCCACCCGTCACATATTAAGTCCAATGCATTCCCATATGAAAAGGTTTAAACATAACATAAACATTCGTATTAAAAATAGCATACGAAATGTCAATACTTTCACCATAAACTATGAATGGTATAAAAATAGCACATCCACAGTCAAACATATCACAAAACCTTCAATACAATATAGAAGTTTTGTATCATAATAAATCAAATTCAAATAATCTTAAAATCCATCAAAGGATGTTGACATAGATGAAATCAAAATTCTTTTTAAAGAAATATCTCCTTTTATTTTGAAATAATTTAAGATCCATATAAAATAAAACATTTTCTTTGAAAATATTCTTAAAAGCTTGTAAGGGAAGCTTTGAAGATTTTATAACGGCGGAAAATAGCCGCACCCGCCGTATAAGTAAAAAAACATTCTTACCTTAATTTTGTCGAAAAGGTTAAAAAGGACCTTGTTTTGAAAACGACCGAAAGATTCCTTTATAAACCACTTATAAAAGTCAAAAAGGGTATAAATGACTTTAACTCATATTCTATTAAATAGTAAAAATGTTTTGAAATACATTTTTAAGAAACATGGATGTGGATGATAAAGAGATCCCAGTAGATTATTACGTATAAACAACCTTGGATAATGAAGAGGTTGTGAAATAACCCTTACCTTGTACTTTTCCTTTGTTGGGGTAGGTTAACCTCCTGTATAATGGTGAAATAATTGTTATTAAATTATACAAGAATCATATACATTAATATGATATCATATATGATCTTTTAACATTGCTTTATTAATAATATCTTAGTATTATCGTCGTTTCAGGTGATAATCGATTCGTTCTTCTTAAATGTTTGGTTACGTAAGACATGTTTGTAATGGATAGATTAAATATTATTCATAATCATAATGATATTAACATTATTTTTAACCCTAAAATGAGAATAAGACTTGAATGGATACGATGGAGGATGGATCTCACCGCGTTCGTGGAGACGGTAGTCCGTACGTACGCACGAACGCTACTTCCATTTAATTTTTATTTTAAAAGAATTGAATCCAAATGATACATAGGTATATTACTATTCAATTATAATATAATATTTTATATATGTTACTTAAGTTCGTTAACACCATCCTTTATACGTTCCATGTGTGGTATGAACGAGTCATATCATTTTAAGGGGGCGGTAGTCCGCACTTCCTTAAATGAAATTATCGTATGTATATACAACATGAAACGAATAATGGTATGAAATAAAATGGAATTACAGAAGCTTATATATAAAATATATATCATTAATATCATATTTAATTACAGTTCCATCATAATGGCCACCATGAGAGGCGGTAAGATGTATTTGAACAATCATCGTTTTGTGAGGCGTTAGTTTTCCATCCACAGAAACATTATGTTCATCATCCATTAGATGGAGTTGTGTGTATGTGTAGTTTGAATCCTTCTTATAACAACATCCTAGTATATTGAGGATACTGGTGTTGTTACAAAAGAAAGGAAATAAAAAGAGTTCGGGGGTTGGAGAAGCAAAATAAATGAAAATAATTTAAGAGAAATCGTTACCTTTAATTTAGGTAACTCGCTGTGGTTGGAACCAAAGGACTTCTTGAAATGATTTCTTCCTAAGGGGAAGCTTCAAGGAGGAGTAGAGGGATTTGGGGAGCTTAGTTGGGCAGAGTTTTGACGAGCCAAGTGGCTTGAGAGGTGTGAGGAATGAGTAGAAGTGGTCTCCTTTTATAAGGGAGAGGAGGGGCTCTTTAGGAAAGAGTGAAAGTATTACTTTATAATATAATTATATTCGGTTTATAATGGTCCAAAAATCATTGAGGTCAAAGATAAGATGACTAATATTCTAAATAACATCAACCAATAAGAATTGGACAGGTTTTAGATAATATTTTAATCATTATAATCTTATTTATTTTAATGATTTATTAATGAGGTAAACATTGCATCATTATTGTGTCATTAATAATTTAACTTATTTGATGTCTAAAAATTATAAATAAAATATAATTATGTAGGAAATAGTTTATCTTTCTAATGAATATTTATAATCGAAAATCCAACATGTATAACCCTATGTAAAAATTGTTCTTCTAAAAGATGTAAGCTTATGCCATTTTTATTTTTATTTTAACTTTATTAATATAAAGTGTCCCTACCACATACAAGTGGCTCCAAGGGGTCCCCAAATTGACCCAAGGATGCTCATGGTCGGTTATGTGTCCACCAATAAGGTTAGGACACGTTTTAGGTTAATTTTGTATTATTATAATATTCTTTTTTAACCCCTTTTTACCGGATTTACCCTTTAACCATGGTAAATAAAATATTTACCACAGTAACTATTCAAAATGTCTAAAAATAAAAGTTACCTATTTACACAATTTGAACATCCTGATTCCAAATATGGAATCCATTTTTCTAAATTCAAAACACAGAAGTGGCAGAAATTAATTTAAAATTAATTCCCGCTGTCAAAACAAAAAGCGTGTTTTTAAGAGGTAATAACTATCAAAAGATTGACACTTGTTTATGTTCGGTTTAATTGTAAAATTATGTCCAATGACCAACATTATATTAAATGGTAAAAATATATTCTAAATATACTTTAAAACCACTCAAATTCACAATTTATCACTATTAATTATTTTGATTAAAAAAGTTGTTTTTAATTAAAATTTAGTAATTTTCACTATTCATCAAAATATAAAAGTTATACGAAAAGTACCAAAATTTCACCCTAGGCTAATTTCAATATTCCAAATCCAAAAAAGAAGTCCATTTTGAAATATAAAATATATATGATTTCAAAAAGTAGGTATTACTATTCACAATGGCTAGTTTAATTAGTTGTGGTGTGTGTTAGAACTCGAGGTTGCGTACAACACACGCTATCGATTATTCGAAGGGAAACGTACCGTGGAAGTTTGGGGTGTTACATTCTCCCCTCCTTCAAATAATTGCGTCCTCGCAATTTCTAGGGTATTACTGCATAAAAAGACTCGAGTGGTTCCTCATCATAAGTTCCTCGGGTTCCCACATTGCCTCTTCCATCTTATGATTTCTCCACAAAACTTTTACCAGACGCGTCGTCCGGTTTCTCAGTACTTGTTCTCTTGTATCAAGAATCCTGACGGGCTCTTCGCAATAAGACAGATCGGGTTCCAGTTCTAATTCCTCATAGGTGAGTACATGCGTTGGGTCAGGCATGTATTTTCTCAACAGAGATACGTGGAACACATCGTGAACTTTGAAGAGACTTGGCAGCATTTCCAATCGGTAAGCTACAGCCCCAATTCGTTCTAGAATTTCGAAAGGTCCGATGTACCTGGGACTCAATTTACCTTTCTTACCAAAACGTATGACTCCCTTCCACGGAGATAACTTTAGGAAAACATGATCACCGACTTGAAATTCCAAATCCTTCCTTCGATTATCGGCATAGCTCTTCTGCCTACTTTGAGCTGCTTTGATGTGATTTTGGATTACCTTCACCTTTTCCACCGTTTCCTCCACTAGTTCTGGGCCTACAAGTTTTCTTTCACCAACGTCATCCCAACAGGTTGGTGTACGACATCTCTTTCCGTATAACGCTTCATATGGTGCCATCTGAATACTCGAATGGAAGCTATTGTTATAGGAAAATTCTACCAGTGGTAAATATTGATCCCACATACCCTGAAAGTCAAGTGAGCAAGATCTCAACATGTCTTCTAAGGTTTGAATAGTCCGTTCTGATTGTCCGTCTGTCTGAGGGTGGTAAGCAGTGCTCAAATGAAGTTCAGTATCCAGGGATTTCTGAAGACTTTTCCAGAATCTTGAAGTAAAACGGGGATCACGATCAGAAACAATCGATAGGGGTATTCCATGAAGTCTCACAACTTCATTAATGTATAGTCTTGCTAGACGTTCCAGGGGTAGATCTTCTCTTATAGCAAGAAAATGTGCTGACTTGGTAAGACGATCAACAATAACCCATATTGCATCGTTCCTTCTAGGAGTCTTTGGTAGCCCCATGACAAAGTCCATCGGAATATTTTCCCATTTCCACTCCGGTATGGGAAGAGGTTGCATGACTCCTCCAGGCTGTTGCCTTCCAGCTTTCACTTGTTGACAAACCATACATCTTGACACAAAATCAGCAATCTCCCTCTTCATGTTGTCCCACCAAAAATGTTCCTTCAAATCTCTATACATTTTGGTGCTCCCAGGGTGTATAGAGAAATTGGAACTATGAGCATCATCCAGCAATTCCCTTTTTAGATCAGGTATATTGGGAACACAAAGTCTCTTCCCGAATTTCAAAATTCCATCTTCATACACAAAGTCTCTCAATCTCCCATCATTCACAGCTTTAATCTTCTTCTGAAATTCTTCATCATCGGTCTGGGAACTCTTAATCCTTTCTAGTAAAGATGGTTTGGCAACCATTTGAAAAAGCATTGATGTTTCACCTTCCCTGGTTATTCCCATGTCCATCTTCTCTAGATCCATGAAAATTGGATCCCTTTAAATTCTCATCATGTTCAAAACACCATGGTCTTTTCTGCTCAAAGCATCTGCCACCTTGTTTGCTTTCCCCGGGTGGTAGTGTATCGTGCAATCATAATCCTTGAGTAATTCAAGCCATCTCCTTTGCCTCATGTTGAGTTCTTTTTGTGAGAAAATATACTTCAAACTCTTGTGATCAGTATAAATCTCACATTTCTCACCATAGAGGTAGTGCCTCCATATCTTCAAAGCAAAGATCACAGCTGCTAACTCAAGATCATGAGTAGGATAGTTTTGTTCATGAATTTTCAACTGTCGTGATGCATAGGCAATAACTCTATCATTCTGCATAAGGACACAGCCAAGTCCTTTCTTTGATGCATCACTATAAATAACGAACCCATCATTCCCCGATGGTAGAGTCAATATAGGAGCATTGACTAATCTTCTCTTCAGTTCTTCTAAACATTCTTCACACTCTTTTGTACAAACAAATTTAACCCCTTTACGTGTGAGCTTCATTAATGGGTTAGCCAATCGGGCAAAATTCTGGACGAAACGTCGATAATAACCTGCCAAACCAATAAAACTACGTACCTCAGTTATACTCGTAGGTGCTGGCCATTCTTGGATTGCCTTGGTCTTAGAAGGATCAACAGAGATTCCATCTTTAGAGACAATATGGCCAAGAAAAGAAATCTCCTGAAGCCAAAATTCACACTTGCTAAACTTCCCATATAATTCATGCCTCCTCAGAGTCTTCAAGATAATGCGCAAGTGATTTTCATGATCTTCGTAGGTTTTGGAGTATACCAAGATATCATCAATAAATACCACCACAAATTCATCGAGATACTCCTTGAAAACTCTATTCATTAGATCCATGAATACAGAGGGTGCATTAGTCAATCCAAACGGCATTACAGTAAACTCGTAATGCCCGTACCTGGTTCGAAATGCTGTTTTCGGAATGTCTTCCTTCTTCACACACAACTTATGGTATCCAGATCGAAGGTCAATCTTTGAAAAGTATTGAGCTCCATGCAGTTGGTCAAATAAATCATCAATACGAGGTAGGGGATACTTGTTCTTTATCGTTATAGCATTGATCTCCCTGTAGTCGATACATAACCTCATAGATCCATCTTTCTTTTTAACAAAAAGAACAGGGGCTCCCCATGGAGAAACACTAGGGTGAATAAATCCCTTATTACTCAATTCCTCTAGTTGTTTCTTTAGTTTGACTAACTCTACAGTGGCCATTCTATAAGGGGTCTTCGATATAGGCCTTGATCCAGGAATCAAATCAATAGAAAACTCAACTTCTCATTCTGGAGGATGTCCAGGTAAATCTTCGGGAAATACATCTACAAATTCTTTCACAACAGGTACATCCTCTATTTGAAAATTCCTTTCCTCACCGACAGTTATTTCATTCTCTTCCTCCCCAATAATTGAATTAAGTTGAGCTACTGGGGGTGGATCTAAATAAGAATTAGGTGGTGACGATTCTGCTCTAAAAATAAGGTGTTCCTTATCATTATCATCAAGAATCGTAACCTCTTTCTTCTTACAATAAATCTTCGCATCATAGTCCGAAAGCCAGTCCATACCGAGGATTATATCAAACTCAATCATAGGTATGACGATGAAATCAGCAGATAAAGAAAATTTATGTTCTCTAATGGGGACTGATTCACAAAACTTTGTTGCAACGATACTTCCCTTAGGAGTTTTAACTGACAACTCCCTTATTAAATCAAATTGGAAATATCTAATTTTCTTAGCAAACTGGGAAGATATGAAACAATGCGATGATCCAGAATCAAATAATGCATTTGCTAAACTTGAGGAAACCATTAAATTACCTGCCACCACGTCTTTTGGAGCTTCTACCTCTGCAGTAGTGATAGCATAAGCCTGGCCTTGATCCCTTGGCCTTTTCTGAGGTATGTTCTCCTGACGCTTAGGACATGCATTTGCATAATGCCCCATCTCCCTGCAATTGTAGCACTGAACGTTGGTAGCTTCCTTCTTCCCCTTGCAATCATGAGCTTGGTGGCCTTTTTCACCACACTTGTAACAGACTCCCATTCCCTTCAAGCAAGTACCAGGATGTTTCTTCCCGCATTTACCACAAGATGGATATTCAACCTTTCCCTTCTTCCCCTTATTTCCATTCCCAGATTGATCAGCAGGTCTCTTCTTCTCTTGCTTTGCTTTAAAGTCATAAGACTTAGAGAATTCCTTTTCGGTCTTGATAGCACATGAGACAATGTCTTCGTACGACGAAAAGGATTGTGAGACTAATGCTCTACGAAGAAATGGTTTTAACCCATCAAAGAAACGATCAATCTTACTTCTTGGGTTGCGAATATAATCTCCAGCATACCTCGCTAACCTTGTAAAGTTAGCCTCATACTTTGTGACATTCTCATCCTCCTTTTGTCTCAGACTCAGAAATTGCCTTTCCATATCTGCTCGATGGTCGCGAAGGAAGTATTTTTCTAAAAACAGATCTTTGAACTCCCTCCATTCCATATTTGATACTTCATCATCTTCCTTCGTATTTTGAATCAATGACCACCATTGATCAGCATCTCCGGTGAGGCGGTAAACTGCCATGATAACTTTTTCCCTTTCACTGCTCCCCAAAGCCTGAAATATTTTCTCTAGGGAAAATATCCATTGCTCAGCTACTAAGGGATTTGTATTCCCATTGAACGTTGGTGGTTGTTGCCTCATGAATCGATATAACATTGATCCTCCACGCTGCGGATCAGGGTGCTCCATACGGGTAAGGTTATTATTCATAACCTGAGTAAGTTGTCCCAGTATGGTGATTAGCTGATCAGTACCAGTTGCATCACCAGCCCCACTATAATTATCTTGAGCAGGAGGGCAATCCCTACATGGAGTGCGTGCATTGATACGGTTTCCATTTCTTCCACTAGGCGCCACTGCTAAACAATGGCATAAACTAGATCAGTTTATGAATCAAAATACATAATCCCATACTTATAAAACACTTATATAAATTGAACTATTTATGGATATAATCCATAATCATAAGAATGTTTTCTTTGAGGAAGTATATACTCATAATCCCTTCAAAATGATTTGTAAAGAAAATGAGAGTTATCCTAAGCATATCCCCCGGGAGTGTCGTAACCAAGAGTGCAGCAAGGCCCGTTGTCGTGCACCAGTTCCCGTTCGAGTCTAGCTCAAAGCGGTGTTTTCGGGTTTTACCCCTAGGTACATCTGTGCCAGAGCCGCCTCTACCTGCTCGTATCCAGACAGGGATGTATTTCTCGGAAAACTCACAAAATCTCTACAATACCAAAATTCTAGGAAGTTCTTCTATACTAATCCTCAAAGTTCATCTTAGGTCTACGTGCTCTAATCAGAGTTTATCTAAATCTAGCTTCCAAGGTTTGTACTAAACTTCCTCTGATACCAACTGTAACGCCCCGACCCTAGTTACCCAGAGTTGGTGCATTATTACATAACATTGGCATGATCACAAGAAAGATCAAATCTCGAATGACCGATTGGTTTAGTAGCCTTGGAAACACTAGATATATTCATAAGTTTTACATTACATCATAAAATGAAAAACTACTACAACAACATAATGTCTGCATAATTCACACTCATATCCCCACATAATATCCCTGCAGGTCATTCATAATTTACTTCTTCACTTCCTGGGAAAAATAAAACATAGAAAAGGGGTGAGCTCAAATGCCCAGTAAGGATAACAATATAGCGGAAACTTTCATAAATAAGAATAAACATTTAAGGCAATGTATAACTAAAACAAAAGCCTTTTAAATATGAAATTTCAACATGGTATGGCATAAATAAAATGAAATAAGGCCATTTACTTATTCACATGGATATTCTACTAATCGAATAATCACATGCAAAAATCAATAACCACTTTCATAATGTTGGAATGCATAATGCCAGACTATCATAACCACATAGTCAAGGCCTCGTGCCAAGACTACAAATAAGATTTTGTCAAGGCCTTATGCCAAGACACTAGTTTGTCTCATGAGACCTACCGATGCATCGAGGAGCTATAGCGGGCTCCACCCGTCACATATTAAGTCCAATGCATTCCCATATGAAAAGGTTTAAACATAACATAAACATTCGTATTAAAACTAGCATACGAAATGTCAATACTTTCACCATAAACTATGAATGGTATAAAAATAGCACATCCACAGTCAAACATATCACAAAACCTTCAATACAATATAGAAGTTTTGTATCATAATAAATCAAATTCAAATAATCTTAAAATCCATCAAAGGATGTTGACATAGATGAAATCAAAATTCTTTTTAAAGAAATATATCCTTTTATTTTGAAATAATTTAAGATCCATATAAAATAAAACATTTTCTTTGAAAATATTCTTATAAGCTTGTAAGGGAAGCTTTGAAGATTTTATAACGGCGGAAAATAGCCGCACCCGCCGTATAAGTAAAAAAAACATTCTTACCTTAATTTTGTCGAAAAGGTTAAAAAGGACCTTGTTTTGAAAACGACTGAAAGATTACTTTATAAACCACTTATAAAAGTCAAAAAGGGTATAAATTACTTTAACTCATATTCTAGTAAATAGTAAAAATGTTTTGAAATACATTTTTAAGAAACATGGATGTGGATGATAAAGAGATCCCAGTAGATTATTACGTATAAACAACCTTGGATAATGAAGAGGTTGTGAAATAACCCTTACCTTGTACTTTTCCTTTGTTGGGGTAGGTTAACCTCCTGTATAATGGTGAAATAATTGTTATTAAATTATACAAGAATCATATACATTAATATGATATCATATATGATCTTTTAACATTGCTTTATTAATAATATCTTAGTATTATCGTCGTTTCAGGTGATAATCGATTCGTTCTTCTTAAATGTTTGGTTACGTAAGACATGTTTGTAATGGATAGATTAAATATTATTCATAATCAGAATGATATTAAAATTATTTTTAACCCTAAAATGAGAATAAGACTTGAATGGATACGATGGAGGATGGATCTCACCGCGTTCGTGGAGACGGTAGTCCGTACGTACGCATGGATGCTACTTCCATTTAATTTTTATTTTAAAAGAATTGAATCCAAATGATACATAGGTATATTACTATTCCATTATAATATAATATTTTATATATGCTACTTAAGTTCGTTAACACCATCCTTTATACGTTCCATGTGTGGTATGAACGAGTCATATCATTTTAAGGGGGCGGTAGTCCGCACTTCCTTAAATGAAATTATCGTATGTATATACAACATGAAACGAATAATGGTATGAAATAAAATGGAATTGCAGAAGCTTATATATAAAATATATATCATTAATATCATATTTAATTACAGTGCCATCATAATGGCCACCATGAGAGGCGGTAAGATGTATTTGAACAATCATCGTTTCGTGAGGCGTTAGTTTGCCATCCACAGAAACATTATGTTCATCATCCATTAGATGGAGTTGTGTGTATGTGTAGTTTGAATACTTCTTATAACAACATCCTAGTATATTGAGGATACTGGTGTTGTTACAAAAGAAAGAAAATAAAAAGAGTTTGGGGGTTGGAGAAGCAAAATAAATGAAAATAATTTAAGAGAAATCGTTACCTTTAATTTAGGTAACTCGCTTTGGTTGGAACCAAAGGACTTCTTGAAATGATTTCTGCCTAAGGGGAAGCTTCAAGGAGGAGGAGAGGGATGTGGGGAGCTTAGTTGGGCAGAGTTTGGACGAGCCAAGTGGCTTGAGAGGTGTGAGGAATGAGTAGAAGTGGTCTCCTTTTATAAGGGAGAGGACGGGCTCTTTAGGAAAGAGTGAAAGTATTACTTTATAATATAATTATATTAGGTTTATAATGGTCAAAAAATCATTGAGGTCGAAGATAAGATGACTCATATTCTAAATAACATCAACCAATAAGAATTGGACAGGTTTTAGATAATATTTTAATCATTATAATCTTATTTATTTGAATGATTTATTAATGAGGTAAACATTGCATCATTATTGTGTCATTAATAATTTAACTTATCTGATGTCTAAAAATTATAAATAAAATATCATTATGTAAGAAATCTTTTCAGATTTCTAATGAATATTTATAATCGAAAATCCAACATGTATAACCCTATGTAAAAATTGTTCTTCTAAAAGATGTAAGCTTATGCCATTTTTATTTTTATTTTAACTTTATTAATATAAAGTGTCCCTACCACATACAAGTGGCTCCAAGGGGTCCCCAAATTGACCCAAGGATGCTCATGGTCGGTTATGTGTCCACCAATAAGGTTAGGACACGTTTTAGGTTAATTTTGTATTATTATAATATTATTTTTTAACCCTTTTTTACCGGATTTACCCTTTAACCATGGTAAATAAAATATTTACCACAGTAACTATTCAAAATGTCTGAAAATAAAAGTTACCTATTTACACAATTTGAACATCCTGATTCCAAATATGGAATCCATTTTTCTAAATTCAAAACACAGAAGTGGCAGAAATTAATTTAAAATTAATTCCCGCTGTCAAAACAAAAAGCGTGTTTTTAAGAGGTAATAACTATCAAAAGATTGACACTTGTTTATGTTCGGTTTAATTGTAAAATTATGTCCAATGACCAACATTATATTAAATGGTAAAAATATATTCTAAATATACTTTAAAACCACTCAAATTCACAATTTATCACTATTAATTATTTTGATTAAAAAAGTTGTTTTTAATTAAAATTTAGTAATTTTCACTATTCATCAAAATATGAAAGTTATCCGAAAAGTACCAAAATTTCACCCTAGGATAATTTCAATATTCCGAATCCAAAAATGAAGCCCATTTTGAAATATAAAATATATATGATTTCAAAAAGTAGGTATTACTATTCACAATGGCTAGTTTAATTAGTTGTGGTGTGTGTTAGAACTCGAGGTTGCGTACAGCACACGCTATCGATTATTCGAAGGGAAACGTACCGTGGAAGTTTGGGGTGTTACAGCACAGACTTAGATACATCATCCCCTTTGATATCCTTGATCACATCAGAGTTGTGGCCTATTGACTAGAACTCCCACCTAACCTATATCAAGTACATGATGTGTTCCATGTATTCCTATTGGGTAGGTACATACCAGACCCCTTACATGTACCGAATCTATAGGTGGTACCTTTGGAGAATTATCTTTCATACAAGTATCATCCAATGAATATCTTAGATCATAGGGAAACATTTATACAATACAAGACAAATAACTTGGTCAAAGTATTGTGGTGAAACCACAATCTTGAGGAGGAAACATGATAACTGAAATAGGTGAAAAAACAAGGTACCCTCATCTATTTTAGTACACAAAAGGAAATTTTGTGGGTGAAATTTCTAGGGGGAGGGGGGAGAATTAAAGAACCAAAACCTTTATAAATGTAATTCCATTTTGAATGAATAAACTTCTTATTTAGTAATGTTGTTATAGAAAAAACATGCACTATATATCATTTTTTATTTTAGACTATTATAAAATATAAACATAATTGTCCCAAGGGATTAAAAGATCATTAAGAATTGTAACCATTGATAATATAATCCTTATATAATGATTGTTAAGATTAATATATATTAAGTGTTATGATAAAATATTATTAACAAATAAGTAATAATCAATGGTCTATACTGGTATGATCATACCAAATAATTCTCATTTATTGGATCTTCTAAGGGATATGGAATCACTAGACTTTTTTCCTTGAGAAATCTCATAGTGAGATTAAATAATTAAAACATGAGTGAAACTATTTATTGGATAAGTTTAATCTTATTGAGATCCCTACATGCACCATGTTCTCCTAACCACCCTAATAAATTACTACTATCACACACCTTACCCTTAGGGTGTACACTAGTGTAATAAGGGGTTATGTATCTAGAACTAAGTATAAATAATTTTTATTTTTTAATAAAATAATTATTATATTTATCCCTTTTATTTATTACTTCATATATGATTATATAATGAGTTTGATAAAAATTAGATTTTGATATGAATAAATCAAAATTGTATTTTTGGGAAATATATAGTTTAAACTAAAGTAATTTTTTTTTTAAATTCAAGAATTTTTAAAATAAATATAATTTTCATGAAATATACTTATTAAATAACATGTCTTTAAATATATATGATAATATAATTTACTAAAGTCCAATGTAAATTTTATAAGGGTTAGAAATATGTTAGTGTCGTAAAAATTATTATTTTATCGTAAATAAGGATTTTTATTTAAAAGTGTAAATATTCATATTTAGAAAATTATTTTCTTAAAAAAATATTTTTTTTAAATAAGCATGTCATAATTATCCAATGGATAATTGTTTCATAATTTTCTGAGATAGTTTAATTTTTGGGTAAAAATTAAATATGATATAAATATACAGTATGAAATATGATATCATGATAGATAAAAAGTGATGTAATGAATATTATAATGGGACCCATGAAAAAATAGATTTAAATTTTATAATAATGTGTTTTTAATTTTATGTGATTAATTTTGTAAACCTATAATGAATCATCCAAAATCTATATTATAATTTAAGGTTTTAAAAAAAATTCTTTAAGAACATGACGCACTTCTAAATAATTAATGGTATTATTTTAAATATTTCGGATCTTATGATAAAAATATATTTTAAAACACTTATCTATGGTAGAAAACATGGGAACAAATCAAGGAAGGTTTTTGGTTTTGATTATTTTATCACTTAGCATCCAAAACCTAAGTTTAGAAATTAACAAAGCATTCACGCCCATTTTTCTATAAATACCTACCCAACCTCCCATTATTATTCTCTAAAAACCCATTTATTATGAAGTTAATATCCTTATATAAACCCCAAGTTTTCCCCAACTCTTAATAATCTCCTCTAAAGCTTTTATAAGCACCCTCTCAAGGTAAAGTGTTTTCTACCTCTACCTATTATTCAAGTGATTTATTTGTATTGAGCCTTTTTCACTTCCAATTGGTCATGTTGTGATGTTTTTTAAACATACCTTTATAATCATTATGATTCCAAAGTAATTAGACACCACATTTTATTATCATTAAACCCTTCCATGAACCTTTATATACATATATTATGCTGTTAAAATTATCTCATGAATTTCCATGCCAAAATTTTGTGTTGTTAATACCCACATCCATTTCCACTCAAGGGAATTAACCTAGTTGAAACTATCCTTAATTGATTGGGGACATCCATGTATGTAACCCACACTCCTTAATCCTTATATATGGGACATAAATGCATATACCTGATATGAATATGATAGGTGGACCCAAAATTATATATCCTTACAATGAATTAGGTAATGTTTTTATCTCACGAGATACCATGTATGGTGCATAGATAGTTAGCCTAAGAACACAATGCTATGATGTCTTAATGGTTATCCTTGACTCATGCATATGATGCAATGTTTTTTGTTATTTCCACATTCCTATGATTTCTGGATGTTATCATGTTATTTCATGCTTCAAAGATCATGATTATGATTATAACCTTTTTTTATGTTTCCATGTTATGTCTTCGAATCATTTTTATTTGTTCAATTTATTCTATGCTTTAATTATTCCTTTACCAGGCTTTATATATCACCCCTTTCTAATGTACATCCCCAAGTTTTCCTTTGTAGTATTAGAAGATCAATGGAATTTAAGGGCATATTATGGGGTTTTTAAATAATGTAATTGTATCCCTACTTAATATTATTGTGATATGTATCTAATCACCCAAAGATACTAGTCCTATTGATATTTTGGAATTTTATTATGTGTATATTAATGTAATAAATCATGAAATAAATTGTATTAATGATATGGGTTGTCATAATAGTGTCCCTTGGAGTCTAATATACTCATTATTTATAGTTGTAGATGTTTAGTGACGATCTTAGGAACTTGATAGGTAAAGCATAGTTTATAAAAAGGGATTTCCATGTAAGGTGGTGGATTCATTCCATACATAATTTTACCATGGTTAGGATATTTTTTTCATTTGTAAAGGGATGAAAATGGGTGATAGTTTGTGGCTGGGTTTAAGATATATGGTATAGACATCATTATGAATCTTAAAATAATAAGAATTAATCCAAACATAGTTATCAATCTTTGAGAATTTTATATTCCTACATGATGTCATAAATTCTATAAAGTTTAACACCATGATCCTAGGATGATGTCGTGTAGTTTGAGATCATGAAACAAGGACTAATATATTGAATATCTTAACATCATTTTACTAGGGATAAGATGTCGTGAAATTTAACATCATGTGAAAAGAACAGTAGGGGTATTTGAAACTTTAAGCTAGGACAAAAATAAAAAATATAGTCATCACTATGTATCTTAAAAATATGGTAATAGAGACACACATATTTTTTAATATCTAAGAAGTTTATGGTCATGAAGGATGGACCAAATACTATAAAGTTTATCCTGATGATACTAGAACCATGCCATTAAATTTAATGTCATACATAAAGAAATAAGATATAATGTAGTTTAATGTCATGAGATAAGGATTGAGATATCATGTAGTTAGAATCTTGTGACAAGGACTACAATTTCATGTAGTTTAACACCATGTAGTAAGGAATATAGGGGTATGTGAAACTTTTATATAGTCTTAGAATATATTATCTAGGCATCACTACATATCCATAGTGTAAGGGGTCAATGTGGATGAAGAGTATCCAAATGTTTAGATGGGGAAATTTCTGCATTTTCAGTGTAGGTTCTTAGATGAACCTTTATTATAATATTGTGTGTATATATATCTCATGCATATAAGAGGAGGGTATATTGGTTGATTGAATTTTTGGTTAATCCTAGGATTGGAGATCTAGGTGTCTCTATATATTCCACAATAATAGGAATGAAGCCACACATAAATCTTGAAATGTCCTAGTGTAAGGGGTCATTGGGAAGGACTTGATATGGATAAAGAGTACCTCAACACTAGGATGGTGGAATTTATCCATTTTTAGTGTAGGTTCTTCGAAAAAACTACATTAGTGTCTCTTATGTAGATATGGGTCCTACACATGAGAGGAGAGAATCTTGGTTGGTGGGATTTCTATCTAGGATTTGGATCATTGATCTATGTTTTACTATGTATCCTGTAATAATGGGAATCAAGGAACATATAGTTCTTAGGTGGGGGGATTTTTTATGAATGTACGAATGAAAAAAAATTCTATTACATGATTCTGTAACTCATGTAGGGAAAATTGTTCTTACTAATAGACCATCCGAAAAGGTTTGAGAAGTCATATTCAATAAATTTTTTCATGGTTTAACATCATGTGAAGGGGATGTAATTCCATGCCTTTTGAGTATGGTGCACCTCAATTATTACATAATGGGTGACTCACCAGGACCTTTAAGATCACATGAGTCATTCTTGGTGTGAGAAAGTAGATATGACTAGGAGACCACCCATGTTTTCTGAGTGTACATAGAAGGGGAGAAATATAATACAAGGGGTATCTATTATTTGAATTTACAAGAAGAGGGATTAAATATGGATTCATTTTCATCATGTTATAAGATAATGAAAATTTGGAACCATATAACAACAATTCTCACATAGATCTGGTTCCTGTGAAAAGGATTCATGCCACGCAAGGTAGGCTATTCTGAGTAGTTTAAGGTCTTGCAGGGGAATGAATGCTGTTATGTTTAAAATCACACTGACAAGATGATATTTTTTAGTTCAATATCATGAGACAAGGATTGGGGTGATCTTGAATAGATTTATTGGTTCATAGGTGTGTTTTTCACTATTCAGGGTTATACAAGGTAGGGTCATCGAACCTTGAGTTAAACAAAAAGGGCTTGGTATTGGGGACAATCCTATGGCTATGTCTATGATAGGTGATCCTAAAAATTACTACATATCCTAAAAAAATATGAACCAACAAACATGTAGTTATTTATATATACCCACATAGATCTGTCTCATATGAAAGGGAAGAAAATTGGGTCTCACCTCAGTGTAATGCCATCTGGAAAATGAAACATTAGCGAAGAGGCCAAAAACACCAGGGTGAAAGGGGATTTTTTTATTTGTGGTTGGGAATAGGATAAGAGAACCATGTTTCACTAGGTATCTTGTTATAATAGGAATCATGCCACACATAGTTCACGAAAGGTGACATTCCCCATATAGATCTAGTTCTCATATATGAAAAAATGGGTATTTCCCTAAATTTAGGTTAATGGATAAGTAATTATTCACCGAAGGTTCCTACATATATCTGGATCATATGAAAGAGAATGTAATTTTAATCCTTTTGGAATACACACTCAAATTGATCATGAACATAACGAGTAGACCTGTTATCCAAATTTTCTTGATAGTGATAAAATTGCAGTTGGGCCTAAGGAAAGGGTCCTAGGCATCACTGCGTATACTCGGAGAATAGGAATATAGACAAAGGTAGTTCTTAAATAAGGGAATCAGAGGATTTTAATTATAAGGGTAGAATATATTCTTGAATGATGATGATATATGTGAAGTTTAACATCATGAAGGATAAATTATGTACTATAATTTTATATCATTTAACTAGGAAAATGTCATACAGATTATCATCATGGGACATGGATGAAATGTCACGTAGTTTAACGTCATATGGTAAGTATGTTAGATATATAGTTTAATTTCATATAATGGGGTATTGTGCAATTTAGTTTAAATTAACATAGCTAGGACTTGTGAATCGACATTAAGGCTACGAAATGTACTTCTTGAGAAACCATGAATTAAAGAGAATCATGGTACACTCACTATCATTGTTGACCAGGGAGTAAGCTCCACAAGAATGGAAATTTTGTATAGTATAAGGCCCATCCTAATTTGGTTCATGTTTTTGTGGCTTCCTATTAGGTATCATGAAAAATTTATGAACCAAAAATAGTTACCCTTAGAGTAATGAGAAGTAGAAAAATTTCTTGTTAAAGGATTTCACAATGCGATTCTATTAGATTTCCAAGATATAAAGTGTGCACAAACTCCTCTCATTGAGGTACTCTAACCTATACAGTCACTTCTACAATTTTTCTTCCTTTGATAGTTTACTATAGATAGTGATTGGGAGTTAAATAAATTGAAACTAAATGAGATACACTACTTCTGACCCATAGAAAAGTGAATATGGGGTCGCTTGTGTGGCAGTATGAGTTGTGGTGTGGTAAGAACACAAGGCATACATTATTTATTATGGACATGAATTCTTATTATTATCCACCATATTCTGTAATATATTTGATAAATTCTTATGAAAGACATATATATAGATATCTATTTATTTTTACATGGTTGCATGATAAATGATTGGAATAGTTTTTATAATCCTGATATAACCTCTTTAACTTAGAATAACAAACATTGGTGCCATTTTCTATCAATATTTTGTAAGGGACACCAAATTTATGATGATGTTATTATTACAAAATTTGATGACATTATTTATTCCTACTTCCTTGAGGGGTGTCATCTCAAACCATTTAGAGAAGAAGTTAGTTGTTTTAAAGATAAACCTATAGTTACCTATACCTTTTACACATATTATTATATGATTTTTAATACAAATATCCATTAATTATAAACCAAAGATCATGAGGCCGAGTTTATTTATAAGACTAGGATCATAATACATAAAAGGAAACTAAAACATGGAATTATTTTTTTTTTTTACCTTTTTTATAGTGATATCACAAATCTATTTGATCTCATAAAATTTCATTGCATAACCAGGGGAACACATAGAAGAAAATGGTGATCTAGAAATCCTAGTAAGGGAATAAACATGATAAGGATACATAGCATGTGAGCCATAGATATAACATGATATCATAAAAGATAAGGAACATGAGTAATCAAATTGAAGCGTAACATAAATATATTGACATCATAAGACCATAGAAACATAGTAAATGTGCTATAAACACACATTATGACATAAAAATGTTTCAAGGATAACTATATAGACAGTATCACATAGTGGTTAAATACCCATAATGGATTAGATTTACTCCCTAATCCCATACATGATCCCTCATGAGACTAAAGCTTTACCCAACTCATTGGAGTGCTATATGACTTCACCCATCATAACATGATCATGATCCATGTGTGAAACATAAAGGGAATCAATTATAAGACATAACATAAGAATTACCCATAGAAAGAAAATGGGTTGTATAATATTGCTTCATATCATAATCCAAGGAAATTTCATAATGAAGGAATTTTAAAATGACCATAAGGAATATATTACCCCATAAAAGGAATGGATAATAATAAGGGTATATATATGATAGACATATATATATATAATTTATAATAATTAAAAAATATTAAAGGTTGTTTTTATTGATGAATATAAATACTTTTAAAAAGAGTAAAAAATCATTGTGGAAAATAACCTTTCCACTTTGGAAATAACTTTGGAAAAACTAAATGTCATAAAACATTATGGAAATAAATTTATTTTAAAATGACCATGTAAACTTATAATTGAAGATTCAAGGAAAATAATGGACATAATAGTGGTGAATACCGTTCATTCCGTACATGTTAAAACACAGAATCCTTCTACATTTTTAGTAAAAATTCATGAAGTACCTCGTTTGGAAAATGATAAGAAAATTTATTTAAAAACATTTTTTTAAAAGTAAAAAAGGTTAAAAATGAATTTAAACAATCATATAATAATATATAAAACATTTTTTAATTTTTTTAATGAAACCATGGACATGGAAGAGAAAGGTTTTTCAACCGAAGAGATAAGTAAAGTCGATTTTCTTTTAAAAAATTTATTAAAACATTTTAAGTATCAAAGGGAGAAAAAATAGAAATATTACATGAAATTTTAATAAATAAATATAGGTGAATAACATTAAAGGTTTTTATTATATAATGATCATATACTATCGTACAATAAAAATTCAAGGATAAGTAATCCCACTTAAAATGAGATTGAAACATAAACCCTTACCACTTTGGTAACATTTGAATCATAACTTCACATGAATGAAGTAGATTAATTTTAACTTAGAGTATAAAAAAGTGGTAAGTTTTAATGATATATTATTTAAATGGGTATTATATATACCATTTAAAATAAATTAGGTTAATAAATAAACGTGTGTCTTAAAGAAGTAAGTTTTGAGACAAAACCCTTATCTCGAGCTCGGATAATCTCCAGTGTTCCTTATCTTCTTGAATAGTAAAATCATGTTAATTATTTAATTAATTAAAAACCTTTCAAATGTTTATTATTCCTTTTATTTTTTTATTTATCATTTAATATTCAATTAGATCACCAATTAATTTCACATAATATATTTTATGATAAACAACTCATATATTCAAAATAACTTGTTAATTTGACCAAGGTCAAAGAGATTGTTATTTAATAGTCCAGATAATTTTAATAACGAAATAATTATTTAGTTATATACATAAATTATAATTTTAAAATTAACCATGAAATATGGTTATGAAAAATGAACAACATTACAATCATGGAGACCGTAGGTTGTACGTACGTATGCGCAACATTTCTATTTTTTGATGATCATGATGGAAGTGGGTAAGTGTTATTTTATTTTTATAGGATTATAATTATATCATAAATATGATAATATTTCATTAAATACAATTATATATACCATCCATGTTATGTGGTAATAAAAATTAATCACATTGCTTTGTGAGGTGATAGTCTCCATACACAAGAACGATGTTATCATTTATTCAATGGACAATAAGGTAAGAAGATATATGATATATTTATTTTAAATAAAGATTAATATATTATTAATATCATGTATTAACATTAAATTAATCCTTATAATCTTTTAGGTAAAGCGTATGTGAAAAATGAATCACATCGCTTCGCGAGACAGTAGTCCACCATACACATGAGCGATGATATTGTATTCCATACAGAATGGAAAGTAAGAAGGTATATGTGATATTAAAATTATTAAAGTATAATTATATCATAAATATCATATATAATAATTATATACATAATTATATCAAGTCTTGATAATCAGTGATGGAAAAAAAATTACATAAGTTCACAAGACGATGGTCTACGGTACACATGAACAACATTTTCATTTATCATTTTAGGGAGGAGGATATTATTGTTGGAAATTAAATTAACATTAAAAATATCATTATATTTAATATTGTGAGTTTATAACATCATCATTTTTTAATAATATTTTATTAGGGTTGAAGAAGAAATAAAACAAAACACTCGGTTAAGGATGTTAACTCTTCTTCAGATAGTTTATTTAGGTTTTCACTAAAATCCTTTCTAGGTTGGATTTATGATAAAAAAAGAATCTAGTAGGAGTTGAGGTAAATAATTATGTTATTTTAGTAGTTATTGGACAAAACAATGGGGGGTTTTTAAGTGTGGAAATGATAGGAGAGAGGGTGTCCTTTTATAAGTGGGAGGCGACATGTAGGATCGAAATAATGATGTAGATGCTCAATATACAAGAGGGGGGGGGGGTGAATTGTACACTTTAAAATTTCCTTTAGAAACTTTAAAGTTGATTACATATAGCTATGTTTCCTTAGGAAATGAAAGTTCTATGTTTAACAAAGTTAAACTAACCAAATTCACAACACCTCTAACACCAATTGAAGAAATGGAATAAGAAATGTAGTTACAAACTCCAAGTTCTATGTACTTGCTTAAAACTAGAAAGTGATTCCGAAAGTAGGTTCCGGAAATATGGATCTGGAAAATGAAACTTAACTAAAGATTACAATATGAGATTCTACCTTAAAGCGTATAGAATCTAAATGAAACAGAGTACAAGCAAGAAAGTATAAGAAAGTTATAATTTCTTTACAATACAATTTGCAGCGGAAAAACAAGTAGTGAAACTACAAGTAATAAGATATAAGTCTTTTAACCCAAAGAGAAGGGTATCCAACAACCTTAGATAAAGGTCCCTTGATTTATACTTTCAAGAAAGTTTGTCTTACCCACACTAGGGTATGCCCTCGATACAAAGATCGGAGTCTCTGTCTAGCTATCCCCACAAGCCATCAACTTCAAGGTAGTTGACAACCTCTGTCTTCCTCAGTAAGGAAGCCCTCAACTTCAAGGTGTTGGAAACCTCTGTCTTCCTTAGCAAGGAAGCCCTAAACTTCAAGGTAGTTAGCAACCTCTGTCTTCCTCAGCAAGGAAGCCCTCAACTTCAAGGTGTTGGAAACCTCTATCTTCCTATCCCCGGAAGTCCTCGAATGTAATCACCAACATTCAGAGTTTCACTAAGCAAAACCATAGAAGGCAAAGTTTGAACAAGCAGTTCAAACTTTCTGCATGAAGCTGAGAGTTAATAAGAGCCTCTCTCTCTAGAAATCACTTCAACAGTATGTGTGAACAATGTCGAAGAAGTAGTTGTGATCTCTTTCAAATGAGATCCTATTTATAGGCTTGGTCGGCCTCCTTTCCAATGGTCATATTTTCCTTAAAAATTGGAGGGACCTATACACGTGTCACTTAGCCAACGGTTAGTTTATAATGGAATAGACGACATCGTTTTATAACAAAACAAGTGTAACAGAAAGTACCACATCGTTTTAAGATTCGATAAAAAGTCTGGAGTGAAGGTTCGGAGTGTAAGAAAAATATTAAAGAGTAGAAAAATTATAAAAGTGTAAGCAAAATGAATGTTTTGAGTCTAACCAAAAATAATATTTCGGAGTCTAAATAAATTCAGAGTGTATAAAGCAAAGATGATCAGATTCTGTTTAATAGGAGAATTCAGAATGAGAATTCGGAATGAGAATTCATCATCAGAATTCGTAATAGGAATTCGTAATCAGAATTCTTCATTAGAATTCGGTGTCGAACTTCATGAGAGTTCGTATCCAGAATTCGGAGTAGAACTTTTTAGAGTTCGTATCCAGAATTCAGAGTGGAACTTCATTACAGTTCCCATCCAAAATTCGGAGCCTAAAACAGAATGCTTCATATCAAAGATTTAAACGATTTAGAGAATATATAAATGAATCTGATTCTTATACTTAAGAAATATATGGATATAGATAATGAAAATATGATAAGGATAATTTTCCTTGTATAAGTGATTTTCCTTATAAAAGCGATTTTCCTTATAAAAGCGATTTTCCTTATAAAAGCGATTTTCCTTATAAAAGAGACTTTCCTTATAAAAGCGATTTTCCTTAAAAAAGCGATTTTCCTTATAAAAGCGATTTTCCTTATAAAAGAGATTTTCATTAAAGATAAGATGTTTGTGATTTTCAAAACAAGAAGGAATGGAAAATTCATAAGAAAAACCTTATTGACTCAACAATCTCCCCCTTTTTGGAAAGCACAAACATCCTTACGAAAAAGAAAGAGTATGAAAAAGGAATAAAAACATTAAGGCTTATCTCCCTTTGCTTATGGATGTTGATGAATACGACTAACTCCCCCTTAGGCTTTGAAACTATAAGGATCGTATTCTAGATTTCTAGAATGGTATTTCATTAATAATAAGAATGTTTTCTTTAATGAAAAACTCCCCCTTAGATAAACTCTATTAGAGTTATTTTTCTTTCTCACCCTTTGTTAGGGTTCTTTTTCCTTTTCCCCTTTTGTTAGGGTTCTTTTTCCTTCTCCCCCTTTGTGATTTTCAAAAAGAATTTGAGGGAATGAAAAATATAACAAAGTACCTGAAATATTAGTAAGAAAAACAAAAGAAACAAGCAATAAATATTTTCATTAAGTTTCAAAGATTAAAAACAAATAATCTAAGATACAACAAAAATATCGGATTTGTCTATTTTGGATATTTTCCCTTTAACATGAGACCCTTAAGAATAGTCTTTATCTTCTTCAAGTTTTTTATGGTCTTCTTTGACTTGCTTCTCTAACACAACTATTCTTGGACTTTGAGCATCAAGCTTTTCTTCCTGGGCTTCAATCTTTTCTTCCTGAGATTTCAAAATTTGTTCTTGATTTAACAAATTCTCTTTAATCCCAATCAAATGATCCCTTTCATTCCTCCAGCTTTGAGAAACGAAATTCATCTTCCCATTCAGATCCCTATCTTCTTGAATCCGGAAATTCTTCTCAGCTGTCAACTTTTTTTCAAAGGAAGAAGTAAGATCATTTAGCTTCCTGACTTCTGTCTCAAATGCATCTTTAACAATATATTGGAATTCATCCAAGAAACTCATCTCATCTACAGTTTTCTTCGACCAACTGGTCATTTTCTTACAAGACCTTTTGTGGGATTCATAGCTGACAATAAAATATTTGAACTGAGCTTCCATCTCTACACATTTATCCATAACCACGGATTCAGAGTCTGTTTTCTAATTCAAAGTATGTTGTAGCATCTGGCATCTTGAATCAATACTTGAGAAGGTCGGAATAGAACCCACCAACTTTCTTAAGGACTTAACAATAATGTCATGCGCCAACGAAGATGACTCCGAATCCGAGACTTTCCTTGGAGAATTTTCTTCTTCAATTTGCTCATCCTTCTTCTTAGAATAACTACCAACTTCCCTTGTCTTTATAGCGACTGAGCTCGGAGTATCGACAACAAGTTGCTTTCCCTTGTCCACTTTCGGAATGGATTCCTGTTTTGGGGTTTTCTGATCACTATTAGATACTTGAACAACATTGTCTTCATCCCCAATATCTTTTTGAGCAGCATCCTATACGTTCTTCATTTGAGTAATATCATGTAGAAGCTGTTCTTCCTCTTCATGATAAGATACTTCTTGTTCTCCTTTCTCCTCATCATTCCCTGGAGTGACTATCTTAGAAGACTCGGCTTTTGAAGTTCAGAGCGACAAATGTTCCGAAGGTGTCTCCTTATAATCTTCTACTTGCTTCAATAGATCTCCGGTCTCACCACTGCCTTCAGCAACTGCTTCTACCTCTTCTACATGCTCAATCTGCTCAACTTCCTCAACATGCTTAGTAACTATCTCCTCCAGAGTGACATAGTTTCTTCCTGGAGTCTCAAGTAGAGATTCCAAAGAGAAAGATCTCAGAACTGGAATGTTTCTAGAATCCATCTCATTAAACTTCAATAAAGTCTGAACAACCCCAGCTTCAGACATCTTCTTCTTAAGCTTCTTTTCTTTCACTTGTTTTTCTAGCTCATCCGCTGTCTTTTCCTTCAAGGCCTTAGCCTTCGCAGGGTCCAAGACAAACTGAGGCTCCCCTTGCACTCTATTCTCTTTGACTTACCTCCACTTAGCAACTACCTCATCAGGGTAAGCTTTCTTCTTCTTTGGTTTTGGAGGTGCGAAATGAACTTCCTTAGATTTAAGATTCTCTGCTTTGACTTCAACTTCTTTTAACTTTCTCTTCTTCACTGGCTTAGAAGATTCAGGTTCAGCAACTTTCGGAACCGCTTCTTCTTTAACTGGCATATCAAAGAACTCACCAGTCTTCTTGTTGAATGCAATGTTCATCCTTTTAAGAGTTCCATCACACACCATCATAATTTTTTAGGCTCTTGGTTTGGACTTTCAAGCCTCCTTGAAAGACTCAAGGCACTAAACTATTAACTTCGAGATGATTGCTAGATACATTATGATTTGAGCTCTCAGATTCCCTTTCTTAACATTCTCAATAGTGATAATAATGTGTCTAATCAGATTAAACTTCCTTAGATTTATCATAAAATCTAGAATATAGATCTCTCTTTTCTTTAAACTGTCTTTTTCACCCTTTATCGGTACGATAAGACCTCGTACCCATAATTCTAGAATCCGAAAATTCGTAGACAGCCTAGAAATCTTCAGAGCCTTGTCATCTGACAGTCCGAGAGTCTTAAATGCCTTTTCCTTGTTGAAGCTTCCCTTTGAATCTAGCAAAGCATGAGTGATGAACTCAACTTCTCCTTCATAAGTCAGTCCTACTAAGCTGGCTGCCTTGGCATCAGAAAGATTATAAGTCTTAACATAAGACTTAAATAATAATTTCTCCCTATTATTTTCCTCAAAGAAGAAAACTGTCTCATATAACTCAAGAAGAAAATCCGAATATACTTCATCTTGATTCCCGGGCTTAGACACAACAACATCTTCCCATCCGTTAAGCTTTATGTTCTTGGATATAAGTGAATAATATTTGTTGAAGAAATCAGGATGAACCAACCTTTCTCTATATACTAACCACTTGGAAATCAGCTTAGAGATTGACATGTCTTGAGAAGCTACTTCCACAGACATTTAGATCTGAAGACTTCTGAGAAGTTCGGAACGAAGATAGATGAAGATCGAAACGACTTTAAAACAGAGAAGTAGAGCTTCAGAATGCTGGAGATTGAAAAACCGATGTGGGACGACCATTTGGGGTCCCCTTTAAATAGTCAATGATATGACAGTTGATATTCCTCGGTTGATCGAACGGTTGTAAAAACCGAGATCAGATCTGACGGTTGAAAACTAATTCTCAATAAAACTTGAATCCGATCTTTTGAAGTATTTATTAAAACAAATATTTAAGAAAACTATAATCCGAAAACAAAATATAAGAAAATACCATCTAGTAAAGTATGATTACGAAAACATGAGTAAGGAAATCATACCTTTCGGATTGGCTTAGGAGGATTATTCGTAATGGGTAATATTCTTCTTTACTATGAAAAAAAACATAGATTTCAAAACACACTACGAAAAACTCAGTACGGAAAACCCGGTACAACAAGAATAAAAAAACATCCATTATAAAAATTTCAGTATGAAAAGATCATTACGAAAGTCTCAGTACAAAAATCTCATTATGGAAACACCAGTACGAATGTTTCCATTTCGGAAGTTTTCAATACAAAAATCTCCATTCTGGAAAATTTCAGTTCGGGAAATTTTCATTCCGGAAATTTTAGTTCCGAAAAGTTTGGAAAACTAACTTCGAAAAATTTAGTTACACTAACAATCAAATGTACTCCCCCTTTGAAAAGGAGTTTATTACTGTTAGGAGAATTATTCAACAAGAAGTTATTGAAGAATGATTACCTTACTGTTATCATTCCAAACTTTTGTTTAATATATTCAAACCTATCGTAGGGTAATGATTTTGTGAAAATATCAGCAAGTTGATCTTGCGTTCTGATAAACTGAAGAATGATATCTCCTTTTATTTTGATAATCGTTTCAAAATAGCTTTTGTTACCAGTAATGTTCCAGGAAAATCCACTACCCATGTACACTGTGTTGTTGTTGGTACTCTCTTTATTTTCATGAAATCAAGAAAAGAGTTAAACTTTCGGAATCCAAACTTGTTTGGATTTGAGATTTCCAGATAACAAAATTTTAGGTACCCACATCTTCTTTGAGAAATATTCTTTATGAAAACCTAGAGATTGGGTTTTGTTTAAGGAACAATTCTTTGCCCAGTGACCACCACATTGACGCTTGGTACAAAATGGGGCACTTTGAGGAACCAAATAATTGTTACTAAAGGTTGGTTTTGCATGGGTATAACCAAATCTGGATTTATTTCTTAAAGGTTGTATTTGGGAATACATTTTATCAAAATTTTACTTACCATGGGTAAAGTTTGATAAACACTTCTTTAAGGAGAAAATTTCGGACTTGAGTTTTATAACCATGTTTTTATCTTCAAAATCATTAGATTTAGAACTAGAGCTAGGCTCGAAAACACTTTTCTTAGAAATTACTTTTTCTAGCTCTTTAGAAAGTTTTTTATTCTCAGAACTTACTTCCTCAAAATTTTTTGAAATACTTTCGAAATCAGTATTTTTCCTATCAAGATCTTTAGAAAGATTTGATATTTCTTTTGTAAGAATATTATTCCTAGAGTTTGCCTTATCAAGTTTTTTATTGAGTTTAGAATTCTCAATTCCAAGAAGTTCAGCAAACCTAGAAACTTATTCATAAGTAGGTAAAGTATTATCTTCATCAGAAGAGGATTTTTCATCAGAAGAGTTATAATATTCTCTATTATTAGAATTTAAAGAAACATTGGTCAATGATTCAGCATTTCGTACCTTAGCCATAAAACAATGATTATTAATAGGTAGTCTGGCTATAAGACCAAGATTCTTCTGCCCTGAAGATTCATAATTAGAAGATTCATCTGAAGAGTCACCACCACTGGCACTCCAGGTATCACTAGCTTTCAGAACTTTCTTATCTTTGGCTTTATAATACTTCTTTATATTCCTGTACGAATTCCTTTCTTTCATTTCTTTGTTTTTGAGCAAAGGGAAATCTGGTCTAATATGTCCAGATCTCTTGCATTCATAACACGTGACTTGTCCATCTTTCCTATCTTTCCTTTCCTTTTTCTTATACTTGGATTGGAAAATTCTTTTGCTAGCTATCTTGTTCATCCTTCGAGCAAGATTTTCTAACTCATTTTTAGAGACTTCACTCTCACTAGATTCAGATTGAAAAATAACTTTCATAGACTTGGATCTGGTTACTCTCTCATGAGTCTTAGCTTTCATCTGATTTGATGTTGTTGTAAAAGCAACAGTACCATTTCCATTTTTCTTCTTGATATTGTCAGCATCTCTCTTCATTCTTGTTTCATGTTGAAGAAGAGTTCCGAATAGCTCATCAAGAGAAATTTGAGTGACCTTCCTATTCTCATCAATAGCTGTTCTTTTGGATTCCCACTCATTAGGCATAATATCAATTATCTTATCCACAAGTGCTTCATCATCTAAACCTTTTTCTCTTATAGATTGTAAGCTTTTGACTATAATCATAAATATCTATTGAACTTTACAAATTGGTTAACCATAAGGAAAATTGAAGCCATTATATTCAGCTCTAAGCATAGTGCTCCTAGTCTCAATCACTTTAGAAGTTCCAAAGTGTGTAATCTTTAACTTCTTCTAGATACAATTAGCTGCTTTACAAGAAGAAATATGGATATATATATTTCTAGTCATTGAAAAAAGTAAAGTATTGCGTACCTTATAATTGAGTTGATACTCTTGCTTTTCCTGGTTAGTGAAAGTTCTAACTTCCTTATCTAGAATTTTATAATCACCAGTAAGCATAACAAAATTGTCCACTCCAGTATTGATAACAAAAGTCTTCATTCGATCTCTCCAGTACTCATAATCATTACCATCAAAGATTGGTGGTCTTGTAGGATTTAGATTATCAATGGAGCCAACATTTATTCCTTCCATACTTAAAATAACCTTCGGCACACAAACTTGTTAGTAGAAAAAGATTGTAATCACAAAGTTCGGAACGACAATGTTCGGAATAACAAAGACCTTTCTAAGCAAGTATGAAGAATAAAGGAAAATGAGCAAGAAAAACTTATTCGTGAGTATAAGTATTTCAGAGACCTCCTCTGATACCAATTGTAGGATCTAAATAATGATGTAGATGCTCAATATACAAGACGAGGGGGGGGGGGGTGAATTGTACACTTTAAAATTTCCTTTGGAACCTTTAAATTTGATTACGGATAACTATGTTTCCCTTAGGAAAGGAAAGTTATAAGTTTAAAAAAGTTAAACTAACCAAATTCAGAACACCTCTAACACCAATTGAAGAAATGGAATAAGGAATGGAGTTACAAACTCCAAGTTCTATGTACTTGCTTAAAACTGGAAAGTGATTCCGAAAGTAGGTTCTGGAAATATAGATCCAGAAAATGAAACTTAACTAAAGATTACAATATGAGATTCTACCTTAAAGCGTATAGAATCTAAATGAAACAGAGTACAAGCAAGAAAGTATAAGAAAGTTATACTTTCCTTACAATACAATTTGAAGTGGAAAACAACTAGTGAAACTACAAGTAACAAGATATAAGTCTTTTAACCCAAAGATAAGGGCATCCAAAAACCTTGGATAAAGGTCCCTTGATTTATACTTTCAAGCAAGTCTGTCTTACCCACACCAGGGTAAGCCCTCGATACGAAGATCAGAGTCTCTGTCTTGCTATCCCCGCAAGCCCTCAACTTCAAGGTAGTTGACAACCTCTGTCTTCCTCAGCAAGGAAGCCCTCAACTTCAAGGTGTTGGAATCCTTTTTCTTCCTCAGCAAGGAAGCCCTAAACTTCAAGGTAGTTGGCAACCTCTGTCTTCCTCATCAAGGAAGCCGTCAAATTCAAGGTGTTGGAAACCTCTATCTTCCTATCCCCAGAAGTCCTCGAATGTAATCACCAACATTCAGAGTCGCACTAAGAAAAACGACACAAGGCAAAGTTTGAACAAGCAGTTCAAAATTTCTGCACGATGCTGAGAGTTAATAAGAGCCTCTCTCTCTAGAAATCACTTCAACAGAATGTGTGAACAATGTCGAAGAAGTAGTTGTGATCTATTTGAAATGAGCTCCTATTTATAGGCTTGGTCGGCCTCCTTTCCAACAGTCATATTTTCCTTAAAAATCAGAGGGACCTGTACACGTGCCACTTAGCCAATGGTTAGTTTATAATGGAATAGACGACATCATTTTATACCAAAACAAGTGTAACAGAAAGTACGAAATCGTTTTAAGATTCGCTAAAAAGTTCGGAGTGAAGGTTCGGAGTGTAAGAAAAATATTAAAGAGTAGACAAATTATAAAAGTGTAAGCAAAATGAAAGTTCAGAGTCTAACCCAAAATTATATTTCGGAGTCTAAATTTTTTTGAGTGTATAAAGAAAAGATGATCAGATTCTGTTTAATATGAGAATTCAGAATGAGAATTTGGAATGAGAATTCGTCATCGAGATTCGTAATAGTAATTCATAACCAGAATTCGTCATTAAAATTCGGTGTCAAACTTCATGAGAGTTCGTATCCAGAATTTAGAGTGGAACTTTTTAGAGTTCGTATCCAGAATTCGAAGTGGAACTTCATTACAGTTCTCATCCAGAATTCAGAGCCTAAAACAGAATGCTTCATATCAAATATTTAAATGATTCAGAGAATATAGAAATGAATTTGATTCTTATACTTACGAAATATATGGATATAGATAATGAAAATATGATAAGGATAATTTTTCTTATAAAAACGATTTTCTTTATAAAAGAGATTTTCCTTATAAAAGCGATTTTCCTTATAAAAGAGATTTTCCTTATAAAAGCGATTTTCCTTAAAGATAAGATGTTTGTGATTTTCAAAACAAGAAGGAATGGAAAAGTCATAAGGAAAACCTTATTGACTCAACACGATACACATGGAATTTTTGAAAAGAAAGAATTATACCCACATTTTTTCAAGAAAAAAGTATCCAAAATAGACCATTATTAAAATTATAATATATAATATCTAAATACGACCATAAAAAAGAAATTAGATAAGTTTTGGGTCATTTTAACCATTATATTGTTTGTTCAACCCCCAATAAACCAGTCTTTATCTTAATCGTGGTAAATGATTTTTACTATTTTGACTACTCAATATGGAAAAAAATTAAGCTGAAATTATTAGTTAATATAAATTATTCCAATTCCAAATATTTAATAAACTTTCCAAATTAAAATCACCTAAACAGAATAATTTAATTTAAAATTATACCCATAGACATGTTGAAAAATAGTTTTTCAGGAAATACATTTTTCAAGCATAATATGCTATTCTAATAACTATATGAAATGTAATAATAATTAAATGAATTTAAATTAATATTTATATATATATAAATAATCAATAAATTTTATTTTAATAATTATTCATCAGGGGTTATTTTAACTAATTCAAATGAGGAAGCATTATACAGTTGATAATAGTTTTCCAAAAAATGTGTTTTAAAGCCTAAAAATATACTTATAATAAAATCCATTATAATTATTATTTAAATATAATTAATCAAATTTAATATAACTAAGTAATAGCTATGTTAATTTTAAATCAAATTAAAATAATAACCTGACTTAATTTATTAAAAATAAAATTGGTATTTTTCATTATTCACTCAAAAATTAATATTTTCTGATAAATACCAAAATTTCAACCTAAGTTAATATCAATATGCTGATTTCAAAAATTATTTTAATTTTATAAAATAAAATTTATAAAAGTTATAAAGAGTAACTACAATATTTTCTAAAAAAAGAAATAATTTTTTTTGAAGTAAATGTTTTTATTAAAAAAATTGAGTGCTTATTTTCTAAGTGTTTATAAATATATTAATATTGGAAAGTATCTTTATAGAAATTTAATAAATTGGTTAATCCAATTCATATATACCAATTTGAAGGCTAGGTTATAATTGTATTATTTAAATAATAATATGTTAATAATACAACATGGTTCGTTTAAACCCAGTGTTGCATGTTGAGTATGCTATAAAACATAGTGTTATTTTTAAAATATCAGAGTGTTACATTTTACACCCTTAAATAAATTGCGCCCTCATAATTTGAACTTATGATAAATAATTAAGGGTCTGAAATTTAAGAATTTCTCTTTGGAAAAACCCACATCGTAAAAAGGGTTATTAAAAAATTCTCTTAAAAAGAGGGAAAGATAAATAAAAAGGTCATTATATAACTGGGTTTCCACATAGGATACCATTTGTGGAAATTGAAGATATGGAAATGGATGAAAATAATAAATAATTATGGAGAGTGATAGTTATCATTTATAAAAAAAATGAATGATAATGAGAATGTCCACAAGCACAAAACCATAAATTTATGATGAATTAAAAGACCATTGATTCATCAGATATGAAGGTAATAGGATAATTTTTTTGTTTCAAGATCCTTTCCATAGATTTGAGGGATTATTTAACTATTATGATATAGAACCCTAGAAAATATACTTGAAATATTTTTTTATAAACTCAATTTTATACTTTTTTTGTGCTTTAATAACATCAAAATTCACCTCTTACTCTAAGTAATGAATATCCAATATGATTTTTATGCCTAAATCAATAAAATTAAATTTTATTGGATCATAAGATCCATAAAGTAGTGACAAGATATTCCTCCTATCTTTTTTAAAACCAAAATAGTTAGCACAAAGTAAGATAACACCCAAAATAAATACTAATATTAATCTAAAAAATCAAACAATAAAACCAAAGGTTTAAAATACACCACTCATAAAATAAATAACCCTATATCCCAAATATCCTCAATATCCTCAATATGAAATAAAGTTTTAACCTCAAAGGTTCTCTCATATCCTTTCAACTTATAACTATAAAAACATTATATAATTATTCTCAAATAATCCTTTATGTTATAACTAAAGGTTAAATAAATCTCAAACCAATTTTCTTTACCAAAATATAATGAATGTTCTCAAAATAAAATTAATCGTTAAATAAAATTTATACTCATATTTTTATATGTACATATTTCCCCCCAAAAAATCAAATAATCTTAATTGTCTATAATTACCTCAATATCATGTACATATATGAGATTATATTTTCCTCAATTTTTTGTTTTTTAAAATCACATTAAAATTAAATAACCTTTCTAGACCATTAAGAACATTCAACAAATTATTGAAAATCCTTAAATAAAAAATACTATTGAAAAATCCTTAAAATTTTCATATTTCTTTTAACCAGAATACCATTAATAAAAAATACCCTAACAATATGATTCTCAAGTTCCAAAATCTAAACACTTAAATCATTAAACTTTATTGATTTTCATAACATAGGCCCTTAGGAAGTAATCCTTATATTAAGTCATTGATTCTTATAATGACCATGTTCCCCATATTTATGACATTAAACTATTAATGGTGCCTTATGTTGAACTTTATTTTCATGAATCTTGTTAACTAAACTCTTTAATTTTATTTTGTAATTATCCACATTATTCCCTCATTTACCACACATAAAGAATCTTCCAATTCCATTAAAAAATTTTCCAGGGTGTGTCATCCCACATTTTTAGCATGCAGGAAATTGGATCTTCTTTTCGTTTTCATCGTTAGCACTTGAAATTCTATGAGATGCCAACATTATCTTCTTTGATGTGTTTGTAAATTCCACTATGTTTCATTTATTGATTGTAATTAAATATACCTCAATTTTCGTGATCAAATTATGTCTAAATTCCATTCCCATTAGATTTGGAATATAATTAGAGAAATAATTAATTTTCCCATCACATTGGGTTTTTGAATTATTTCTCATATTTCCCTATATTAACTAAAAATATTAAAAGAAACAAGATGAGGATTAATTGACATACCAAAGGTGTAACACCCCAAGATTTCATAGTGTGTTATTTCTTCAAAATAATTCAATAACTTGCACTACACGCAACACCGAGTTCAATTGCACCATGACTTACCAAAAAAAAAAGCCATTAAAAGAGGTCATGAATAGTATTAACTAAATTTTAAACTTTATAATTTTAGAATCCATATTATGAGTTTCTTAGTCATAATGCAAGAACAGATTCATTTTCAGTATTGCACTTTTATCAACTTTTAGTGAAACCTTTTTAAATACAATATTTTAAACTTTTTGACTAAATGGAGACATCAAAAAAATTAAAATGAAACTTCCCAAGCTTCCACGGTACGCTTTCCTTTGAATAAAACAGTAGCGTGTGTTGTACGCAACTTCGAGTTTTAACACACACCACAACCAATCAAACTAGCCGTTATGAATAGTAATACCTAATTTTTAAAATTATATATATTTTATATTTTAAAATGGACTTCATCTTTGGATTCGGAATATCGAATTTAGCCTAAGGTGAAATTTTGGTACATTTCGGATAACTTTCATATTTTGATGAATAGTGAAAATTACTAAATTTTAATTAAAAACAACTTTTTTAATCAAAATAATTAATAGTGATAAATTATGAATTTTAGTGGTTTTAAAGTATATTTAGAATATATTTTTACCATTTAATATAATTTTGGTCATTGGACATAATTTTACAATTAAACCGAACATAAACAAGTGTCAATCTTTTGATAGTTATTATCTCTTAAAAACACGCTTTTTGTTTTGACAGCGGGAATTAATTTTAAATTAATTTCTGCCACTTCTGTGTTTAGAATTTAGGAAAATGGATTCCATATTTGGAATCAGGATGTTCAAATTGTGTAAATAGGTAACTTTTATTTTTAGACATTTTGAATAATTACTGCGGTAAATATTTTATTTACCATGGTTAAGGGTAAATCCGGTAAATAAGGGTTAAAAAAATAATATTATAATAATACTAAATTACCCTAAAACATGTATTAACCCTATTGGTTGATACATGGTCGACCATGGGAATCTTTGGGTCTATTTTGGGACCCCATGGATCCACTTGTAAGTGATAATGACACTTTATTTTAATTAAGTTAAAATGAATACAAAAATGACACAAGCATATATCTTTTAGAAAAACAATTGTTACATAGGGTTATATATGTTGTATTTTAGATTATAAATATTCATTAGAAAGATACAAAGATTTCCTACATAATGATATTTTATTTATAATTTTTAGACATTAAATAATTTATTTTATTTATGACACAATGATGATGCAGTAATTACTATAATAGTGAAAAATTAAAATAATTGATATTATAAATACCCAAATAAATATAATATGAAACTTTTAATGAATTAAACTAATTTTCTAGGATAATATGAGATATTAGGATTGATTTAATTGACTTTGTTCGAAGTAATCAATCTGTTATGAGTTTCACAAAAATCAACTATTGAATAGTGTCAAAATTGACATAAAAGAGTTCTTAAAACAAATATTATATTATTAATTGATATTAAATTCCTAAAAATCTAAGGTTCGGCCAAGAGACTTATATCATGATAGGTTCATCATTAATGTACCACTTGGGGGTCTCTTGGATGTATATAGTAAGTTTATTAACCATATTATATAAAAATACAAAGAGACATTGTAAAAGTGAAACTAATTAACTTAGAGTTAATACTTAAAGATAAGGTTAATATAAGTACCCAAACCTGTCTAAATTCTATTGTTTGAGTGGTTTTCGACCTATCCCCACCTTAACCTTTGAATAATCAACTTTGGAGCCATTAGAAACCGAATATGAATTTATTATAAATTAATATTTCTAGCTTTTCCAAAGGTGCCCCTCACCCCTCTTATAAAAGGGCACTCCTCCTTCTCATTTCTTCACACCTTCAAAGCCTTTTGGTTCGGCCAAACTCTGCCCAAATACTCTCCCAACATCCCTCACTACAACCTAGAGGCCTTAGTTTGATCAGAAAGCCAACCTAAGGAGCCCTTTTGATCAAATCAAAAGGAAGAACCCGAAGAAGAGGTAATGATTTCACCACCCTTTTCTAAGTTCATTTCTTCTTCCACTTCTTCTTCCTTTGTTCTTACCATTCTAAAATAATAACTCCAGTATCTCACATATACTGTGATGTTATTATAAGTATGGTACAACCATATTCAGTATTCTATCCACCCTTTGAATAACATGTCACCATACGTGCGTACGTACGGCTTACCGTCTCCACGTCGTGGTGTAATTGTTATTCAATATAATATTATTTGGATGAGTATAATAATGATGTGTAACTCATGTAAATAATAAATATAACATGTTAATGATTCTGTATATATGATATACCATTCATTTATATATTATTTTAATATCAAAAGAATGATATTGTCGCTCGTGCGTACGTACGGACTACCGTCTCCACGAACGCGATGAGATTCATTCTACATCGTATCCATTCAAGTATAATTATCATTTTATGATTTAAAAATGATGTTTAAGGACTTGATATCATTCTGGATATGAATAAGATACAACAAACATGGCTTATGTAACAAAACATATAAAAGAAAATGAGTAAGTTAACACCCGAAACGATGATAATTCTAAGATATTATAAATAAATCAATGTTAAAAGATCATATATGATATCATATTAATATATATGATTCTTGTATAATTTAATAACAATTATTTCACCATTATACAGGAGGTTAACCTACCACAACCAAGGAAAAGTACATGGTAAGGGTTATTTCACAATCTCTTCATTATCCGAGGTTGTATTATACGTAATAATCTACTGGGATCTCTTTATCATCCACATCCATGTTTCTTCGAAATGTATTTCAAAACATTTTTACTATTTACAAGAATATGGGTTAAAGTCATTTATACCCTTGTTTGACTTTTTATAAGAGGTTTATAAAGTAATCTTTCCATCGTTTTCAAAACAAGGTCCTTTTTAACCTTTTCGACAGAATTGAGGTAAGAATGTTTTTTTTAACTTATACGGCGGGTGCGGTTATTTTCCGCCATTATAAAATCGTCGAAGCTTTCCATACAAGCTTATAATAATATTTTCAAAGAAAATGTTTTATTTTATATGGATCTTAAATTATTTCAAAATAAAAGGAGATACTTCTTTAAAAAGAATTTTGATTTCATCTATGTCAACATCCTTTGATGGATTTTAAGATTATTTGAAGTTGATTTATTATGATACAAAACTTCTATATTGTATTGAAGGTTTTGTGATATGTTTGACTGTGGATGTGCTATTTTTATACCATTCATAGTTTATGGTGAAATTATTGACATTTCGTATGCTAGTTTTAATACGAATGTTTATGTTATGTTTAAACCTTTTCATATGGGAATGCATTGGACTTAATAAGTGACGGGTGGAGCCCGCTATAGCTCCTCGATGCATCGGTAGGTCTCATGAGACAAACTAGTGTCTTGGCACAAGGCCTTGACAAAATCTTATTTGTAGTCTTGGCACGAGGCCTTGGCTATGTGGTTATGATAGTCTGGCATTATGCATTCCAACATTATGAAAGTGGTTATTGATTTTTGCATGTGATTATTCGATTAGTAGAATATCCATGTGAATAAGTAAATGGCATTATTTCATTTTATTTATGCCATACCATGTTGAAAGTTCATATTTAAAAGGCTTTTGTTTTAGTTATACATTGCCTTAAATTTTTATTCTTATTTATGAAAGTTTCCGCTATATTTTTATCCTTACTGGGCATTTGAGCTCACCCCTTTTCTATGTTTTATTTTTCCCAGGATGTGAAGAAGTAAGTTATGAATGACCTGCAGGGATTTTATGAGGGGTTAATAGTGTGGATTGTGGAATCATTATGTTGTTGTAGTAGTTTTTCATTTTATGATGTAATGTAAAACTTATGAATATATCTAGTGTTTCCAAGGCTACTAAACCAATCGGTCTTTCGAGATTTGACCTTTCTTGTGATCATGCCAATGTTACGAAGTAATGCACTGACTCTGGGTAACTGGGGTCGGGGCGTTACAGTTGGTATCAGAGGAAGTTTAGTACAAACCTTGGAATCTAGATTTAGATAAACTCTGATTAGAGCACGTAGACCTAAGATGAACTTTGAGGATTAGTATAGAAGAACTTCCTAGAATTTTGGTATTGTAGAGATTTTGTGAGTTTTCCGAGCAATACATCCCTGTCTGGATACGAGCAGGTAGAGGCGGCTCTGGCACAGATGTACCTAGGGGTAAAACCCGAAAACACCGATTTGAGCTAGACTCGAACGGGAACTGGTGCACGACAACGGGCCTTGCTGCACTCTTGGTTACGACACTCCCGGGGGATATGCTTAGGATAACTCTCATTTTCTTTACAAATCATTATGAAGGGTTTATGAGTATATACTTCCTCAAAGAAAACATTTTTATGATTATGGATTATATCCATAAATAGTTCAATTTATGTTAAGTGTTTTATAAGTATGGGATTATGTATTTTGATTCATAAACTGATCTAGTTTATTCCATTGTTTAGAAATGGCGCCCAGTAGAAGGAATGAGAACTCCAGAAATGCACATGATCCAAAGAGAAGGAAGGATCATATCTTTCATGGTCTTAAGCTAGAATTTATAAGAGAAATAGTCTCCCATGTATTATCATCATATGAAGAAATAATATCATGTATTGATAAGATAAGTAAAGAGATTACTGAGTCCTATGGCTTTGAAGGGAAGCAAGAGAAGAAAAGGATGGAAGAGAGAAAGATGGATAAAGGGAAGAGGGAAAAGAAGAATTTTCCCATATGTGGTAACTGTGGAATGAAACACCCTGGAACTTGCCTGAAAGGAATGGGAGTTTGTTATAAGTGTGGAGGAAAAGGGCACAAAGTACATGACTGTAAGGGTAAGAAAATGGTTTCAAATGTACAATGCTTCATTTGCAAGGAGTTTGGACACTACGCGAACCTATGTCCCAGTCATCAGACTATGACGCAAATGATGCTATTGGATAATAATCAAGTTATGATACTACCACAGATGAAGAGGAATGATTAGAGTTCTTATGTTGATTATGTCAATTGAGTGTTGTATCAACAATGTACTTGTTATAATAATTATGGAGTATATAAGGATTGTACTGCAGTACTATTTCATTAAGGACTTGAGATTGTGTGGAACAAAGAAAAGTGACTCAATAGCAGGATAAATTTTTGGAAAATATATGGTTGAGAGAATGATAAACCATAATATAGTTCTGATACCGAGGTAGTGATTTTCGAATAATACATGATTATTTTGAAAAAAATATATTGGATATTCTTGACTACCTTGGAACTGATTAATGATTTGTATATTCCATCATTGTTGGGGTTTAAAACATTTTTGGATTGATGAAGTATATCCAGCATTCTATATGGAATAAGGGAGCATGAATGTAATCAATAAGGAATATGGTAATACATGATGAAGGTATTCATATGCTATTACGGGGTAAAAAGGATCTATATTATGTTTACCTTCCTTATAAATGTTAGACTGTGAGTTTGGACAGAAGTATTTTGGATAGTTCTAGTTTGGATTATTTTGGATTGCCATAAAAGGACAACCCGGAGGTCGGGCGGCAACCCGTCGCGTCCGGCAAGGCTGCGAGACTTGAACCCGCAACCGAAGGGCGACAAGGGTGTATCACCTACCACTGGACCATGAGATGTCCTGGATTAAATAATGTAGTTTTTATTAAAAGATCATGTAGATGAATTATAAATTCGTTTATTTTGGAACCCTATACGAATAGTGTAAATAGAATTTTTTTTACATTCTATTATCTTTTAGAGTGAAAGATGAGTTTGTGGTAGAAATTTATTAATGGATAAAACTATAATTATAAAGTAAGTATATCCTTATGATCTTAGCCAATCTCATAAATAAATTCCTCAATATTAAGAAAAGCAACTTTGAACAAAAATGTTTTCCTAGATGGTACCTTAAATCATCACTAATTTATGGCTTTGGGATTGTTGGCCTTTTTATAGCCATGTTCTCTACCACTCTCCATCAGATAATTGATGGTTAGATTTTTCTTCCATATCCATATTTTCCTACATGGAACCGTAGTATGTGTTATTTTCGGTAATCTTCATACTTTCGACTCTTTATTTTAAATAGAGGCCTCATTAATTCATTTTTCGATGTGGGATTTCAACTAGGATATTTTGAAACGTCAAAAATGTGTTATCCTAATACCCTATGTTTTGTTGAACCGATGGTATTTCAATTCATCATAGATTGATGAATTTAAGGAACTCAATTTTATACTTGTTTGTGATTGATGACCTCAATCACTACCTATAAATATTTACGTTTTTCCTCCGATTATATGTCTCCAATTTCCACCAATGTTCTCCTAATCGAGATCATAATTTGGTGGTGACCCTTTGATTTCTCTTTTCCTCATATTAAGACTAAATTTTAGTAACCCAATTTCCGATGTGGTTTTTCCCACAAATATATTTTCTACTTTCAACCTTTTATTTTCGAAGAACAATTTCAAATTGCGAGGACGCAATTTATTGAAGGAGGGGAGAATGTAACACCCCAAGATTTCATAGTGTGTTATTTCTTCAAAATAATTCAATAACTTGCACTACACGCAACACCGAGTTCAATTGCACCATGACTTACCAAAAAAAAAGCCATTAAAAGAGGTCATGAATAGTATTAACTAAATTTTAAACTTTATAATTTTAGAATCCATATTATGAGTTTCTTAGTCATAATGCAAGAACAGATTCATTTTCAGTATTGCACTTTTATCAACTTTTAGTGAAACCTTTTTAAATAAAATATTTTAAACTTTTTGACTAAATGGAGACATCAAAAAAATTAAAATGAAACTTCCCAAGCTTCCACGGTACGCTTTCCTTTGAATAAAACAGTAGCGTGTGTTGTACGCAACTTCGAGTTTTAACACACACCACAACCAATCAAACTAGCCGTTATGAATAGTAATACCTACTTTTTAAAATTATATATATTTTATATTTTAAAATGGACTTCATCTTTGGATTCGGAATATCTAATTTAGCCTAAGGTGAAATTTTGGTACATTTCGGATAACTTTCATATTTTGATGAATAGTGAAAATTACTAAATTTTAATTAAAAACAACTTTTTTAATCAAAATAATTAATAGTGATAAATTATGAATTTTAGTGGTTTTAAAGTATATTTAGAATATATTTTTACCATTTAATATAGTTTTGGTCATTGGACATAATTTTACAATTAAACCGAACATAAACAAGTGTCAATCTTTTGATAGTTATTATCTCTTAAAAACACGCTTTTTGTTTTGACAGCGGGAATTAATTTTAAATTAATTTCTACCACTTATGTGTTTAGAATTTAGGAAAATGGATTCCATATTTGGAATCAGGATGTTCAAATTGTGTAAATAGGTAACTTTTATTTTTAGACATTTTGAATAATTACTGCGGTAAATATTTTATTTACCATGGTTAAGGGTAAATCCGGTAAATAAGGGTTAAACAAATAATATTATAATAATACTAAATTACCCTAAAACATGTCTTAACCCTATTGGTTGATACATGGTCGACCATGGGAATCTTTGGGTCTATTTTGGGACCCCATGGATCCACTTGTAAGTGATAATGACACTTTATTTTAATTAAGTTAAAATGAATACAAAAATGACACAAGCATATATCTTTTAGAAAAACAATTGTTACATAGGGTTATATATGTTGTATTTTAGATTATAAATATTCATTAGAAAGCTAAAAAGTTTTCCTACATAATGATATTTTATTTATAATTTTTATACATTAAATAATTTATTTTATTTATGACACAATGATGATGCAGTAATTACTATAATAGTGAAAAATTAAAATAATTGATATTATAAATACCCAAATAAATATAATATGAAACTTTTAATGAATTAAACTAATTTTCTAGGATAATATGATATATTAGGATTGATTTAATTGACTTTTTTCGAAGTAATCAATCTGTTATGAGTTTCACAAAAATCAACTATTGAATAGTGTCAAAATTGACATAAAAGAGTTCTTAAAACAAATATTATATTATTAATTGATAATAAATTCCTAAAAATCCAAGGTTCGGCCAAGAGACTTATATCATGATAGGTTCATCATTAATGTACCACTGGGGGGTCTCTTGGATGTATATAGTAAGTTTATTAACCATATTATATAAAAATACAAAGAGACATTGTAAAAGTGAAACTAATTAACTTAGAGTTAATACTTAAAGATAAGGTTAATATAAGTACCCAAACCTGTCTAAATTCTATTGGTTGAGTGGTTTTCGACCTATCCCCACCTTAACCTTTGAATAATCAACTTTGGAGCCATTAGAAACCGAATATGAATTTATTATAAATTAATATTTCTATCTTTTCCAAAGGTGCCCCTCACCCCTCTTATAAAAGGGCACTCCTCCTTCTCATTTATTCACACCTTCAAAGCCTTTTTGTTCGGCCAAACTCTGCCCAAATACTCTCCCAACATCCCTCACTACAACCTAGAGGCCTTAGTTTGATCAGAAATCCAACCTAAGGAGCCCTTTTGATCAAATCAAAAGGAAGAACCCGAAGAAGAGGTAATGATTTCACCACCCTTTTCTAAGTTCATTTCTTCTTCCACTTCTTCTTCCTTTGTTCTTACCATTCTAAAATAATAACTCCAGTATCTCACATATACTGTGATGTTATTATAAGTATGGTACAACCATATTCAGTATTCTATCCACCCTTTGAATAACATGTCACCATACGTGCGTACGTACGGCTTACCGTCTCCACGTCGTGGTGTAATTGTTATTCAATATAATATTATTTGGATGAGTATAATAATGATGTGTAACTCATGTAAATAATAAATATAACATGTTAATGATTCTGTATATATGATATACCATTCATTTATATATTATTTTAATATCAAAAGAATGATATTGTCGCTCGTGCGTACGTACGGACTACCGTCTCCACGAACGCGATGAGATTCATTCTACATCGTATCCATTCAAGTATAATTATCATTTTATGATTTAAAAATGATGTTTAAGGACTTGATATCATTCTGGATATGAATAAGATACAACAAACATGGCTTATGTAACAAAACATATAAAAGAAAATGAGTAAGTTAACACCCGAAACGATGATAATTCTAAGATATTATTAATAAATCAATGTTAAAAGATCATATATGATATCATATTAATATATATGATTATTGTATAATTTAATAACAATTATTTCACCATTATACAGGAGGTTAACCTACCACAACCAAGGAAAAGTACAAGGTAAGGGTTATTTCACAATCTCTTCATTATCCGAGGTTGTATTATACGTAATAATCTACTGGGATCTCTTTATCATCCACATCCATGTTTCTTCGAAATGTATTTCAAAACATTTTTACTATTTACAAGAATATGGGTTAAAGTCATTTATACCCTTGTTTGACTTTTTATAAGAGGTTTATAAAGGAATCTTTCCATCGTTTTCAAAACAAGGTCCTTTTTAACCTTTTCGACAGAATTGAGGTAAGAATGTTTTTTTTAACTTATACGGCGGGTGCGGTTATTTTCCGCCGTTATAAAATCGTCGAAGCTTTCCATACAAGCTTATAAGAATATTTTCAAAGAAAATGTTTTATTTTATATGGATCTTAAATGATTTCAAAATAAAAGGAGATACTTCTTTAAAAAGAATTTTGATTTCATGTATGTCAACATCCTTTGATGGATTTTAAGATTATTTGAAGTTGATTTATTATGATACAAAACTTCTATATTGTATTGAAGGTTTTGTGATATGTTTGACTGTGGATGTGCTATTTTTATACCATTCATAGTTTATGGTGAAATTATTGACATTTCGTATGCTAGTTTTAATACGAATGTTTATGTTATGTTTAAACCTTTTCATATGGGAATGCATTAGACTTAATAAGTGACGGGTGGAGCCCGCTATAGCTCCTCGATGCATCGGTAGGTCTCATGAGAAAAACTAGTGTCTTGGCACAAGGCCTTGACAAAATCTTATTTGTAGTCTTGGCACGAGGCCTTGGCTATGTGGTTATGATAGTCTGGCATTATGCATTCCAACATTATGAAAGTGGTTATTGATTTTTGCATGTGATTATTCGATTAGTAGAATATCCATGTGAATAAGTAAATGGAATTATTTCATTTTATTTATTCCATACCATGTTGAAAGTTCATATTTAAAAGGCTTTTGTTTTAGTTATACATTGCCTTAAATTTTTATTCTTATTTATGAAAGTTTCCGCTATATTGTTATCCTTACTGGGCATTTGAGCTCACCCCTTTTCTATGTTTTATTTTTCCCAGGATGTGAAGAAGTAAGTTATGAATGACCTGCAGGGATTTTATGAGGGGTTAATAGTGTGGATTGTTGAATCATTATGTTTTTCTAGTAGTTTTTCATTTTATGATGTAATGTAAAACTTATGAATATATCTAGTGTTTCCAAGGCTACTAAACCAATCGGTCTTTCGAGATTTGATCTTTCTTGTGATCATGCCAATGTTACGAAGTAATGCACCGACTCTGGGTAACTGGGGTCGGGGCGTTACAAAGGGGAAACTTATAATCCCATAAGGGATAACTTATAAATGATATGTATGTACTAACTTACAGGCCACTAAGTTTCAATCTATATTATCCATGGTGATGATTACTATTATGTTTTTTAACCTAACAATTCATTCAATTACTTAATATTGGTTCATAAAGAGTTTTTGAATTTACAAAGCATATCCCCTGGGAGTGTCAAACTAGGTGAACTGTAAGACCTCTTTTCATGTACCAGGTAATGCTCAAGTTAAGCCTGACTCAAATTTTTTGGATTTATTACCCCTACATAAATTTATTCTAGAACCATTTCCACTTTTAGAATACATAAATGGATGTAATTTCTTAGAAACTACTCTCTTTATACTTCACAAAGATTCTTGTATATTTTTATGTACTTCGTATTATCCTTTGAAATATCTCTATGGTTATCACTAAAGTTTTCTTATCATAGTTTCCAAACATTAACTAAAACATTGATGTGATTCCAACTTTGGAAGACTAGGATTTTAATTCCTCAAAGGAAACTAAAACATGGAATTCTTATTTTTTTCTTTTCCATAGTGAGATCATAAATCCACTTGATAACCTAAAAATAAATAGTATAACCTATGGAAAACATAGATTAAATGGTTGTGCTAGAAACCCTAGTAAGGTAATAAACATTATAAGGAAATATAACATGTGAGTCATAGATATAACATGATATCATAAATGATAAGGAACATGAGTAATCACATGGAATCATAACATAAAGAGCATGGTATCATAATATAATGATAATATAGGAAATATGGATGAAAAAAAACATAACATAAACATGAGTCAATAATAACTTCTTAGACAATATCCCATGGTGGATAATGTCCCATAACATATTAGGTTTACTCCCTAATACCATACATGATGACTCATGTGAATAAAGATTTACCAAATTCAATGGAGTTCTATCTGGGCACACCCATCATAACATTATCTTGATCTATGTTTTCCATAGAAATTAAATCAATTATAAGGCATAACATAATAATTACCCATGTAAAGAAAATGGGTTTCATAATCTTGATTCATATCACAATCAAAAGAATTTTCATAATGAATACATTTAAAAATGGTCATGAGGAATGTATTAACCTGTAAAAGGAAGGGAGAATAAGTTTGGTATATATGTGAGAGATATATATATAGAATTTAAAAGTAATCCATAACATTAAAGGTTATTTTTTTGATGCATTAAAATACTTTTAAAAAGAGTAAAAGCATTCTTGAGGAAAATAACCTTTCCACTTTGGAAATAGATTTTGAAAAACTAAATTTCATTAAATATTATGGAAATCCTCTTATTTGAAAATAAATTTGGAAAATTAAAAAATAATATTCAAAGAAAATAATGGATATGATGGAGGAAAATAATGCTCATGCAATACATGTTAAAACAAAGATTCCTATCACATTTTTGGTAAAAAGTCAAGAAGTATCTTGTTAGAAAAATGAAAAGAAGATTACTTTTAAAACATTTTTTAAAAATTAAACTCGGTTAAAAATGAATTTAAATAATAATATAATAATTTCATTTTTTTAAAAATGTTAAAGAAAACATGGATATGGAAGAAAAAGTGTTTTCAACTAAAGAGAGAAATAAAGTCTATTTTCATTAAAAACATTTTTTCAAAAACTTTTAATTAAAAAAGAGAGAGAAAATGGTAATATTTCTTTAAAAGTTCATTAATAATCATATTTTAATAATATTAAAGGTTTTCATTAGAAAATTATTAAATAATATCCTATAATGGAAATTCAAGCATAAATAATCCCGATTAAAATGAGATTGAATCATAAACCCTTACTGCTTTGGTAACTTTTGAATCATAACTTACCATGAATGAATTAGATAAATTGTAACATAAAATATCATTAATTAGTAATTATTTGAAATATTGTATGTAAAGGGATAGTATATACCCCATTTAAAATAAATTAGGTCCATAAAATAACATGTGTCTCAAAGATGGATGTTTTGAGACGAAACCCTTACCTCGAGACCGAATCATCACATGTCTTCCTTATATTCCTGAATAATAGAATTATTTTAATTATTTAATTACCTAATAAAAATTTTCATGTTTATTAATCCTTTTATTTTATTTTTTATCAATTAATATTCTATTACATAGCCAACCAATTTCACATCATATGATTTAAGGATAAATGACTCATATGTCCAAAATCACATTGGTAAGTTATGTAAGGTCAAATTTATTCATATTTAACCATATAAATAATGGTAATAATTAAATAATTATCATTTTATACATAAATTATAATTTTAAAATCAACCATGAAATATGGTTATAAAAAATTATCTACATTACAATCATGAAGATGGTAGGCTCTATGTACGCATGAATAACGTTTCCATTTTTTAATGATCATGATGGAAGGAATGTAAGTGTAATTTTATAATCCCAATATTTTAATTATATCATTAATATTTAATTATTTCTTTTAATACCCCTACATATACCATCAGTGTGACATTGTAATAAAAATGAATGACATCACTTCATGAGGTTGGTAGTCCGCCATACACATGAATGACATTATCATTTATTCAATGGATGGTAAGGTATGAAGGTATATGACATATTTATTTTACATTTTGATTAATATTTGATGAATATTATATATAAACACAAAATTAATCCTTACTACCTTCCATGTAAACTGTATGTGAAAAACGAATCACATCGCTTTGTGAGACAGTAGTCTGTCGTACACATGAACGACATTTTCATATTACATATATAATGGAAAGCAAGAAGGTATATGCAATATTAAAATTATATAAGTATAATTATATCATAAATATAATATATAATAATTATATAAATTGTTATATCTATCCATGAGAAATGGTGGTGGAAAACGAATTACATCAGTTTGCAGGGCGGTAGTCTATCATACACATGAATAACAGTTTTGTTTCCTATTTGAGAGAGGAGGAGATAGTTGTAGGTAATACCCTTAACATGAAAAAAATATAATTTTTATAATATTATTAGTTTATTATATCATCATGTTTTAATAATATTTTAATGGGGTATAAGAATAAATAAAATTAAATGCCCGGTTAAAGACATTACCTCTTCTTTAGAAAAATTCTTTATGTTTACACTAAAAGACTTTATAGGTTTAATTTATAATAAACAAAATACCTATATGATAATGGGAGGAAATTAAGTAAGTTATTTTATTATTCCTTATCAGATATAATTGGTTTGGAATCATGTAAATAAGATAAGAGGGGGTGGTCTTTTATAAGTGGGGAGAGGACACACTTGGAATTTTTCAAAATTAAGAATTAAAACTACATTTTCCTCATTCCATAAGGATCCAAAATAGACAATTATAAAAAATTATAATATATAAGGTCTAAATACAAACATAAATATGAATTATATAAGTTTTGGGTCATTTTTAAATCCTATATTTTTAGTTTAACCCCTGGTAAACTCGTTTTTACCTCAATCACAATATTTTTTTATTTTACTATTCATTATGGTAAAAAATTAAGTTGAACTTATTATATAATATAATTTTATTTTATTCAAAATATGGAATCCATTTTTCTAAATTCAACTCAAAAAGTGTCATAATTTAATTTAAAATGAAACGTATAGATGTGTCAAAAATGGTTTTTTAAGGAATGAATTTTTCAAACTTAATATGATATTATAATAAATATATTATATGTAATGATAATTAAATTAATTGAAATTATTAATAATATATATAATATATAAATTTAATTTATATCATTCATATTTAAAGGTTATTTTAATTAATTAAACCGGAGAAATATTTTTAACTTTAAAACATTTTTTAGAAAAATGTGTTTAAAGCTTAAAAATAAACTCACAGTAAAATTTAGTATAAATGTTATTTAAATTTATTTAAGAGGATTTAATATATCTAAATAATAATTATGTTAATTTGAAATGAATTTAAAATTATAATGGTACTAAATTTATTAAGAAGAAAATCAATAGTTTTCTCTACTCACTAAAAAATTAATATTTTCTAAAAAATAACAAAATTGAACTCTATGTTAATATAAATACAATTATTTCAAAAATGATATTAATTTAATAAAATAAAATTTCTAAAAGTTATAAAAATTAATTATAATATTTTCTAAAAAAACATTGTGAAGTAAATGTTTTTATTAAGAAATTAAGTTCTTATTTCCAAATCATTTAAAAATAAATTTATTTTGGGTAGTAATTTTATATAAATTTCATAAATTCGTTCATCCTATTTATACCCTCCAATTTAATGGCTAGGTTATAATAGTTTTATTTAAATAATAATATTTTAATAATATGATGTGGTTCATTTAAACTCATTGTTGCGTGTTGAATATGCTATTGAACACTGTGTTCTTTTTAAAATATTAGGGTGTTATAGAACATTAAATTCTTGGATATAGTTGGGGGATATGTTCCCATGTCATCCATTACACATACTTAAAGTGACCATAAATATATGGGGACACAAAACAACTCTGGGGGTTTATGGATGAATTTGGAATATTTTTGACAACTATGACGCTTCTTCGGGAACTCTATGAAATATTCTATTTTTGATGACTAGAAATAGCCAAGTATTTTGATTTTTTAGGATAGCTTAGTCCCTGAATGAAGAGTGATATAGGATCCCGCATGATCTTCCTACATGATGTAAAGGGTGTCTATTTATTTAATGAATCTTAATAGGATTCAATAAAAACATTATTTGTAGAGGAATTTCTATACATTTAGGCCATTATAAAGGAAACATTTCGCTACCTAGTTTTATATATATTCCTTCTTGGCTCAATATGAAGAAATGAGCCTATTTTTAGAGATAGTCCATTATGGGGGATATCCATCCATTAGGAATATCAACTGAAGAGGATATTGAATTGTCCTATTTTAGAGCAGTGTTGACTTCATTATTTTCCTCTATGTAATTGGATATGTCTAGAGATACCACACTCTAATGTGCGATGTGAAAAAATGTCTTGCCCTAGTTAGGGTCAGCCAGTGCTATGGTTTCATCAATTAATACATCTATGTAGGGTATTTTTTAAGTGAGGAATATAATTTAGTATTGGATTAAAGATGAGTTAAACCATTAATCACCTTATATAACCAATTAGGGGAGTCAACTATTTCCTATTAATGACATATTCACCATTCACCTTCTTGATTACTAGCTCTGAATCAAATTTAACATTTAAATAGTCTACTTTCAGCTACAAGGCTAAATTAAATCCCATGATTAGGTCTTGGTAATTTGACTCATTATTAGTAGATCCTTTATATAGTAGGAAAGAATAAGGGAAATTGTTTTTGGATAGGGAGACAAAAACAATCCCAAGACCAACTCTATCAAGATTTAGGTTTTCTATTTTCTTCCTAGTGAGGATTTTGAGTGGTTCCATCAAAGTACATCTCCCACATTTGGGTAGTGTCATGTATCAATAAAACTTATTCATATGGGATTTAATTTTTCACTAATATGATTTATAGGGTAGGGTATGCTATGAGAAAATTAGCTAAAACATGTCCTTTGATTGTGACATGAATTGAATGTTGAACTATTGTAGGATAACCACCCATCAATCCAATCATCCAACCAACATCGGACGGTTAAGGATATACTTGAGAGGATAAATACAAGAGTCTAGGTGGAAATTGTGGTTTTTCAAGTAGTGCCATAGGTTTTGTACTATGAAATTAAGTATGATATAGTTCTTTTCAACATTGGAATATTGAATCTCGATATCCAACATTGTCTATCTAAGATAGTAGAGATTATTTTCCTTCCCCAGATTATTTTTTGTGTGATAAGGGTACCAATAGATCATTACATTATGGCCACATATAGAATGAGTTTTTCCCTTATACTAGAAAAATCAGGACTGATTTGTGAAATATATATTTCTTGAGATTTTTGAAGGCTTCTTGATAGTCTTCATTCCATTGGTAGAAGAATATTGTCTTCACCATCTTCAAATAGGAGAATAATTTTATAGAAATATTTTCCATGAAATGCATCATATATAAGAGTTATACATCAATCACTAAACTATTTGAGGTTTTTAGGAGAAATCATTTTAAGGTTATCTTTAGTCTTCTTACAGTTGACTTTGATGCCATGGTGTAATACCACCAAGTTGAGGGATTTTTCTGATTTCACCCTAAAAGTATGTTTTAGGGGATTCATCATCAAGATATGCTAAAATATATTTTCAAAATATATCTCAAGGTAAGAAATATAATCACAATATTACATATATTAAACCATCATATCATAAACATAGAATTTAATGATGTCTCCTAGAAAGATATTGAAGGTGTGGTTTATAGTTCATTGATAGGTGGAACCAACATTCTTCAACCAAATGGCATGATTTGATACTAAAATATCCCTTGGGGTGAAATTAAGGGGGTGGATTCATCATCCCCAAGGTATATTTCGATCTTATTATACCCATAGTACCCATCCATAAAGTAATGGTTTTGGAAGCCTGTAGTTGCATTAATTAAGATTTCTGTTATTGGGACTAGAAAATCATCCTTTGGGAAGTTCTAGTTGAGATCTTGAAATTATATAGAAACTCATATGAATATTTTTTTAATGGGTATGGTGTTAAAAATCCATTTTAGGTATTTACATTAATAGGTGAAGTGTTATTTAATAATATTTTCAACTTCAAATTTTAATTTAGTAGTGTGGGATGGATGCATTCACCATGTTGCCTACTTCAAACCAAAATGATTGTAAGCAGGACCAGATGGTTGGTGGCCACATTGGGATCTAGTCTAAGAATTTCTATATAATTCTATATGAACACATCATGATTCTATTTCATAAAGGATTTATACATTTACTATTGAATCATGACTGATTTTCACCTACTAATTGTTCAAGGATCCGGTGCTCTGTTATTTTGTATAACGGCACTTGGGTCGAATCCTCAGTGATGGTACTTTTTTATAGTCGATTGTTTTTTTATTTGTCAGTTTAATGGGGGGGGGGGTTGTTCAAAGAGATTAATTAAATTTATTATTGGATGATTTTTGATTGATTGAAAATTTTTATAAATATTAATGTGAGTTCATTATGGGGGATTTAAGATTATCATATCATTGAGCATTTCTTTATATTACATTAAATTAACACCCACTTCACAAGATGGCTTTGATCATAATTCCCATGTTTTAAGGCTTTAATCCAGTAAATAAATTAACTATGGGTATAATAATAATCAGTACTTTTTTATGGTATTGTATTTTTGGTTCCAATAATCCATGTAATCTATATTCTAAACAAAACATGTCATTAATCTATGACATTTTAAGTTCAACATACACAACGTTAACCTAAAGAATATTCTTTAAGAAAAAGTTCTCAATCACTTAATATCCACAAATTATGACTCACCCAAATGGTAGATTTACTCATACATTGATATGGTTATTAATCATGTAATATTTGTTTATGGTTATTAATTATAAATATAATGAAAAAATGGGATAAGATAAGATTTGTGCGTCGAACAAACACATGAACAATGATAGGAATTAAAAATGGAATTTGGATTGAATAAAAAAATAAATGAATAGAATGGTTTTAGACTTTGTTTAAACTATTTTAAGAAGATTAATATTACACAATAGATGGTGGATGAAAATTATAAATTATGATGAAGAAACATACATTAATATTTAATTCAAATGAAAGTAAACTTACATGATTACAATTGAAAAAAATAGAAATCAAAATAAAAATAAAATTGGAGGAGAGGTATATGTTGTTGAAAAAAGATTATGTAAATTCCTCTATGGCCCTTGTAAAGGCTCTAGTCATGGAAAAACTCCTTAATTTCTGAAATTATAACCCCTTTCAAGGAGATAAGGGGGATGCATTTATAGCCCAAGGTAGTGGACTGTTTGTATTCCAAATCTTCCCCTCCACTTGGATATCCAATTTGGATCTAAAAAAGCTGAATATAGAGATATTATATTCTTTAAATATTTATATATTAATATTTTAAGTCTATCCTCAAAATTGGGTGGCCATTAGACTTAAGGATCAAATGTTATGACGGTTTGATTAAAAAAATTAATATTTCCATTTCAATCCATAATTTTTCGAATTCCAAAATGTGAATGGGTTTTTTAATAGTAAGATTCCATAAAATACAAATAATATATTCTAAAAAGTATTCCTCCTATATATTGGGTTTCACACTGCAAAATATCAGCTTGAATTGATGTCTATATCAGGAGAAAATTCCATAATTTTGTTCTTGTTTTAATTCCCAGATAGAATGATGGGATGAAATGTTTAGAATCATTTGGGCCCTTTTTTGTGGATTTGGGACTTGAAATTTTTAAACAAGATGTATTTTATTATTTCCCTAATTTTTGTGGAGATTAAACAATTTTGAACCTCTAGATTGAGCCTATAAATTCAATCTTCATGGATGGCCCAATTTCTTCACAAATTATTTAAGCCTTCTTATGGGGATGATATGACCATTCAAATGGATGAATTGGTTAATGATGAATTATAATTCTATGTTTTAAATTTAATAAGGAATCCTAAAAAATAATAACCATACAATTTGGTTAAGTATTGTGATATTTATAAATAAAATAGTAAACTGACTCGATTGGATTAATTCAAATAATGATAAAAAATTATATTTTGTAGTAAAACCTGGGTTTTTCACACTAATTATTCAATTTTACGAGAAAATTATTATAGGTATTAGACATAATGTTATGAATAAATTAATAAAATAAACTCCCCCAAACTTAGTCTTGTGAATTTCCTCATGTGAAAAAAATATAAAAACATAACAAAATCATTCTCACTCGCCAACAAAAATTAAATGTTTTCCCTAATCAGTGGAGTTTTAGAATATTTCAGTCATTTATAATGAATTACACCACTAATTTTTATTGAAAAAATATTTAAAAAATAATTTCATGATCAAATTAGAAATGAAAAATGCAGGCACTCAAAACTTACTCCTCTCAAGATGATAAAAATTTATTTTTGGAGGTTTTCTCATTCACCAACCAAAAGTGAAAATGTTAGAGTTTGAAAGAGATATTATATTACATTACCTATCCTAAAGTTCAAAATAATCAATAGGTATTTTTTAGGGCTTTATTTGTGGTTATGGGATGATAGTAATTTAATTTCCAAAAGAGTAGAAAAGAGGGGTAAAACATCAACATTGGTAAAATAATGCACATTTTTTCTGAAATGAAACATAGGAAGAAATGGAAACACATATTTAAAAGGGAAAGATTGTGTGAATAAAGACACAAAAGAGGAATAAAAAATGAAGGGTATGAGAAAATGAAACATGTACAAGATAAAAAACTTCTCTTAATTACACATAAATATATAATGCAAGTGTTATTTTTTTTTTGATTTTTTTTGAAAATTTTACTTGAAAAGGATCTCACACTCATCTTCCAACCGATGTTCGATCTCCTCATGACACTAATTTTAAAATTTATAACAATATAAAGGTTTGGGTAAGAGTGATTTTTGACATTCCCAAGACACAACCCATTTTTTTTGTTTTTTGTTTTATTTTTTAATTTTATTGGACACTTGTCAATAACATTTAAAAAACTAAATAAATTAAAATGCATTCTACAAAATCAATGAATGATAACCTATCACCATAATAAAATTTATGAGTGCCCTCAAGCATATTAGAACTATGACAACCCTGCTTTTTATTACAACTTAAACAAGCTTTATTACATAAAACTTCACTTGATACAACAAATAAGATCGAGAGGTTTAGTGTATTTGGGGCTTAGGATAATTACATAAAAACTTAAAACATGAAATACAACATCTTTATTGAAAACTTCCTTTACATGACCACTACATTCCCTCGTACTTAGCAGTGCATGTGATAACCTGAGGACATGCATAAAAAAAGGATGAGCTATAAAGCCCAGTAAGGGAGTACACATGGAATAACATGAGGAGTAAAATAAATGTTAGGAAATAGGAATGTCAATAGAGAATAAGAGAAACATGAACATAAAGGCATGATAAATCTTGATAATCATAACATGGAAATGTGGCAACAACACTTAAAATTGAATTAGCATGAGCCATGGCTCATTGCACATGGAGCATGAGTAAACCCTCATTGCACATGAAGCACAAGTAAACCCTCGTTTCACTTGAATTAGAATGAGTCAACACTCATTTCTCTTGACATATCATGATACTATACTTTACCCAATGCATTGGAGCGCTATAAGGGCACACCCTTCTTAAACATTTCATTTCATGCATAAGTGTGCCACATGGATCATAAAACATGGATTCATAAACCATAATCATTTATTCCACGATAAATAAATGTGGAATTCATACATGAAATATTATAAAAAATAAGTAAATGTGCATAAAGGTGAATACCCTTTATGGAGAAATAGGTATGGTATTCACTACACAATGGCATTGGCTTAGAAAATCGGTGCGATTTCGACAGCATAATGGCGTGACATAAGAATTCATAAAAAAGGTTTGATGAGAGAGAAAGGGTGTCTCATCATATTTACATGAAATGGATAGTAAGGGGGTCATATAGATACATGTAAAAACAATTGTAATGGAATTTGGATTCATGATACAACAATATTGCTTGAATGTAAAAGAAGAGAGAGAAGTTCCTTTCGGAATTTCGGCATAGTAACCGGTGTACATGGGAGGCATTTAATGAGAGAGAAAGGGGTCTCCCATCATTCAAACAATAATATGGAAGTATGGGGGAGGTGCGGAACCATACCCCAACATTCATAATTGAAATTAAAAGGGAAAAACAACTTAAAGAAAATTGACAAAAATGAGAAAGGAAGAAAAAACCCTTACTTGGAAGTATGCTTCCAAAGGCTAGAGAGAGGCTTGTGAGAGGATTCTTGGGAGCTTGGGGCACCTTGGGAGGATTCTAGAGAGAGTAGGGCAGAGTTTGGATGAACTCCAAGGGATTTTAGTGAGGAGGAAGTGGGATCTTGGGTGGGTTTATACACGAAAGGTGAGATATATCTTTATTATTTAGGTTTGGGACCCTTTATATTAAAATAATCCAAACCACAAACCATCCCATGGTATTTGCCCATGGTTTCTGGAAAAGTAAAGAGGAAAAAAATATTTTACAAGGCCAAGGTCCGAACTTATTAAAAAATTAGGGTTGCTTATGTGGAGGTGAGTCACACTCCCATGGAAATTAATTTAAAAAGGCAAAGTGTTGAATAAGTCTTGAGGGGTTCATTAATGATTTGAAAAGTAAGTCAAACAAACCCAAAATCACATTATTTTAATGATAAAACATATATTGGCCGAAAAAAAGGATTATGGTATTTTATTACATCACCATTGGGTCATTATGATGTCAGAAAACACATTATATAATTAAATGGTATTTAATTTTTACCCAAAAATTTGACTTTCTCAGAAAATTATGAAAAATTCACCGTTGGATAATTTCGACATCCTGATTCCCGAAATGACATTTATTTTATCTAAAAAAATTCTAAATATGTTAATTTTCACTTTAAAAATAAAAACCAACATTTATCGAAAATTCACGGGTTTTGACAGAAATGGCTTTCAAACCTTAATAAATTTTTTAATTTCATTCATAAATTTATAAGATCATTTATATTTAAAAAAAATTAATTTAATATTAATAATGATATTTTATTAAAATATTATTTAATTCAAAAATACATTAATTTAATAAAATATATTTCTTAATTAAATAATAATTAAAAACACCATTTGTACTTTAAAAACTATTTACAATGTATCAAAAATGACTAGAAATTATATTCATTATTATATACAAAAATAATGTACATGAACATAGTACTACTTATTTGTTACATAACCCCTTAAAACAGCCGCATAAGACCTAAGAGTAAGGTGTGCAATGGTGATAGACTCTTGGGGTGGCTTGGATAACATCGCTCGAGTGGTAATTTAAATCAACTTCAACTTTTCCCATAGACGGTCACGTTCAAGCTTGACATAATGAAGCTCAGCTTGGGCTTGGTCAAGGGTGAAGCCCAAAGATGCCACCTCTTTTCCGAGCTCCGACAAATGGTATTCGTATGGGGCAATTCTACTGGATGAGGCCATCACTTCCTTTGTCTGAGTAAAAATTGGGTTCGTTAAAGCCTTACATTTATACTAATCATGTGATCACTATTCAACGACTATATTAACAACAGTCAAAATTATTAACATGAAACCAAAGAAGTTGACATCTTATAAAAACATTTTTCATAAAGAGACATTTAACTGGATCAAGAGGGATTTTCTATTAATGAAACTTTGGGTCGTTACAATATCCCCCCCTTAAAAAATTTCACCCTCGAAATTTTCCTTTTCCCACACTAAAACAAATATGGGTAACTCAGCTTCATCATATCCTCCAACTCCCAAGTCGGTTCTTCAAACTTGTGGTTTCTCCACAACACCTTGAAGAGGGGCATTGTATTATTTCATAGAACTTTTTCTCTACGATCTAAGATCTTCACTGGTTGCTCCTCATAAGAAAGATCATCTTCCAATTGTACCACCTCAGAAGAGAGTAAATGTGAAGGGTCCGGTATGTACTTCCTTAAGAGGGATACATGAAAGACATCATGCACCTTGGCCATAGTAGGTGGAAGTGCTAGTCGATAGGCCACAACCCCAACACGATCAAGAATCTCGAAGGGGCCGATGTACCTTGGACTTAACTTCCCTTTCTTTCCAAACCTCATGACCTTCTTCCATGGAGATATGCGTAAAAACACCATGTCTCCAACTTTAAACTCAAGGTCTTGTCGATGATTATCTGCATAACTCTTCTATTGACTCTGGGCTTCCTTGATATGCTGCTGAATGGTTTTCACCTTCTCCACGATTTCTTCGACCATTTCTGGTCCAAGAAGCTTACGTTCACCGACCTCATCCCAACATGCCGGTGTTCTGCACCTTTCCCCATAAAGGGCTTCATATGGTGCCATTTGGATGCTCGAGTGAAAACTGTTATTATAAGAGAACTCAAACAGAGGAAGATGTTGATCCCATCCTCCTTTAATGTTCATTGAGCACGCTCTCAACATATCCTCAAGTGTTTGGATAGTGTGCTCGGATTGGCCATCAGTTTGAGGATGATAGGCCGTACTGAAGTTCAGTTCAGTATTCAGAGCATGTTGAAGAATCTTCCAAAACTTAGAGGTGAATCTTGGATATCAGTCAGACACAATAGATAGTGGTACTCCATGAAACCTTACCACTTCCCTGATATATAGTCGTGCCAGTTGATCCAATGAGAAATCCTCTCGAATAGCAATGAAGTGTGCAGTCTTTTTAAGACGATCCACAACAACCCAGATTGCATTGTTGCCTTTGGATGTCCTCGGAAGTCCGGTGACAAAGTCCATAGTGATGTTCTCCCATTTCCATTCTGGTATGGATAATGGTTGCATCATCCCCTTAGACTTCTTCCTCTCTGCCTTCACTTGCTGACACACCAGGCACTTTGATGTATATTTGGCGATCTCCTTCTTCATATTATCTCACCAAAAGTTTTCTCGGAGATCTCAATACATCTTTGTGCTCCCTGGGTGAATAGAGAAATTTGAACTATGTGCATCATCCAAAAGTTCCTTCTTCAGCTTCAGACTTGATGGAACACATAGTCTTTTCCCAAAATGAACAATTCCTTCTTCATTAACATTAAACTCCGAGGATTTCCCCTTTCTGATAGCTTCCACTTTTTCTTGAATTCCCACATCATCCTTTTGAGCATCCTTTAACCTTTCCAAAAGATATGGTTGAGAAATCATTTGTGAAAGGATTGATGATGTTCCCTTCTTTATGATTCCCACATCCATCTTCATCAAGTCTAAGAAGATTGGATCCTTCTCAATTATCATCATTGATAGAATCGCTGGATCCTTTCTACTTAGGGAATCCTCCAACTTGTTCGCTTTCCCAGGGTGGTAATGTATTGAACAATCATAATCCCTGATGAGTTCTATCCATCTTCTCTGGCGCATATTATTCTCTCTCTGTGTGAATATATATTTAAGACTCATGTGGTCAGTATATATCTCACATTTCTCTCCATAGAGATAATGCCACCAGATTTTCAAGGCAAAGATCACCGCCGCCAACTCCAGATCATGTGTTGGATAGTTTCTCTCATGGAATTTCAACTGCCTTGAGGAATAGGATATCAATTTATCATTCTGCATCAGCACACAGCCTAATCCCTTCTTTGAGGCATCACTGAATACCACAAAAAGTTCCCCACTTGTGGGTAAAGTGAGCACGAGCACAGTGATAAGCCTCATTTTCAACTCCTTGAAGCTTTCTTCGCATTCATCACTCCAAGAAAACTTTACTCCCTTTCGAGTTAGCTTGGTAATAGGGTTGGACAATTGTTAGAAATTTCTCACAAATCGTCGATAATATCCAGCTAACCCCAAGAAGCTATGGATATCCGTTACCGATATTGGCCTCGACCATCACTCAATTGCATCTGTTTTGGAGGGGTCCACAGATATTCCATTGCTTGTGATGATATGTCCCAAGAATGAGACTTACTTCAACCAGAACTCACACTTTTTGTACTTTTCATAGAGCTTCTCCTTGCGTAAAGTCTCTAGTACAGTTCTTAAATGCTCCTCATGGTCCTCCTTGGTTATGGAGTATATTAGAATATCATCTATAAAGACTACCATAAATTTGTCAAGGTAATCTCTAAATACTCTATTCATCAAGTCCATGAATATTTCTGGAGCATTGGTGAGTCCGAAAGGCATTACTATGAATTCATAGTGCCCATATCTTGTACGAAAAGTAGTCTTGGGGATATCTTCCTTCTTCACCCTTACTTGATAATACCCTGACCACAAGTCCACCTTGGAGAAGTATTGTGCTCCACACAACTAATCGAACAAGTCATCAATTTGTGAGAGTGGATACTTGTTCTTTATCATGATTTTGTAATGTTCACGATAATCGATGCAAAGCCGCATTAACCCATCCTTCTTCTTGACGAAGAGGACTGGTCCACCCTATGGTGAAGCACTTGGGCGTATAAACCCTTTATCCAGATTCTCTTGTAGTTTTTTCTTCAGCTCTTCAAGCTCAACAACAGCCATTCTATATGGAGTCTTGGATATTGGTAATTCCCCAGGTATAAGTTCAATTGAGAACTCAACATCTCTTCTAGGAGGAAGACCAGGTAGTTCCTCGGGAAACACTTCCGCGAATTCCCTCATAATAGACATTTCTTCAAGGATGGTTTCCTCTTTGGACTCAATCATCTAAGCCAGATACGCATGCTCATAGGGAAGTAATATCCATGCTTGAGATGATAGAGCTAAAGGAAATTCATCTTCCTCCTGACACTTGTAAAGAATCGGGGTTTGATTCTCCATATGGAGTGTGATTTCCCTCTCCCGAAAATTTATGTTGGCTCTATATAAGGAAAGCCAATCCATGCCAAAAATTGCATCAAATTCCACCAAAGGGAGTATGAAGAGGTTTGATGGGAAATTAAATCCACAGATTATAACAGCAGAGGACTTATATTCATGGGATGCAATGATTGCCCCATTTTCCATACTCACCGATATCTTTACTTCCATGATTTGTAGTGGTTATAGGATTGTTCTACTAAACTTTTGAGATATAAAATAATGCATAGAACCTGAATCAAAAAGTTCGTTATCTATTCTTGAATGAATAACTAGCGTACCTGTCACCACTTCGTTGTCGGGGTTCACTTTGGCAGAAGTGATGTCAAAAGATCTTCCTTGCTGTCTTGGAGGTTGTTGGTTGCCTTTGATAACCCTTGGATTAGGGAACTGATTTGAAAAATGACCCAGTTCTTTGCATTTATAGCATTGAACAACACGTTGAGGTTCGAATGGAGCGTTCCTCTCCTCTGTCGCAGCCGCGAGTCCTTCTTGCCGATAGTTAATAGCTAGGTGCCCTTCTCTTCCACACCTGAAGCATTTTCTCGTCCCCTTAAGGCAATTTCCAGGGTGCTTCTTTCCGCACTTTTGGAAAGTGGGGTGCTGTAACTTCTTAGCACCATTGTATTTATCCATCGGACCACCAGCATTGAAGTCAACCTTACGCTTCTTGTCCCCATGATACCCCTGTGATTCTCCGATCTCCATTTCGACCTTGAGGGCACATTGGACAATTTCTTCATAGCTGTCGAAGTCATGGATCGCTAATGCTTTCCGCAATCTAGGCTTCATCCCACCAAAGAAGTGGTCAACCTTGTATTCAGGGGTGACGACAAAGCTGGAAGAGTATCATGCAAGCCTTGTGAAGTTTTCGTCGTACGCTCCCACAGATTCTTCATCTTTTTGCTTGAGGGAAAGGAAGTCCCTTTCCATCTTAAGACGGAAGGTGCATGGAAAATATTTATCGAAAAACATCTTTTGGAATTCCTTCAATTCTAATGCCTCGATCTCCTCCTCAGGTTTCATATTTTTGATCAATGTCCACCATTAATCATCTTCACCCTCCATACGATAAGCCACCAGGAGAACCTTCTCTTGTTCAGAACATTGGAGGATGGAGAATATCTTTTCAATGGAGTTGATCCATTTTTTAGCGATCGTGGGATCAGATGATCCACTGAAAGTTAGAGTCCTTTGCCTCATGAATCTCTCGATAGACACTTGTTCCTTCTTAGGGGGGTTTGGACGTTCCTCTTGACCTGTGTTTCTATTCAAAACTTTAGTTAGCTGAAAGAGAAGCGTGACAAAGTTCGCGATTCCCGCTCCCATTGGATTGGGCATCTCATTAGTACAATCATCACACTGATCTTCACAACAGTTGTTAGCCCGAGTCCTCCTATTATCGGCCATTGGCTGGAATAAAAGGAAAGTTAGGGGTAACACATAAAGGGTAATCCAAAGAAAAAAGTTGATGACTTATAAATAAACTTTTATTTCCTTAACTCATGAGTCTACAGGATTCAATCTAGGCTTTTCATGATCTACTTTCTAACATATATTCTTAGGGGAATTTTTCCCTTAATAAGGGTTCATACCAAGATTGTGAATTTATCAAAACATATCCCCCGGGAGTGTCGTAACCAAGAGTGCAGCAAGGCCCGTTGTCGTGCACCAGTTCCCGTTCGAGTCTAGCTCAAAGCGCTGTTTTCGGGTTTTACCCCTAGGATACATCTGTGCCAGAGCCGCCTCTACCTGCTCGTATCCAGACAGGGATGTATTTGTTTGATAAACCACTTACTTAGTATTTACCATAACTTAGGGATGTTTTTATTATACTTAGTCTTGTATCCAAGTCTTTACTAGGTTTTCCTAATCCCAAAAATAACTAAACCTATCCTCTGAAACCAACTATGACAACCCTGCTTTTTATTACAACTTAAACATGCTTTATTACATAAAAATTCACTTGATACAACAAAGAAGATCGAGAGGTTTAGTGTCTTTTGGGCTTAGGATCATTACATAAAAACTTAAAACATGAAATACGACATCTTTATTTAAAACTTCCTTTACATGACCACTACATTCCCTCGTACTTAGCATTGCATGGGATAACCTGAGGACATGCATAAGAAAAGGGTGAGCTATAAAGCCCAGTAAGGGAGTACACATGGAATAACATGAGGAGTAAAATACATGTTAGGCAATAGGCATTTCAATAGAGAATAAGAGAAACATTAACATAAAGGGATGATAAAGCATGATAATCATCACATGGAAATGTGGCAACAACACTTAACATTGAATTAGCATGAGCTGTGGCTCATTGCACAAGGAGCATGAGTAAAACCTCATTGCACATGAAGCACGAGTAAACCCTCGTTGCACTTGAATTAGCATGAGTCAACACTCATTTCACTTGATGTATCATGATACTATACTTTACCCAATGCATTGGAGCACTATAAGGGCGCACCCTTCTTAAACATTTCATTTCATGCATAAGTGTGCCACATGGATCATAAAACATGGATTCATAAAACATAATCATTTATTCCATGATAAAGAAATGTGGAATTCATATACGAAAAATTATAAACAATAATTAAATGTGCATAAAGGTAAATACCCTTGATGGAGAAATGGGCATGATATTCACTACACAATGACATTGGCTTAGAAAATCGGTGCGATTTCGGCAGCGTAACGGCGTGACATAAGAATTCATAAAAAAGGTTTGATGAGAGATAAAGGGTTTCTAATCATATTTACATGAAATGAACAGTAAGGGGGTCATATAGATACATGTCCAAACAATTTTAGTGGAATTTGGATTCATGATACAAAAGTATTGCTTGAATGTAAAAGAAGAGAGAGAAGTTCCTTTCGGAATTTCGACATAGTAACGGGTGTACATGGGAGGCATTTAATGAGAGAGAAAGGGGTCTCCCATAATTCAAAGAATAAGAGGGAAGTATGGGGGAGGTTATAAACCATACCCCAACATTCATAATTGAAATTAAAAGGGAAAAACAAATTAAAGAAAATTGACAAAAATGAGAAAGGAAGAAAAAACCCTTACTTGGAAGTGTGCTTCCAAAGGCTAGAGAGAGGCTTGTGAGAGGCTTCTTGGGAGCTTGGGGCACCTTGGGAGGATTCTATAGAGAGTAGGTAATAGTTTGGACGAACTCTAAGGGATTTTAGTGAGTAGGATGTGGGAACTTGGGTGGGTTTATATAGGAAAGGTGAGAGAATTCTTTATTATTTAGGTTTGGGACCCCTTATATTAAAATAATCCAAACCACAAACCATCCCATGGTATTTGCCCATGTTTTCTGGAAAAGGAAAGAGGAAAACAATATTTTACAAGTCCAAGGTCCGAACTTATTAAAAAATTAGTGTTGCTTATGTGGAGGTGAGTCACACTCCCATGGAAATTAATTTAAAAAGGCAAAGTGTTGAATAAGTCTTGAGGGGTTCATTAATGCTGTGAAAAGTAAGTCAAACAAACCCAAAATCACATTATTTTAATGATAAAACATATATTGGCCGAACATAAGGATTATGGTATTTTATTACATCACCATTGGGTCATTATGATGTCATAAAACACATTATATAATTAAATGGTATTTCATTTTCACCCAAAACTTTGACTGTCTCAGAAAATTATGAAAAATTTACCGTTGGATAATTTCGACGTTATGATTCCAGAAATGACATTTATTTTATCTAAAAAAATTATAAATATGTTAATTTTCACTTTTAAAATAAAAACCAACATTTATCGAAAATTCACGGGTTTTTACAGAAATGGCTTTCAAACCTTAATAAAAATTTTAATTTCATTCATAAATTTATAAGATCATTTATATTTAATAAAAAATAATTTAATATTAATAATGATATTTTATTAAAATATTATTTAATTCAAAAATACCTTAATTTAATAAAATAGATTTATTAATTAAATAATAATTAAAAACACCATTTGTACTTTAAAAACTATTTACAATGTATCAAAAATGACTAGAAATTATATTCATTATTATATACAAAAATAATGTACATGAACATAGTACTACTTATTTGTTACATAACCCCTTAAAACAGCCACATAAGACCTAAGGGTAAAGTTTGCAATGGTGACAGACTCTTGGGGCGGCTCAGATAACATTGCTCGAGTGGTAATTTCAATAAACTTCCACTTTTCCCGTAGACGGTCACGTTCGAGCTTGATATAATGAAGCTTATCTTGGGCTTGGTCAAGGGAGAATCCCAAAGACGCCACCTCTTTTCTGAGATCTGACAAATGGGCTTCATATAGGGCAATTCTACTGGATGAGGCCTTCGCTTCCTTTGTCTGAGTAAAAATTGGGTTCGTTAAAGCCTTACATTTATACTAATCATGTGATCACTGTTCAACGACTATATTAACAATGGTAAAAATTCTTAACCTAAAACAAAAGAAGTTGACATCTTATAAAACATTTTTCATAAAGAGACTTTTAACTGGATCAAGAGGGATTTTCTATTAATGAAACTTTGGGTCGTTACAAGAACACATTTAAAATAAAGTAAATGACACTCAAAACGAAATCCATTCATCTCACACTTAAATTTAAATAAATTATGAAATATAATTTCATGTAGATGTTGGTGGGATAAGGTATTGGGATTGTAATGTGGCTATAAAAGAAAAGGTTTTCATAGGCTTGAAGGGGCTTTCAAAATGAGGATTAATGTAAGGTTAATGGGAAGATATTTGGCTATTGTGATTCTCATGTGGTTTAGAAAACGAATATATCATATTCAAGAACACAAAAGTAGGAAATTCAAATAGAAGGTCCACAAACTCAAGACTCATAGTCAGGGGTGAAAAATTCACAAAATGAAAATATTTTCATATGTGACCTTGGAATAAATCTAATGTTGTTCTTCACAGTTGGGGAAGATTTATTTTCCAAATAAAAAATTGATCATTCAATTTTTTTTGGTTTTGACAGAATATTCTTTAGCCAAATTTATGATGAGAATAATATTTTTGAGATTAAAACATGTCTTTTGACTCCCAAAAATGGTTGGAAAAAATTTCAAAAGTGTATGGTGAGTGATTATAACCCTTTTTTTCATATATTTTTTATGTTTTTTTTAGTTTTTTAGTATTTTTTTAAATAAACACATACAAAAAAAGAGAAAGACGGGAAAAAATTTGACTAATAAAGTGTTAAAAAAATGATAATGGGATACGAAAAAGAAGAAGGAGAGAAATATAGGGAGAGGGGGGGGGGGAGTTAAAGGGGAAGACATGCCCCTTGATTTGGATTTGGTGGGTCATCATCCCAATCTCATGGTGGGTCTACTATAGAATATGTGGATATGATGTAAGTCAATTTCATTCCTGGATTGTGTGTCCACTCATGGTGATTATTTAACTGATGTCCATTAACTATGAATGTCATTTTAGAAGAGGGGTCTTGGACTTGCACTTCACTAAATGGTTAAAGATTAGTAATAATAAAAGAACCTTCCCAAAGAGAATTAATCTTACATGGGTGAAGTCAAAATTGATAATTGAAGAGAATTACCATTTTAAGTTCATAAAATACCTTTCATAGGATGTTTTTTTCATGGAGTACCTTAGGATTTTATTTTCAGAGATTTGAATTATCATTGGAAACTAGTCGAAGCTCCTCTAGTTCATTTAATTGAAAAAATATCTCTTCACCAGATTCTTCACAATCAAAATTACATGTTTTGATAGTCTAAAATGACTTATTATGGATTTCAACTAGTAAATGACATGAATTACAAAAAATTATCCTAAATGGAGACATTCCAATGGGTGTTTTATATGCAGTTTTATAAGCTTAAATTGCTTCACCAAGTCTTTTAGGCCAATCTTTTCTGGTAAGATTTAAAATTCTATCAATCACTCTTTTCACTTATATATAATAATGTTCAACCATTCCATTTGTTTTGGGGGTGATTTGAAGTTGAATATTAATGTACAACCCTATTCATTTTTAGAAGAGATTCTATGGTCTGATTACAGAAATAAGTTCCTAAATCCCTTATCAAGGCATGTGGTGTTCAAAACCGGTGGAAGATGTGGATTTTTAGGAACTCATTAACAGTATGTGAATCATCCTTTCTAGTGGGTTTGGACTCAACCCACCTAGAAACATAATCAAGATCCAAAATAATATATGAGAATCCATTGGAAGGTGGAAATGGTCCAATGAAATCGATGCCCCAAATATCGAAGATCTCACAAAATATTAAGGGATTTTGGAAAATTTTGTTTCTTTTATAAATTGTGCCAAAATTTTGGAAAGTGGGACATGATTAACAGAAATCATGTGAGTCCATGAAGAGTGAAGGCTAGAAGAATCCTGAGTTTAGGACCTTTCGATAGTTCCTTTGTGGTATAAAGTGGCCACCACTAGGCATTGATTAAAAAAATTCCAAGAGGGAGGAATTTTCATCTTCATCGATATATCCTAATTACCATGTCATACCTAGTTTTCCAAAGTTTATTATATTCCCGAAAATATAATTTCTAATCACTTTTCACCTTCACTTTTTGTTATTTTGATTTTTTAGGTAAAACAACAGCAACCAATTAGTTTACAATTGAGGTATACCATGGTAATTTTGGAGTTATATATGAGAGGTTCTCAGTTTGAAATTTAGGATAAATAATTTTATAATGAGAATAATTAGAAATTAGACTCAGGTGATCAACCATAGGGTTTTATTTTCAATTTCTATCTTTAATCACAATGTTAAAATCTTTGAGCATCAAGATCTATCTTATTAGCCTTAGTTTGGAATCAATTTTATTAAGCTAGAACTTTATAGAAGAATAGTTTGTAAAGATGATGAATTTGGAACCTAAGAGATAGGGACGAAATTTATATATGGAAAAAACCATAGTTAAAATTTCTTTTTCATTCATAGTGTAATGATATTGAGTTTTATCCAATTTATTTAAGGCATAATAGATGACATGAGGAATAATTTCTCTTAGTTGAGAAAGAACAGCTCCAATGACCCTATTAGAAGAACCACACATCAATTAAAAGGGTAATTTCCAATCTAGGTGTTGGATTATCAGGGAATATGTAAGAAAATTTTTGAGTTTAATGAATGCTCTCTTGAAAGCCTCATGGAAACGGAATGAGACATCATTTCGGAGTATCCAAGTGCGTGGGAGGGAAATCCTAATGATGTTATGGATGAATCCCTGATAGAAAATGGCATGACCATGGAATTAATAGATGTGTTAAACTATTGTTGGTTTAGGAAGTGATTGGATCACCTAAATTTTGGAAGGATCAACTTGAATTCCCTATTGTGAAATTATGTTCCCCATAATAGTCCCATTAGTAACCTTGAAGTGACATTTTTCAAAATTTAACATAAGGCTTCATTTGACACACTTTTTTAAGACCAGAGAGAGTGATTGTAAGTAGGATTCAAATGAATCACCATAAATGGTAAATTCATCCATGAATACGTCCATACAATGCTCAATGAATTCAGAAAAGATACTCATCATACACCTATAGAATTTTTCAGGAGAATTCCAAAGGCCAAAAGGAATTCTCCTATATGCATATGTTCTAAAGGGGTAAGTGAAATTAGTCTTTTCTTGGTACTGAGGTGATATTTGGATTTTTAATTAGATTATTTATCCATCAAGAAAGCAATGGTGTGAATTTATGGATAATTTTTCTAGCATTTGATCTAGGAATAGAAGAGGGTAGTGATCTTTTCATGTTTCAGCATTCAATTTCTAATAATCGGTACACACATGCCATTTATTTTTCACTGAAGCTATAACCACCTCTCCATGTTTATTTGTGACAATAGTTTTCCCACCCTTCTAATGTACCACTAGAATTGGACTAACCAATTCACTAACAAAAATTGTGTAGATAATACCATTTTGTAGAAGCTTGGTAATATCTTCACTAATAACATCAAGTATGAGTGGATTTAGTCTTCTTTGTGGTTGTATAAATGGTTTGGATGATTCCTCAAGATGGATATGATGTATGAAAAGGTAAGGGTTAATTCTAGGTATGTCATCTAGGTTCCAACCTAAGGACTTTTTTTCCCTCTAAAATCTAATCAAGTTTGGACTCCTCAGTTTTAGTAAGTGTGTCAGAGACAATGGAAGTATAAGAGTGATCATGGAAAAGGAATGCATATTTTAGGTGTGTAGGAAGAGGTTTTCGATTAGTATTTATTTTATTTGTGGGATAGAAAACTCAATATTAGAGTAAGGGATTTCAATTTATTTTTATTCATTACTATCCAAGGTGGAGTAGTAGAGATCAAAGTTGATGTTGTATTCTGGATAGTTTTCAAGATCTTCTAGTTTGATGGAGTCCATAAATAAAAGGTCAACATAAACTTCCCCATTAATGACTTGGTTAATCATGGTGCAAATTTCACAAGATCCACACTCATTAGAACATGATGAACATGATGGAATAATGTTCAATTTAATCTCATAAGTGTCCTTAGAAGCATGAATTGAGAAAGAGAAGTGATCCTTTGATGGGTATCGCATGACTTGAAAGATATTGAAATTGACCAGTTAGTCACCAAATTCCATGGATAGGATGTCTGCATGGACATAAATATTAGTTCTATACATCAATAGGGATGGTCTTCCTATAATTAGGGGAGAACAAGAATAGGTTGTCTCACCTTCCATGTTAAGGACATAGAAATCATCTTGGAAGAAAAGACCATTAAATCATACAAGGACATCATCAATTATTCCATTAGGAATGGTTTTGGTTTGATTAGCCAATTGGATGATAACACGCATTGGGTGAAAGGTACCTATACCAAGGTTGGAGAAGATGGATTTATTCATGACATTTATTGAGGCACTTAAGTCTGTGAGTGCATCATCAATGTTGGAACTCCATATTAAGCATGAAACCATAAAGGTCCCTGAATCTTTGCACTTCATGGGTATAGATTGTTGTGCTAAAAAACTCTTGATGGTCCTAAGTTTTCTCTTATGAGTGCACAATTCTATAAGAAACATTTCATAATTAGGGTTTTTTTGATTTCATATAAGAGGGAAATGTTTAATTCAACACATTTAAACTTGTTAAGCATTTCAGGACCGGGTTCAAAATAATTACTTGGCTTAGAGATAGCTTGAGGAAAAGGAATTGGGTTCCTTAGAGATATGGAAGGAGGTGAGGTAGTGGATTTAGGTTCATTTTCTAGATTTTTGTTCTTTTCATTTTTAAGATCAAAATTCAATGGTTAATATGAGGACCCATCATGAGTCTTGGAAATTTTTTACCAATCTAAGTGAAATTTCACTTAAATTACCCTTGGGGTTTGGAAATGATTGATCTAGGAGTTGGGATTAATTGGATGGTTTCTGATGGATAAGGTGGGATACAATTTGACAAATTTGGGTTTCAATGTTTTTAAGGTTAGAATGGGTGAAGGAGGAAAGATATTCTATAACACTTTCCCATACATGCATGGAAGAAGAGGAATGTCCTGTATTGGGATTAACTTTATTTTGGTTCTTGGGAAAGTTCTTGTATTGGTTTGGGAATTAGGAAGGATCATTAGGATAGTGGAATCCAGGAGGACCAATAGGAGGATTGATCCTTTGAGGTTGAGGGAAAAAGAATAAGGTTGTTGGAAGTTACCAACACCTTGACTATATTGGAATTAGTTTAGGTTTTGGGGAGGTAATTGATGGGGATGAGAAATAGGAATACCATTCCTTAAGAATCAGTTAATGGTAGAAGATAAGGGCTCAAATTGGGGTTGGTTGAAGTTTCTAATGTAATAAACTAATTCTTAGGGTTAGTGTTCCTATGAGAATATTCTTCATTGAGCTCCATTGGACTAGAAGAATTAGATGGATCCTCATGAATTTGTGTACATTTTCTAGTTGTATGTGAAGATGATCTATAGATTCCATAGTTTTGGATAGGTCCAGGGAACATAGATTGTGGAGAAAATGGGGTTGGGGATTTTTATACCCCAACTAGTTGATTCAAAAGACCTATATGTTCACTCATCCACTCGATCATCTTGTTCGGATCTATAGAATGATGATCTTGGACTTGTTTTACTTGAGCATGAGATCAATTATGGAATTACTGTGTGTTTATATCCATATTGTTTATGAGATCTCTTGCATCTTCAAGGGTTTTTTCAACTAGAGAATCACCACTTGCGGCATCAGTGAGAGTTCTCTCTATAGCCAATAACCCCTTATAGAAGTATTGGATAAATAGTTGGTTAGGGATTTTATGGTGTGACAAAGTTTCCACAGGTTTTTTAAACCTCTACCAGTAATCATGGAGTGATTTATTATGGAATTGGAAGATACCACTTATTTCCTTTCGAATAGAATTTGTACGAGAAGCAGAAAATAATTTCTCTAAGAAGAGTTACTTCATGTCGTTCTATGTGGTTGTGGAACCAGGAGGGAGGTAGTAGAACCATGACTTGGAAGAGTCAGCTAAGGATAAAGGGAATGCTTGAAGTTTGATTTTTTCTTCAGAAACCCCTTTAGGATTCATTGTAGAGCACACCACTTGGAACTTTATGATATTAAGATGTGGATCCTCACCAGATAGCCCATGGAAATAAGGTAGAAGATGAATCAAACATTATTTGAGTTCAAAATCAGCCTCAATATTTAGATGTTGAATACAAAGGGGGTGGTAATTTATATTAGGGAAATCAAGTTCTTTTAAGGTTTTTTCCCTAGTATTGGCCATATCTAGTTCAAATGGTTGGACAATGAATGACACTTTGGTGATTTGATTATCTCTAATGTTCCCCCCAAGTTGGCGAAGAGTTATCTCGACTTAAAGGTCAAAAAAATAAGATGGATTGTTTGGGAGGATACGGGGCATTAAGATATGTTTGTAAAAGATGAGGAAGTCATGTTTTTATTTTTGGTTTTTTCCATTTATGATTTTTATGAGAAGACATGTTTTTCTTTGTGTGTTTTTTCTGGATATTTTGGTTATTTTTTTACTTTTTGTTGTTTTTTTTACAAAAACCAAAAAATAATGACTAATTAAGGAACCATCACCAGAAATGGAACCATTTAAATCATGACTAATTGTCTCCTATCGACTGTTCAAGGGTTTGATGCTCTGCTAATTTCTATAGTGGAACTCGAGTCAAATCCTCAGTGATGGTACTTCTTTTATAGTCGATTGTTTTTGTTATTTGTCTTTTTAATGAGGGGATTTGTTTGCAGATATTAATTAAATTGATTAATGTATGATGTTTGATTTATTTAAAAAATTTATAAGGATTGAGGTGAGTTCATTATTTTTTTTAATCTTATGATATCATTGATACTTTCTTTATATTGAATTAAATTAGAACCCACTTTAAAGAGATGACTTTGATCTGAATTCCCAAGTGTTAAGCCTTTAATCCAAGACATAAATTAACTAGGGGTATAATAATAATCAGTAACTGTTTATGGTAGTGTATTTTTGGTTCCAATAATCCATGGAATCCACATATTAAACAAAACATGTCGTTAGTCCATGACATTTTAAATTCAACAAACACAATGTTAACCTAAATAATATTCATCGAGCAAAAGCTCTCAATCACTTAATATCCAGAAATTATGACTCATGAAAAAGGTATATCAAATCATACATTAATATGGCTATTAATATGGTATTTTTTTTTAATGTTTATTAATTATAAATATAATTAAAATAACAGGATAAGAAAACAATTATGCATCGAACACACACATAAACAATGTTGATAATTAAAAATGGAATTTCAATTGAATGAGAAATAAAGAAAAGATAATGTTTTTTTAAACTTTATTTAAACTATTTTAAGAAGATTAATATTATATAATATATGTTGTATGAAAATTATAAATTATAATGAATAAACTTTCTTTAATATTTAATTTAAATGAAATCAAACTTATACGATTACAATTGAAAACCAATGAAAATGAACATGAATATAAAAGTGGATAATAGGTATATCTTGTTGAAAAAAGATCATGAAAAGTACTCCCAGACCCTTGTAAAGGATCTAGTCATTGTAAACCTACTTTTTAAGTTCTTAAATTCCAACTCCTTGTAAGGAGAGGAGGGATATGCATTTATATCCCAAGGTGGTTGATTGTTTGCATTCCAAATATTCCACTCCACATGGATCTCCAATTTGGCCATAAATACTGATGAATATCTAGATATTATCTTATTAAAATTTTTATATATTAATTTTGAAAGTATACCCTCAAAATTTTGTGGCCATTTGACTTAAGGAGCCCAAGTTATGGTGGTTTTATTAAACAAATTTAATCTGTCCATTTCAATCAAGAATTTTTTAAAGGCCAAAATTTGAATTAGTTTTTGAATATTAAGATAAAATCAAATCCAAATAATTTATTCTAAAAGTAATACAACTATATATTTTATTTCACACTATAAAATCTCATCTCTAACTGATGTCTATATCAGGAGAAAATTCCATAATTGTGTGCTAGTTTTAATTCCTAAAAAGAATGATGAATTGGATTGAATTGAATCATTTGGGCCCTATTTTGGTTGATTTGGGCCTTGAAATATTTATCTAAGATTTATTTTATTGTCTCTTGAGTTATGGTGGATAATCAATGATTTTGGACTTCTGGATTACGCCCAAAAATTCAATATTCATGAATTCTCAAGTTGCTTCCCAGATTCTTTAAGCCTTCTTGTGTGGACCATGTGACCATTCAAATGGCCGAATAGACCAATTATTCCTTCTAATGATTGGTTGGAAATTTAATAAGTACACCTAAAAACCTAAACCACATAATCTATATATTTATGGTGATAGTTATAAATAAAATAGTAAACTGAATTGATTGGATTAATTCAAATAATGCTAAAAAATTATATTTAGTAGTAAAACATGGGTCTTTCACACTAATTATGCACTTTTACATGAAAATTACTAAAGTGAGTAGAAATAAAAGTATGAATAAATGAATAACATAAACTAATATTCAAGAGTAATGGTGTCATTTATTAATTTGGGGCATAAGTCCTCATTTATAATAAGATTTATTTCTCTGAGCTCATTGATTGTAGTGGAAATACCTTCCACAAATGTTGTAGGGGAATTTTGTGATCATATTACTCAAATTATTCTTTATTGATATCATCAAAAGTAATATTTTAAGTTTAATTTTCAATTCAATACTATGATGTAGAAATTTATCTGGGTTTTGAAGAGGCTAGTGTAGGGACCTCCTCACTTGGGGAATCATGAACAATTTATCCCTTTGCCTCACTGCCAGTATGTGTAGAGGATGCAATGAAATCCTATGATTTTGAGAATTAATTGTGGGTATCTCAATAATTTATCAATTATGGAGAATCATATTTGGGTTCCAAACATGATAATGTTATGGAATATCTGTAATCAAAAAACAATGAAGGGGTGCCTTTAGTGGGTGAATTTCAATTCAAACTAGAGTTTCACCCCTCCCTTTTCAGGAAATGTTTAGATGGAATATGAGATATTATGAGGTATGAAAATTATTTAGTATACTAATAGTTTTATATATCAGTAATGATTAATTTTACCTAATTGATGGGAAATACGTACTCCCCATCAAGCTCATTAAATGGGTTGGAATAAGCCATTTGTAAGATTTTGGGGGTATAAATCCTAGAATAATTCCCTATAATTATCTATTTCCCTTACTTTTATAGAGTCTCAAATCTATATACTGGGATTATTGAGACTCTAAGGGGTAATTATAACTATATAATATGAAACAATTTATATTTAAAGAATACTTGAGGCAATGATGGTATGAGAAAGGCATTAATGCATGATGAGGAAGACATAATATCCCAGTAGATCATTGAAAGTGGTTTCCTAATGAATGAGCATGAAAAAGAGTAAAAAATGAGGTCTCTAAGATAATATTTGATCTTAATCAGGGAAAAAAATCGTCCGATCACGCTTATCATATATGTGAATTATCAATTTGGAGGGCGACAAGTCATCCTCTCTATAACCCAAATTCCAAAGGGTTCAGACTGGTATGAGGTTGATCTAGGATCCGTTATCAATGAGTGATAGATATATGGAAATTTCAACAATATTTCTTAAAATTTATAACAATATAATGTGTCCTTATATAGAAACCACCTTTTCATTCTTCATAAACAAGATACATGCATGACACTCCATGGGATTGGCCTCTATATGATACACTTCATCTACTATTATCTCATTCTTGAAATCTTGATATATTCATAGGGAATCAATGAGTGATTCCCATAGATCCTTTATAGGATTAAGGGCATCAAATACTGAGAGATTTTCTAGGATGACTATGAGCCACTTCATGATATACTACTTTTAGACCAAGGTCCACTATCTTCCACCAGGAGGCTATTCCTAGGTTTGAGACTCAAAAGTTAATATAGGCTTTACTGGAGACCCCATTCTTTGGAAAATAGTTATAAACAAGGCTATCTATCATTATTTATATTGAGTTTATATTTTAGTTATCTGATGATGACTTGATTGGGGTGCACCTACCAGTCGATCCTCAAATATGATGGGATTTAAATGGACTCTGGATGATTTAAGAGTGGATTAGTTTTCCATACAATCTCATTTAAGGGATTTTCTTCATATATATTTTTAGCATATATGGATTCAATAGGGACACTCCATAAAGACCAATATTCTTATCGATATTATATTCAACCCCTTTGTTCCTGACCACCTCAACCTTGATAAATTATTTCTCACCATTCCTAATTTTGGTTAGTGACTTTAGGTTTTTATATGAGTTCTTTGATAGTGGATGGGTATACCTAGTGGATGAAATTGATTGATCTATATGATGAATCTTAATTTGATGAGGATTCAATTTGGTGGGGTGGTGACCACGATTTCAATGCTAGGGGAAGAAAGTCTTGAAGAGTCTAGATGAGTTTGGGCACTTGTTTGCATTCCTTCTCCCATTCCATACTCTTCCCATTATAACTTCATCAAATTTTAAAAGATTATGACACTGAATAGAATTATTTAACTTTTGGAGGGGGAATTTAGGCTAAATTTTTTTTTTAGCTTGGCCCTGAAGATCAAATGATCCTACTTTATTGATTTTCTAGTCATCCAATCATCAAACTTTCTCATTATATCACTTGAGACTTCCTTCCACTCTCCTTCCACATTTGGTTAAATGTAAGAAACATGGGATAACTACACTAAGTGTTTTCCTAGATTGGCCTACCAAAATCAACCATCCTTTGAAGGATTTATTTTAACACAAGTCACTCATGGATTTCATATCACAGCTTCTCATAGTAGGGTAAATAATATATATTACAATAACCTACAATTATATCAATGGATTTTCACTTCTTATAATAATGTTAGGTAGTATAAAGCACATACATCACATAGAGAAACCAAGAAAAAATTATTATCATAAATTAATAATGAATCATTTTTTAGAAAATAAACCAATAATAATTTCAAATATTATAATGGGATAAAAAATATATTATAAGATAAGTAATATATGAAAATTTGGACCTGCTCGATCCACATGAATGACCATGCTCATGAACAAAGCTATAGAAATAAAACATAATGTTAGTAAACAATTATTAATTTTAAAGATTTAATTATATATAACCTTGAGATAAAATATAAGTGAATGAATAATGAATGGAATGAGATGTATTCATAGAAATTAAGTAACCTATATGACCATTACAAATCTGACCACTGGAATAATAACCTAAATGTTGGAATAGTAATTGACCATTAGGATTAGTAATTTGACCATTAGAATATTAAACTCAATTTTTTTAGTGTAAAATATTATTTAAGTATCTGATAAAATTATAATATGATATATTTAAACCATGGTATAAGTAAATAGAGGTTTTAAAAATGATAAATTAAGTGTTTGTATTTTTATAAAATATAAAAGTTTTAATTGCACTTTTATAATAAATATAATGATTTAAAATAAATTTTATTTACATAAAATGGATTTATAAATTAATATTTAGTTTTATTATAATTATAAGATAATTTTATGAGACCATAAGTAATTTTTCAAAGGGTCATAAAATCAATTATAATATTAAAACCAATATTTTTCAAATAAATGAGGATTTTATTGAAAAATTAAATTTATTTTATTTATAAAATTATTTTCAAAAAATGGATTCCAATTTTTAAATCTACACATTGAAAAAATTTTAGGTTTAAGTTTTGTATTTTTATAAAATAGTTGAATTTTTGGTGAATAGTGAAATATAGTAATTTATAGTATTTAATATTATAATAATAATACATGAGTTTTTCACTCATGGATGATGTAATAACACATTAGTTCAAAATAAAATGACCTAGTTACTATATATATTCCCAAGAATTAACACTATTGAGAGTCCTTATTCAAAATAATAGACTAATGAATATAATATTCAAAAACACCCCTTTCGTCCACTTATAAATATCACCCCTCACCACCCCTTATACTCACACATTCCAAGCCTTGATGTTGTACAAATAACTGTAAAAACCACTCATAAAAACAATTCATCACATAAAATTTCTTTTGGTATCACCAAAATAAAAATTCCAAGATCCTTATGGGGTCCTTCAAGGAGGTGATATTCAAGAGGTTACATTCTCAAACTACCACTTTTAATTTTTTTTCTTCTTCTACCTTTCCCTCACCTCCTTTATCCAAAATTAAATAATAAATAAAGTAACATATTTATAATGTAATTTAATATTTCTAATGGAATATATTATAACCACATCTTTTATCATCTCTTCTTATTCAAATAAAAATGAAATCATCGTCCATATTATGTCAGTTAACCACCTTTATGGATGACGAGTTTTCGTTTTCCACTAATGCCTTTTTGGAAGGTTTAAATTATCTTATAATAGTTTAAAATGAACTAATTATGTATATTATATCTGGTTTCATGTTATTTAAAGAGTATATATCCATAAAATTAAATAAAACAAAACTAGGTTGAGACGGTTGAAAAGACAGATAAAATAAACTAAACATATATCATTAAATTTTTACTAAATGAATCATCCACATATCTAAAAAAATGATATATGGGACCATTTAAGCTTCTTGATACGTTTTAATAAATTTTTATTTCACTTATGTATTTTATTCCCATTTCAAATGATCTTACATAATTATACAGAAGTGAACCGACCATGAAAACATGAAATGAATGCTCTAAGAAAAACAAAATTGAACTTTAGAACTCATAAAAATGGACATAAATGAGTTTAATAAAATTATAATAAATGAAATATATGTGGAATATATTATGAATTAATTAATTTATGAATCTAATTTTAGTGTAAAAAACATTAAGTTCATATTCATAACACATTCATATATAAGGTAAAGGATCTCTTCAAACCACCTTATTTTATTTGGGTTACAGTTTCTCTCCATTTACCTTAATTTAACTCTTCATTATTCTAATATAAGTCTCCTATAATATATATATATATATATATATTTATATGTTACACACACATAAACACACACATATAGATCAATTCATTTTTCTTTAATGTGTAAATACATTTTTTAAAAGTTTCTCTTCTCAATTCATCTCAATAAGAAAACCTGATTAAAGGGAACTTATCAGTTTTTATCCATTTTAAAGTACAATACATAAATTTTTTAATATTTTTTTTCTATAACCACTTATTTTATCACAAAAAACCATTTTTTTCATTTATGGTTTTATGTAAATAATTATGCCTTTATCCTCTCTAAAGACTCTTTATTCTTTTCCCTAAAACTGTGCATAAGTGAAATAGTTCTAAAGTTACATAACCACTATTTATATTGTTTTAACTTTAGTTGGAATTATTTATTCATGATATATTCTTATTTTTCCTTTATTAGTGTCTAATAATGATTTAATTTTTTTTCATGGATACCATTATGATACGCCCTTTGGTTATGCCATATGAAATGATTACGAAACCAATTTATTTCCATGGGTAACCCTTGTGTCTATTATTTATGATGGATTTACTTATATAGAAAACATATGAATGTAAATGTTATGATGAGTTTTCCCAGATATCACTCCAATGCATTGGGTAATGTTTTAGTATCATGAAATGAAATGTATGAGATTAGGGAGTAAATATAATACATTATGGGACTCTTTCCACCATGTGATATCATCTAGGAAGTTATCCTTGACTCATATTTATTTCATGTTATATGTTTATAACACATTCCTATATTACCATGATCATATTATTCTATATACTATATGTTATGACTCCATATGTTTATTCTTGAGATATACCTTTTATGTTATCATGTTATTCCTTCTCACTCATGTGCTATGGTTCATTCCCATGTTTATTCCCTTACTAGGATTTTTAGCTTACCAATTTTTTATATGTATCCCCCAGGTTATCCTATAAAGTTGTTGGAGATCAAAAGAAGTTCTCAGATCATTATGGATATCGATAAAAATATGTTTTATTCTAGTTTCATGTTGGAGAATTATGTACCCAGTCTTCCAAAGACACTAGGATTTTCGATCCTTGGTTTGTATTTAATGGATATTTATATTAAAAGGTGTGTATAAGTATATGTAAATTCTTGGGTCACTATAGTTGGTATCATATAATAGTCTAGTTATTCTAATGTATTACGACTATAAAAATTTAGTGATAACCCTAGGGATAAGTTTATTTATTTTAAAATTTCCATGGATAACCTAGATTGAAACTTAGTGTATCAAAAGTTAGGATATACTTTTCATTTATAAGTTATTATTTCTAAGTTCATAGTTGTCTTTTTATATGATCATTAGCTAAGTATTCAAGTCACCTAATTTTATTCTTTTTTAGTTATTAGCCAAAACTAGGAGAACCCATGTTGAAAACCAATGTGATAGGAAATGAGATGATTTCTATAATGAGACTCCTAAACAGATGGGATCAGGATCTCATCACTTCATGATAGTAATAGCACAACTAGCTCATGTTTTTAATAATTACTTGAATCATGTGGAACTCTCTTATTCTCTTGAATGAGATAATGTTGGAGTAGAATATTTTATGTGACAAAGGCCTCATAACTTTAGTGGATCTTTTGATCCCCTCATTGAAGAATAATGGATTAACTAAATTGAGAAGATATTAGTTGTCCTCCAATGCTTAGAATAAGAGAAAGTGACGATGGTTGTTTATCATTTTAATGGGGAAGCTGATCAGTACTGGAAACTCATCAAGAACACAAATTTCAAAGAGGAAATTGATTCCATGGAATGAGAAGGATTCAATAATTTTTTTCAATAAATATTTTCCCCAAAATCTCCATTTTAAAATAGAGACATAGTTCCTCGGATAGAAGAAAAATGAAGATGAGTCTGTCGGGGAGTACAGGGAATAATTTACAAGTCTTGCATGATATAACTTTGAATTTTTCAAGAAAAGTAAAAGAATGGTGAATTTATTCTTTATAGGATTATAGAAGATTATATGAAAATACTTAGTGATTTGAGACTTTGAAATATATGAGAAGATTTTCTGATGTTCCCTTAAGGTCAAGATGGAGATTGGTGACTCTTAATGCTCTTATAGTCCCGGAGATAAAAAAGAGGAAGATATATTTTAATATGGTAGGATCAATAGATAAATATCATGCATTAAATAAAACCCAAAATCGCACATATCAAAAGTGTCGGAAGAAGAATCTTGTTAACTCTTTTAAGGGAACCATGAGATTATTAAAATTTGGAAAAGTGGGGCATCAAGATAATAATTTCCAAAGAGATATGAAGAACCCCACTAATGCAGAAGAAGAAAGGAAGGTTCAAATCAACATTCATCCTACAGTATAGTGTTTCATCTGAAAGGATCATGGTCATTATGTGTGTTAATACCCTAATCCAAGGGTTTTAGAGAAAATCAATGAAAACAACCTCTAAAGAAAAAATAATGGGAATATTCTCTCACTACTACTAAGGTGGATCCAAAAAATGACATGGTGAAAAGTATTATAGTTATTCATTACCAAATAACAAATATACTTTTTGATTATAGTTATACACATTATTTTATATATTTAAACATTAATATAACTATTCCAACACCACCTAAAAATATATAGGTTGAGTTAGCTTTGAGAACAAAAAATAGTGAAATTATTGTATCTAATGTATATAACTCATCCCCAGATAATGATTGTAGACTAAGACTCTAAGAAAATAATTTCTTACTTTAGTGGAGTTTATGTCTATATTATTCATGGATTGGAAATATATATATAAAGATAACATCAACTGTTGGGAGAGGGAGATCACTCTTCACATCTCAAGGCATCCTCCACTTTTGTACAGATATGAGGAGGTTGAATATCCTTTAGAATATTCTTCTAAAAAATATATACTATTTATGTATGATAAATAATATTTAGCTCAAGTGATTAAGATAAAGGAGAGGATTATTCTTGAGTAAATGCCCACTATGATGAACTACACTAATGTGTTCCATGAATAATTGTTTGTTCATTCTATTGACCTATAGGTTATATTCTAAATAAAACTTATACTTAGATCTATGACCATATCCAAGACTCCTTATAGGATGGAAAATATAATTTTGATAGGTTTTTTATATTCTCAAGTGATTCATTATAGGGTATGCTGGTCCTCATTATTAAGAAGAAGGATAGATCAATGCACCTTTTCATTGATTATCATGAGCTCAAGAAAATCATAATAAAGAATAAGTATTCCCTTCCATGAATAGATAACTTGTTCGATCAACAATACGGTGCCAAGTATTTCTATATGATGGATATTTGGTTGAGATATCACCAATTAATGGTGAATAAGAAATATATTCTTAATAATGCGTTTTGAAAAAGGTATGGACACTATGAGTTCAATGTGATTCCTTTCATACTCACTAATGCTCCATAAATATCTATGAAATTAACGAATACAGCTTTAGATATTTCCTAATTTTATTTGGTAGTCTTTATATATGATATTCTAATATACTCAAAAATAAAGGAGGAACATGAGGAACACTTGAATACAATTCTAAATAATTTGTGAAAGGTGAAACTATATGAAAAATATAGTAAATGTGAGATCTGGATGGAGGAAGTATCATTATTGGGGAATGCTATCCCAACAAAGGGATATCTATGAACCCTTCCACAATAATAGAAATCAAAGAGTGTTATAGGATAACATATGTAATGGAGATCCATAGTTTTATTATTCTAGTTGGGTATTACTGATTGTTTTTTAGGATTTTTTTTTGCAATTTTCAAGACCGCTAACCAAGAAGAATTGAAAAGGAGTAAATTTTTTCTAGAATAGTGAATTTGGAGGCTACTTAAATGATTTGAAAAAGAAGATTATCACCAAATCAATACTTAAACTACCAAAAAGTGGGGAACTATTCATGGAATAAAATGATGAATTAAATAATGTATTTGGATGTGTATTGATGAGAAATGATAATGTGATAGCCTAATCCTCATGGTAGATGAAATTTCATGATTAAAACTATCCCATACATGATATGGAGTTGGAAGATTTGATCTTCACATTGAAAATATAGAGGCATTATATCTATGAGGAGAAGTGTGAGATATATACTTATAACAAGAGCCTCAAATATATATTCACATAGAAAGAGATAAATATATTCCAGTGAAGATAGTTAGAGATCATTAAGGATTAGCACTGCTCAATCCACTACCATCCGGATAATGTTAATAAAGTGGAAGATGATCTAAGTAGAAAGGACCCTACACATTTACCAATGATGAGAATTGAGAAGGATCCAATATTCCTAGACTTTTAAAAGATGGACATGGGATCATAAATAAAGGCACATCATCATCATTTTCTCAAATGATTTCTCAACCATACCTTTTATAAAAGATAATGAATTCTTAAAGAGATGATGTGGAAATTCAAAATAAGGTGGAATAAATCATAAATGGGAAATACTTAGAGTTAAAAATTGATGTGGAAGGAGTTTTAATATTTGGGTCATGACTATATATACTATTAAATCCTCAGATAAATAAATATATTTTCAATAATGCAGATAACTCAGCCTTCTCCATCCACCTAGGAAGTATAAAGATATATTGAGATCTCTAAGAGCATTATTGGTAGAACAATATGAAGATGGAGATCACTTAAAATAAATCAAAGTTCAAGGTATGTTAGCAAGTGAATTTTGAAAGGGAAAATTCTACGGGGATGATGTTACCATTACCATCACCTACATGAAAATGGGAAAAAATCACCATGGACTTTATCAATGGTATTTCGAAGACATCCATAGGAAATAATTATATATGGTTTATTATGGATCATATTATACTGACTTATAACTTAATTTTAATTTGATCGGACCTCTTAATCAATCAAATTTCATGGATATACATTATATAAGTGGTGAGGCTGCATAGAGTACCATTATAGACAATATTCCACCAAGATCTAAGATTCACCTCCATGTTCTAGAAGAGTCTCTAACAATATATAAACACTGAGTTGAACTTCATTATAGCTTATCACTCCCCAAAATATAGCCAATTGGAAAGGACTATTTAGACATTGGAAGATATGTTGATATCATGGTTTATGAACATAAAAAGAGGATGGGATCAACACCTTCCTCAAGTAGTGTTATATTACAAAAATAGTTTCCAATCAAGTATATAAATAGATCTATATGAATCCCTTTATGGGAAAATATGTAGAACAACTACATGATGAGATGAAGTTGGTGAACATAGGATTCCAATACCTAAAATGGTCTAGGAAATGATAGAAAAGATTAATACCATTCAATAACATATCAGGGATGCTTAGAGTCTAAAAAAGAGCTATGAAAAAATCATCAATGAGACTATGTTTTAGAGGTTAGAGATGATTTATTACTCCATATATATATATATATATATATATATATATTTACATGGCATAAATTAATGTTATTTGGGAAGAAATAAAATCTAAGTCCTAGGTGCATTGACCCCTTTAATATTCTTGATCATGTTAGAGCTGGGGCCTATCGACTTGTACTTCCACCAACCATGTTTAAAGAACATGATGTATTCCATGTGTCCCTCTTGAGGAAGTAAATACCAAATCTCTCACATAAAACGAATTCAAAGGTGGTAAAACTAGAAAATGATCTCTCTTATGAGGATCACCCGGTGAAGATCTTGGACTATAGTGATAAATTTCTATGCAACAATACAACTCACCAAGTCAAGGTACTATATTAAAACCATAAGTACGAGGAGGAAAAATAGGATCTGGTGGAAGCCATGAAACCAAAGTTCCCAAACCTATTTTTAACTTGGTATATAAAATGAAATTTTAAGGGATAAATTCATAAATGTGGGAATAATTTAATGACAAAAGATTTTATCAATATATTTTCCATTATTATAATTATGATGGGAAGCGTAAAGAACATACATCACATAGAGAAACCAAGAAATCATTATTATCATAAATAAATAATGATAAATTAGTTAAAAAAAAATAAAAATTCCAAATATTACAATAAGATAAAAATAGAATATAATATAAGTAATATATGAAAATTTGGATCTGCTTGATCAACCAGAATAACTGTACTCCTGAAAAAAGCTGTAAAAATCAAACATAATGTTAATAATACATTATTAATTTTGAACATCAAAGTATATAAAACCTCAGGATAAAATAGAAGTGAATTAATAATTAACGGAATAATAATTATTTATATAAATTAGGGAACCTATATGACCATTACAAATATCACTATTAGAATAGAAACCTAATTGTTGGAATAGTAATATAACCATTGGGAATAGTAATATGACTTTTAGAATTGTAACCTCACCTATGGAAGTGTAAAATAATATTTAGTCATATTATGAAATGAAAAAATGATATATTTAAACAATTGAAAAAGTAAATAAAAGTTTTAAAAATGTCAGATTAAATGTTTTTTATTTTTTTAAAACATAAATGTCTAAATCACAATTTTATAATAAATATAATGATTTAAAATAAATTTTATTTATATAAATTTTATTTATAAATTAATATTAAATTTTATCATAATTATAAGATAATTTTATGATACCATATGTATTTTTTCCAGGGTTAATAAAATCGATTATAATATTAAAATCGTTATTTTCTAAATAAATGCGGATTTTATTTTAAAATAAAATAAATATTATTTATGAAATTATTTTTTAAAAAATATATTCCATTTTTGAAATATAAATATAAAATAAAATTAGGGTTTTTTATTGGTTTTTTTCTAAAATAGTTAAATTTCTTGTGAATAGTGAAATACGTAAATTTACGGTATTTAGCATTATAAGCTAAAGACATGAGTTTTTGAGTCATGGATGATATAAAACACATTATTTCAAACTTCAATTCAATAGTTACTATATGTATTTATAATAATGAACAATATTGATAGTATTGAGTGAAAATAATAAACTAATGAATATAATATTCAAAAGACCCCTCTCTGCCACTTATAAATATTAGCCCTCACCACCCCTTCTCCTTACACATTTTAAGCCTCAATGGTTTCCAAATTTCTACCAAACCCTCTCCAACCCACTATTAACCATGTACCAATGCTTCTAGTATCACCAAAATACCAATTTCAATTTCCCTTAGGGGTCCTTCAAGGAGAAGATATTCCAGTGGTAACATTCTCAAACTGCCTCTTTTAATTTCTTTTATTCTTCTACAATATCCTCGCCTCCTTCATCCAATATTTAATAATAAATAGATTATCATTTATATAATGGAATTTTATATTTATAATGGAATATTTTCTATAAACCCCACTTATGATAACCTCTTATTCAAAGAAAAATGAAACCATTTTCTATATTATTCTGGTTAACCACCTTCATAGACAATGAGTTTTTGTTTTCCACTACTGATGTAATGATAGGTTCAAATTAACTTTTAATTTTTTTAAAATGAAATAATTATTTATCTTCCTTGTGGTTTCAAATTCATGAAATAGTATGTGACCATATAATGGAATAAAATGAAACAAGTTAGAGTTAGTCAGAAAAACTGCCAATATAAACTAAACATTTATCATTAACATTTTATTAAATGAATCATCCACATGTGAGAAAAAGAGGATATATGGTACCATTAAAATTTATGTAAGTGTATTAATACAATTTAATTTAATTTCTATATTTTTATTACCATTTTAAAATAACATCCACAATTATACATAAGTGAACCAACCATGAAACCATGAAACAGATGCTCCCAGAACAACAAAATTGAACTTTAGAACTCATCGAAATGTCTATAAATGAAATTAACAAAATTATAATAAATAAAATATATGTGTAAAAGGTTATAAACTAAGTAATAAATTAATTTATTTTGATTATATAAGACATTAAGTGTATGTGTAGAACACATTCAGACATAAGGTAAGGGATATATCTGAACCTCCCAATTTCCTTTGGGTCACACTTTCTCTCTCTTTTATTTAATTTATATCTTCATTATTATTTTATAATTCCCCTATTTTATATATATGTTACATAAAAACACAATCATACAAACACAAAAACATATATCTTTCTCAATTAATATTTCTTTTAATGGAAAATATATGTTTTAAATGGTTCTCTTCTCAATTCAACTCGATAAGAAAACCTGATTAAAGGAAACATATCTATTTCTGAACCCATTTAAAGTACACTACATAATTTTTTTTTAAACCACCTATATTTTATAAAATGACTCATTTTATAATGAAAACCTATTTCAGTTTATTTATAGTTTTATGGAATTAATTTTTCCATTATCCTCTTTAAGGCTCCTTATTCTTTCCCTAAAACCACACTTATGATAAACATTTATAAAGTTAACTAACCCCTATTTTTTATTTGTTCACTTAATTTGGATATTTTTATTTATTTTAAATTATTATTTTCATTTATGAATTTCCAATAATTATTTAATCTCTTCTTTCTTGGATACCATTATGACACACCCTTTGGTTATGCCTTATAACTTGATTATGAAACCAATTTCTTTCCAGGGGTAACCCTTGTGTTTAATATTTATGTTTGATTTATTTATATGGAAAAATATTCAGGTAAATTTTATTATTGGTTCACCTAGATAGTGATCCAATTCATTGGGTGATGTTTTAGTCTCACGATTCATTATATATGGGATTAGGGAGTAAACTGAATCCATTACGGGACTCTATCCACCATGTGATATCATCTTGGAAGTTATCATTATAAGGCCCTAGCCTTAAACGTTACATAATATTTAGTTATTTCAAGAATACACATTGAGGATCTTTTCAGGTTTAGAGTTTTAAAGAATTAGATCATAAATCATGCATTACATTCCACATTTCAACAGGGTGGTTACATAAAAGACAATATTCATTTTTCCCATCAAAGGAAAGATATTTAAAATAAAACATGGATTCTTTCTTGAAACTTCCTTGACACTATAATCACATCATGTACCTTTCCCTTGACCTTTGAAAAACATTTCAAAAACCTGGGATGAGCATAAAAAGCTCATTAAGGGATATAAAAGTACGTAATGAAAACATCAGTCCATGTATTCATAAGAATTAATGAAATCATACTTTACTCATAAAACATAAGAACTTTATCATACATCATGAAATCATAATATTTATGAATAACTCATAGAAATCATAAGACATAAAGATAACTTGAGGCATTCATAACATTCTTACATAGGGAGTAACCCTCATGGTTACATTTAGAATACACATCACAGTATAATCCCTAAATCTCTTTGGAGAAACCTTAGCGTTTAACTCCTTCGCATTACCTAATGCATTGGAGATCTATATCGGGCTCACCTGCCCTTAGTTTATCACGTAACCACCCATCTTCATAAACAATTCCCAAGAACCATAACATAATCGTATCACATAAAACATGCATAAAGGAAACATAACATTTCCACATTTCAATCACAATATATCAATAAAACACATTGATATAATCAATACATTATCAAAACCATTTTAAATACCAAAATAAACGAAATCTAAAACATGGTATTTATTTTTCATTTTAAAAAAAAGTTATGGATTGTAGATGGAGCCGAAACTCAAATAATGGTCACGACGGCGGAGAAGTCGTTGTCGCCGCGTATGTATGACAAAAACATTCCTTTTTTTTCATTTAGTAAAATGATTCGTATAAAAAATATCACCTTTTGAATAAATGTAATAGTCAAAGGGGTTTATACACCGTATAAAACAAGGTTGTGTATAAAACAAAATATGCCTCAATGAAAGGAGATTGAGACGAAGTCCCTTACCTCATGTCCGACTTGACTAGATCGTTCTTTAATCTCCAGAATAATAAACTAGAGTTAATTTATACTTGATTAAGAACCATTTTCAAGTTAATTATTCCTTTTTATATCACTTATTACCATGTTATGAACATTATGTAATTATTTAAGTTAATAATGGTCAGTTTGTCGACCCTTGGCACTTGAGTCAAAAGTAAACTTCTTGTAATTACAGGTTGTTCATGTGGTAAAATACCCATTATATCCAGAATTATATTCATTATTTAGATATCATATATATCATATAAACCCAATATATGAATGCATTTATAATATGACATAACATTTAGAGGTAAGAAATGAAATACACCATTAATGGAGACAGTAATCCATACGTACGTATGAATGCTACTTTCATTTCTATTTTGTATTTAATGGAATGAAATCATAATGATATAAAATTAAATTATAATTCCAGAATAATATCATATATAATATCATTAACTCTATTCTTTATATGTCCCACATATGGCATTAACTAATCAAATCACTTTAAGGGGGCGGTAGTCCGCACTTTCTAAAATGAAGATATCGCGTTTACCCATAATGGAAACCATAAAGGTATTCCATATATGGAAAATAAAGAAGCATAAGGAAAACATAAACATAATATATATCATATATAAATAGAGTTATATCTTAATGTCCTCTATGAAAGGTGTTAACAGAAGATTGAACAATCATCGTTTCGTGAGGCAGAAATTCGCCATCCACAGAAACAATATGTTCTTTAACCATTAGACGAAGGTGTGTGTAAGTGTAGCTAGAATAATTCTCATAAAAACATCCTATTATATTTAATATACTGGTTTTGTTACAAAATAAAGGAAGAAAAAGAGTTTAGGGGGTTGGAGAAGCAAAATAAAACAAGAGAACACAAGTGACGACATTACCTTTAAATCGGGTAACTCCTCTAGGTTTGAACCAAAAGGGTTTCTTGAAGAGCTTTCTGCCTAAGGTAAGGATTCTAGGATGAAGAGAGGGATCTGGAGAGATAAAATGAGTAGAGAGTGGCTGAGACAATGGATCGAGATGTGTGGGTAATGAGGTAGAGGTGGGGGCCTTTTATAAGAGGGAGGAGGGGCACTATTGGAAAGTCAAGAAATGTTACTTTATATTAAAACGAATTTCAGATTTTAAAGTCACCACATTGATATATTTCTAGGATAAGGTGATAAGGGTTTGAAATATACTCATGCAATAGGTTTTTGACAAGTGTAAGTCTTAGAGTTTACATTATCTTTTCATTTTATTTAAATCGTTCATTAATGAGGTAATCGCTGCATCATCATGGTGTCATAAAAAATTTAATTTATTTAAAGTCTAAAAATTATAAAAAATACTATGATGTAGGAAATATTTTTATATTTACAATTACTATTTATAGTACAAGATATCATTTATGTAGACAAAATTAAAATTGTTTTACTTAGGTGTTACATACTTTTGTGATATTCTCCTTTCTTTAAAAATAAAATGATAAAGTGTCACTATCACCCAAAAGTGATTCCATGGGGTTCCAAAGTTTGGCACAAGGCATCCCAAGGTCGGACATGATACAACCAGTAGAATTAGGACACATCTTGGGGTCATTTTTTATTATTATGATATTATTTTATTACCCTTAACTACCCGTTTACTAATTAATCACGATAATTAAAGATAATTACCATCATTACTATTCATAATGTCCAAAAACAAAAGAGTCTTAATTACATAATTTGGACCTTATGATTCCAAATATGGAATCAATTTTACCAAATTCCAAACACAACAATTACAGTAATTAATTTAAAAAAGATTCCTGTTGTCAAAACAAAAAGCGGGTTTTTTGAAACAGTGTCTATGAAAAGTTTGGCACTTTTTTATGCCCAATTCCAAAGTGAATTAAATTATAATGACCACCACTGGATTAAATGGTAAAATTATATTCTTATTAAACGTTAAAACCAGTTAAAAGTACAATCTATCTATATAATTAAATTAGATGAAAAAGCAGTTTTGAAGTAAAATGCAGTATTTTTCACTATTCATTAAAAAATGAACATTGTCAGAAAAATACCAAAAATTTGTCCAATGTAAATTTCAATGTCCCAATCCTAAATAATAAGTTTATTTTGAAAAATATGTCTTATAAAATTGTCAAAAGATATATTTAAAAATGGTTCTCCATCAAAAGGCGGTAAAACCATCTTTTTAAAATATTAGAGTATTCTACACTTAAGATTGGATTTATTTTCATTTTAAGCCTTTAAAACACCATATAATTTATAAAAAGACATAGATAAGAAAATATACAATTCTTTACTTACTTGGGATGTTACATCCTTCCCCCCTTTGGAAAATTACATATCCACCATTTATTTACTTATCGAATAAGTGGTGGTATTTATCCCTCATTGCATTTTCAGATTCCCATGTTGCCTCTTCAATCATGTTGTTTCTCCACAAAACCTTTACATGATGAATCACATTATTATATAACACCTACTCCCTATGGTCAAGAATCTGGACAGGTTGTTCCTCATAAGATAGGTTCTCTTCCAACTGAACTACCTCTAGACTCAAAACATGAGATGGATCTGGCATGTACTTCCTTCTCATTGAAACATGAAAAACATTGTGTACCTGAGATAAACTCAGAGGTAAAGCCACTCAGTATGAAAATAATCCAAATCTCTCCAGAATTTTATATGGTCTAATGAACCTTGGACACAACTTTCCTTTCTTACCAAATCACATCACACTTTTCTATGGTGAAACTTTGAGAAAAACATGATCACCTACCTCAAAAGATAGATCCTTCCTCCTGTTGTCCGGTTAACTTTTCTACCTGCTCTGAGCTGTTCTCATGTGTCTCTGTTTCAGCTGAACTTTTTTTGCCAACTCTTCTACCAATTCTGGTACCATCAGTTTCCTTTCACCCACTTCATCCCAAAAAGCTTGAGTTTGAAACTGCTTCCCATATAATGCCTCAAATGGTGCCATCTGTATACTAGAATGAAAATTGCTATTATAAGAAAACTCAACCAAAGAAAGATGTTGGTCCCAACTTCCCTGATAATCCATCAAACAATCATGTAGAATATCCTCCAAAGTCTGAATTGTTCGTTCGGACTACCCATTTGAATGAGGATGAAAAGCTGTACTAAAATTTAATTCAGTACCCAACGACTTCTAAAGGCCTTTCCAAAAGTTAGAAGTAAACTTGAGATCACGATCAGATAAAATGGAGAGGGGAACTCCATGTAACCAGAATATCTCTTTAAGATACAATTGAGAAAGTTGATCTCAGGAAAAAGAATATCGTATGGCAAGGAAATGAGCAGATTTATTTAAGCGATCAACAATAACCCAGATTGCATTATTACCTCGAGGTGTCTTCGACAATCCCAAAAAAAAGTCCATAGATATGTTCTCCCATTTCCACTCTGGTATTGGTAAAGGCTGAATCATCCCCTTCAGTAACTTCTTCTCTGCTTTAACCTGTTGACAAGTCAAACACTTCACAGTAAAATCATAATATCACTTTTCATTCCATCACACCAGTAATACTCTCGAAGATCTCTATACATCTTAGTACTTCATGGATGAACTGAAAACGGAGAACTATGAGCTTTACATAAAAACTCTCTCTTCAATTGTGAATCACACGACACACACAATCTCTTCCCAAATCTCAAAACACAATCACTATCAATGTTGAATTCATGCAACTTACCCTTCTGAACCAACTCTACCTTTTTCTGCAACTCACTGTCTTGCTTCTGTGCTTGCTTAATTCTATTTGATAGAGAAGATTTCACTGATACCTGAAACAAAACAGAAGAACATCCTGCACCAACAACTTCTAAGCCAAAGTTCATCAAATCCTTAACCAAAGGATCATGTTCCAAACACAACATTGTTAATGAAGCATTACTTTTTTGACTCAAAGTATCTACAACTTTATTTTATTTTCCCGGATGGAAGTGAATTGTACAATCATAATCCTTGATTAATTCCAGCCATCTCTTCTGTCTCATGTTCAGTTCTTTCTGAGTAAAAATATACATTAAACTTTTGTGATCAGTATATATTTCACACTTTACACTATACAAATGATGCCTCCAAAATTTTAAAGCGAAAACAACAACAACTAATTCCAAATCATGTGTATGGTAATTTACCTCATGAGTTTTCAACTATCGTGAAAAATAAGAAATTACCTGATCATTCTGCATTAGGACGCATCCAAGTCATTTTAATGAAGCATCACTGTAGATAACAAACTCACCATTCCTGGATGGTAGTTCCAAAACTGGAGCATTCACCAATCTTCTTTTCAATTCCTGAAAACAATCATCACATTCTTTTGTCCAGATAAACTTAACACCCTTCCGAATTAGCTTAGTCATTGGACTAGATAACCATGAAACATTTCTAACAAACCTTTAGTAATAGCCTACCAAACCAAGAAAACTATGAATCTCAGTTACATTTGTGGGTCTTGGCCATTCTTCAACAACCATTGTTTTTGCAGGATCAACAATTATCCCATCTTTAGAAACACTATGACCAAGGAAAGAAATTTGTTGCAATCAAAACTCACAATTTCTGAATTTCCCATACAATTTCTTTCCTTTTAAGGTTTTCAAAATAACCCTTCAAACACTTTCATGCTCCTCTTTACTTTTAGAAAACACCAAAATATCATCAATTAAAGCAACCACAAACTTATCCAAGAACTCATGGAAAATTCTATTCATAAGGTCCATGGATACAGCAGGTGCATTGGTTATCCCAAAAGGCATTACTAAAAATTCATAACGGCCAAATCTTGTACGAAACACGGTCTTAGGAATATCTTCTTCCTTTACCTTCAAATGATGGTACCCCGATCATAGGTCAATCTTTGAAAAATACTGAGCTCCCTGGAGCTGATCAAACAAATCATCGATATGAGGAAAATGATATTTTTTCTTAATAATGATGTTATTAAAGGCTCTATAATCAATGAAAAGTCTCATAGAACCATCTTTATTTTTAATAAATAAGATAGGAGCACCCCAAGGTGATTTTCTAGGTCAAATGAAGCCTTTCGCTAATAAATCTTTCAATTTCTCCTTCAACTCTAAAAGTTCAATTTGAGCCATCCGATAAGGGGGTTTTGAAATTGGCATAACATTAGGAACTAAGTAAACAATAAATTCAACTTCCCGATCTGGTATTATTCCAGGAAACTCATCAGGAAAAACATCAGGATACTCATTTACCACTAGCACATCATTAATCTAAACAGTTCCTTTGTTTTCAACAATATGTGCAAGGTAATATTTATTTCCATATTTTACAATTTTTTCATCCTCTTGATATGTTATCAACAGTAAGGGTTCATTCTTGTACACAAACTAAAACTATTTCTGAAAATAAACTTCTTTAGCTTTACAATCAATCTTATCATGGTAAACAGAGAGCCAATACATACCCAGGATAACATCAAACTCTACTAGAGGAAAAATAATAAGGTTTGTAAGTAGGTTCTTTCCACGGATAATGATATGATTATTATTATGAATTCTTTTTGCCTCAAAATGTTCCCCATGTGTTTTTACCCCAAGTTCCAGAGTCATTTATTGAGATGGAATTCCCAATTTACTAGAAAAGTTTTCAGAGATGAAAGAATGTGTAGACCCCGAATCAAACAACACATTGGCATAATCTGAGAAAACAAACAAAGTACCTGATACCACTTCATTTGCTGGCCCAAAATCTGCTGAAGTAGTTGCAGAGGATTTCACCACTCCTTTTTGCTTGTATTCTGACTACTTCCCATCATTTGAGCTCTTTTTCGAACACTCATTTTCATAATGACCCATCTCATTGCACTTGAAACATTTCACTCACTGTAAATCAAATTTGTTCTTACCATCACCCTGATCTTTTTCAATGCAATCATGAGCCTTATGTCCTATCTTACCACATTGGTAGCACTTTATAGAATTCAGAAGACATTCCCCAGAATGCCTTTTACCACATATATCACAAACTGGAAACTTAGTTTTCTTACCATCAGACCTTTTTTAAGAATTATTCCCTTTCTACGGCCACCTCGGTCTCTTCTTCTGTTGGTTGTTATAGAACACTTGATCATCGGAAAACTCCATTTCCACCTTCTCAACACATCGAACAAGCTTTTCATAACTCTTGAACTCATGAGAAGCTAAAGACCTTCTATATTTTGGATTTAATCCTGAGTAAAAACGATTGATTTTACTATCAAGGTCTCAGATAAAATTTGGATCATACCTTGCCAATCAAGTGAACCTTTCTTCGTAAGAAGCCAATGAGTCGTCCTCCTTCCTCAATTACAAGAATTGTTTTTCCATCCTAAGTCGAACAACCTTAAGAAAATACTTCTCAAGAAACATACCTTTGAATTTATCCCAGTCAAGAGCATCAATCTCATCAGCGTCCCTGATATTTTTAACCATTGACCACGACCGATCTGCTTCACCCTCCAAACGGTAAATTACAAGACTAACCTTTTGATTGTATGAACACCCCATGACATCGAAAATATTCTCAAGTGCTTTAATCCACCCTTCAGCTAGCACAGGGTCAGATGATCCTCTGAATGATGGGGGATGTTGCCTCATAAAATGTTCCACCACTGACATGTTCCTCTGTGGTTGATCTGGATGATCTCGTGCATGGATACCACCACCATTTATTGCTTGAGTCAACTGCTCCATTACTACAACAAACTATTTAGTTCCAATTCCAACCATCCCACGATACTAATTCAGAAGGTCATTTCCTTATGTATGCCTTCCTAGAACTACTTCCTTGTTTCCTCTGCGGAAAACCATTCTGAACAAACATGTCTTAGATGAAGCAACATGGTAATATTCAAATGATATATCATTTCAATTTGACCATAAAAAAATATTTTTGGATAATCATTTAATAGAATTCTAACTCTTAAAGTTATCTAAACTGACCTCTGATACCAACTATAAGGCCCCAACCTTAAACATTACTTAATCTTGAGTTATTTCAAGAATACACATTGAGTATCTTTTCAGGTTTAGATTTTTATAAAATTATATCATAAATCATGCATTATATTCCACATTTCAACAAGGTGGTTACATAAAAGACATTATTCATTTATCCCATCAAAGGAAACATATTTAAAATAAAACATGGATTCTTTCTTGACACTTCCTTGACACTATCCTCGCATCACGTACCTTTCCCTTGACCTATGAAAAACATTTCAAAAACTTGGGATGAGCATAAAAAGCTTAGTAAAGGATATAAAAGTATGTAATGAAAACATTAGTCCATGTATTCATAAGAATTAATGAAATCATACTTTACTCATAAAACATAAGCACTTTATCATACCTCATGAAATTATAAGATTTATGAATAACTCATAGAAATCATAAGACATAAAGGTAAATTGAGTCATTCAAAACATTCTTACGTAGGGAGTAACCCTCATGGTTACGTTTGGAATACCCATCACAGTATATTCCCTAAATCTCTTCGGAGAAACCTCATCGTTTAACTCCTTTGTGTTACCCAATTCATTGGAGAGCTATATCGGGCTCACCCGCCCTTAGTTTATCATGGAACCACCCGTCTTCATAAACAATTCCCAAGAACCATAACATAATCATATCACATAAAACATGTATAAAGGAAACAAAACATTTTCACATTTCAATCACAAGATATCAATACAACACATTGATATAATCAAAACATTATCAAAACCATTTTCAATACCAAAATAAATGAAAAGTAAAACATGGTATTTATTTTTCATTAAAAAAAAGTTATGGCTTGTAGAGGGAGCCAAAAATCAAATAATGGTCATGATGGTGGAGAAATTGTTGTCACCGCATACGTACGACAAAAACATTCCCTTTTTTTCGTTTAGTAAAACGATTAGTATAAAAAATATTTCCTTTTGAATAAACGTAAAAGTCAAAGGGGTTTATACACCGTATAAAAGAAGGTTTTGTATAAAACAAAATATGCCTCAATGAAAGGAGATTGAGACGAAGTCCCTTACCTCATGTCCGACTTGACTCGATCATTCTTTAATACCAGGAATAATAAACTAGAGTTAATTTATACTTGCTTAAGAACCTTTTTGAAGTTCATTATTCCTTTTTATATCACTTATTACCATGTTATGAACATTACGTAATTATTTAAGTTAATAATGGTAGTTTTGTCGACCCTTGGCACTTGAGTCAAAAATAAACTTCTTGTATTTACAAGTTGTTCATGTGGTAAAATATCCATTATATAAAAAATTATATTCGTGATTTAGATATCATATATATCATATATATCTAGTATATTCATGCATTTATAATATTACATAACATTAAGAGGTAAGAAATGAAATGCACCGTTCATGGGGACGGTAAGCCGTACGTACACATGAACACTACGTTCATTTATATTTCGTATTTAATGGAATGAAATCATAATGATATAATGGTATATTATAATTCTAGTATAATATCATATATAATATCATTAAATCCATCCTTTATACATCCCACATATGGAATTAGCGAATCAAATCACTTTGAGGGGGCGGTAGTCCGCACTTCCTAAAATGAAGATATCGCATTTACCCATAATGGAAACCATAAAGGTATGCCATAAATGAAAAATATAGAAGCATAAAGAAAACATAAACATAATATATATCATATATAAATATAGTGACATCTTAATGGACACCATGAAAGGTGTTAAAAGAATATTGAACAATCATCGTTTCGTGAGGCAGAAATTCACCATCCACAGAAACAGTATGTTATTTAACCATTAGATGGAGGTGTGTGTAAGTGTAGCTAGAATAATTCTCATAATAAAATCCTAGTATATTTAAGATAATGGTGTTGTTACAAAATAAAGGAGTAAAAAGAGTTTATGGGGTTGGAGAAGCAAAATAAAACAAAAGAACACAAGTGCAGACATTAACTTTAAATCAGGTAACTCCTCTTGGTTTTAACCAAAAGGGTTTCTTGAAGAGCTTTCTACCTAAGGTAAGCATTATAGGACAAATAGAGGGATGTGGAGAGATAAAATGAGCAGATATTCGCCGAGCCAATGGCTTGAGAGGTGTGGGTAAGGAGGTAGAGGTGGGAGCCTTTTATAAGAGTGAGGAGGGGCACTCTTGGAAAGTCAAGAAATGTTACTTTATATTAAAATGATTTTCGGATATTAAATGTCCCAAATTGATATATTTATAGGATAAGGTGATAATGGTTCGAAATATACTCATCAAATAGGTTTTTGACAAGTGTAAGTCTTAGATTTTACATTATCTTTTCATTTGATTTAAATCTTTCATTAATGAGGTAATCGTTGCATCATCATGGTGTCATAAAAAATTTAATTTATTTAATGTCTAAAAATTATAAAAAAAATACTATGATGTAGAAAATCATTTTATATTTCCAATAAATATTTATAGTCCAAGATATCATTTATGCAGACAAAATTAATTTTTTTTTACTTAGGTGTTACATACTTTTGTGATATTCTCCTTTCTTTAAAAATAAAATGATAAAGTGTCACTATCACCCAAAAGTGATTCCATGGGGTCCCTAAGTTTGGAACAAGGAATCCCATGGATAGCCATGACAAAAACAGTAGAATTATGACACATGTTGGGGTCATTTGTTATTATTATGATATTATTTTATTACCCTTAACTACCCGATTACTAATTAATCACGATAATTAAAGATAATTACCATCGTTACTATTCATAATTTCCAAAAATAAAAGAGTCTTAATTACATAATTTGGACCATATGATTCCAAATATGGAATAAATTTTACCAAATTCCAATGAAAAAAATTAGAGTAATTAATTTAAAAAAGATTCCCGTTGTCAAAACAAAAAGCGGGTTTTTTAAACAATATCTATGAAAAGTTTGGCACTTTTTTATGCCCAATTCCAAAGTGAAATAAATTATAATTACCAACATTGGATTAAATGGTAAAAATATATTCTAATTAAACTTTAAAACCAATTAAAAGGACAATATATCTGTAAAATTAAATTAGATGAAAAAGCAGTTTTGAAGTAAAATGCAGTATTTTTCACTATTCATTAAAAAATGAACATTGTCAGAAAAATACCAAAAAATTATCCAAAGTAGATTTCAATGTCCCAATACTAAAGAATAAGTTTATTTTGACAAATATAGCTTATAAAATTGTGAAAAGATATATTTAAAAATGGTTCGCCATCAAAAGGCGGTAAAACAATCTTTTTAAAATATTAGAGTATTCTATGCTTAAGATTGGATTTATTCTCATTTTAAGACTTTAAAACACTATATAATTAATAAAAATACATATATAAGAAAATCTATGATTCTTTACTTACTCGCTATTTTAGAATCATTGAATCATGTTTATGTCATGTTATATGTTTCTTCCACACTCTTATATTTCCATAATAATATTATTTTATATTATATATGTTATGTCTCCATATTTTTATTCATGATCTGTACCTTTTATATTATCATGTTATGACTTCCAACTCATCTATGATGCTCCATTCCCATGTTTATTCCCTTAATGGTATTTTTAGATCTTCCCTTTTTTCTATGTATTCCCGAGGTTATCCTATGTCGTTATAGGATATCAAAGAGAGTTTGGATATCATTATGAATATTAATAAAATATGTTTTATTTTAATTTTATTTTGTCTAATTATGTACCTAGAATATCAAATACACCTTGATTTTTAATCCTTGGTTTGTATTTAATGGATATTTATATTAAAAATCATGTAAAAATATGTGTAAAAGTCTTGGGTTAATATATATATGACCAATGATACAATCCAAATTGGGGTTCTAAGTCTCAGTTAATTTTATACAATAAAGTACAATAGAACTTAATCTTTTATGAAGGAATATATATTGTTATTCTTATCCTCAAATTGTGTATATTGTTATTCCTTCCTCACATTCTGGTAGGGACATTAGTTTTTTTTCTTCCATTCAAGGGAGGTGTTGTGTAATGTTATATGGGATTAGGTTAAGGGGCCAGTGTTAGCATGAAATTATGTTCAATAGTTACCATTTACACTTTAAAAGATCTACTTCCCTAATCTATTGATATCAGCTTAAAATTATCTATTTTAACTTGAATTAAATTATCCATCCCTTATGAAATTATATCCAACTATTAGAATCCAATTAGACATTCTAGTGGGATCATCGTTGTTTGAAACTCATCACAAATATTCGGTACACCAAGATCTAGTAGTTGCTCCTATGGGAGCTTCATATTGAGTGATTTTATCAGACCATTCCAACTGGAAACAAATACAGACACCCTCTCATTCTCACTCTAATTATAGTTCAAGAGATTAATGACCAATATATTTCTCTCTATTAAAATGAAATTATAGAGAAAGTACTAAGGAAGTTCTTCCTAATCAATGATAGACCCTATTGGTAAGATGCTATACTAAATGAATTCAATCCCTTCTAAAGTATTCATGAAGTATTTATGTTTTTCTAACTCCTTATTCTTGAACATTACCATTATGGGGCCACATTGAGTTATAAAAATTAGGAGATTCTACTTTGGGTTTCTAGTACTATTGAAAAATGAAAAATTTGGGTTTCCTAAGTTTAGCAGAGGGGGATTCGAGTATACCCAACTAGGATAAAAATTCATTTCTATTTTCACTTGTTCTTGACACCCTTTCATAAAAAATAATTGGTAAGTTTAATATTTGATGATATTGAGAGGTTCTGGCGAGACAATGGGCTAATAAAACACTGAAGTAGAGACATATTATGGGGTTTGATATGGTCAGTACACACATATATGATACTAACTACCAGTAGTATATGGTTAGTTATAGTCCCCATGACATGGATCCAGTTGGTTTCATAGAGGAGATAAATTTTTGTAATTTATGGATTTCAAACTCAGGTACACCGACTTATTAGATCCAAATCCTACAAGTTGGTTTGCTGTTTCTTACATAAAATGAGTGTATTCCACTTTATGGACATGTAATGTAAGGGAAAAATTAAATTACACTCAGGAGTTATACTAAATATTAATATTTCCCATGAGTAATTCAATGTTGATCTATCTCAATTTTTACAAGTCAACCTCATATTGAGGAAAACATTCATTAATAGTGAGGTCTTCAGTCTCCTCGCATGGTGGGTGGTATGTGGCCACTAATTTTCCTTTTATAGTTTAAACCTACTAATAAAGTGGTATTTTTATAGTCATAGTAGACCCAATATTCTAAGACTATATCTTTTTTTGAGTATAAAAATCCACTTTAAAAGTCTTTGTGTGGGTCATATTCTGGGTAGTACCTTTCTTATCATAATCTTCTACTTCGATATCGTGTTTCTATTAATTTTTAGGAGGGATACCAATAAAATTTAATGATTCATAATATACCCTTGTAATCATGTATTAATCTAAATAATATAGAGATCTATCACCATTTATATATTTTTCATGGGGATGGTTATTTTATTCCCTTGAATACACATTATTTATTGGCCATTTAGCCTTGCTACCTTTATAGTACTTCAACTTTCCCTTCTCATGCTCTTCTGAAAGTGGTGCATAAATCGTGATCCTAAGGGAATCCCTAATTATCTAGCATGAAAATGACCCCAATGAAGAGTGTGTGTCATGTATTGTAAAAAAATGGGAGGGTGGTACTTGTGAAGGTTCTACCAATATAGAGAAGACTGACTTCCTTGGTAGAGGAGGGGGTAATGGTATAAATGCCCCCAAACATATGGGATGAGGTTATCTTGGCTCTGTTTCTACAATGTATTGGATTATATAGGATTTTTATATCTATAAGTTTGGTGGTAGTAGTACAAATGGTGAAAATTTCCCAACTTTGAAAGATAGGGATGCTACAATATTTCCATGGCAGTAACTCCTAAAACTACCCATTTGATATTTTGTGATTTTTTCTGAAAATAAAGTAGATATAGGGCTCAATATGGGTATGGAATGTTGGATATGGATGAATTCTATGTAGTTATATATTTTTTATCTTTATATTTGAATATTGTTCGACCTTTTTTGTATACTAACAAAAAAAACTTCTCAATGTCTACTCACATCGAGTACACTATTCATGGGATTTAGAAGTGGTGAGATTCTGGTGAAGAGACCAGTCAGTGTATGAATAACCTAGAACTAAAAATTTCACCAAGGAGATAACATTTCATTTCTTCATTTTGTGAGGTCTCTTTTTTTTCTAGAGGGAAGAGTGAAATGCAACAAACCATATTCACCCCATCCTCTAATATGCATATTAGATGGGGTCTTAGTGATAGATGGAATGATATTTCAAGTCAAAAAGAAATGTATGATGGAGGTCTCCATCTTTTATTTCTAACATCAGGTTCTATGTAGATTAAAAGGTAACAACTTAAATCCAATGTAAGAGTTCTCATATTTTATTAACAAGGTTGGTGTACTACCTATAAGACATATATATCACCTTAAAATGGTTATAAGTCATTTATAGATTAAAAAAAAGATAATGTATGAATTTTTCAATCAAAGATTTCATAATATCATACTCATGAGTGTCCATGGGATAGAACATAACCGGTATGTTATTCTCTGTAAGTTCTTTCCACATAATTATAATAGCCTCCCCATTTTGGAAGGATATTCCTCCACCAAATCTGACCAAAGTGGTTTCTTCTCAGTTTCCTTAGTTAGGGAAGCATGGATGCTTGATATTTATTTCATTAAATCAAGGGGAAAATGTTCTAATGTTATAATTGATAATGATTGTTTCCTCAGAATATACCTTAGTAAAGATACAACATCACCAGTTTAAGAGGATGCACATGATGGGGTGGACCTCAAACTCTCAAGAACTTATTTATATGAGGGTTTATTTAGCACAACTTTAAAAATTAGAGAGGATTATTATCATAGTGTCATTACACTATGGGGAGGAACTTTGCAGCGGGAATCATGGGGAGGTCCTATATGGTGAGTGGTACTAAGTTCACTGAAAAGGGTAAGACCTTCTTTTTAACTGATCTTATGGTTATGAAGAGAGTTTTCATGACTCACATTAAGAGAAACTTTCACATATATAATATTTATGTCATAATAGTGAGGAAATTCATGGTATAAATTTTATATAGGACCTCTATAATTACTAATTTCATTAGTTCTAGGAGGATGTTCATGAATATAGCTGATTCCCCATTCCGATGATGATTTATAATTTTCTAGGCCCACTAACAAGTGATACTATTTACCCTTGAGAATATAAAAATCAATTAAGGTAGGAATATAATACTTATACAAATTTTTGTTTTTCCCTCAAATATATCTCCTTTTGGAATTGAAATTTAATGATGAGAATCTTGGGGATATAATAGATATAAGTTTTCCCTATATTAATCACTGGGATATGCTAGTGGTCTTCCTCATAGTGGGAAATAGTATGAGACTACCTCTTGGATTCCATTATGATATGATGCTATCCCTCTATGGGTTTATGGGGAGAAAGAATATGGTATTTACCCTAAGAAAATTAAAAAATATATTGATGATTTTGTGTGGTTTTAGAAATAATTTGAGGCTAATTTGATGTGGTTGACAGAATGTGTTGGCCAACTCCAATTGGAATGAGAATATGAGCTTTATCTTGATCTTTTTTATTTATCAGAAAGTGTTAAATATTCTCCTAAGTGGGAGTTAGAATATGATCCCACATCTATGTATCTCTTAAAATACATTGATGAGTTGTTTCAACATTTATGGGTGTAGGAATATGACCCCTTACCCTATTGGTCTCTAGAATATACTAGGGGGATTTATTTTCTTCTAAATATAGTGAGATATACTAAAAAACATCATGGTTAAGAAAGGAATATGGGATCAATCTTTCATTGCTTCCATAATATGATAACATGACTCCTTATTAGAAATTAGGATATAATCCCACTCATTGGTAAGAGTGGAGATATAATCCCACTCCAAATATTCATTCACCAATAAAGTATTTTGAACGGTTTCTATCAAGAGGTCTAGAGTATGAGCCTAACCTTGGATGGATACTGTAATATCCTGGCTTGTTCCTCCAGAAATTGTCAGGGTGTGATAGTAGTAATTTTGAGCATGAGTAGGGATATAATCTTGATTTTTTGTATCCACCACAATGTATTAGTGAACATATTATGTGAGAGTAGAGATATGATTCCATTATCTGTCTATTCTTCTCCATCCCCAGTGAGATCTCATGGAAGTCCAAGCCTAGGATACCCGAGTCAATACCTCCTTAGTGGAACTCTTAGTAGGTTGTTGAGAATTTTGGGCCATGTGACATTCAAAGCAACATCAATTAGTAGGATACCTTATAGGTGGATCCTCGATGATGGGGAACATATAGAAAATTTCTTGTTCGACCTATCTTGGATAAGGGAGATATTTATTATCATGATATGTAAATAAGATCCCAAAGTAGTTAATGGTGGTCACATATGCAACTTTATTGGTATTATCCTATTGAGAAAGTGAACTATGAGGTTTTATATCCCAGAGTCTCTCTTGATAATCATCTAGAGTGTGGATTATTCCACTGATATAATACTCCCCAAAGATCACATTTGTGACCTACTAATGGATACTTTGTATAGGTGAGAGAATTTTCTTGGTTATATGGGGAATAAAATTGGTAATATCCATGGTGTTTACTTTTTTCTTGTATGATTATATCAATTTGGATCAAAGGGGGATCTGGTCTATAGAGTCCTAAAAAGAATAGAAAACACAAATAAAAACACTCACTAGTGAAACATCTAAAGTAAAAATGTATCATCAATCAATTAATTTAAAAAATAAGTAAAACTAAGTTATTTTGGTTATTCAAGATATTTACATAGGGTTTACCAATTTTTTCTTGATATAGGTGAAACCAAATAGACTAATATATGGGAAAATCAATTTTTTTCATTATTAAAGTATTCACATTTGGTTCACCAAATTTTTTATGTGTGAGACACAAAAAAATGTCCCAACATGTAGGAAAGTAAGTTTTATTTGGTTATTGAAGTATTCATGTTAGATTCACCATTTTTTTTACACGAGACACCAAAAACTGGACTGACATATGGAAAAATTATTTTTTATTTATGAAATGACTCATGTTAGGTTCACCATTTTTTTCCTGAAACATATGAAACAAAATTTCTTAACATGTGAGAAACACAGTTTTTTTGGTTATTTAAGGATTCACATCAAATTAAAATTTTCTTTTCATGAGACATGTGAAAACAAATAGCATGATGTATTGGAAACATAGTTTATTTTTGTTTATTTAAGGATTCACATTAGGTTTACCTTTTTTCCAAATGAAACTTTGACACAATTTTATATCCATGATGTCTCAATGTGATCATTGTTCTGACCTACCTTCCAAAAGAAGGAAATATATGAGGCTTCCATTGAATGGAACTTTGGCATGTGTTCTGGTTGATAGGATGGGAGGTCATGCTCATATCACCCTTTTGTAGGGAATTATTTCTTAATATAAGACTATCTTTTAGATTTTTTTGTGAATCCTACCCAAATATATAGGTGGGGGTAATTTCACCAGGAATATCACTGAATGATGATGATATGATGATTATCTAGAAGGAATATGGATCTCTGCATGGGGGAATGATTTTCTTAGGAGTTTGGCCCAATGAGGAGATAAGAGTGTTGGATATTGTTCTTGTTCCACAAAGAATAATATTACATATCCTCTTGAAATAGGGATCATAACCCACATAGTTCACATGACATAGTTTAAGGTCATTTTACAAGACCGATCCATGCTTTTTAATGGAATACCATAAGGATTATTATGTTATTAAAGGGAAAATGATAAGGTCTTTATTTGGGATTATGAATTGGAATACTCATTGGTATATTATGGCATGTTGATAAGATAATAAATCCACCATTGATCTCGAAATCAGGACTTAAACCTAAGAGTATTCCCAAATTGAAGTAATTTCAATTTTTCTAATGGAATGATCAGATCATATCTCTAAGACCACATGATTCATGCTTAGTGTGATAAAAAAATATAATGTAATAAAAAACACATTACATGAGATCATTGAATTATATTTGGGTGGGGGTTACACATTGAATTGCTCGTGAAATGGTTGTACCTGACTCATTGATGATATCACCAATGAGAACCATCACGGGGTTTATACCTAAGAAGGATTACCATCATCCTATATTCTTACAAAAAAGTAATTTATGATGGGATATTGAGGTAAGGGGAGAATGTAATCCTTTAATAATGACTATTGGCCTACTTCAAAAGGGATTACCTAACCTACAGATAGTTGATTAAGGTGGTGTAGTTCCCTAAGATGAATGAATATATGGGACTGGTTGGATGAAGTAGGAAACCTGGGCTATTAACAACACCTTGGGAACCACCATTAATGAGAACCATATTACCAAAAGAATAAAAAATCATGGTTACCTTAGGGTTTCATCAGTTTAGGACGAAAATCCTAGCAATGTGTTTTATCAAGATAATACAAAATCGAAGGGGTTCACTCTAGTGCACATGACTTGATTGTATATCCCTATAGGTTTTGGAGGGGGTCACAAGATGGTCTTTTCATGATATTTAACTTATTGAAATTAATCCATGAATTTATTATATATGCCTAATATAACACTCATTTTATTTTGTAAGATGCATGTGAGGAAGGTAGATTTCTTAAACTGGGGATGCTATGTAATGTTGTAGGTCTACAAAATAGACCATATGAGGTGACCTTGAAGACTAACCTCCTTTCGGTTGACCTAGAAGACATATTTTGTAGGTAAAGTATGACAAACTTGTCCTCACATGATAGCCTCTGTGGGGTTTTCTTATGAAATATAGGCCACCAAATCTAGTTTGTGCTTTTGTTTTTCATGGAATGGATCTCCACTGAGTTGCCTAACTTTTTGAGGGGAATTTTCAGAAGTAGAAAATGAAGATCTTGTTTTCACATATCCCCATTAGTTCATATGTCTTTGTGTGTATATTTTAAAAATTAAATAGGTATTTATATTATTCCTTTGATAATTGGTTTCCAAAAATAGGTGGTCACATGCAGGTTCCACAAAGAGAGTCACAGATTTCGAAGAGAGCATGTGGAAGGACCGTGTGGTATGATGAAATTTTTTACTTCATCATCATGAGTTTAGGGTCTCCTTATAGTCCACTATGTGGTGAGAAAAACCCACATATAGAGTATGCAGTGAGGCCTCCTTAAAGAGTGTAAGAAAATTCCCTAATACCATGAGGTTTGGGACTTTGTGGGGTCAGCACTTCATAAAGTGATCCCCTGGAAGGAACCAAACAGTGTGGTAAATTCCACCAATTTAAGGATGTGTGGTTTGGTTCTCCATGTGGTTGGTGACTACATGATTCCTAGTGATCCATGAGATTAGATTTTTATTCTCTAAAAAATATTAAAATAATTTTTTTGCCTTGACTCTAATGATTTTTGACATCAACTCTTTTTGTTTTACAGATTCACGGGCCTCAACACCTAGCTAATGATTTTCAATCCTTTATTATTTCCAAAGTTAATGACACCATATTTTTATTAAATTATACCTATGACAAGATATTCATTCCCCATCACATTATAATTACAACCACTATGTATAACCTATATTCCATCTTTATTTATTTCTCTTAAAGAAATTTAAGCAATGTTTTCCTTATTAGATTTACCTTTCTTGATCCATTTTATATGCATTCTTTCCTTTGATGCTGAATGATATTGTTCCACCTCTGGATCCATAAAATCAACCTCATATTGCAACACTAAAAATTTATTATATGTTTTCAGCCTTCTCGATGAATCTTATAACTATTGATATTTCCTTTCATGAGTCCCCCATTGTACATCTCTCTGCACCATTAATGAGAAATTCATGGCATTATATCTAAAACCTTCACAACCAAAAAATAGCCATTAAAAATATATTTAGTATGATAAATTGTGCTAATTTTTTATTTCTATTTATGTTTTAAATTTCCTTTTTCTATAAAACACATGTATTATGTGTTTCCCATATTTCCAAAATAATAACACCAGATTCATGGTGTATTATTTTGTATCTTTTCTGCTCCATTATATAATTTTTTTTCTATTGTGGGTCACTAAAATTAACCTTCTCCTGTGGAGTGGTTTCTTGTGGTTTCACATCTACAATAAATTTTTTTCTTACGATAAATCCCCTCAATAGATTTACACTTAAATTTGAACCACTAAACTTGTGGGAAAGTGATTAAATTTTTGATTGGCTCCTCATTCACCTCCTTAAATTATTTGGAAGCCTATGCATTTGAACTTCCCAATATCATGCCATAGGTTAGAATTATTTCTTGATCATAAATATTTTATCACATAATCATGACTTCCCCTCCTAATTACTCAATCTCCGGACAAGATCATTCTCGAAATCAGTTAATACATCAATAATTTGGGTCTTCACTTTAATTTTGATCTTGTGGAATTCCATATTTGAGTTATTCAATATAAACATTTAAATTGTAATTATAATTTTCTTGTGACTAAATATAAAGTTTTTAGTTATTCTCTAATCCTTTATCCTTCTTTACTTTGGCCCTCTAAAAATAGATTTCTTTAAGTGATGCTTCAAGTTAATCCTTTAGGTTGACTATTCCTTCAACTTTAACACCTTCATTATTACTATCCTCGCCTTTTGGTCAATCTATAATATCCACAAGAACTTCCTTTATAAGGCCATTTTAATACAAAACCTATTCTATATTAGTTTCTTTAAAAAACATATTATTTAGAAATAAATTTATTCTTTTTAATGAATTTATACTATAGTATTTTCTTTCATTTATCATCCTTAAATTATTTCTTCTTGGGTTCTTATAATTTATCATCATCTTAGAATTTATTTAGATATCTTTCAGTGAGATGTTAAACTTTTCCATACAAAAATAAAACAATTTTAATATTGAATTTGAATTTTACATTTCTTCTTTCTAGATAAAAGAAAAGAAAATACATCCCATCATCTAAATCCCTCACCCTGGGACTATCTTCCACTATGATTTTATTCATCACCTTTAATTATACTTCTTGAAAATTAGCTTCGGTCATAGATTAATTTTCATTATTCATCATCTTGTATTTAGTGAGAGTGTTGTGAATACTATCTAGAATTAGTTCCTTTGGTTATTTTTTTTACAATTCCACACATATACTCAAAAACATTTTTTAGATGACTAATAAATTCATTAATTAAATCATTTGAGTGTATTATCAAGTAGTAATACTTATTCCATAGTACTTGAAACTTATATTCATGTACCATGGAATCACACTCATAAATGATGAAAAGTTTTTACGACATGGTGTATGGGGATTTACATGAAATCAACTTTGTGTATATAACATTGGATAATGATCTTCCCAAGGCGTTGAATCCTTTTGTATCTATATCTAGTTCCCTTTGATATTTTTTAGATAAAGTTCCACATATAATAGTAGCTGAAATTCCCTGAATGGAATCTATGTAGACATTTATTCCTAATGATGAAAAGTATAACTTCTTCTAATTCTTCTATAATTGAAAGTTTATTCCATCAAGGATCAGAATCCCCATGAGGTTAAAAATGGATTCCATTGATTTAGATAGAGAAAAAATTTCTCTAATAACCTTTCATCTAATACAACTTGTTGGTCCCAAGAAAAGTGAATACCCTACAGGGGAGGGGTGAATCAGGGTATATCTATTTTTAATCAAACCTCACCAATGATATTGTCGCATGATTATTTGGGACAAATTAAATCCCTCACAACTAATATGAACTATTAAAGTAGTAAAATAAATGGACATGAGTAATTTACATGGTTCACCTAAACTTGGATAATCTAAGGTGTATATAATGACAATGTACTGATGCACCCAAAACATTATGTACACTTATTTTCTTTATGATATGTAGTGGTATAACCAACCATTCATGTTCAAAACCTTTATAAAATAAATAATATATAAATAATATTATAACAATATGAAACTCTATGATTCTTTTGTAAATTATCTTCTTCTTCCACAAAATACAAATAGATATTACACAAGATATGGTGTAGTAATCAAATTCTTCCTTAAAATTTCTGGGAGAGAACCTCATAGATTACCTCTTCCTTATTATTTTCTAACTTTTATGTGTAATCATAGAATCTATTTTTCCCATTGTTGAAAAAAATTATATGTTATATGTTGAACACATCATATAAATTTCTTTATAATAGAAATATATCTATCTTATCCCTATGTTTTTGCAGAGTCTCCACATTTCCTTTCTTAAATTTCATTTCTCTTTTATTATTTTATTCACTAAATACTCTTGTGGGAAATATTTTCCATATTCGAATATAGAAACTATGAGGTCAATAATGTAATTTTTTCAAGAATTTAATCCAACAAAATCTCCAAATAATTTGAATGTAATCAGATCCACAATCTTTGACCAAATACTAAATTAAATTCCAATTGAAATCACTACTAATATATACAAAATGTGTAATACCACTTCAATATGTGAAGATTGATCAACAAATTGATCCACCAAATTAGTAACAAAATTGAATTTAAATCACTAAACAATAATAAAATAACCCATTTAATTTTAGCTTTATTATATATTTTCTCATCATGTTGATTTATTAATCATATTTTATGATTAATAAAATCCTTTTTGAAACATTGTTTGTTGATCCTTCACAAAAAAATAAATAAATAAGGGAATTAAGATAACATTACAAATTGCTATGTTGATGACTTTTACCTTCCAAGATAATGAAAATTATACTTCTCTAAAGGATTATTATGAATCGGAACTTTCCACCCTTATGAATTCCTACCTTTTCCATTTTTCATGATCATCATTAGACAACACTTGTGTTTTTCCTAAGTGACTCTTACATTCTTTCTGAATGACTCATACATTTTTCCCAAGTCACAAAAATGGATTTTATGAAAAATAGGGATAACCTGTTTGATTTTACATATGAATCTTATGAATTTAGGAATGACCCTTAAAATTTCAAGTATGACCTTTGTAATTCCATATGAGTTACCATAAGGACTTATCATATTCTTTGAAAGTAAAAAATGGTTACTCTTATGCTACTATATTTATTCTCTAGGAGTTATCCATTTTTATCCACCTTATATAAAACTTAATCTTATTATAAGATTAAATGAGCATTACAAAAAATTCTTATAAATATTCAATGAAACATATACAAACTAGATTATTACATAATTAATCAAAAACACCTCCAAACCTCAAGATACACATTCCTCATAAATTTTTAAGATTCCTTAAAGCATCCTTTAACATCATTTACAAAAAAACCTAAAACAAATTACAATGGGATTTTTATAATAAATAATAACCTTGGAGAGACTATAACCCTAGATTAGAGAAACAAAAATAACAGTGGAAGTGAGATAAATATCATCCATCCAAATAGACCAGAATGATAAAAATCATGGAAAGCACTAATAAAAAAATAAATCAACCCATGTTATATCAATAATACCAACTATAAATGTTATAAAAATCATACATATAACAAAAATATCTTCAATAATAAAATCGTATTCATCATGATCCCAAAAGAATATAAAAAAATAAAAAATATGGAGAAAATATATAAAATTATGCTTGAGTCCAAGACTTGTCCCGTATCCCATTCTCTTTATTGAACACCTCAATAATCCATTTATCAAATTTCCTTTTCAATTATCCTTTACTTTAAGCATGAAGTATTATCTGGTATGCATGAAATCCCAAGTTGGGTGTGAGTACAAATTAGTAGGCCTCCCCAATGGTGTCCCTAAAAATATCCGGTATGAATAAAGTGTGTGCTGATGTGATTAAATAATTAATAGAAATCATAAATAAATATTCTATTTTCAATTATTAAGTTATATGGTGGTACATACGATCGACCATACCTACATTATCTAGTGTTAAAAGTATCTAAACATATTGTGCAATCGTTGGGGGGATACCACCTCACCTTGGAATCCACTTATCATAATATGATCAGGGGGGAAAGGTTCCCCATTATAGAATAATCTTAATACCAAATCATTAGGGGAATTAAACCGCACCCTGGAATCATCTCATTATAACATAAGGGGGGAAGATTCCCCACCCTTGAATTATCTTATTAATATATCATGTGAGAATAACACCTCACCCTAGAATCATCTCATTATAGCATCACGGGGAATAAATTCCCCCACTATAATTATAACATCATATCAATGTCATTTATTATAATCACTATAAGGCCCCAGCCTTAAACCTTACTTAATCTTGAGTTATTACAAGATTACACATTGAGGATCTTTTCAGGTTTAGAGTTTTAGAGAATTAGATCATGAAACTTTCATTATATTCCACATTTAAACAAAGTGGTTACATAAAAGACAGTATTTATTCTTCCCATCAACGGAAACATATTTAAAATATAACACGGATTCTTTCTTGAAACATCCTTGACACTATCATCACATCATGTACCTTTCCCTTGACCTCTGAAAAACATTTCAAAAACTTGGGATGAGCATAAAAAGCTCAGTAAGGGTTATAAAAATATGTAAAGGAAACATGAGTTCATATATACATAAGAATGAAATCATACTTTACCCATAAAACATAGGCACTTTAACATACCTCATCAAACCATGAATAAATCATAGAAAACATAAGACATAAAGGTAACTTGAGGCATTCATAACATTCTTACGTGGGGAGTAACCCTCTTGGTTACGTTTGGAATACCCATCACAGTATATTCCCTAAATCTCTTCGGAGAAACCTTAACGTTTCACTCCTTCGCGTTACCCAATGCATTGGAGAGCTATAATGGGCTCACCCGCCCTTAGTTTATCACGGAACCACCCGTCTTCATAATAATGCCCAAGAACCATAACATAATCATATCACATAAAACATGCATAAAGGAAACATAAAATTTCCACATTTCAATCACGAGATATCAATACAACACATTGATATAATAAAAACATTATGAAAACCATTTTCAATACCAAAGTAAAACATGGTATTTATTTTTCGTTTAAAAAAAAGGTATGGCTTGTAGAGGAAGCCGAAACTCAAATAACGGTCACGACGGCGGAGAAGTCGTTGTCGCCGCATACGTACGACAAAAACATTCCCTTTTGTCGTTTAGTAAACGCTTCGTATAAAAAAGATTCCTTTTGAATAAACGTAAAAGTCAAAGGGGTTTATACACCGTATAAAAGAAAGTTGTGTATAAAATAAAATATGTCTCAACGAAAGGAGATTTAGACGAAGTCCCATACCACCTTGAAGCTTAAAATTTTAAACCATTAATATCCATATAAATAAATCCTTAAAACCATTTTGAAAACATGGATATTAATAAGAACAAATAATTAAAACATTTAAAACGATATTTTGGTTAAAGGGGTTTTACCAAAATTAGAGACACTTGAATACAATAGTTGAGGAATAAAATTTAGTCAAAACTTTATAATATCATGAGAATAAATGGATTCGTGATATAATACTCCAAAGGACAGTATATACACCATATAGGAGTGAATTGGTGCATAACAACAATGAACCCTCAATAGAAATGTCAAATGTGATGAAATCCCTTATAAAGAAGGTATCCTTAAATTAAGTACAAATCAATCTCAAAAATATGTGTGACAAATATAAATACACCCAATATAAGTGGATATTAAGTGTAAAAAAGTCATTCAAACATATTCAATGGAAGACATATTCAATGACTACATGTTGAACCCAAAGAAATCGAAATTGGGTTAAAAAGTTCCCTTGACAGCCTAACGACATCACATCAAAAAGAGTTGATGAGAGATAAAAAGAGTATCTCATCACTTGGACATAAAATTTACATCAATAAGGATATATGAGAACATATCCCAACATAACGATATGTAAATTAAAAGACCCAACAAAAGAAGTCTTTTAAAAAAAGGAGGTTGAAAGGTTCCCTTACCGACTTGGGTATCTTTCAAAACATACACCCCATGAAAGAAGGACAAAAGATAATTGATGTAAATACTCATAAACGAAAGTATATTACACAAAGAGTAGAATAATGGCCAGTACATACACCACTCAAGGGAATTTGTGGAAAATGTAGCATAAATCTCACGGGAATAAAAGTGAGATGAAAAATCCCTTATGAAAACTCGGCAGCCTAACGACGCCACATAAAACTTCCGAATATGGATTGATGAGATCAAATAGGGTATCTCATCACATTAAAATAAAATTTACAGCAAGAGGAATATAAAATAACATCCCCCAACATTACAAATAGGAGCTTAAAAGATGTGACATAAAGGAGAGTACTTAAAAAGAAGAGAGAGGTTAGATCTCTTACGAAAGTTTGGCAGCCTAACGGCGCTACTCAAAACTTCCAAAATGGATTGATGAGAGAGAATAGGGTCTCTCATCACATGAAAATAAAAATTAAAGTAAGTGTAATATAAATTATCATCCCAATAACAAGAAAGATGAGCTTTAAAAGGAATGACATAAAAGTGTGTACTTAAAAAGAAAGAGAGGAGTAGGATCCCTTACCTCGGGTCCGACTTGACTCGATCATTCCTTAATCTCCTGAATAATAAACTTGAGTTAATTTATAATTCCTTAAGAACATTTTTCAAGTTCATTATTACTTTTATACCACTTATTACCATGTCATAAACATTATGTAATCATTTAAGTTAATAATATTTGTTTTGCCGATATTTGGTTCTTAAGTCGAAAGTGGACTTCTTACAATTACATGTTGTTCGTGTGGCCAAATGTTTATTATATCCAGAATTTTATTCATTATGTAGATATCATATATGCCATATATATCCAGTACATGCATGCATTTATAACATTACATAATCATTTAGAGGTAAGAAATGAAATGCACCGTTCATGGAGACGGTAAGCCGTACGTACGCATGAACGCTACTTTCATTTCGATTTCGTATTTTATAGAATGGAATAATAATGATATAAAGGTATATTATAATTACAGTATAATATCATATATAATATCATATTTCCATCCTTTATACACCCCACATATGGTATTTAACGAATCAAATCACTTTGAGGGGGCGGTAGTCCGCACTTCCTTAAATGAAGATATCACGTATACCCATAATGGAAGCCATAAAGGTAAGACAAAAATGAAAAATACAGAAGCATAAATAAAACATAAACATATTATATATCATATATAAAAATAGTGACATCATAATGGCCACCGTTGAAGGTGTTAAATGAGTATTGACCAATCATCATTTCGGGAGGCAGAATTTCACCATCCACGGAAACCGTATGTTCTTTAACCATTTGATGTAGTTGTGTGAGAGTGTAGCTCGAATAAATCTTATAACAACATCCTAGTATATTGAAGATACATGTGTTGTTACAAAAGAAGTAAATAAAAAGATCTTAGGGGGTTGGAGAAGCAAAATAAAACAAATGAACATGAGAGAATGAATTACCTTTAAAAGTGTAACTCCTTTTGATTTGAGCCTAAAGGCTTCCTTTGAAAGGATTCTGCCCAAAGAGAATCCTCTAGGATGAGTAGAGGGATGTGGATAGAGTAAATGGGCAGGGGTTGGCCTAGCCAAAGGCTTGAGGAGTGTGTTAAATGAGGTAGAGGTGGGGGCCTTTTATAAGAGGAGAGGAGGGGCACTTTTGGAAAGTAAAGAAATATTACTTTATTTGAAAATGTGTTTCTGTTTCAAAAGGTCCCAAATTGATATAATTCGTGGATAAGGTGATAAGGCTTCTAAATCCACTCATCCAATAAGTTTTGGACATGTGTAGTTCATAGATTTTACATTATCTTTCCATTTTATTTAAATCGTCAAATAATGATGTCATCGCTGCATCATTATTATGTCATAAATAATTTAATTTATTTAATGTCTAAAAATTATAAAACAAATACTATGATGTAGGAAATCTTTTTATCTTCCCAATGAATATTTATAATCAAAAAGATGACTTGTATAACCCCACTTAAAAATTGTTTTAGTAAAACATATCATGTTTGTGTCAATTTTACTTTTACATTAAATAAAATGTTATTTATGTCATTTCCCAACCAAAGTGGATCCATGGGGTCCCCAAGTTGACCCATGGCTTGTCTTGGCCGGCCATGACACAACCAATGAGGGTAAGACATGTGTCAAGCTCATCTCATTTTATTAAAGCATTATTTTTACCTTAAACTACACTAATTACCACTAATCGCGATTAAAAACTTAATAAGTTACTATTCACCAAAAAATTATTTTAATCTCATTGAACCACATTTTACTTCTTAATGACAACCATGTATGTCGGATTTTTGAAAATCAAAACACAATGATGGAAAAATTTCATTTAAAAGGAAAATCAGTTTTTATAAGTACCACTTAGTGGTTTCACTATTCATCAAAAATTGAAGTTTTTCAGAAAAATCCCAAAAATTCACCCTAAGCTATATTTGATATTCTGAATTCAAAAATGAAGTCCATTTTACAAAATTCAAAACATATAAGTCACATTAATTAATTTAATAATTAATTCCCGCTGTCATGTCAAATAGCGTGTTTTATGAAACAATAAGTATCAAAAGATTGACACTAGTTTATGTCTGATTTGAAAGAGAAATTGATTCCAATGAACACTATTGGATTTAATGGTAAAAATATTTTCTAATTTCACTTTAAAACCAATTCAAAATATAATCTAATCATATAAATAAATTAGATTAAAAAGTGGTTTTGAATTAAAATACAACATTTTACACTATTCATTAAAAAAATGAACTTTATCAGAAAGATACCAAAAATTTAGACAAAGTAAATTTTGATGTCCCGATTCTTAATAAGAGTTTTATTTGGTCCAAAAGAATGTATAAGAGTGATAAAAACTATATTTAATGACGATTCGCCATCAAAAGGTGATAAGTGAACCTTTAGTGAAAACTAGGGCATATACGCCTAAAATTGAATTCTTTCCGTATTTTAAGCCATTATATTTTATTGGATAAATGTAAAAACATTTAAAAACATATATAATCATATTTTAGTTATTTCTATCCATTCCCGCCATTACAGCGGCTACATGTTAACTACCATTTAAAATAATATTATTTTATTATTAGAGTGCAACGTAAGATTCCCAAGAAACTCGTTGTTGCGTGTTGGGTACGCCATCGAGCATAGCGTCCCCTTTAAAGTTATTTAAATATTTTATTCACAAATATGGATAAATATGAAATGTCATATTCTTTATTTACCTGGGGTGTTACATCCTTCCCCGCTTTTGGGAATTGCGTCCTCGCAATTTTAAAATTGCGCTTGGAAACATCCTTAAAAGTCCCACATCGGAACAAAAGTCGGTAAAACAAACACTTTAAAATAAAGAGAGATAAGTAAAAAGGTCACCTGAGTTAACCCATACTAGGATTCCAAGTATGAAAATATGGACAAGGAGGAAAAAACAAAGGGTCATGTTCTGATGGAGAGTGATAGAAAACATGTTTAGGAGAAAGTTAACCATGAGAAAATCACAAACTTGTGATGGGTTAAACAGTATTCGATTCCCCAGTAGGAAAAGTTAATATACAACATTTTTGTTTTAAGTTACTTTTTATTGAGGAATTTATTCATAAGGAAACATAATCACTTATCATATTGACTTTCAACTTTTATTAGATTCCTTACACAAACTCATATTTTCTCCAAAAGACGAGTATTTAGGAAGACTTGTTCACATTAAGAGTACTATAATCAACTTCTAAAGAATCACCTAATCCACAAAATAGAACTATATACTTCCCATGTCTTTAACCAAAACCAAAACCAAAAATTCTAGTACAAGATCAGATATTCCAGAAAAGGATAACCCTTTATAAAAAGAAAATCTATTCTTAATCTCAAAAATTTGTCCAACAAAATCCAAAGTTCCACGAGGACCATTTGTCCATAAAATTCTTCAAAGTAAACCAAACTAATATTGAAACCCAAATATTTGAAGGATTTAGTCACATAGTCTACCAAGTTAAATCGTAACATTTATCTCAAAACAACATCAGTTGCTCCTAAAGTCTCACATTGAAAAGTAATTATCCTAATCACAGATCCTCCAAAATCAACTTACTCTTAATTCATAAAATCATATAACTAAAAAGAATTGGTCAAACTAACTAGGGACTTCACGTAGTCCAGTGGTAGGCGATAAATACCAGTCACACTTTGGTTGTGGGTTCGATTCCCGCAGCTTTGTCCGACGCGACGGGATGTCACACGGTCTGCGTGTTGTCCTTTTTCCAAAACTATATAATTCTTAAAACATTCCCCAAAATGAGATAAAATCTTCAAGAATAATCATAACATATTTTAACCTCAATTTTATCTCATGCCCTTCATTTTCCATCATATCATATAATAACCCATAATTACCTCAAAAGTAAGGATCATATAAACCCTAATGGTTACCTTAATAATTATTACCTGAATTTCCACATCGAGTTGGCCATCTCGTACATGATGCATTAGAGAACTCACCAAGGTTCAAGTGGTTGATCATGAATCCTTGATAGTTGGTTTAGAAAGACCATGAAATTACTCATTGAATCCCCCATCTCATCGAGTATCTTAAACAGAGAACCACCACAGTTTCCTTCAAACCCATTGTCACTTTGGTGCCTGCTAGATCCAGCCATTTACTAAAACCAAAAAGGTCAGTGTGAGTATATCAACAAAACCATCATGTACTAACGAGGAAGGTAAACACTAAGATATACTTACTCATTCACTTTATCTAAAACTAGGACTCTTTCTGAAATCCTAACCATTATGGTAATGTCACTTATGATTAAAGAATACCCTAACCTCTAAAGTTATCTAAACCGGCCTTTGATACCAACTATAAGGCCCCAGCCTTAAACCTTACTTAATCTTGAGTTATTACAAGATTACACATTGAGGATCTTTTCAGGTTTAGAGTTTTAGAGAATTAGATCATGAAACTTGCATTACATTCCACATTTAAACAAAGTGGTTACATAAAAGACAGTATTCATTCTTCCCATCAACAGAAACATATTTAAAATATAACACGGATTATTTCTTGAAACATCCTTGACACTATCATCACATCATATACCTTTCCCTTGACCTGTGAAAAACATTTCAAAAACATGGGATGAGCATAAAAATCTCAGTAAGGGTGATAAAAATATGGAAAGGAAACATGAGTTCATATATACATAAGAATGAAATCATACTTTACCCATAAAACATAGGCACTTTAACATACCTCATCAAACCATGAATAAATCATAGAAAACATAAGACCTAAAGGTAACTTGAGGCATTTATAACATTCTTACGTGGGGAGTAACCCTCTTGGTTACGTTTGGAATACCCATCACAGTATATTCCCTAAATCTCTTTGGAGAAACCTTAACGTTTCACTCTTTCACATTACCCAATGCATTGGAGAGCTATAACGGGCTCACCCGCCCTTAGTTTATCACGGAACCACCCGTCTTCATAATAATGCCCAAGAACCATAACATAATCATATCACATAAAACATGCATAAAGGAAACATAACATTTCCACATTTCAATCACGAGATATCAATACAACACATTGATATAATAAAAACATTATGAAAACCATTTTCAATACCAAAGTAAAACATGGTATTTATTTTTCGTTTTAAAAAAAGGTATGGCTTGTAGAGGAAGCCGAAACTCAAATAACGGTCACGACGGCAGAGAAGTCGTTGTCGTCGCATACGTACGACAAAAACATTCCCTTTTGTCGTTTAGTAAACGCTTCGTATAAAAAAGATTCCTTTTGAATAAACGTAAAAGTCAAAGGGGTTTATACACCGTATAAAAGAAAGTTGTGTATAAAATAAAATATGCCTCAACGAAAGGAGATTGAGACGAAGTCCCATACCACCATGAAGCTTAAAATTTTAAACCATTAATATCCATATAAATAAATCCTTAAAACCATTTTGAAAACATGGATATTAATAAGAACAAATAATTAAAACATTTAAAACGATATTTTTGTTAAAGGGGTTTTACCAAAATTAGAGACACTTGAATACAATAGTTGAGGAATAACATTTAGTCAAATCTTTATAATATCATGAGAATAAATGGATTCATGATATAATACTCCAAAGGACAGTATATACACCATATAAGAGTGAATTGGTGCATAACAACAATGAACCCTCAATAGAAATGTCAAATGTGATGAAATCCATTATAAAGAAGGTATCCTTAAATGAAGGACAAATCAATCTCAAAAATATGTGTGAAAAATATAAATACACCCAATATAAGTGGATATTAAGTGCAAAAAGGTCATTCACACATATTCAATGGACGACATATTCAATGACTACATGTTGAACCCAAAGAAATCGAAATTGGGTTAAAAAGTTCCCTTGACAGCCTAATGGCATCACATCAAAAAGAGTTGATGAGAGATAAAAAGAGTATCTCATCACTTGGACATAAAATTTACATCAATAAGGATATATGAGAACATATCCCAACATAACTATATGTAAATTAAAAGACCCAACAAAATAAGTCTTTTAAAAAAAGGAGGGTGAAAGGTTCCCTTACCGACTTGGGTATCTTTCAAAACATACACCCCATGAAAGAAGGACAAAAGATAATTGATGTAAATACTCATAAACGAAAGTATATTACACGAAGAGTAGAATAATGGCCAGTACATACACCACTCAAGGGAATTTGTGGCAAATGTAGCATAAATCTCACGGGAATAAAAGTGAGATGAAAAATCCCTTACGAAAACTCGGCAGCCTAATGGCGCCACATAAAACTTCCGAATATGGATTGATGAGATAAAATAGGGTATCTCATCACATTAAAATAAAATGTACAGCAAGAGGAATATAAAATAACATCCCCCAACATTACAAAGAGGAGCCTAAAAGAAGTGACATAAAGGAGAGTACTTAAAAAGAAGAGAGAGGTTAGATCTCTTACGAAAGTTTGGCAGCCTAACGGCGCCACTCAAAACTTCCAAAATGGATTGATGAGAGAGAATAGGGTCTCTCATCACATGAAAATAAAAATTACAGTAAGTGTAATATAAATTATCATCCCAATAACAAGAAAGATGAGCTTTAAAAGGAATGACATAAAAGTGTGTACTTAAAAAGAAAGAGAGGAGTAGGATCCCTTACCTCGGGTCCGACTTGACTCGATCGTTCTTTAATCTCCTGAATAATAAACTTGAGTTAATTTATAATTCCTTAAGAACCTTTTTCAAGTTAATTATTACTTTTATACCACTTATTACCATGTCATAAACATTATGTAATCATTTAAGTTAATAATATTTGTTTTGCCGATATTTGGTTCTTAAGTCAAAAGTGGACTTCTTACAATTACATGTTGTTCGTGTGGCCAAATGTTTATTATATAAAGAATTGTATTCATTATTTAGATATCATATATGACATATATATCCAGTACATGCATGCATTTATAACATTACATAATCATTTATAGGTAAGAAATGAAATGCACCGTTCGTGGAGACGGTAAGCCGTACGTACGCATGAACGCTACTTTCATTTCTATTTCGTATTTTATAGAATGGAATAATAATGATATAAAGTTCTATTATAATTCCAGTATAATATCATATATAATATCATATTTCCATCCTTTATACATCCCACATATGGTATTTAACGAATCAAATCACTTTGAGGGGGCGGTAGTCCGCACTTCCTTAAATGAAGATATCGCGTATACCCATAATGGAAGCTATAAAGGTAAGACAAAAATGAAAAATACAGAAGCATAAATAAAACATAAACATATTATATATCATATATAAAAATAGTGACATCATAATGGCCACCGTTGAAGGTGTTAAATGAGTATTGAACAATCATCGTTTCGGGAGGCAGAATTTCACCATCCACGGAAACCGTTTGTTCTTTAACCATTTGATGTAGTTGTGTGAGAGTGTAGCTCGACTAAATCTTATAACAACATCCTAGTATATTGAATATACTGGTGTTGTTACAAAAGAAGTAAATAAAAAGAGTTTAGGGGGTTGGAGAAGCAAAATAAAACAAATGAACATGAGAGAATGAATTACCTTTAAAAGTGTAACTCCTTTTGATTTGAGCCTAAAGGCTTCCTTTGAAAGGATTCTGCCCAAAGGGAATCCTCTAGGATGAGGATAGGGATGTGGAGAGAGTAAATGGGCAGGGGTTGGCCGAGCCAAAGGCTTGAGGAGTGTGTTAAATGAGGTAGAGGTGGGGTCCTTTTATAAGAGGAGAGGAGGGGCACTTTTAGAAAGTAAAGAAATATTACTTTATTTGAAAATGTGTTTCGGTTTCAAAAGGTCCCAAATTAATATAATTCGTGGATAAGGTGATAAGGCTTTGAAATACACTCATACAATAAGTTTTGGACATGTGTATTTCATAGATTTTACATTATCTTTCCATTTTATTTAAATCGTCAAATAATGATGTCATCGCTGCATCATTATTATGTCATAAATAATTTAATTTATTTAATGTCTAAAAATTATAAAAAAAATACTATGATGTAGGAAATCTTTTTATCTTTCCAATAAATCTTTATAATAAAAAAGATGACTTGTATAACCCCACTTAAAAATTGTTTTAGTAAAACATATCATGTTTGTGTCAATTTTACTTTTACATTAAATAAAATGTTATTTATGTCATTTCCCAACCAAAGTGGATCCATGGGGTCCCCAAGTTGACCCATGGATTTTCTTGATCGGCCATGATACAACCAATGAGGGTAAGACATGTTTCAAGCTCATCTCATTTTATTAAAGCATTTTTTTACCTTAAACTACACTAATTACCACTAATCGCGATTAAAAACTTAATAAGTTACTATTCACCAAAAAATTATTTTAATCTGATTGAACCATATTTTACTTCTTAATGAAAACCATGTATGTCGGATTTTTTAAAATCAAAACACAATGATGGAAAAATTTCATTTAAACGGAAAATCAGTTTTTATAAGTACCACTTAGTGGTTTCACTATTCATCAAAAATTGAAGTTTTTCAGAAAAATCCCAAAAATTCACCCTAAGCTATATTTGATATTCTGAATTAAAAAATGAAGTCCATTTTACAAAATTCAAAACATATAAGTCATATTAATTAATTTAATTATTAATTCCCGCTGTCATGTCAAATAGCGTGTTTTATGAAACAATAAGTGTCAAAAGATTGACACTAGTTTAAGTCTGATTTCAAAGTGAAATTGATTCCAACGAACACTATTGGATTTAATTGTAAAAATATTTTCTAATTTCAATTTAAAACCAATTAAAAATATAATATAATCATATAAATAAATTAGATTAAAAAGTGGTTTTGAATTAAAATACAACATTTTACACTATTAATTAAAAAAATGAACTTTATCGGAAAGATACCAAAAATTTACACAAAGTAAATTTTGATGTCCCGATTCTTAATAAGAGTTTTATTTGGTCCAAAAGAATGTATAAGAGTGATCAAAACTATATTTAATGACGGTTCTCCATCAAAAGGTGATAAGTGAACCTTTAGTGAAAACTAGGGCATATACGCCTAAAATTGAATTCTTTCCGTATTTTAAGCCATTATATTTTATTGGATAAATGTAAAAACATTTAAAAACATATATAATCATATTTTAGTTATTTCTATCCATTCCCGCCATTACAACGGCTACATGTTAACTACCATTTAATATAATATTATTTTATTATTAGAGTCCAATGTAAGATTCCCAAGAAACTCGTTGTTGCGTGTTGGGTACGCCATCGAGCATAGCGTCTCCTTTAAAGTTATTTAAATATTTTATTCACAAATATGGATAAATATTAAATGTCATATTCTTTATTTACATGGGGTGTTACAATCACACCAAGGGCCACAACCAAACCTATAACCTTTAATAATTTAACTATTCATGGTTTATGTATTATCCATTTTATATTTAGTAATTTCTCATTTTTAAGGCACACCACACTTGATGGACAAAAGCCTATGTTCTATTCATTATTATAGACCACTTTTGGTCCATATATTTTGAACTTCATTTGAGATGAAAGAATAAACCATTTAATTAATTTATCAACAAATTGAAAATTAAATTGGTGTGACCACACATCATACACACATAGAAATCTAGGAGAGACTAAACGGATAACTTAGGGATCACATACCTTATATGCATGGATGATTTTTCAATGAATATCAATAGATAATAAAATATCTAAAAAAAGAGTTGATGAATGTGAAAAAACCCCAAAATAGGGAATAAACATTGATAACTAGCATAATACTTTGAAACTAAATGGGTAACTGATAAATAATCAATATAGAGAGATAGATTTACCTTGATCTATTATCTGGAACAAACAACACTTGAATCTTATGAAGAATAGAAGAGACCTTAATTAGAGATGAGAATAGAATGAGAGGGATCTATTCTAGGATTATTTCTATAATTATTCCACAAAATACCATAATTACCATTTTAGATTCTATTTTTAACATTTTTTTAATATTTAGATAAATATAGAAAAATTATTCAAAATAAATATCGGACAAACTCTATGTCTTTCACATATTACCTATATATCTTTATGTATGATCCCCATAAAAGTTTTCTAAGTTAGTGGCCCTTACATATGTAGAAGTTACTTTGATATATTTGGGTTTTAATTTTACATATCACCTTTTTGGGAATAATTAATCATGCATATACATGGTGACTTCATAGTTACCCTTGCATATAGACTTATTATTTTTTCCCAACTATTCATAGAGTTACTTCTACATATGAAAAACATACCCTTATATAAAAAGTGTTTACTTTTATTCATCAAGTAATTACTTTTATGTATGAGAAGTTTACTTTTAAGTATTACCTTAGCCACTAATTTATCTTTTTGTATACGTGGACTCCCACACTTATCCATTTTTACACAAGGAGAGGATTATTATTTATGGGGTACCCATACATAAGAGTAACTTCTCATAGGGTGTTTTAGTATAATAAATCAAAATTTTCAAACCCTATATAGGGTTTCTTTTATGCATCATACAATGTTCCCTAAAATGCATCTTATATATAAAACGTTTACTCTTACGTACCATAGTTAATAAAATTTTGAGAAATTTACTGTAACTTTTGAAAATTCCCAAATTAATTCTAATTTTTTATGGTTTTCAACACCCACACACCTATATCACTTATAAAATAGAAACAGACCTACCATTATCCAATCAAATTTGTGAGACTCAATTTCTAACCTATTATGACACTCCAAATACCTCTACCATACCCCAATAGACATGGTCTACCCAAGGTTTGGTTAAAATTACCATTCTCATATACTTTACTATTATATTTTATAACCAATAAAAAAATAGATTCTAAAAAATTTTAAATGGGTTGTGGTTTTTGAAAAAATTCAAAGAAGTCTATACGTAAACTAGTCCAGAATGTAACATCTATAACTAATTTCTAGGGTTTATTCTCATATCATGAGATATGGGATATGTGGTCTATTTGTCCATGTGTGATTGACCTAAATAAAATTGAAAAGGTATCACTTAAACCTATTTGAGAATGTTATGGGTATTTATGTCCATGATGTACCCTTTGGGTATTATACCTTGATATGTTGGCGCCCACTAGCCCTGATCATCTCTAAAACTATGTGAGACCCTATACCTAGAGCCCCATTTGAGGTTTTCATGGGTTACATGATATCAAATGTACCTAGACTGGTGTGTTTAAGCTCCTTGTACTTGGGATATATATTGAATTGGAAGGGTTATCTTGTGCTTAGCCTATGTGGTAATATAGAGTTTCCCTTAGCATTTGGTTAATTGAATTGGGGTGGGGTGAGTGTTCCTCCCCCACTAGTTAATGGAACTATATTGGTTATACCTTATTTAGGTTTATTAATTTATGTAGAGTGTGATGGGGCTAATCTAGCTATGATTTAAATCATTTTGAATGATATTAAAACCTTAAAAATAATTGATTATATTATGATGTTATTGTTATTAATCATGGAACATTGAGGTTTTGGTCATGTTTATAAGAAAAATATACCCTTTATAATAATTATTGATATAATTGATACAAAATGTCCAGTTGTTTCATGCCTTTAATGATGAGGGATACTATGACCATTATTTAATATGTTTATAATAAGGATGTTATACAAGTAGAAATGAGATTTTATGACCAGCTATTGGTGATTTCCCTTGGGAGTGGAACACACTACCCCAGAGGAGATGCTTCCAAGGAAGGGTTGAGATTATAATAAAATAATGGGGATTGTGGGATGTGATTACATCTCTAACTACATTGTCTAGTACTGGGGACAAGATTCCTTATCTTGGTTATGCTTGTGGGTAGGGATGTTATTCCCTCTGTTGATGTTGTGATTGAGATGTGATGCCCAATTGCATACGTGGACTCGAGGATTTCATGCCCACAATTTTTATTGCATTATTTTGACATATTTCACATGTATTTATGATTATGAGATATTAGGGATGTTATAAACACTATATTGGCTATGTTATTGGGATGGATTTCCCATGTGATATACATTATACTATGATGGTGTAGGATCCCATATTTTCTTTAAGGAATGTTTTTGTGTAAGTTTCAGTTTAAGTCTCTTATCTTTAGATATTTTTTTACCAAGTTCATGAGGAGGCCTGGGGGTGTTTTGGGGGTTCAAGACATGAAAGAAAAGGAAACAAAATCATTCTGGGAATGCTACACATTTTTCACATGGTTAGTGGAAACCATGTGAGGGGAAAGTCAAACTGTGTAGCCTTAAATAGTATAATTCTACATGGTTGGAACATGGTTTATAAATCATGCAGGCCTCCCTAGGTTAACAGGTGATATAACTTCCCATAGATAGTAGCTTGTGTATGGTTTGGAAGACTATGTGAGTAAACCATGCGCCCCTTCAAAATTTGAAAATTTTAAAAAATTTACACTTTGGGATTTGTAAGTCTCACTTGATTTCTCCCTCATTTCTCCCCCTCTCAACCCTAAGGAATAATTAAATAGACCCAATATTCCCAAGGGTGGTTCTCCTTTTATTAATGGCCACTTAGAGTGTCGTTGGTTGTGGATCGATACCCCCGGGTAAGTCTAACGCTCCTCTTGCTTCTCTTTTTCGGATTAGGGTTTTTAGATTCTCCCATATTCTTCTGAAGCCCTAAAAAACTATTTTTATAATGGAATTTGGGTCGGGTATTCAATAGTTGTTTGAGTCCATATCTAATACCATTATCAAGAGTTCATTCATAATTTGATTTGAGGTAGGTGGTCTATAAGTTATATCCCACAATTTTGTCATATATTTTTGCGTGTTTATTGTGATCTCGCTTCCCTCTTATAGTTAATTTGTTAATTTGAGTAATATTTAATAAAATTTTTGGATAATTATTTATTTATAACCTCATGATCCCTATGTGATGTTTTGAGGATGATTAGAATAATTTAGGGCCACCCATGGGGTGCACCAAAATTTCCGAACCTAGAATTAGTGAAGTTAAGTGTGGAGTTGATACGTGATAACATAGAGCACATAGAGCACATATTGAGCATGTTAATATGTTTAGTTTAATTGAAAATGGAATATTGATATTTGGGCCAAGGTTTTGATAGTTTCATAATGGGTTGTTTGGCATAGATCGAAAGTGGGTTTATTGCGTTAATTGAGATTGTGTTAAATGGTTTATGAATTATGTCTAAATTACTAAAAGGATTAGTATATATGGGATGATGAAAATGTTAAATTATAAATGGATTGTGAATTGAGAACATGCAAATGATTTCATAAGGGAATTTATGAATATGTGTAATGGGTTAATACATGGGAATTATGGGGTATACCTAGTGGGTTTATTGTAATAAAGTGATTTTTCTATGTGATATAAGAATTGTAATTCAAATGAATAAGTGGGAAAATTATTATGAAATGATAAATGGCCTAATGGGTTAATGTATGTTAATTTGTGAACATTGTATAATGTATGGTAATTATTGAATCTACATAATGGGTTAAGGCATGGGAATGGTAATTATGATAAATAGATATGCAATTTAAATGGAAAATGTGCTAATGGGTTATGGAATATTATTCATTCCCAAGTTGATAGTTGTGGAATGTGATTTTTATGTGTTCAGATTAATTTTGGTTGGTGATATGGTATATTTAGTTAATGGATATATTTAATCATGTGCATATGGCTTGGAAGTGTGGGTTATTGACATGAGGTTCTATGCCCATGGGCCGAGTTAGACTGAGGATCTAAACTCCATACCAAAATGTATGGGTTAGGGAATGAGACAAAGGATATATTTCCCTAATAGTTTTGTGCCACCCAAACCAAGGATTTGAGGTGGGGATAATGTTTTTATGTGATGTTTTTATCCCTAGTGAGACGGGGACTTTATTTATTCCCTTATGCATAGTGATCGATTAACTTAGACCCATGTGTAGATGATGTATATTCCTAACCCATGGAACATGTGATAAAAAGTGGATTAAGTAATGAAGATGGTTTAAATAATGAAAATGTTTATAAAGATAGAAATGGTTTAAGTGTACTTGTTTATATAATGGCTATAGAGTTTTCCCTTTGGTTATCTTATCATTTACCTCATACTTGTATGCACTATATGTTTATATTGGATATTTTTTAGACACTCTTGGTGGTGGCCAACTGAGTTGTACTCAAACCCTACATGGGCCACTATTGGGTACCTGAGAAGACTTCATTGTTGTAGGTTCATATAAGGAAAAGGGCCTGGTACTAGGGAGTTGATTTGGGCTTGGAATATGTATGGATGGGGATCCAGACTTGGAGTCAAGACCATTTTGGGGATTCAACGAGTTGTCTTTATTTTGGGTTTTCTTCATTTTGGCACTATTAGAATGACATGACATGGTTAATATTGATTTGTGTTCTGTACCTAGTTTTGGGAGATGTTTTCTTATGCATGTTTATTTGTTATTAGATATTGTTTGCAATATTTATATTATTCACTGTTATGTTTTACTCTAGTAAAGAGGGTATAGTCTCCCCACATGTATTATTAGACCCTCGATACTAGTCAGCAGCCTCTGGAATATGGGTAGGCATGATTGATTTCATGTGATGACCCAGATCAGGGCACTACTTTAGAGGCTCCCAGGCTGGTTATGTTTTAAAATAGTATCAGAGTAGTTTGTTTCTATATTCTTGTTACTTGGGATGGTAGATAGGAGGATAAGATGTGTCGGGCCTTAGTAATGAGCTCATTATTGGGAGTAGCTGACCCATGTATGAGGGAAAACCCAAGTCACCTAGGGTGGGATTTGTCATTCCTGGAATGTGTTGTTTCAATTAATTGACATTTCACCATTAAGTGATGCACATGTTGTGTGATGTGTCTATTTTAGGATATTCTTCTCATGTATGTAATGGCATGAGGTTGTGCATTCATGCATCATTTCAGGAACATAAGGATATATATGGCTTGTATCATGATAGGCATAAATGGGATGGGTGTGTGGGGCATAGAGATTAGAGGGAATTTTACTTGAATTTTTTTAAGAAAATAGTGTCTAATAAGGGCAACACAAGTGGGTAACTGAAAAGAATGTAAATGAATAGTTCATTAATAGTGTGTATAAAGAAACATTATAACCTGGTTAAAATTTTAGGTTGAGATAAATTTTAAATATTGAATGGTGTCTAAAAAAGAGATATTTTCATAGTGACGAAAAATGGTTAATGAATTCTTCCTAAGGAAAGAGTAAACGAGTTAAAATGATGATTGTAAAAATTTGGGAAATGGGGAATGTGCCTAAGAGAAAATATTTGGGTTGTAAAAGAGAAAATGGTTTAAGAAGGTATATGGAAAAATACTTATGATTAAGTAATTTGGTTTACCCTATATTAACCATGACCCCTTGAAGTGATAACAAAGGTTAGTTTTCCAAGTGTGATGATGAATATTGGGATAGTGTATGTGGAGTGTATTTTTTAAGGTTTATAGTGTAAGTTCTTTTCCATCTATGGTTTAATCCCTTCAATAATTAATCGAAGTGTATATTGTGGAGAATGTTTTGAATTATAGTCTTGAATAAGGTAGGTACTTTCGAAACATTTGGGGAATGGGGTGTTTTAAATGTGAATGATTGAGTTAAAAAATAGTGAAGTCAATTATAAAAGGATTTGTAATACTGGAACTTTTGGGTGAACTGGGTAGTGGGTAATCCTTATTTTTTTTATTTGACCCTTGTATGGGTGGTTTGGGGTAGCAAGAGTGACCTAGTTTTAGACTATGAATTTGGTTTGTGAGGCCACGCTGGTGAAGATATGGTATAAGATATGTTCTTAGGAAACCCTTGGTAAGGTTATAGAATATGGGTCATGAGGAATTGTTTAGTTATATGAGGGTGGAAACTCTCATGGTTCATAACCATTCAGAGTTCTTGTTGGACCTTAAGTATGGTGCCTGGGTTTTGGTGAAATTGTGAGTGGGGACCTCTTAGATGTGTTTTGGATCCTAGAGAGAGTGTTTGGATCATAGTGACAATAAATGTATACAATTACCTTTGGAGTGAAACCTATAGTAAATGGTCACTTGGTGTTCTAGGCACAATGTGTACCAGAATGTAGGTGAGAGTGTTGTTCGTGGAAATTCATTTTCTCATAACTTGATGTGTATGGTTGGGAGATATGACCAATACATTTTTCTTATGGTGACTCTAGTTTAGGGTATTGGCATCATTCGACCTTCAAGGTGACCAATGAGAGAGATCATATGGGTTTTCTAGTGCTTGTGTGTGTGTGTCAAATAGGTGGATGTTTTGGACTTGATAGTATGACACGAATAATATTTCCTAGTGTGGGTTTGTCCTAGAGGGATAAGTGGGAAGGTTGATGGTTTGATGATGTGACCTGAGTTGTGGTTACACATTGACAGTTTTGGGAACATCAAGGGTGACCTCATGGAAGGCTTTCCGGTGATGAAGGAGACTTGAAATATGAAGCAAGGGAGATGCTTGAGAGGTGGAATCGATTCATACAAGTACCATTATGTTTTGGTGAATGGTATGGTTATTCTATGGTTATTTCAGAAGTAAACCTATTTGATTGTAGTAGGTTTTAAGGTTTTTTAAGGGTTATATCATGAGGATTCCTGACACACAAGTTTAGATGATGACTAATAGATGCCTTAATGTTTCTTTTATGTGGAATATACAAGGGTTATTGAAGTAAGGTTAGATTCTTTTAGAGGTGATACCCGAGGCGAGGGTGGTCATATGGATGAGCTTATTTGTATGAATGGTTTTTTTGTTGGGTGAGATGTAGAGAATTCCTTTCAACTGATGAGGATGACTGGCCAAGAGGCATGGTTAGTTGAGTATGTGGGTGTTGATATTTTCTTAGGTGATGGTTGGATTGTTGGAACTAAAGTCAATTTAAGTGTATTCGCAAGAATGTGAAAAACCATGAGGGTTATAATGAAGTACAGATGTGGGCATGCGATGGTAAGGAATAATTTTGATCATGATAAGCATCAATTAATCTCTATGAAACCAAAGTGTGAAGTGTGGTCATATGAGAGACCGTTGGTTTGGATTGGTGTGGTGGACTATTTTATATTAGTCTTTAAATGTTAGGGATGTACCTAAAGAACTCAAGTGGTGTGGTAGAAGTAGTTCCATAGGAAATGTTGGTTCACAACTTCTTGGTCGATAGTTATGCAATGATGGTGATTCTTAGTTGGAAATCACACCTGAGGGGTGGTGGTTAAGTACGGATGAGATGTGTGTGGGAAAGAAATCCAAAAATTCTTAGTATAACATGGTGTCCCATTTATGGAGGTTACATCATCATGAGACAATTTATAGTGGTGTTCTTCAGAAACTTCTTAGTGTACTTCTATCTAGTGACGATCATGCCCAACAGATTGACATCATCCTGGGTACACTGAGAAAACTCTGGATTCATTCCTAGAAACATGAAGGTATTTTGGTTGGATGATAACATAATGGAGTTTGCATCTATGGTGTGGTATATGTGGATATGGATAGTGGGATGTGAACCATCAACGATTTATGGGTAAGGTCCTCAGGAAGGACTGGCGGCCGATGAATGCTGTGGGTACCATTCATGAAAGCCGGGAATGGGCACTGTGAGATGTTAATTTTTTATTTTTTGAGGATCTAAATATCCATGTCTAATTTTCTTCTTCTTCCTATAATCAAGTGTGAACCTTGGTGTTTGAAATTCTTAATGGAAAGTGATGGTGAAAACACTCTTAAGGTGGTGAGTGATAAGTCAGTCCTAGATGTGGGGGGGGCATTGAGTTGATTTAGTGGAACCAAAATTCCAATGAGGAACCTATGAGGTGTATGTTGGGTATCTCAGAGAGTCCAGGTGGGCCTTGATTATGGTGGTTGTTTGATCTAAGTGGCAGCTTTGGGCTTAGGGTAGTTCTAAATGAAAATTTGAGATGTTTGTGTTAAATCCATTGATGCGGTGGTAAGACCTGAAAACTGTTTGGACTTGGATAAGTGTCTTTGGGTGGTATTATAATTTCTTGATGTTTTAGGGAACCTTGTTCATGTGATATAGTTTCATTCCAATGGTGAAACTAAGCATTCTAGGATGAGTCTGCTAGGAAAAAATCTACTAGGCTAGGAGTGGGGGATAAATGTAGAGAGTTGTAAATCAACTTCAATGGATGTTTTTGAGTGATAAGTATGATTCAAATTATGGAATGGTATTTTTGTGACATGAGTGGTGGATAGAAATAATTTGGGAAATGTGGTTGGAATGTTTGTGTTTTTTCCTCTGGGCGATATCAGGTTTTAGTCACCCTTAGTGTTTTGAAAATAGAGTAAAATGACTCCAAGTGATTTGGGTCATGAGTTACGAAGAGGATCACACCAGTGGGGTGCCAATTTTTTCCTCCACAATGGTATGATGTTGTGTGTGATGTTTTCATGTGCTATGAATTAATAAATGTTTCCCCATTTTTTCATATGATGTTCTACTGGTTGGAATGAGTTTGAAGTTGATGTGTCCTTGAGGAGAGTCTGGTTTGTGTTTTCCATCATAGTGAGAAATCCTTTTGGGGAAATAATGTGACTTTATTTGGGTTTTATGGTAGCATGGTAATGTTCAAAAATAAACTTGGGATGGGGAGCCAGATATGAGGGCTCAGTTGCCCGATCTCTTCCCCTTATAAGCCTAGTGATGCTTGGGAGTATAGATCGAGGATGAACCATTATAAGGTGGGGAGGTTGTAAGATCCCATATTTTATTAAGGTATTTTTTTATTTAATTTTCAGTTTCAGTATCTTATATTTGGATAAATAAATGTTTCCCAAGTTCATGAGGTGTCTCGTGGGCATTTTGAAGGTTTGTGACATGAAAGAGAAGGAAAAAGAATCTTTCTAGGAGTGTTGCATGGTTTGCGCATGGTTAGTGAAAACGAAATGAGGGAAATGGAAAATCATGTGACTTGATATAGTAGAATACTGCATGGTTAGCACATGGTTTGTAAACCATGTGAGCCTCCCCAGGTAGCTGTGCAACCCATATTCCCTTAGACAGTGGCTTGCACACGTTTTGGAAAACCGTGTCGGTAAACCATGTGCCCCTTTAAAAAAAATTAAAAAAATTTACTTAGTAATTTTTAAGTATCACTTAATTTCTCCCTCATTTCCACCTCTCTAAACAATAAAGAAAAAACAAATAGACCCAATATTCTCAAGGGTGGTTCTCCTTTGATTCTTGTCCATTTGGAGGATCGTTGGTTGTGGATCAAAGATCCGAGTAATTATAACACTCCTCTTATTTCTCTTTTTGGGATTAGGGTTTGTAGTTTCTCCCATATTATTTTGAATCCCTAAAACCCTATTTTCTAGTGGAATTTATTTTGGGGATTAAAATTATGGTTGAATCCAGATCTAAGGAAACAATTAAGAGTGTGTTCATCATTATATTCTAGGTAGGAGGTCTACAAGTTATACCCATAGTTTTTATAGATTTGTGCATGTGTATTGAAATCTTGCTTCCCAGTTTTTTTATATTTGTTAATTTGAGTAATATTAATTAAAATGGTTGGATAATTATGATTTAGACCCATCATGATACCCATGGGTTGCATTAGGGATGATTAAAATGATTTAGTGCAACCCATGGGGTGCACTGACATTTTCGAACCTATAATTGGTGAAGTTTAGTGTAGAGTTGATGTGCAATAATGTTGATCCCATATTGAACATCTTAATTTGTTTAGGTTATTTGAAAAGGGAATATTGATATTTCTTAATAGGTTTTGATAATAGCATAAGGGGATATTTGGAATGGATTCAAAGTGGGTTTATTTGGTTAATTGATATTGTGTCAAATTGTTTATGAATTTTGTTGAAATTCCTTGAAGGATTAATATATATGGGATGCTGAACATGTTAAATTGGAAATGACTTATAAATTGAGAACATGTAAATGGTTACATAAGGGAATTGATGAAAATGTGGAATGGGTTAAATCATTGAAATTTTTGGCAATACCTAATGGTTTGAATGTAATAAATTGGTTGGGCTATGTGACATAGGAATTGTACTTGAAATGCATAAGTGGGAAAATTCTTGTGAAATTAAAAATTGGATAAATTGGATAATGTATTGTAATTGGTGAATATTGGATAATTTATGGGAATTTTTTATTATAATTAATGTGTTAAGGCATGAGAATGAGAATCAGGATAATTAGATATGTAATGTAAATGGAAAATGTGTTAATGGGTTATGGAATAATATTCATTCCCAAGTTGATGGTTATGGAATGTGATTGTTATGTGTTTGTATTATGTTTGGTTGGTGATATGTTATATGTGGTTGATGGATAGGTGTAAGAATGTACACATGGCTTGGTAGTGTGGGGTATTGACATGGGGTACTATGACCATAGGTCTACTTAGATTGAGGCTCTAAACTCCACCCCAAAATGCATGGGTTAAGGAAGGGGACAAAGGACCTATTCCCTAAATGGTTTCATGACACCCAGACTGAGAGTTTTAGGTGAGGATAATGTGTTGATGTGATGGGTTTATCCCTAGTGAGATATGGAATTTATTTTTTACCTTACTCATAATGATTGATTGCCTTTGACCCATGTGTAGATGATGTATATGTCTAACCCATGGAAAATGTGATAAAAAAAGGATTAAGTAATGAAGATGGTTTAAATGATAAAAATAGCAATAATGACTAAAATGGTTTAGGTGTACTTGGTTGTCTAATGGAACCTGAGTTTTCCATTTTTTAATATTATCATTTATCTCATACTTGTATGAACTATCTGTTTAGACTATATCTTTTGTAGACATCATTGGTGGTGGCCTACTGAGTTATACTCACACCCTACTCAGGCCACCGTTTGGTACTCAAACAGACATCATTATTGTAGGTTTAGATAATGGTAAAGGACCAGTGCTAGGGAGTTGAGTTGGGATTGGGATATGCATGGATGAGGATCTAGACTTGGATTCAGGACCATATTGGGGATTCTACTAGTTGTCATTATTTTGAGTTTCCATCGTTTTGGCACTATTAGCACAACATGACATATTTAATGTTGATTTGTGGTATGTAACCAGTTTTGGGAGATGTTTGTCTATGCATGTTTATTGGTAATTACATATTGTTTCCACTATTTATATTGTTAACTATTGCGACATACTATGGTAAAGAGGGTATAGCCTCCCCACATGGCTTATTAGATGCTCACCGCTAGTCGGTATCCCCTGGCGTATGGGGAGGCATGCTCGAGGTCATGCGACGACCCAGCTCAAGGCACATGTTTAGTGAATCTTGGTTCGGTGACATTATATATGGGATGCAATGACAAATGATTATGGATTGAGACATAATTCATGGTGGATGATTATGTGATATGTTCAGAGACACCCCAACACTGATTGAAGTAGGTCTGGTCATACCTAGGTAACTATGTATTACCCATAATTAGGAAATATTTATTATTACAAAATTTTTCTATTTACTTTTATTTATGATCATATCACACTATACATGAAATTTCTTATTTGGGATAAGTTTAGGGACACCTTTGGTAACACCCTACAATTTTAATATGTATTACTTTAAGAAAATATCTTATTGAGTAACTCGTGATATATGAAACACTAAAATAAAGTGAATAATGATTAATTGTAATATATAATTAAATAGATTAAAAAAGACTAAATGAGACATATTGGACAAAATAAATAATATTTTTAAAATTAAAGGGATCTATTTCCTATAGGGGAATATGATTGATTCTATTGAAAATGTTTTAGACTTCTTTGTTGAATTATGAATTTTGTTAAATTTAACACATTTTAGAGGAATGATATCCATAAAAATTATTGATAAAATTGATGTAATAATTAATAAAATATATTTTTTGAAATCCATGATATGGTTAAGTAATGATAAATAATACTGGTATAATAATTCTATGTGAAATGGAAATGTTTTTTTATTAACAATTTTTTACTATATATTATATGTTTTATTTATATGATATATTTATATTTTTAGATTATTAAATTTATTGAAAAAATAAATTTTATACATGAAAACTAATGAATAATAATTCATACATTATCATCAATTTGTTATAAGTAACAATAACTTCATTTTATGGTAAATGATCATTTTTTTAGAAAACTATTTCTAAGTACACAATGTTTTTTTATCTTAATAAATTAAATTAACCACTATTTATTAATTATTTTGATAAAATTTATTGATAATATTTTCAATCAAATAAATTATTAGTAATCTAATGTCTACTACGAGTCAAGGAATGAGAATAAATTGATTTTATACTTTGAAAATATATTTTTTCTAATTTTTTTATAGATTTTGTGACTAGATATTAGACTTAATTTCTGATAATTTTTGAAATTTTATTTTATGAAACGAACTTACCTTATAATTATCATATTAATTTTTTCTTGGTGTATTTTTTTGGATTATTCTAAAATGATTTATTTTTTAGTAAATAGGGAAAATAACGTTTTGATGAATACTATAACTTTTATGAAAATATTATGATATAAGTATGAATTAAAAAATATGAAAACATTGGATCAACAAAATATGTGTTTAATGAGGAAAATATATAATTTATAAACGTTAACTTGAATATAAAAATCCATTCATTACTTTCTAGAACCTATGTTATATTTTATTCCAATAAAAAATATTTTTTGGGTCACTGCATTTTATCGTGATGTGGGAAGGTGCCATTCGGTAAAAGTTATATTGAAAAAGAACCTTAATTTGTCTAATAATAATCCAATATATTAATTTTAATCTCCTATACTCAATATTACTTTCCCTAAATAAGAATAACTACATTTTTACATATAAAAATAATTATTTTTCAAAAAATACTTATTTTTCAAAAATTAGTTTTTAAGTGTTTTGTACGCTTATATTGGAATAAATTTCTACCACTTTTGGAAATTTAATATTATATAAGAGATTAATTTTTTTTAATAATCATGAAAAAATTTATTAATGAGGTCGATTTAATTTTTTTTCATAAAAATTAGTTACCATGGTAAAAAGTTTAGTTATCATGGTAAATGAGATAATGGGTTAAAAGGGGTTAAACTACGATATAAGGATTCCAATATCTCCAAAAAATGTCTAAACAAGATAGGTTGAGTGTATTTTATCCCAAAAATATATTATATTATAAATTTTATTTCCTTGGTTCCACTTTCCAATGATAATGACTTTATATTATTTTAAAGTTCTTAATATTTACAAGAGTGCCACTCCCCTCAGTTATAAAAGGGAACTGACTCTCCTCACTTCTACACACACTTTTAGAACTCAATATAAACCAATATATACCCAGATACCACCACAAATATCCTACCCATACACTAGAGGTCTTGTTCCCACCAAAATACCAATCCTAGAAGGCTTAATGTGTAAGCTAAAAGAAGATATCCAAGGAGAAGATATAAGTCTTAAACGATTTCTTTAAAGCTTATTTCTTCTTCTATATCCAAAAAATATTTTATAACCAACCTAATGTAATAAAAATATTATATTTAATATACTTAAATATTATTATAATTATGGAACAACTATTTTTTTCTTCCATTTCATCATATAGAAAGTGAATACTTCCTTCGTGCGCACATGCAAAATACCACCTCTATAAAGTGATGTGTTTCTTTTTTCATCACCAACTCGCACCAACATTTATAAAGATATATTTAATTTAAATATATTATATTTATGAAATAATTATGGTTATTTAAATATAATATATTACTTACATTCTTACCCTCATATCTGTCGGAAAATGTTAACATTGCTCAAGCATACATGGGAACTACCACCTCCACAAAGTGATGTGATTTTTTTTCCTTATCGTCTAACAAGGATTATAATAAGGAAGGATTTAATGATTAAATATAATATTTATAATAATAATAATAATAATATTTTAATTCAATCTTTTATCTACTTTACTACCTTTTCATTCGTTAGAAAAATGGAAGTGTTGCTCGTGTTTACTTACAGACTACTACCTCCATGGAACAATGTATTTCATTTTTCAAGACTAAATTACAAGGATGGTTTTTAAAATTATATTTAATATATAAAAATTATAATTATAATTTTTTTAATATTTTTTAATTGATAGAACCATGACTCATTTAACCACAGTCAATACACTGAAGTTGTTTTGAACAGAATGTACTCAAAATATCTGACGCAAACTTAACTAATTTAGAAACTAAATAAAACAAAGAAATAATGATAATGGGATGAATATGAAAATGGCTATAAATAAATAAGAAAATTAATACAAATTTATTACTAGGAAAGTAAAAGATGGTCATGGTGAGTCAGTGCATAAGGTAAATGACTTTCTTTAAAACCATGTTTCAAAGTTATTTGAAAATCATTCTCTTATATATCCATATTTTTAAAATGTTTCAAGAATATTAAAATATATAATTAAAATATTGATAATGTTAATTTTAAAATACTTTTTAATTTCATTAAAAAGATTTTAAAATTAATTTTTTAATGTTTAGGTCACTTTTGACACTTTCTACCAAAGTGAAAAAGAAAGTTTTTAATTATTTACCACATGACCACATTTTACCACTTACAGGAACATTATTAATTATAATGATTCCTATAAATGTTTCTTTTTTTAATTAATTTCATTTTATATTTTTATTAGAATTTTTAGTGTAAAAATGTTTAAAAAAATGGTATTTCTACTCATTTTTATGAGATAACTGAATATTGTTTTGAGTATGTGATCAAAAACCAATTATTATGATTTTTATGATGTAAATGAAATATTTTATATTTTTTATACATGTTATAGTTCTTTTAAAATTTTTATTATTATGGGTGGATTTGATATAGTCCTCTAATTCATTGGGTATCGATATGTTATAAATAGGATACATGTCGAAATTAACCGTGTGGGTTATTCCATTTACTAGTGTGATTGTAAGTGTGATGTAAAGATAACAATCCAAGGTGATTTAATGTTTTTTTATGATTTATAATGGGGTTTTATAAAAATATTTTTATTTTATAAGGTAATAAAAATATTTTATGGTTTAACTTAATGTTTATGATCTAATAAATGTGAAAAGATTGTTTTTAAGGAAAAGTTTTCATTACTATCAAGGAACCCCTATGATTATGTTTTTTACATTATATGAGATATTATAAAAAAAACTTTTTGCAATAAGGTTTATTTTATGTGTAATTAAAATATTATTTTATATAAAAGTTTATTATGTAAAAGGAAGCCTATATTATGGATTTTCATGATTTTTGAATGGGAAAATGAGTTTATGATGTTTTTATATCCCTTACTGATCTTTGTTTTTCTCATAACACATTTTCAAATGGCCTTCATAGGGACTAAGGATGTGTATGGGTTATATCAATTTCGATGATGACGCATATTGAATGAAGAAAATGTTTCATGAATGAAATGGGTGTGTAAACCTAAGAAATGATTTTTATGGAAAAACAATTCACTGTGGAAATTTATAGAGACACAAGAAATAAATTATCATCATCCTAAAATGATAATATTGTGCAACATACACTCTATAAATAAAATATATCATGGTTTATTACACCTTTGTATTAACCCTCCTCATAAGAAGGTTTATTATGATTTGATTTTATATAATCATATTAACCTTTTTTTGGTAAATGTATAGAGGCATGATGAATAAATTATCATAATTTTGTGGATATTATGATCGATTGAAAGTTAATTTTGGTTCTTTAGAACTGAAAAATTCAGGATGGTTATTTATTATTTAGAATATGTGATGAAACAGATATGGAAAACTACTCAAAGCATAATAAAAGAATGAAATTATTCTTATGAAATGTAAAGAAATCAAGTAAGTATATTATCTAATATTATATATCTCAATGGTAAAAGAAGTAATCTAGTAAAAAGGAAGATAATTCTATTGAGTCTTATGTGGAAAATATCAATTAACTATCAAAGTATATTTTTTAAATGTCTTTCATAATTACAAGTCACAAAATACTGAATACAAGGTTTTAGAAATATCACAATGGTAAATACATGGTTTAAGAAATATCTAGAAAATGATAAGTTTCCTAGTCTTAATATAGGCATTAATGTTATTTTTTAATGGAAATATTGTCAATGTAGATTAAAAGTAATTTCATGCCACTTATGTATATTTATCTTCCGCTCATTAGAATTTATTATGAAAATGTTGTCAACCCTTGATCATTAAACACTAGATAAAAATTATGACAATGCAATTTCTTTTAAGGGGGTAGAATGTAACAACCAAATATTTTAGTATGTATTACTTTAATTAAATATTTTGTTGAATAACTTGTGATATACACAACACAAAACTAAATTTAACAATTCTTCATTAAAATAAAAAATTAAATAGATTAAAATTGGTCTAAATGAAATATAGTTGACAAAATAAATAATATTTTAAAAATAAAAGGGTTTTATTTCATGTAGGAAAATACAATTTATTCAATAGAAATAGTTTTGAACTATTTTATTGAATTATTATTTTTTAATATTTAAAACTTTTTAGAGGAATAATATCAATAAAATTTATTTATAAAATTGAATTAATAATTAATAAAATAAATTGGGGGTATCCATGATATTTTTATATATTGATAAGGAATAGTAGCCTAATAATTATTGGTTAAATGGAAATGTTTTGCTCAAAAACATTATTTTTATAACATATTATATTTTTTATTTAAAATATAAATTTATATAATTTAGAGTATAAAATATATCTAAAAATAAATTTTTACACATAAAAACTAATGAATAATCATTCATAAATTTATTAACAATTTTTTATAAATAAAGATAAAATCATTTGATGGTAAAAAGAGATATTTTTTATATTACTGTTTTAAGTGAACAATATATTTTTATCTAAATAAATTAAATTAATAATTATTTATTAATGATTGTGATGAAATTTTTTGATAATATTTTTAATCAAATAAATTAATAACCATTTAATGGTTGTTACTAGGAAACGAATGAGAATAAAGTTATTTTATGATTCGAAAGTACATTTTTTCTAAAAATGTGTTTTTGTGTTTTGTATACTGATATTAGATTTATTTTCATAAATTTTTTTATATTTTATTTGATGTTATAAAATTATTTTTTCATAAAATAATATAAAATTTAACATAGGGTTATTTGTTTTTAATTTTTATGAAATTGTTAATTTTAGAGTGAATAATGAAAAATACTATTTTTACAATTTTTTTAACTTGAATGATATCGTTATGATACAAGAATGACTTAAAAATATATGAAACGTTTTTATCCACTAACTAAGTTTTTATGGAGTAAAATATATTATTTAAAAACATTACCTTGAATTTTTAAGACATTGAAGGACCTTTCTAAACCTAGGTTATATTTTAATCAAATAAAAAACTATTTTTGGGTCTTTAAATTTAAAAATATGATTGAAATATTACTTATTGTGTTAAAATGTTTTGAATATAAAAGAACCTTAATTTTTTTATGAATAATCCAATAAATTCATGGGAATCACCACTAATAAAGCGTGTTTGGCCTAAATATGTATAACATTATTTTTACACATACAAGTAATTTTTTTCTTCTAAAAACAGGATTTAATCATTTTATGCACTTATATTATAATTAATTACCTCATATTTTGTAAATTAATTCTCAGAAAATGGATTAGTATTTTTAGTAATAATTTAAAAATTTGTTAATAAGGTTAATTTTATTTTTGGTCATGAACACAAGTTTCCATTGTAAAAAACTGAGTTGTCACGATAAATGTTAAAATGAGGTAAACATTGAGATAATGATTTAGATATATCCCAAACTTGTATAACATGATCAGTTGATTTTATTTCGACTGTAACCTATCATATCTTCTAAATTGGGTTTCCTTGGTGACACTTTCCCATAAAAATGACCTTTTATTATTTTAAAGTTCATAACATTTACAAGAGTGCCACTCCCCTCACTTATAAAATGGAATCTCATATCCTCACTACACTTTTTAGAACTGTATCTCGAATAAAGTATAAAATTATACCTCACACAATATCATATCGATGTTCTATAGGTCTCGTTCACACCAAAATATCATCCCTATAAAGACTAAGGTGTATTATAAATGATGATATCCAATGGGGAGGTATACATCTTAATTGAATTATTTTATGTTTATTTCTTCTTATACCTCATTTAAATCTATTATAACTATCCTAAGATAATGATGCTAGGGAATTTAATATTCTTAAATTTTAATTTGATTATGGAACAACTATTTTATACTTTATTTCCATATTATGGGAAGTGAAAAATTTATTATGTGTATGTATAGAATACCACCTCCACAAAGCGACGTGTTTTATTTTTCATCACCACATAACATGGTTGGATATAAAGATAGATTAATGGAAATATATGATACTTATGAAATAATTATGGTTATATAAATATTATATAATATAACAATTGAGCCTCAATTATAGTAAGTGGAAATTCTATTTTAATAAAACTATAATACAATGAAAATTTTAGTATTTAATAGAAAAAATTCTAACTAGATAGGATGAATATTTATTTTAAACTTACTTGGTCTAAATAAGTCTAGAATGGATTTTTAAAAAATTTCATTAGAAATAATAATTTAAAAATAATAAAAAATGTAACATTTAAATATTCCTAATTTTATCTATAATAATGTGTTATAATATGTAGAATTAAAAATTTATAAACTAATAATTTTATAGAAATAAGTATAAGATCATTAGGAGTTAAAAGGTATATTTTTTTGAAAACAATTAAAAAACAACATAAAATATTTTAATTTTAAATAATTACAAGAATCCTTAATGATGAACGATTTAAACTAAATTTATATATTATATATATAACTATATGAATTTATATCCATATAATTATGATTACTAGCCATATAGTTAATTTATGGTCATCTTATTCCTGAAAAATTCATTTAATAAAAAATCATTTTGACACATTTAGTGGGATTATTTTTAAATTAAGCTTCTGTGAAATGAAGTTGATAATATATATTCCAAATTTTGAATAATAATAATTAATATTAGGTAATAAGTTCAACTTAATTTTTGTTCATAATGAATAGTAAACACAATAAAAATTAATTACCATGGTTAAGGTAAAAATTGGTTTACCAAGGGGTTAACCTACAAATTCAAGGGTTGAAATGACCTAAAAACTTGATTAACCCCCGTTGGTTTGTAATATTTCAACATTATACACGTAACCTTATAATATGATACATTTTTAGCCATATTTCCAAAAAAGTGACATGACATTATTGAAAAACATTACAAAATTACAAGTGTGTCACTCACCTAAAACCTAAAAGGGCACCTTCTTCCTTTACTTTTTTACACATCTCAGGCCATTTCTCTTTACCAAAACCAGAAAAAATATCTCCCCAAAATCATTATAAATTTTCTATAGGTTCTTTTATTCCAAAAATACCAACTATACGACCCTTAATAAGAGATTCATAGGAGGCACTTCTAAGAGAAGGTAATCATCTTCACCAAGATCTTTATATTTTTACTTCTTTTTTTACCAACTTTAATTATGAATTAACAGTTCCAATATAATAAAAAATTATATCCAATATACCATGATGTTATTATTTGTATGAAATAGTATTTATTCACCTACTTCTCTTTCAAATGGGAAACAAAACCATATCTTATGTATATGTCAGACAACCGCCTCACAAATTGATATAATTTTTTTCCATCGCCGAATCACATGTATTTTCATTATAATGAAAGAAATGAATATATATGATACTTATGACATAATTTTGAATTTTTATATTTAATATATCATCTTCTTCCTTAAATTTTCACCCATTATGTAAATGATAACATCACTTATACGTACATATAACTGACCATCTACATCAAGTGATCTTATTCATTTTCCATGTTCAAATTTTAAGAATGATCCAAAACATGTATATAATGAATAAATATGATATTTATAAAATTAATATCATTATGGAGATTATGGAACTAAATCTTATTCACAATAACTGTAACTTTTGTGACAAATCATGCATGAGAAAATGTTTAGCATGTATATAATGTGTGAAAATCATGAAATTAGAGTTTCTTAAATTTAAAGGTTTGGTTCAAGGGAATTCATACCTCGGAACCATGGCGCGATGACAACGTAAACTCGGAACTTATCCTTGAGGGTTTCAAAAATCCAAAACCACCCAAAATAAACATTAATTAATAAAACCATGAATGGAAACTCCAATGGCCCAAAGGCCTTCATTTTTTATTTATTTTTGATAATCCACCTTTCAAGGGGTGAGGTGGAAACCTTACAAGGCCCGTAGGCATAAGTATTACATGGCCCGTAGGCCTTTAGAGGAATGCATTTCCTGTAGGGTTCAAACATTACATACAACCCCGACTAACTTCTTAGAACTGCTCCTCCCAAGCATCTTCATCGTGAAATCAACTCTCCACCTTTGCATGGCTATTCGGCTAGGCTTTCCCATGCATTCACATGCTTGTCCCAATGGAAGGATCCATAACCTCTTATTATTGCAATCCGTTTATCTTTTTCTATGGTGAAAGTTTCTTACTCCTCCTCCTTCAAAAGTTTCTTCCTTGTAGGTTCTCTGGTTTGCATCTGCACTTAAGGTAGCCTGAAGGCCTTGGGGTGTCCCTAAGGCCTTACTGACCTGAAGGCTTGGGTGGCCTGAAGTCCTTAAAGGACTCGGGGACCAAATCAGTTGTCTGAAGGCCCAAACGGGGGAATATTCCCGGTGGCTATAGTTCCAAACAGTGCCTGCTACAATTCCCGCAATAGTACCTGCTACAGTTCCTACTACAGTGCCTGCTATAGTTCCGCAACAATGCCTACTACAGTACCTGCTACAGTACTTCCAGAAATTAGCCTCCACTCAGATTTGATCCCGGGTCTCCTGGATGAACTTAAGGAATCCTCACCAGCTGGGACCTTAAATTAAGAAAATAAAATTTTAAAAGAAAAACCAATTTTATGTCTCTTTTAATCAGATATATTTTTCTTCTATGTCTACAATTTTCAAAATTATTTTAAAAAATAACTTTTATTTACTAAAATAATTTATTAAGGAAATTTTAAAATATTTTAAAGGAATATTTCTAATTTTTCCCAAAAGAAATATTTCTGAATTTCTTTATAAAAACCCAAAATGAATGTTTTTAGCATATAAAATGATAAAAAAATTCCCTATCACTATAACTATTTTACAATATTTTTCATATTCTATATTTTTATTGGTTTTATAGATAAAAATATTTTATGTACGTTTATTTTAATATTTCACTTCCACTATCTTTATTCTTCTAAAGGAGATGATTTTATTACAAAACCGATATTCTCGATGAATTGATGGTCATTTATTATCTCTTATTAATTTTATGGTCATTAAATTTATATTTAAATATTCATCTTCCTATTCTAATTTAATGTTATATTTATCTTAAATACCCATATTCTATGTATCATGGGTATCATTATTTCCAAAACCATCTAACATTTTTACATACAATATTTTATTATGAAATTTATTTGATTGGTTGGGAAAAATCCTGATAAATACATATTCTTTACTTAATAAATATATTCATTAATAGGATATATTTTTTATAAATTTAACACAATATATGAGGAACACATTTTACATGATGTGATGGGTGGGACCTAGTTATATATAGCATCTCGATTCATCGATAGGTTTCATGAGACAAATCGGTTGGGAAAATTAAATGGGTTTTTGGGGTATATTACACATAGTTTTAAAATGTATTGGAATAAGTTATTAAAGGTATAAATATTATGATTTATAAGTCCATTATTTCTAATATTAATCATTTACTTAATTGATAACTAAGTTATTATTATTTGTGTGATTATTTCATTGATATTATCTATGGATGCATTTTTTTTCAAGTTATTGATTAAATGCAATATGTTTCCAGTTATTTACATTTACATATTAATTATGACTTATTAAAACATGATGTATTCAAAAATAATTAACCCTTACCAATAATTTGAGAACACCCTTATTTTGTTTCCATTCCCAAGGAAATAAACAGGATTTTTTTTATGAGTTTCAAGGGTACATAACGTTCACTTTTTTTTTTGTGTTTTATATTTTGTTAGCAATTTAAAATGGGAATCATGTATGTAACTATATTTCTAAGACTACTAAAATGATAAGTTATTTGATATTAAAACCGTTTTATCTATGAAAATGTAATAAATTAACCACCATCCCTAGGTAACTGGAGTCTGTTTTGTTACAATTGGTATCAAAGGAAGTTTAATTTAATACTTGGGAACAAGATTCAGTAAAAACTATATTAGGGAACATAAACCTATGATATATATTAAGGTTATGTCAAATTTGGAATAATATCATAATTTTTTGGTAAGGTAGTTATTATGAAGGTTTTTTTCTAGAAATACATCCCTATCTGGATAGTACAAGTGGAAGTAGCTTTGACACAAGATGCATCTAGGGGTAATAACCCCAAAGAAGTTTGTTTGAGTATATCATTCCCATCATTCCATTTCATGGTGAGTGTGACCTTAATAAACACCTAGTTTAACACTCCTAAGGGATATTATTTGGTTAATTCACATTTTATTTAAAATCCATTATGCAGGATTTGATTTTTTATTATTTAAAGATATTACCAAAGAAACCATGTTTATGATTCCATGATTAACAATGCATAAATTTTTAATTTATGTTAAGTGTTAAACCAGATTTAGAATTATAAATTATGATTTAAAATTAATAATGTCAGGAGCTAATTTAGTATCATACATTGATTAGAAATGGTGTTGGGTAGAAAGGATGTTATTGACACTCATGGTTAGTGTAGAGAATTCCATATTAATCCAAACGATACAACTAGTGTTGGACTTGAACAAATCATGGCCATATTAGGGTAGATGGTCCAACTAATAACCTTGAAAATATGGATAAAAATGATGTTTTGTGACTTAATACACATATATTAGAACATTTCATGTGATAGAACTACCCATCATGTAGTGGAACTACTAATCAAGTGGTAGTTGATCAATGGATTAAGTCCCTTAAAATGATATTTATGGCATTGGGATGTGATGAAAAGAAAGAGTTTATATTGGAAGTATATTTTCTCAAGGGAGATGATGATAAATGGTGGTAATTAACCTTGAATACTATAGAGTAAGATGAAATAGAACCCATGGACTGGAGATATTTTAATGTAATATTCTTTGATAAAAATTTCCCTCAAGATAAATAATCTGAAATGAAGAGAAAGTTCCTCATATTAAATAAAAAGGATGAAGAAAGTGTTTATGAGTTTGATGATACCTTTAAAATACTATCTAGATATGATATAAATTACATATATAATAAAAATTCAAGATTGACCGTTTCTTTAAAGGGTTTACGCCAAGTCCCTAAAGGGCACTATTTTCTCAAAATTTTTCATCATATGAAGACATAGTTTTATATTCCATAAAAACTGAGAAGGAATTTTCTAGATCCTATATATTAAAGGAGAATCAAGAGAAGAAGTGTTCATCTGAACACTAATAAAAAGGGAACAGATTAAATAATATTAAGAAAATTAAGCAATTACCATCATGTGAAAATTGTGAAAAGAAACATCCTTAAAATTCTTGAAGGGTATCAGAGTGTACCACAAGTGTTGCAAAAAAGGTAATTTAGATCATAAATTTTAGGGAAAAAAGTGACCACTGCTACGCAGTGCTTAAACTATAAGTAATTGAGGTATTATTTAAACTAGTTCCCCAAGCATCAAGGGAATCTACCGTAAAAGATAAGGAAGGGAGAAGACCAATCTTATGCGGTCACTATAGATAAGGCTGAATTACCAAAGATATGATGGAAGGTAATTTAATCATATCCTCAAATATAGATAATTCATTATTTTATTCTTGATCCCTGCACACTTTTATACCTTCTATATTTTCTAATAAAGTTAAATATTTTCCTCAAACCATTATATGGGAGTTGTTACCCAAAACTCATAGTGAAAATCTCACTATAATAAGGATGCATCAGGTAGTTCCAATTATGAGACATAAACATGTCCCATTTATAGACTTTATTATTACACCTATGCTTGAAATTTATATAATAATTGATATAGAATGGATTCTAAAATATGAGGCCAAAATCTATTGCAAAGAGAAGGAAATTATGATTTTTGATAAATATATGGAATTACTTATCTTTAAATTGGAGTATTTATCATCTAAGTCATTTCTAAATCTAACCCCAGTTGGAATTCAAAATAATATTGTTAGGAAAAAAGAGAAAAAAAAGATACTGATGGAAAATATAATATTTAAATTCAGTATGTATCTATTGTTCAATATTACATTGATGTATTTAATAAGAAATTACCTGGATACCTACTAGAGTGAGAAGTTGAGTTCTTTATTAATTTAATCCTATATATAAGACCAATATCAAAGAATCCCTATAGAATAACCACTATGGATTTAGAAAAGTTAAAGAAACAACTAGAGGATTTATGTGATAAGGGATTTATTCTTCTGATTGTTTCACATTAGGGAGACCCTATTGTTTTCTTTAAGTAGAAGTATAGATCCATGAGATTTTGAATTGATTATAGGGAAATAAATTATATTATGATAAAGAATAGGTATCCAATGCCTCATATTGATGACATATTCAATCAACTTTATAGAGATCAGAATTTTTCAAATGTCGACCTTTATTATGGGTATATTCAATTTCGAGTAAAGTAGGTAGATATTCCAAATAAAATATTTATAATAAGGTACAGACATTATGAGTTTATAGTAATTCCATTTGGATTAACTAATTCACCATCTATGGTTATGGATCTAATGAACAGAGTATTCAAGGAATATCTTGTTAATTTTTTATAGTATTCATTGATTATATCTTGGTGTATTCCAAAATATATGAGGATCATGAGAATCACTTAGAAATCATTCTCGAGACTCTAAGAGGATGGGAGTTATATATGAAATTTATAAATTGTGAATTATATATTTATGAAATTTCTTTTGTTGGCAATATTTTCTCTAAGAGTGGAATATAGGTTGATCAGGTGAATAAAAAATCTGCCAAAGAATTGCCTATAGAAATGAAGTTAACTAAGTAATGTAGGATTATTATTTTTGAAGGTTACTATCGACGATTCATTAAAAGGTTTTCCTAATTGGTTAACTTGTTAACCAAAATTACAAGGGGTTAAGTTCACAAGGACATATTGTATCATAAGAGTATCAAATGACTACAAGAAGGGGATTAACTATAGTTTAAACACATTAAACTAATTAAAACCCAAACATCTTATTATATTTATTGGATAGAGAAAGCATCCAATGACCAGAGTAATATGTACCAGACTTAGAGTGTGTCTAATAAATTAGAGTATAAAAATTTACAAATAAAACTATCTAAAAAATTGTACAGCGGAAAAAATAACATATAAAAACCATTAAAAATAATTACTAAAGTAAAATTAAGAGTGACATACTAAATATTTATAAAAAAGTTTTCAATTATTTAACCTTAAGTGTTAAGGTAGTTAATAAACCCTGAATTTAGGTATCCATAGTTTAAACTGAACTGTCATGTGCATATTTCCTTAACAGAAACCCCTCGATCATTGGTATTAGAATTATCTTTGTCTTGCTATCCCAAAAATCCATTGATCATCCGGATCAGATCTCGGTATGTATTCTTATCCATGGAATCCCTCGATTGTAACATCGATCAAATGTATAATTGAAATGAAAAAGTATTCTAAGGATTTTACAATTAATCACTTGGAATCCTTATAACAAAAACTATATGAAAATATTACAAAGTAAATGTAATGAGAAGTTATAGTATAGAAAAATCTTAGATGGTTTGAGTTGGAAAAAGAACCAGCTCACAAATCCGTGAATGCACTCTTATTTATAGACATACCTCAAATGATCATATTTCTATGAATCCCAGAGTTGGCTATAAAGTCTACAAATATTCTTCACTTGATAACTTATTAAATTATGTCTTAATCTGATATTAGTTGGTAGAATCATTATAATTCTGTAATAAAATTATTTTATCTGATAGAAACAATTCTCAAAATTATATTATAATTTTTTTAATATAATAGAATAAATTGTTAGTGTAATAGATGAATTTATATAACACCAAAAGACTAAATATTGACACACCGATACACTAAATACCATCAAACTGATATACAAATATTAGTCATACCGATTGACTAAATATCTTTTATACAGATAAACTAAATATCATAACCTCATTGGATTAGATTTCATCATACTGATAAACTAGATATCATCACTCTGATAGAATAGATATGGTCATATCGACAAACCAAATATTTTCAATATTATGGGCCAAAATATCATCAATTCTATGGATTAGATATCATCATATCGATAGACTAGATATCATCAATCCGATGGACTAGACCATAGTTTGACCAATTGATCAAACATAATTTTTTATAGTTTATATTTGTTTAGTTTAGAACTATTTATGCATTTAATAGAATTTTTTTCTACAAAAACATTCTAAAAGACTTGGGAAATTTATACTTATTAAAATAAGTCTATAAGAAAGTGTTTTTGATTTTCAAAATAAAAGAAAAGAAATGTATAAAGTATAATATTTCGACTCAACAATCTCACTCTTTTGGAAAATCACCAATTAAACACATAAAAAGAAAAACTACTAACTTTGAAAAACTTACAATAACATTTTTAATTTAATAATTTCAAAAAAATATCCTTCAAAATAAACTTATAACCTATATGTCTTATATCCTCCTATCTTGATAAATTCATTTTGTTGGACATTCCATTTCTAAAGATATATATCTATTAATATAACTATCCATTTTCAATATATTATCCCCTTAAAATCATTCCCCCCTTAATCATTATCCCCTTAATATATTCTCTCCTTGTGTGATTTCAAAATGAGCAAGGGTGGTAATAATATTTCAATTAAATGTTACAAAATAGAAATAAGAAATAATTGTGTTTGAATAAAAATTCATCCAATGTAAAGAACAATAAACCAAGTTAAATTGGAGAAATATTCAAAGAAAACATATAATATGAATAATCCATTAAAATTAAATACTCATTAAAAATGTTTGATTTAAGAACATTAGGAGTTCAGAAGAAAAATATTCATTCTTTCTTGTGTAACTTACAGACTATAGCTTTCATTATCTAGAAATCCTCATTTTCTTTTTTAGTCTCTATAGCTATAGACTCTATTTTTTTCTATATTTTCCTCTATGATAGAAAAAATTTGACTTTCTACTTTAAAAATCACTACCAATTTTCAAGAAGTCGGATATTTTTATTTCCTTTTTAGTATCTAAAACTGCTCTTTAAAAGATCATATTCTAAAATTCTATCCTTTCATCTTTTTAATTTCTTCTTTTAGTTTAGTGATTTCTTTATTATTGACCCTGATAAATTTTTAAACTAATCTAACAAATTTAATCTATATAAAACATCTGATAATAAATTCACAAAGTATCTAACAATATCAAAAAAACTTTCTTTACTTCTTTAAACTGATCATAATGGAATTTCAAATCTCCATCCACTTGTTTCAACCATCTAACCATTTGACTAAATATACTCATTATCCCTTTGATTTTTCTTTGAAACATTTTATATTGAATTCATTTTGGAAAATGGTTTCTACCAGAATCTTCAAATAATTGTATTTTTCATTAAATCTATTTTTTATTTTCTAAAATAAAGATTAAATATTCAGAAGATATGGAATTGAATCCATAATATGTATCAAAGTTATAAAAAAATATAATATACTCCTCTATTAACATTGATGGATGGAAATTTAGTTGAATTAGAAGAAGTGTCTGAAACATGTTTTGTAAAAGGACAAACATATGTATTTTTCTTTTCCATTGAATTTTAATCATCCAATATCTTTATCACATTAACAACCCTATCAGTATCTACTTTATTTGATATTTTGGTATGATATTGTCATCTTTCTTATCATTCTTGGTTTAAACCTGTTTCATTTTCAATGAAATCTATTTTTTTTCAGATTGAGTTTAGAAATATGAAGAGGATGATAATGACCCAAAAGATATTTCTTCATTTTTTTATTCCTCTTATTCTTCTTATTATTATTCTAAATACCTTACAATTATTAAAACTACCTTTCCATACTTCCATACTAAATTTTTAATAGAGTTATGATTTTTATAAATGGGGTTTTGAGTAGTTTTTTGATCTTAGGGGTTTGTTATAAATTATTTTCCTTTTTTCTTATCAACTATAGTAGGAACAAATGATGTTTAAATAATTTCAATTTCTATTTATACTTATTGATATAGAATTATTTGATTGGAAGCAGAATGGGTATCAAAAATAGGAACCAGTTGTACTACTGATAGAGGTGATATTGGTAATTGAATATTAACATATGATTTTCCGACTCATTTGATCAATTTACCATCACCTTAGCTTGAAATAATCTTTTACTTGTATTATTTTTATTTTCAGAATCCTTCATGGATTTGTTAAATTTTTTATTTAAATCAAAACCTTATTATTTTCTAGACCTAAAATTTGGATCTCTATGATTTTTCTGAGCCCTATACACCATCAAAATTTTAAAAATCCTCATTAGAAATTATTTTTGGTTACTTCTTTGAATTTGGTAGAGAAAAATAAGCATTCCTATTTTTATTATCTAGTTATTTATGTTTTGTTTGAAGTTATTATTGGGAAATAATCATGGATTTGTTTTATTTATCTATTTTTATTTCTATTTTTTATTGAGGAATAACTTCATGCTGAACATTGTTTCTTCTCCAATCAAAGAATATTTTTTCATGAACCACTACTACTGATTCTTAATTTGGATAACTTCCATAAAATTTACCAACATTTTGTTGATAAAGTAGGGAAACCAAATAATTATTGAGTTCATTAAGTATTTATTTATATATTTAATTGAATGAAACACAAATTTCAATAAATTTTTCCTTCTCATATTGATTTGAAAATCCAAGATGAAGATATGTTGAACGTTTTGTGTGTCTTGGTTACCTTTACTTAGTATTAAAAATCTATTTATCTATAATATAATAACTCTTGAATTTGGTGAATTATGATACACTTTTCTTATTATTTAAAAATATTAATATAGAGAATATTTAGTTTTTTTCTTTTTTAAATGATCCTAGCTTCTCTGGAAGATTTTAAGAAGGAAAATAAGCCTCTCTTTCCAAAGTAAATTTAGTCAAGTATTTATATTGCTTAAAAGACAACTTATAAGATCCACCAAAGATATTAATGATAATTACTTCTATATCATCTTTGAAAGTAAATTATACTGAAGAATACAATTCCTTCACAATTTATGTATAATGACGTTCAAATTACCATTTCTCGACAGAAACTTTTTTCCCATCCCTAAAACTTTATAAATTCTTCCAAAATGAAGTATTTTTTTCATACCATGATTTCTAGATAAGTATTTCCATCAAAACATAAGTCTTCAAAAAATATTCTATAGAAGTCATCTTACTAAATCTAATGAAGAGAAGAACTTCTCAGATGAAGAATCAGATCAAACTAATGTCAAACTATCAGAATGAGAAAAAAAGCGATGAAAGCTGATAGTTAATTCAATGAAAGGTGATGTGGGATGTGGTGACCCACTTCCATATATATTGGCATGGAGGATAACCTTCACATTCCAAATATCCAATAGTTTATAGAAAATCCCTTATCTAATATGACATTTTAGATTAATCCTCAAATGTTTAAATATATATTCTAAACTCTTAATGTTTTTTGTCAAAAATAATATTGTTAGATTGAATAATTATCCTATTATTAAAACATGAAAATTATATAAAAATTTGAAGTTTATAATAGCTAGAAATATGTAAAATGTAATAAATAAATATAATTAAAGTATAATTAATAAAAAGATATATTATGAAAAATACCACATGGAGTAGAATTGTAACCTTTGGTATGAATGTTTTTTTGGAAACTTATTCTTCTTGTTTTTCAAAAAAAATGCATCTGATAATATTTCAAACAAAAATATTTTCTGAAAAAAATTTAGTAATATTTTTGGTTAATTTTTTTAGTATATAATTTGTGTAAATTTTTTTTAAAACGTTAAAATTTTAGAATACTAAATATTTTAGAAATAGTAAAAATTATAAAAATATTTTAGGAAAACTAAAATTTTAGTAAAAAATAACGATTTTAGAAAACTAAAATCATATTAATCCTATTTTTCAAAGGAGATCATTATTATAAGGAGGTTTGAAAAAAATATATATATGAATGGTCAATTTTTATTGATCATTCTTAACTTTTGGTTAATTTATTCAAATCTATTAGGATTAAAGGGTTTTGTAAAAATATCATTAAACTGTTCATGGGTTCTAATAAATTCAAAAATGATATCTCATTTAAGTGTGTAATTATGAAGGAAATAGTGTATTATATCTATGTGATTTAAAAATGAGTGACATGATTTGTTTTTAATTAAAATAATGACACTTGTGTTATCACAAAAAAATGAGTTTTACTAAAAATCATTCTAGAGTCAGTGAGTGTGTGTTGCATCCACAACACTTGAGAAAAACAACTTCTAGCTACCATATATTTGGTTCAGTAGTGGAATGTTCAATTTATATTTGTTTCTTACAAGACCAAGACACAAAAGCCACTCATAATAAATGAAATGTTCCAGAAGTACTTTTTCTATCCATTCTATATCCACCAAAGTATTCATCTAAAAACACTTTAATTCGAAATCATTTATAGAAGAGTAAAAAAAATCCATTGTTACCATCAAAAAATATTTTATAGATTTATGTTGGTAATATATTGTATTTTATTGATATCATTCACACAATCATATAGAAAACATCAAATCCACGTGACTAGCTATTAAGTATAGTAAACTTCAAATAATTCCTCTAAAGATATTTTGATCAATTGGTTTCCCTAACTCATCAATATCTAAAGTATTTTATGGTTTGATAGGAGTATGAATACATTTATTATTGTTATATCTGAATTTCCTAGGAATATATTTTTGTATACTAATGTTGAGATATAAAAGTTCCTTTCAGTTTTTATGAAATTCACCCATGAAGATGTTTTTAAACTCAGATTTCATAATATCCACAAGGTAATATATTAAGGATTTTTTAGTTGAATGAGATATAATTTCATTAACATAATTTTAAACAATTATTATGTTTTTAGAAACTTATTCTATAAAAAGTGTCAGATCTGCAACTCCTTTAACAATTTTTTTGGAACTATAATCTAGATAATCTATAATACCAGGCTCTTGGTGTTTGTTTAAGTTCGTGTAGTGCCTTAGTAAGTTTAAAAACAAGTTATATATATTTTTTATTTTCAAAACTAGGGGTTTTTAAACATAAAATTCCTCATATATATATATATATTTCTATTAAGAAATGAATAGTTTACATCCATTTGAGATAGTTTGAAATTAAGGAATACTTCATATGTTATAAGTATTCGAATTTCTTTAAGTCTTGCTACTGGAGTATAAGTTTCTTCATTGTCCATTCCCTATTATTTATTCTATCCCTTAGTAACATTTATAGTTATCTTTCTAACTATTATTCCATTTTCATCACATATATTTAGGAACGCCCATTTTATTTTAATTAAAAAAGTATCTTTAGGTCATTCAACCAACATCCAAACTTGATTCCTCTCAAATTCATTGAGTTTATCTTACATTGATTTTATCCAATCTATATCAAAAAAAGATTCATAAGAAGTTTTAGGTTTTAATTGTGATAAAAATTAAAAGTGATCAATTTCATTTCTTAAATAACTTATAGTTCTAACTAGTTTAGGTGCATCACCAATGATGTTATTACCATGATTATTACTAAGGATAAACTGATTCCTTAGATTTAAAAAACTTTGTTCTTAAACAACATTTTGAAATTCTTATTGAGGTATTACATCATAAATAAATTATTTAGTTGTTATATATTGATAAGAACCTTCCAAAAATGGTTGAATGTCAGTTTAAAAATATCATCCTAAGATGTGGGTTGCATTTTTCAGAAATAAAAAAAAACGGTTTCATAAAATTTAACATGTATTATTTCCTTAACAATAATTTTATTTTTTTGAAAACCATATATACCTTTCTAGTTGTAGAATAACCTAAAAATACCCCTTCATTGAATTTTGGAGAAAAATTATGCAATTTATCTTTAGTATTTAGAATGAATACTTTACATCCAAAATATTTGAATTACTAATGTTTTAATTTTCTTCCTATCTACAACTCATAAGGAGGTTTATTAATAAAAGGTCCCATTAAAACTTGGTTTATAAAATAATAGGCACTAAAAACTACTTCATCCTAAAAATGTTTAACAAATGATTATTCACTCAGTATATTTCTAGTAATCACTTGAATAATTCTGTTCCTTCTTTCAACGACACCATTTTATTGTGGAGTTATAGGAGCTGAAAATATATGTACTATACCATTTTTACTATATAATGTTTCAAAATTTGAATTAAAAAATTATCTACCATTATCAATATAAATAGTTATAGAGGATATATCGTTCTTAATTTTAACTTTTTCTACAAAAGTATTAAAAAAAATTATCTAGACTTATTTGACAGGAAATAGAACCATGTATATTTAATATAATCATCAACTAAAACATATACATAATATCTTCCACTAATACTTCTAGTTTTTTAGGACCACATAAGTCCATGTGCACTAACTTTAAAGCATCATATGTCGATACTTAAATATTATATCTAAAACATGACTTATGTTTCTTTATGGATTGACAAGGATTATATAATTTTGAAGTATCAAACTTTTAGCTGAAGTTATAACATCACAATTTCCTAATATTCTAATCTATAGTCAAGACAGATCTTCCATTTCACTAAGACAAGGTAGATATTTTCTCCTAATATCTTCTAAATTTAGTGTATATAAATTTCCATACTGATTGGTAGAAAGAAAAAATTCTTCTTTTGAAATATGAATAGTGAATTTTTCATTCATAAATTTCACAAGATATCCCTCATCACATAATTTACTTATTTTAATAAGGTTTTTCTTAATTCCTAAAAAAAATAAAAAATTCAAAGTTAATTATTTTATAAGATGTCACAAACCAAATATGGATGCCATCAAAACCGGTGCCAAACCTAGACCATGACAAGGCCCAAAGGGTGTTCCCTATTCCCACGAGATGGAACAATTGCCCGGGTATCATAAAATTAAAGTGGTGAATGATTTACATGAGTTTTTAAACTTAAAAAACAAAATAATCCAATAAAATGAATCTGGGTTTTTCAAACAAAATAATATTTAAAAAAATTTAAGAATTGAATCACTCAATTTAAAACAATGTTCACAGACCATTAAAAAGGAACAAATCCAATAATGATATCCCAAGAACCTCCACATGGAAAGAGGCACCTCCCTTAAGCCATATCCACAATACCACATCACAAAGGACTGCTAAACCCAAACCATTGGCACAAAAGTTTTACCCAAACATGTAACAAAAATAACCAATTCTACTTACTCCCAAAGGTGTAAGTAGGGTATGATCCAAATCTTAGTAGGATACCACCACTAAGATATTCCATGTGATAACATTCAAAGATGAAAAGCATGCAAGTTTTCATAACATGAAATGCTAGTAACAATTTTCTAAAAAGATACTACTTTAAATAATACAGTTTTCAAGTGGGCTATTTTAAAGAATAAACAATTTTAAAAAATAATGCCAACACTACTGAATTTTCCATCCAACCATACTGTATGCTGATGGTGTGCCCAAATTATCTAATGAGCACAAGAAATAGGAAATAACCCCTAGGAACTAGCTCACTATGGGTCCAAGGTACCTTGTATCTCGGTGAGAGTAACCATCCAAATATCCATTCTCGTGCACGAGACACTAGTAGAGATCATACCCATAACCTAGTTGTCCCCAATCATCATCATCATCATAGTTTAGTTAGTGTTTTAAGTTTCAATCTTGCTACGTGAAACTGAGATGAAACCCTACAGGATCACTAACATACTAGTACACGTCTACCCACCTAGATACCCTGGTTTCCCTATTGTGCTCAAACAAGTTCAATAAGTCAAGAAATATACTTAGCACATGAAAATACCAATTCTACATCACAAATTAACCAAACATGCCCCCATGTATATCACACAATTCACATAATCCATTTTTCATTCAAATGCATTTTGAAATCATACTCATGCCAAAATAGCTTACAATACTTTTCATATTTCTTTAAAACTTCCACAAATCCTTTAAAAAAATTTATAAAAAAATTCCATGATATTCCAACTCACATAACAACCCACACACATATCACATAATACCCTTCTCACCTTCAAAATTCATTTTGACAACAAACTCACATGGAATATCCCACACCCATGTTTCACACCCACATCACAATTTAGTAAAATATTTCAGATATTTATAAATCATTAAAAAAATGTTTTAAATATTAAATCACCAATTTACCTTTCAAAAATAAATATTAGGTGAACACATTCACCCAAACAGTACATATACACCCTTTTCCCACTTTGTTTAACCAAATAAAATATTTACAATTTTTACAAAACAAACCCAAAGTGTGTAACTATGTCTTGCACACAAACCCATTTCAAAACCCTCCTTCATGTCAAAAATAACACCAATACCACTTCCAAACATAATTTTCATCCATTTAATCATTTATTAAACCTCAATAAAGTTCTATAGAAATACCTCAAATAATACGATGAAAGATACAAATTAAAAAAACACGTTTTCATAAATCACTTTAAAGAAGTATAGATTGGTTTTACACATTGAACCCATTCAAAAACCCTATTTAAAACCCAAAATCACACCAAGACCCTACCAAAGAAGAATTGGCATCCTAAACAACATTTACTGAACCAGTTTCATATGTTAGAGTATAACCCAAATAGTACCACAAGAGTTTCACGTGGAAGTACAACCAATTTAAATAAAAATGAAACTATAGAATTAAATGCTTAACCAAATCCATCAAAAATAGTTTTGGCACCACAAATAACATATGAGGAACATTAAAAATGAATAAATTCAGAATTATAACTCATTAATAATTTCTTACACATAGAACCACCTACCAAAATTGTCAAAACATTCAAATCTTGGTGTGAAACTTCAAACACACCATCACCGCACCACAAGGAGGATAAATCAAACCCTTGACCACAAGATTTCACCTAAAATACTAATGGTTAAACCCTAGGTACGAATCCTAGCTTTTGTAAATTATATAACTCTTGAAAGGGTGAAAGAAACCCTATGTAAAGGGAATAAATCAAAGAGATAATGTCTTACTTACATGATTTTGAAATTCCCCCCATAAAATATCCCCTCAAAATGGAGTCCCAAGGGAGGGGGAGATGGATTGAAGGATGTCCATGGAGGTAGATCACAAAATGGAGAATGGAGGGGCGGATTTGGTTTATTTTTGGTAGGGAAAAAGGGTCAAACACATTAAATTTTAATGTGTTGGACACCCTTGCACGGTTTGGAACCGTGCAACCTGTTCTGGCCACCCGAAAAGTGTCCATTCTCCTCCAATTTTATGGGGGTACAAGGGGGAACCAAGAGGGAATGATAGTACAAAGATATGGGGAAATAATACCCAAAAGAAGACCACATTTTCACCCCAATACTCATCCCACTCAAGGGTACAAACCAGCTCAATAATTTACCCCATAAGTGGTGCCATTAGGAGTGTCACAAAACCAACTACAAAACACCACAACCTAATACCATAATTTTGAAAAAAGAGGACACCAAGTAAGTCACAAGACCCCCAAGACTATGTTCAAAACACAATAACATAGGAGACACCAATAATTCAAACTCGGAACACCTAGAAACAAAGACAATGATAAGAACCAAAAGTGGATTTGAAGCAAATAATGGAATTGAAATTATGGGTGTGAAAATTCTCCCCACCATAAAGGTTTCTACCCCCAAAAATCCACATCAAGGCTAAAATCTAAAACTGAACCCAAGTGATAAACCAAGATTTACACCCTTGCCAAGTTTCACCCCCAAAGGCCCAAACAACACCAGTGATCAATTAAGGAAGGGATAATCTCACAAAACAAAACTTACCCCACTTTCTTAAAATAATACAGAAAATTTAGACATTATACCAAAAGAAATATTCTCAAACACTATCAGACCAAGATTACAATAATTTACCCAAATGAACAACAACAACAAAAAAGTTTACACTTACCTTTCTTTAACTAGACTATTGGGCGTTCTCCAATCCCAATGTTTATTCAAAGAATATGTAGGTAGTTAGATAGCTCCGAACAAGACTACCAACCACCAAGACAAGACCAAGTACCAATATAATTTACTAGTATGAGGAGACACAAATGGGCTCCCCACCATAAGAGACAACTCAAATTTTCCCGAGACAGGATCAGGACACTAACAGGGGGAGGCCCAAACAGACTCCTCGGTACAAGGGGAAGACATCCATTCAAAATTTCCGAAGGAAAATACATGAGAATAATAGTTGGTATCTCCACCATAACAATCGAGCATCTTGACCGACCAACATGGGATGACACAAGAAGAACACAAATTTAAAGAGTTGGGATGACCGCACGGTTAATACGCACAGTTTGAGAAACCATGAGATAACCACATGGATCCTTTAACTTGCATGGTTTTATGGGGCATGGTTACTACTAACCATGTGCAAGCCATGTGCTCAACCTGTCTATCCAAATTACCAACCATACTCCAAAAACGCAATGGAAAAAAGGGGAAAAGAATGACATTGGGTGGTAACATGGGCACGAGGCCCTCCATCTCTTTCCACTAAATGAGAACCACACAAACAAGATAACGACACCAAAGGAATAAAATATCCCCATATTTCATACTGAGGATAGGAATTTTCACAATGGTTTAAACGGACCTAGTATTTCCCCTGACTATGCACCAACTTCACTCCAAGACCTATGGATGGAGCTCAAATGATTGATGCATCTTTGGCCTTACATTTATTATTTGGAAACCCCCTAAATAGAACTTCTTCTTCTGGTGATAAAAACAACTACACCACAATCCCCGATTAGTTTACCAAGACATAAAACATTCCAAAACTCACCTTACTAAAACCTAACATTTCAATAAGGAATGTGATTCAAAGATGCACACACATCACCCCTCGTTTCCTCAGATGAGAAACAGAAAGAGGAAAGAATATATAAAAACACATTCCTCCAAACAAAGTATGTCGAGATATCCCGAAAGAAGACACACTTATGACAAAAAAAGACTCATAAAAGATTGTATAACTTCACCTTTTCAATCAAACAATCACGTAAAATTACAATTCATCACTGAACATGACCAATGTTACTGATAGAAACCATACAAAGAAAGGGATCTTATTCTAAGTCCCAAATAACACACGATTCTGGAAAGTGGCCATAATATCTACTCATGACCATATTTCCTAGACTGGTGGTTTAACATGAAATCCTACTTATAATAGACTACGGAGGACCCAAATGCCCTCTTAGGAAAAATCCAAATACTCATCCATACTAACGACCCCAGACCACATCCACCTTCAACGAATCAGGCCACTTAAGAAACTAAGGTCTCTTTCAACCTTCCATGAGAACTCTACCACTACAAGAGTATCTGAAAAACCAAGAAAGGAAAAGGGTGTAGGATCAATCTAAAAATATCAAGAAAAATATTCCTTATATTTATCAACTAGAGGTTCTTCCAATGATGAACCAAACTAGGTTTCAATTTAGTTGCGCACCAACCCTTAATGGGGGCATACCTTATCCAATGAGAGAACCCAAGGACCCAACCAAGATGGTCCATTGGTCAAAACGTTCCAAAAACCAGATCCAAACACATGAAGGGAACCACTGTAATGGCATCCTAAAACATTTCTCATAAGAGAGTAGAAACTGGTCCTTCAACCCAGCTTATCGACTAACCACAAACCCAAAACACAGTTCAAATAGGAGGGGTTCATGAACTTAAAACATCCCACAACATCAAAATTTTCAAAAACACATAATACACACCATCCCATTCCAGTCATCAAGACATCATTTTTTCTTTAAAATCATCTCTTTGAAAACAAATGGTTCAATGATTAGTGTATCCGCCAATGGTACCCCATGGGCCTCACACATGCTTGTTTATGTGCCACACCATGCACCCTCCTCGTATCTATCCCAACACACATCTATCCATAGCATCAACCATACATCATCCCATATAACCACATGCATGTGGTTGCTCATGGAAATACCAAAGGTTAAAAAAAATTCTTTCAACTTTTCAAAACCAAAATAGTCAACCAATACTTCATTTTTCTCAAAACCACTAACCAAGAAATCAAACCCAAATTAAAGCTTACCAAAATTTTCAGAAAGAAACAATCATTAAAATGAAAACTCAATTTCAATCTATTCACATCAATTTAAAAACATATCATCCCATTAAAACACCTTTCAATAGTTTAGAAAACTCTATTGGAAACATATTTTGAAAACCAACTTTAACACAGTTACTAATTTTAAAAGAGGTGTAAATACACCATGTTACCTTTCAAAACAAATCTAAAATTTTAGTTCCACCATTTCAAAAATAAACCCTTACCTCTTTATTAGAAAATAAGTTCCCAGAAACTTTACACTTATTAAAACCATGTCATTTTTTCTTTAAAACCAAACTTCCAGGATTCCGAAACTAAAGGACACAAGACGATGCGAGAAGAAACTAGTTTTGGTGGGTGACTTGGACATATGGTTGACTGCTATATTCCAATCACATAACCATCATAAAGAGTGTTATAAAGAAATATCCCCAACTCCACATAGATTTCCAGGCCCTCTGAGCTCACAAATACCATGAACCCAAATCTCTTTTCATTTCCCCTGATCATCAACAAACAAGGAAAACCAAAGGACTTAGATAAATCTTGACTTCCCCTGGTGACTCGAATCCCTTCCTGAGGTGTGGTGATCAGGAACACGACCCATAAAAAGAACAACAAGTCCTGAAAATCCTAACTGCATACTATCCCAATGATTCCCCAAATAACGTGACCCAAAGAGTTAACTTCAACCTACTATAGTTCCATTTTTTCACGAACCAAATCAGGAAATCATAAAAACTGGAACTAAACCCAGCCCAAGATAAGGCCCGAAGGGTGTTCTCAATCCATATAGGCTGGATCAAGTGACCAGGTATCATAAAATAAAAGCTAGGAACAATTTATCTGAGTTCATAAACTTAAACAACAAACGAATCCAATAAAACAAATCTGGATTTTTCAAACAAAATCATATTTTACCAAATTTTAGAATGGGATTACACAATATAAAACAATTTTAAAATACCATTACAAAGATAAAAAACCAATAATGATATCCCAAGAACCTCTACATGACAAGAGGCACTGCCCTCGATCCATCGCCACAACATCACTTCACGAAGGACCACTAAACCCGAACCATTGGCACAAAAGTTGTACCCAAACCTATAACAAAAATAACTAAGTATACATACAACCATAGGTGTAAGTCGGGCGTGAGAAAAATACCAATAGGACACCACTAGTAATATATTCCATGTGATAATGTTCAAAGACAAAAAGCATGCAAGTTTTCATAACATGAAATGCTAGTAACAATTTTTTAAAAAGACACAACTTTAAATAAAACAATTTTCAAGTGGGATATTTTATAGAATAATTTTTTAAAAAAATAATTCCAATTATACTGAATTTTATATCCAAATATAACATATGATTATGGTAAGAACAAATAATTCAACGAGCAAAAGCAATAGGAAATATCCCCTAGGCACTAGTTCGCTGTGGGTCCAAGGTACCTCGTATCTCGGTGAAAGTAATAATCACAATATTTGTTCTCATACACAAGAAACTAGTAGGGAACATACCAATAACCTAGTGGTACCTAATCATCATCATCATCATAGTTTATTTAGTGTTTTATGCGTCAATATTTCAACTTGAAACTAAGACCAAACCCCACGGGATCACTAGCATACTAGTACACATCCATAACCTAGATACCCAGATTTCCCTCTTGTTTTCAGACAAGTACAACAAATCAATAAATATACTTGGAACATGAAAATAACACATAAAAATCACACATTAACCAAACATCCCCCCACGTATGTTACAAAATTCACATAATCCAATTTTTCATTCAAATGCATTTTGAAACCATACTCACACCAAAATAGCCCACAACACTTTTCACATTTTTTTAACACTTCCAAAAATCCTATAACTTTTTTTATAAAACCATTACAAGATATTACAACTCACATAAAATCCCACACATATATCACATAATACCCTTCTTGTATTCAAAATTAATTTTGTCCACAAACTCACACGAAACGGCCCACAACCATGTTTCACACCCACATCACAATTTAGTAAAACATTTCATAAATTTATAAATCATTATAGAAATGTTTGACATCTTAAATAACCACATTATATTTAAAAAACCAATATTATGTGAACACACTCACCCAAATAGTAAATATATACATTTTTCCCACTTTGTTTAACCAAATAAAACATTTACAATTTTTACAAAACAAACCCAAAGGGTGTAACTATGTCTTGCACACAAACCCATTTCAAACCCCTCCTTCAAGTCCAAAATCAAACAAATACCACTAAAAAATAGAATTGGAATCCATTAAATCATTTATTAAATAAAACTAATGTGCTATAGAAATACCTCAAATAATACCAAAAAATATACACATGAAAAACACACGTTTTCATAAATTACTTTCCAGAAGTATAACATCATTTTACAAATTTAACCCATTCAAAAACCCTATTTAAAACCGAAAAGCACACCAAGACCCTACCAAAGTAGAACTGAAACCCCAAACGACATTTACAAAACCATTTTCTAATGTTTGAAAATATCCCATATAATACCAAAAGAGTTTCACATGGAAATACACCGAATTTTAATAAAAATGAATCTATAGAATTAAATGCTTAACCAAATACATAAAAAACAGTTTTTTCACTACACATAACATATGAGGAACATGAAAAATGAATAAATACAGAAATCCAACTCATCAATAATTTCATACACATGGAACCACCTACGGAAATTGTCGAAAACCTGAAATCTTGGTGCGAAACTTCAACCGCACCATCGCCGCACCACAAAGAGGATAAATCAAACCCTAGACCACAAGATTTCACCAAAAAGACTCATAGTTAAACCCTAGGTAAGAAACCTATCTTCTAGACATTTTATAACTCATTAAAGGGTGAAAGAAACTCTAAAGAAAGGGAAGTAATCAAAGAGGGAATTGTTTACTTACATGATTTTGAAGTTTCCCCCATAAAATCTCCCTTCAAAATGGAGTCCCAAGGGAGGGGGAGGGGGCTTGGAGGATTTCCATGGAGGTATAGCACGAAATTGAGAAGAGGGGTGGATTTGGTTTATTTTTGGAAGTGAAAAAGGGTCAAAACACATCAAAGTTTAATGTGCTGGACACCCTTGCATGGTTTGACTGCATGGTTTGGAACTGTGTGGCCAAACTGTGCATCCTGTTCTGGCCACCCAAAAAAGTGTCCATTATCCTCCAATTTTAGGGGGGTACAAGGTGGAAACCAAGGGGGTAATATAGGAAAAAGATAGGGGGAAATAATAACCAAAGGAAGACCACCTTTTCACCCCATGACTCATCCAACACAAGGGTACAAACCACCTCAACAACTTACCCCACAAGTGGTGTCACTAGGAGTGTCACAAAACCAACTCCAAAACACCACAACATAATACCATAATTTTGAATAAATAGGAGACCAAGTACCACAAAAGACCTACTAGACTAAGGTTACATCTCAAGAACATAGTAGACACCAAAAAGTTAAACTCAGAACACCCAAAAACCATGAAAATGATAGGAACCAAAGGTGGATTTGAAAGAAAGCATGTAATTGAAATGCTAAGTGTGAAAAAATAAGAATAATGCTACCCATTTTAGGAATCCAAATTTTTTCAACTTTTCTGTATTGATGTAATGTTAATTATTTTGAGAAATAAGACTTATGAAAACCTAAGGATTGAGTTTTATTTAGATAACAATTATTCTTCCAACAAACACCACTTTTACAATTAGTACAAAATTGATAACTTTTTAGAACACATCAATTATTTTAAAAAATTTCTATTAGAATTACCTATTAAGGAAACATATCTATGAGGTCTAATATGTTTATTAATCTTATCAAAATTTTCCTTGTTGATGATAGAATTTGATAAAATCTTTTTCAAACTATAAAATTTATAATTTCATTTTAAAACTATTTTTTTCCTCATTAGAAGTTTTATTAGAACCATGTTTTTTAGATCATTTAGTAAACTAATTTTCTTGAAATTGGAATTTTGAAATTCTTATCAAAAGATAATATTTATCGAAATTAGTTTTATCTAAATCTTTTTAAAGATATGATATCTCAATAGTAAGAGTATATATACTTAAATTTTTATTCACAAGTTTTTCTTGATCAATTCAAATTTTTAGAAATTTTACAATTCTTATTTTATAATAAATTATCAAATATAGATACCTCTTAACAAATAAGTGAAGTGTTATTATCTTATGATAAAGAATATTATTTATTAGAGGATATAGAACAATTATCATTACCATTAACTATATCGTTTTAATTTAAAGTAATATTTTTCAATGATTCAATAGTTACATTTTCCAGGAAGCAGTTATTTGTATTTGGAATCTCAGTATAGAATTAGATATTATTTTTATCTTCACTTCCACTATCGGATGAATTCTAATACGAAAAATCTCCACTACTAGCACTCCAAGTTTCTAAATATTTAATATTCTTACTATTATTGTGCTTATATTACTTCTTAGAATTTAATTCAAAATTTCTATTCTTCTTGTCTTTTATTTTCAACTTTGAACAATCCTATGTTATATGTACAACTTTCTTGCATTCATAACATCTATATTTGAAAGAATCATTCTTATCACTTATTTCCTTGTGATTATTATTAAACTGATATAGAAAATCCTTATTTTAAATTATTTTGTTCATAATTCTCTTAAGATTAGCTAACTCATTTTCAGTTTTTTCTAATGCACTACTATCCGATTCAATAATAACCTTCTTCTTCTTGGAAGGAGTTGAATACTTTCTAGCAGAATTAACTTTATTAAAGACAATACATGTTTTAGAGAAAGAAACTACTCTATTATTATTCTTTATATTTTTTCATCCCTTTTCAACCTTCAATCATATTGCATAAGAGTTCCAATCAAATCATCTTTAAGAAGATATGTACTTATTATTTTATCATTCAAAGAAGCCCTATTAGACTCCCATTCCCCAGGAATGATTTCAATAATATTTTCAACTAATATCTCAAATATAAGATCTTTCACTCAAAGAGATTGTAAAACATTTACAATAGTCATGAATCTCTGATGTATATGTACAATAGTTTTTCCAGGTTGAAAATGAAATGCTTGATAATCAGCTTGAAGTGTATCTCTTCTAACATCAATAACTTTTGAAGTTACAAAATGTGTTACCTATAATTTTTTTCAAAAAATATTTTCAGCTACACAAGATGAAATATGACTATAAATGTTTCTAGTTATAGAACATAATAGAGTATTCCTCACTCTATAATTCAACTGATATTCCAACTTTTCCTGATTAGTAAAAGTAGTAACTTACTTATTAAGAATCATTTAACTTCCAATTAACATCACAAAATTTTCAACACTAGTATTTATAAAAATTTATTTATCCTATCTCTCCAATAATCATAACCAGCACCATAAAATATTAGTGGTCATTTAGGATTTATGTAGCACCCCAAACACTTGATGGTATGATTCTCTTAAATACATTCTATTTATAGCCTATATTTCATGAATAACTGAGCCTATATGGAACAAAACATGGTTACTTATAGGAGATATCCATTACCTAGTCATTAAATTTAAATTTTCCAACTCTGTGATTTGAATTTAAAAAATCTGACATACAAGGTTGTGTTCAAGATGATATTTAGAGTCTGATAGAATTAACTTAATTTTTGGTGAATAGTAACCTACCCTTATGAATAGTAACCTACCCTTATGAATTGTAACTAACCATTATGAATAATAATATGACTCTTATTAATGGTATCCATTCCCTTGAATCTATAAATGAATTTAGGCACCTTAAAAATGAAGATAAATATTTTAAGTGTTTATATTTTTCAAATAAATAATTATTTTAATTAAATATATAATTAATAATATTTAGAAAATTATTTTTAAAAAATGGAATTCATTTTTGGATTGTACACATAAAAAAATGGTTAGGGTGAATTTTTCGTATTTTTCTGAAATCATGAATTTTTGATGAATAGTAAAATCCGATAATTCACAATAAATGCTAAATAGAGGAATTTATCGAGTCATTGATGATGATATGCTAATGTAAGCCCAATTGGTTCTAAGTCACATGCATATATTACTCTTCTTGGTCATGGAATACTCACTATTGGTTGTCTTGAGAGGAAATAATAAATTAATGATTATATTATTAAGAAAATTACTCTCCCCTCCACTATATAAACCACCCCTCACCCCTCTTCCTCCCACACCACTCAAGCTTCAATCCTTACCTAAATTCTGCCAAATAATCATTACAAGCCCTCTCCCCACGTCCATGTAATTCTGGTATCACCAAAAGGCAAAAAACAAAGGCTTTAAGGAGATCAAGGAGGAGTACTCAAGAGGTGAACCTTCCTTCTATTTTCATTCAATTTCTTTTACAAAGTCCCATTCTTTTGTTATCACTTATCAAATCCCATCATAAAAATTCCATGATAGTTAAAGTACCTTAAATTTACTGTATTTTCATTGTTCTAATGTAATATTTCATCATAATCTCTCTTTTTACCCTCCTTTTATAAAATAAATGCAAACACCGCCTGAGATGTGTAAATTTATCACACTCAATGAAGACGGGTTTTCAATTTACATTACTATCTTCAATAATGGACATGAAACCTTTTCAATGGTTGAACCAGATCATAATATATTTATTTTATCTTTATTAATATTTTGTAATCTTTACATTTTCATAATATGGAATAATAATACAAAACAAGTTTATTGTGCACAAAACCGCCAAGCCAAATCCAAGCGTTTTTTAACTCATCGAATGAGTCATCCTCATGGTATATAAACAGAATCATTATAAGATCATTTATATTTCTTTAATTTGAATAATAAAGTATATTAAAAATTCTGTATGTTTAACCACATTTCAAATGAACTTCCATTAATGAATACAAGTAAACAAATCATGAAACCAAGTAAGAAAATGCTTCCAAAACAATAAAATTGAATCTCTTAAACCCATCAAAAAGGCCAGTAATGAACTTAATAAGGTTATAAAATATCAATTTCATGTTTATGAGGTTCTATAATTATTTATTAATGAAGCTAAATTTGATTATTCAGGTAGTGAAGAACAAACAAGAACACCTTCGAGCGTAAGGTAAGGGATCCTCTCTCTCACTTTTGTTCAAGAATCTCCCCTATGTTGTGCTCTATTATTTTTAATTCATAATGATGGGGTATGATTTTTCACCTCCACCATACTGCCCTTGTGATATATAAATAATGGAATACTCCTTTAACACTCATTAATCTCTCTCAATAACACTCGTTACCATGCCGAAATGTTTGTAAGGTGTTTCTCATCTCACTTTTATTTCTGTTAGATTTTCATTGTTCACCACTTATTTCTTGAATGTGGTATATTTGTACTTCCATTTTATATATTATAACATGATTCTATTTATATTCATGTTATTCAATGATTAATTTGAGGGTTATTAAGTTCTGGTCATATGATTCAACTGATTACTTTGTGGTAAGAGACTTTGTCTCAACTATAATTTTGTTGTGACTAACTTTGTATTGTGCACCTAATAATCTTTATGTGGTGTACCTAATGCCCATTTAAGATCACTTTTAATTTGAAATTATATTTATATTAAATATCCATAATCTCATATCATGGATATGTTTGTTGTCTAAAATGTATACCATTTTTCATACACTGTTTATTTGGAATGTTATTTTAAATATTGAAATATTGATGAATCCGTATACTCTACTCTATATGGATATTAAAAAAGCATATTGCTTTTGTATTGAATCAATGTATAAAGAATTATTTTGACATGAAGTGGTGGGTGGGGCTCTCTATAGCCCCTCGATGCATCGGTAGGTCTCATGAGACAAATCAGTTGGCAACAAACCCTTCGAGTTTGTTTCCAAAAATCAGACGGGTTTCTACCCATAGAACTAAACCGTTTTTATGGTATGGTGGTTTCATGTGCTAGATACATGATGTACAAATAATAAGAATTTTCTTTATTCATTATCAGTTATTATTATTATCCATGAGGTTTTCACTATGAAAAAATCTATGGATGCAGTTTTATTATCAGTTTATTAATGGCATTAGTTTTTCATTTATTCACCATGCCATATTGATTATGTCATATTGATTATGATTAAATTATTTCTGAATTCATGCCTCTGATATTTCTAACCATTACTGAGTGTTTGAGCTCACCCCTTTCATTGTTTACTTTCAATAGGTGATAAAGAGGAGATCATTTATTGAGTTCTTGTGGATGCAATTTTTAGTTTTCATTATGTATTGTATTTTGTAAAATTTTTCCAATATATTTTGTATTACAACTATGTATCTAGTTTCATCAATACCGATAAACTAATCGTTCCTTCGAGATTTTTCATTTATTTTAACCATTCCAATATCACAAGTAATGCACCAGCTCTATCCTAGAGGGGTCGAGGTATTACAGTTCGTATTAGAGGAAGTTTAGTTGAAAAATTGGAAACTAGAGTAGGAAATGTATAGTATAAAACAAATACCTAAGGTAGTATTTGAGGATAAACATACAAGAACGTCCTGGTATTTTAGTATGTAATAGATTATGTGGATTTTTTAAGCAATACATCCCTGTCTAGATACAAGCAGGTAGAGGCGGCTCTGGCACATATGTCTCTAGGGGTAAAACCCGAAAACCCCACTTTGAGATAGACTCGAATGGGAACTGGTGCACGAAAATGGACCTTATTACACTCTTGGTTATGAAAATCCTTGGGGATATGCTTAGCATAATTCAAATTTTCTTTACAAGCCATTATGAAGGATTTTAATGTAACTTGTTTCCTCAAAGAAACCATGTTTATAAGATTAGCTGTGCATAAAATTTCACTCTATGTTGAGTGCTTTTCTATTTGAGAATCATAAACTAATATAGTGTATCCCATTATTTAGAAATAGAGTCTAATGGAATAATGGGAATCAATACTTGTGGTCAAGGTAGGGATCTCCCTACTAAGCAAGTCAACATAGTCAATGTTAGAGCAGATCGGATCATGACCATATTCGAACAACTTACTCAGGTTGTAATGAATAAACATTCCACACCTGTGTTGGATCGTTTCATGTGGAGGAAGCCCCCATCATTTAGTGGGATTACTAACCTAGTGGATGGTGAGAAATGGATCAATTCCCTTGAAAATATATTCATGGAATTAAGATGCAATGAAAATGAAAAGGTAGTATTGGTAGTATATTGTCTCAAGGGTGACTCTAATCAATGGTGGTCCTTGATTTGGAATACCATAGAGGAAGAATAAATAGAATATATGGAATGGAGGACTTTTAAGGAAATATTCTTTGAAAAATATTTCCCTCATGAGAAATGAACTGAAATGAATAGGAAATTCCTTAGCTTAAAACAAAGGGAAGAAGACGGTGTGACAGAGTATGAGGCTACTTTCACAAGGCTAGCCAGGTATTCCATAGATTACGTACGTGACTCAACAGACAAGATTGATAATTTATTTGAAGGTCTTAAGCCAAGTCTTCAAAGGGCATTATATTCTCAATCATTTTCATCATATGATGAAATTTTATCAAGTGCCATCAAAACAGAGAGGTAATTTTCTAGATCAAATATTTTCAAAGGAAACAAAGATAAGAAGTGGTACTATGATAACAAAGGAAAATGGAAAGCACCAAAGAAGAGCAAGGGAACAAAGATATTCCCATTATGTGAGAACTATGGAAAAAGTCATCCCGAGAAATGATTGAATGGCATGGGAGTCTGCTATAACTGTGGAGAAAAGGGTCATCGATCTGATGAATGCAAGGGGAAGTAACAATTAAATGTTATTCAATGCTATAATAGTAGATAGATGGGACACTATGAAAATGAGTGTCCTAATCACCAAGGAAACATGACTCAGAAAAGGAAAAGAGAGAAAGGGAGAGCCTATGCGATTACAACTGCGGAGGTTGAAGTCCCTAATGATGTGGTGGTAGGTACTTTAATTGATTCCTCAAACTTAGCCAATACATTATTTGATTCTGGATCATCACATTCATTTATATCTTCCCAGTTTTCCAAGAAAATTAGATATGTCCAATTTGATTTAATAAAGGAGTTGTGAGTCAATACTCCCAAGGGATGCATCATTGCAACAAAGGCATGTCGACTAGTCCCCCTACAGACACCAAAATGTGCTTTAGTTTCTAACCTTATCATCATACCAATGGATGAATTTGATATAATTCTCATTATGGATTGGCTGTCAAATTATGATGTGAAGATTTATTGTAAGAAGAAGGAAGTTACAATTTTTAAAAATGGTGTAGAATCCCATGTCTTTAGGGTAGAAACTTCACCACCTTATTCTTATCTAGATCCACCCCCAGTAGCTCTACTGAATTCAACACTTGGAGAGGAAGATAAACTAATATCTATGGGAAAGGAAATAAATCTTCAAATTGAAGATGTGTAAATAGTGAAAGAGTACATTGATGTACTTTCAGAGTATTTACCTAGAAATCCTCTAGAGAGGGAATTTGAGTTCTCTATTGATTTAATTCTTGATGCAAGACCTATATCAAGGACTCCCTATAGAATTTACACTGTTGAATTAGTAGAGGTAAAGAAATAACTAGGGTATTTGAGTGAAAAAGGATTTATTCGACCTAGTGTTTCTCTATGGGTATCCCCTGTCCTCTTTGTCAAGAAGGAAGATGGATCCATGAGGATTTGCATTGATTATAGGGAAATCAATGCTATTACAATAATGAATAAGTATCGTCTGCAACAGATTGATGATTTATATGATCAAATTCATGGAAATCAATACTTTTTGAAGATTGAACTTCGATCTGGATATCATCAGTTGCATGTAAGGAAGGAATATATTCCTAAGACAACATTTCAGACAAGGTATGGGCACTACGAGTTTATAGTAATGCCTTTGGTTCTAAAAAATGCACCCTCTATTTTCATGGATTTAATGAATAGAGTTTTCAAGGAATATCTTGACAACTTTTTTGTGGAATTCATCAATGATATCCTCATATTCTCAAAAATCTATAAAGACCATGAGAATCACTTGTGGGTTATTCTGAGCACTCTTAGAAGAAATAAATTATATGAGAAGTTTAGAAAGTGTGAATTCTGGCTTCAATCAGTTTCTTTTCTAGGCCACATTGTCTCTAAGGATGGAATCCTAGTTGATACTACAAAGACAAAGGCGATCCAATAATGACACACGCCAAAAAACATAACTGAGGTACGCAGTTTTATTGGCTTAGCAGGTTACTATTGGAATTTTGTTTAGAATTTTTCTTGACTGGATAACCCTATAACCAAGATCCCCTAAGGGAGTAAAGTTTGTGTAGACTAAATAATATACAGAAAGCTTCATAGAATTGAAAAGAAGATTGGTCAATGGTCCAATTTTGACTCTTCCATCTGGAAGTGGTGGATTCGTAATATACACTGATACATCAAAAAATGGACTGGGTTGTATCCTTATGAAAAATGATAAAGTTATTGCTTATAAATCAGGAAAGTTGAAGACTCATGAGAAAAATTATCCAACTCATTCTCTTGAGTTACCAGCTGTAATATTTTCTCTAATAATATGGAGGCATTATCTCTATGGAGAGAGATATGAGATTTATACAGACCACAAGAGTTTGAAATACATTTTCACAAAAAAATAACTCAACATGAGGCAAAGTAGATGGCTTGAGTTACTCAAAGATTACGATTGTTCAATACAGTACCACTCATGAAAGGCAAAAAAGGTGGTAAATGCATCAAGTAGGCAAGATCATGGACTTATGACTCAAATGAGGATTGAGAGAGAACCTATATTTTTGGGTCTACTAAAGATGGATATGGGAATTGTTATGGAATGTGAAACATATTTCCTCTTTCAAATGATTTATAGACCATATTTATTAGAGAAGATAAAAAGATCTCAATCTAATGATGAGAATCTGAATAAGAAAATTAATTATGTCAAGGATGGGAGACTGTCAGATTTCGAGTATGAAGAATGAGTTCTGAAATTTGGAAAGAGGTTATGCGTTCCATCAGTACCTAAGCTAAAAGGTAACTATTAAATGATGTTCATAGCTCAAATTTCTCTATACACCTGGGTAGAACCATGATGTATTGATATCTGAAGGAATATTTTTTGTGGGATAATATGATGCGAGAAATTGCTGACTACATGTCAAGGTGTCTTGTTTGTCAACAAGTGAAGGCAGAGAGATAACATCCCAAAGGAGTGATGAAACCTCTACCTATTCATATGTGGAATTGGGATAATATTATGATGGATTTTTTCACTGGACTACCGAGGACACATAGAAGGAATGATGAAATATGGGTAATTATTGATCATCTCACAAAATCAGCACATTTTCTTCCAATAAGTGAGGATTTACAACTTGAGAGCCTGGAAATACTTTATATTAATGAAGTTGTAAGACTTCATGGCTCACCTCTATTGATTATCTCCGATCGAGATCCCTGGTTTACATCAAAATTCTAGAAAAGTCTCTAGAAGGATTTGAATACTGAGCTTCATATGAGTACTGCTTATCACCCTCAAACTGACGGACAGTCTGAAAGGACTATTAAAACTCTAGAAGACATGATGAGATCATTCTCTCTTGACTTCCAAGGTATATGGGATCAATACTTGCCTTTGGTGGATTTTTACTACAACAATAGTTTCCATTATAGTATTAGAATGGATCCATATAAAGAATTATGTGGAAAGATATGTCAAACTCCAACTTGTTGGGATGAAGCTGGTGAGAGGAAACATGTAGGCCCAAAACATATTGAAGAGACCAGGGAAAAGGTGAAGACAATACAAGACCATATTAAAGCCGCCCAAAGTAGGCAAAAGAGTTATGCTGACAACCAGATAAATAATTTGGAATTTCAAGATGGATATCACGTATTTCTGAAAGTATCTCCATGGAAGGGTGTCTTAATGTTTGGTAAGAAAGGGAAACTGAGCCCCAGGTACATCAGACCATTTGAAATTCTGGAAAGAATCAGAGCTGTAGCTTACCATTTAGTGATGCCACCAAATCTCTCAAGAGTTCATGATGTGTTCAACGTGTCATTATAAAAGAAATACATGCCAGACCCAATGCATGCACTCACATATGAAGAAATTTAACTGGAACCTGATTTGTCATACTGTGAAAAGCCTATCAGGATTATTGACACAAGGGAGTAGGTATTGAGAAATCAGAAAACACGTCTAGTAAAGGTTCTTTAGAGAAACCAGAATATGGAGGAATCAACATGGGAACCTAAGGATGTTATGAAAAATAATCACCCACATATTTTTGGTGAGTTTCATACAAAAAATTTCGAGGATGAAATTTCTGAAGGAGGGAATAATATAGCACCCCAAACACTTCATGGTATGTTTCACTTAAATACATTCTAGTTATAGCCTATATTTCATGAATCACTGAGCCTATATGGAACAAAACATGATTACTTATAGGATATATCTATAACCTAGCCATTAAACTTAAATTTTCCAACTCTGCGATTTGAATTTTATAAATCTGACATACACGGTTGTGTTTAAGATGATTTTTAGAGTCTGATAGAATTAACTTAATTTTTGTTGAATAGTAACCTACCCTTATGAATAGTAACCTACCATTATGAATAGTAACTTACTCTTTTGAATAGTAATATGACTCTTATGATTGGTGTCCATGCCCTTGAATGTATAAATGAATTTAGGCACCTTAAAAATGAAGATGAATATTTTAAGTGTTTATATTTTTTGTTTAAATAATTAATTTAATTAAATATTTAATTAATCATATTTATAAATTTATTATTGAAAAATGGACTTCATTTTTGGATTCTACATGTCAAAAAATGGTTAGGGTGAATTTTGGGTATTTTTCTGAAATACTTGAATTTTTGATGAATAGTAAATTCTGATAATTCACAATAAATGCTAAATAAAGGAATTTATTGAGTCATTGATGATGATACGCTGATGTAAGCTCGATTGTTTCGATGTAACATGCATATATTACTGTTCTTGGTCATGTAATACTCACTATTGGTTGTCTTGAGATGAAATAATAAATTAATGATTATAATATTAAGAAAACTCCTCTCACCTCCACTATATAAACCACCCCTCACCCCCTCTTCCTACCACACCACTCAAGCTTCAAGACTTGCATAAATTCTAACATATAATATTCATAAGACCTCTCCCCACGTCCAAGACATTATAGTCTCACCAAAAGTCCAAAAATAAAGGCCTTAATGAGATTCTCAAGGAGGAGTACTCAAGAGGTGAACCTTATTTCTTTTTTCTTTCAATTTCTTTTACAAAGTTCCATTATTATGTTCTCCCTTATCACCTCCCATCATCCAAATTCCATGATAATTCCAGTACCTTACGTTTACTGGATTTTAATTTTTTTAATGGAATATTTCATCATAATATCTCTTTTTTCCCTCCTTTTATACAATAAACACAAACACTATCCGAGATGTGTAAATTTATCACACTCAAGGAAGACGGGTTTTCAATTTGCATTACTGTCTTCAATACTGGTCATGAAACCTTTTAAATGGATGAAACGGGTCATAATATATGTATTTTATATAGATTAATGTTCTGGAATCTTTACACCTTCATAATATAGAATAATACTACAAAACAAGTTTAATGTGCACAAAAACGCCAAACCAAATCCAAGCGTTTTTAACTCATCGGATGAGTCATCCCCAGGGTATATAACCAGAATAATTATAAGATCAATTATATCTATTTAATGTCACTAATAAATTATATTAACAATTTTGTATGTTTAACCAAATTTCAAATGAAGTTCCATTAATGAATACAAGAAAACAAATCATGAAACCAAGTAAGAAAATTCTTCCAAAACAATAAAATTGAATCTCTTAAACCCATAAAAAAGGCCACTAATGAACTTAACTAGGTTATAAAATATCAATTAAATATTTATGAGGTTATGGAATTATTAATTAATGAAGATAAAATTTATTATTCATGTCATTAAGAACAAACAAGAACACCTTCGAGCGTAAGGTAAGGGATCCTCTCCCTCACTTTTGTTCATGAATTTCTCCTATGTTGTGCTATTTTATTTTTAATTCATAATGATGGGGTATGTTTCTTCACCTCCCCATACCAACATTGTGACATATAAATAATGGAATACCCCTTTACCTCTCATTATTCCCTTATAATAACACTCGTTACCATGCCGAAATGTTTGTAAGGGGTTTCTCATCTCACTTTCATTTCTATAAGATTTTCATTGTTCGCCACTTATTTCTTGTATGTGGTATATCTGTACTTCCATTTGATATATAATAACATGATTCTATTTATATTCATAATATTAAATGATTCATTTGAGGTTTATTTTGTTCTGGTCATATGATTCAACTGACTACTTTGTGGTAAGAGACTTTGTCTCAACTATAATTTTGTTGTGACTAACTTTATATTGTGCACCTAATAATCCTTATGTGGTATACCTAATGCCCATTTGAGATAAATTTTTAATTTTAAATTATATTTAAATTAAATATACATAATATCATATCATGGATATGTTTTTTTCTAAACCGTATACCATTTTTCACACGATGTTTATCTGGAAAGTTATTTTAATTATGGAAATAATGATGAATCGGTATACTCTAATCTATATGGATATTGAAAAGGAATATTGATCGTTTATTAATTCAATTTATAATGAATGATTTGGACATGATGTGGCATATGGGGCCCACTATATCCCATCGATGCATCGGTAGGTCCCTTGAGACAAATCAGTTGGCGAAAAACCCTTCGAGTTTTTTTCCAGAAAACAGACGAGTTTCTACCCATAGAACTAAACCGTTTTTACGATATTATGGTTTCATGTTCCAGATACATGATGTCCAAATAATAATAATTTTCTTTATTCATGATCAGTCATTATTATTATCCATGATGTTTTCACTATGACAAAATCTATGGATGCCGTTTCATTCTTAGTTTATTAATGGCATTAGTTTTTCATTTATTCACCATGCCATATTGATTATGTCAGATTGATTATGAATCACTTATTATTGAATTCATTCTTCCTCTATTTTTAACCCTTAATGAGCATTTGAGCTCACCCCTTTCATTTTTTACTTTCAATTGGTGACAAAGAGGAGATCATTTATTGAGTTCTTGTAGATGCAGTTTTTAGTTTTCATTATGTATTGTATTTTGTAAACTTTTACAATGTATTTTGTATTACATCTATGTAACTTGTTTCTTCAAGACTACTAAACTAATATTTCCTTCGGGATTTTTCATTCCTTCTAACCATGCCAAAATCACAAGTAATTTACCAGCTCCAGCCTGGAGGGGTCGGGGTGTTACAATTTATATTTTTGAGAGTACCAATATTTGAAATTTTCATATTATAGAAAAATATCTTTATACAATTTATATATTTTTTTAATCAAAGTTTATAAAAAATATTTTATAAAAAACATAAAAAAATTGAAATTAATACCAAAAGTAAAAAAATAGCAGTTAAAATAGTAGAACCTAACCTGATACCAATTGTTGGATCATAAGAGTGGATGATGGATATAAGAGGGAAGGAGGGTTAATTATAGTTTATAAAAATTAAAATAATTAAAACCTAAACCTATTATTTTATTTATTAGACTGATCATGTGTGTAATGATTAGAGTAATATGTATTAGACTCATAGTGTGTTCAGTAAATCAGAGTATAAAAACATTACTAAAATAAAATTTCTAATCAAATTACATAGTAAAGAAATATAACCTATAGATAAAAGTAAAGTTAAATATTAATATAAAAGTAATAATTACTAGTTAAATATTTATAAAAATGTTTACTACTCTTTAAACTTAAGATTTAAGGAATTCATTACACCATAAAATTATTTATCCATAGTTATACCAAATTTCCTATTCTATATTTCTTTATTAGAAATTCCTCAATAACTAGGATTGAAATCATCTCTATGGCCCTATTTCTGGAATCCCTCGATCAACTTGATCAGATCCAGCTCTATCTTTATATCCCTATAAACCCTTGATTATAACCTCGATCAGATGTAGAATAAAAATGAAAAAATATTATAAAGATTTTATAATTCCTCACTCATAATCCTTATAACACAAAATCTATGAAAAATTTATGAAGAAAATGTAATGGGTGATTACAATAGAGAAAAATATCAAATGTTTTGAGTTTATAAAAGAAACATCTCCTAGATCCTTAAATTCACCTCTATTTATAAGCATCCCGCCAATAATCATATTTCTAATAATCCCATAGCTGGTTGCAATAACCTCAGATTCTATTCACTTGAAAGCTCAAAAATATATATCATCAAATGATGAAATTTTCTAGTTCCATTAAAATGTAACAATAAAAGTACTTTTTATAAAATAAATAATTATAACAATCCAATTTTAAACTTTTTATTCTGATGGAATAAATTTTTAATCTTATTGATGAAACTCCATCAGACTGATAGAATAAATATTTCCACACCGATACACTAAATATCATCAAACTGATAGAATAATATCATTCATATCGATAGAAAAATTATTTGTTACATTGATAAACTAAATATCATCACGCTAATGGATTATATATCATCAAGATGGTAGACTAGATATTGTCACTATGATAGAATGGATATGGTCATATCGATAAAATAAATATTTTTAACCTGATGGACTACAATATTTTCAATTCAATGGATTAGATATCATCATAATGATACACTAGATATCGTCAATCTGATGGACTAGAACTTAGTCTATCTGATGGATTGGACTTAAGTATTTAGAGTTTATATTCTTTTAGTTAATAATTATTTATGCATTCGATAAAAACAAATGTTTTCTAGAAAAAACATTCTTAAAGACTTGAGAAATATAAATTTAGTAATATAAAGTTTTAATAAAGTTTTTTTGATTTAAAAAAATAAAGTAAATAAAATATATAATGTATAAGCATTAAACTCAACATGAAAATAGAATGTGAAGAATGTTTTGAAGAATTAAATATGTGATTTGGCAATGTTACAATTTTGAGTCTACCATCAAGAAATGATGGATTTGTGATATATAATAACGAATTGAAGAAGTAAATTGTTTAAGTCCTTATACATAAGGATAATGTTATTACTTAGGCATCAAGGCAGTTAAAGACTCATGAATAAAATGATCCAACTCAAAATCTTAATTTGGAATCCATAATATTTTCTTTGATGATATGGGGAAATTATATCTAGGATGAAAATGTGAGATATACACAAACCTCAATATCATAAACTATATAATTTCATATTAATATATCAATATGAGGCAAATGAGATGACTCGAATTACTCAAGGATTATGACTGCTCAATACACTACCACCCAGGGGAGAAAAATAAGGTAACAGATTCATTAAGCATGAAAGATCATAGAATTATAGTATAAATGAGGATTTATAGAGATATTTTGTCCATGAATATAGTAAAGATAGATATTATAATTATTAATTATGAGGATACATCAATACTTCTTTGAATTACTGCCAAAACATCTATATTGGAAAATATAAAAAGTTATTAGATGATGAGAATTTTCAGAAGAAAATTAAAGTTGGAAATGAAGGGTAATTGGAAGACTTTGTCTATGAAAAAAAAATTATTAAATTTTTAAAGAGAATAAGTTTTCATCAATAAATAATTTTAAAAGGAAATTTTTGGATGATGCTCATAGCTCAAATATCTCTATACACTCTGGTAGTTGATCATACTGTGATTCACTGCTTTATTTCTCTCTTACACCACTACTTTAAAATAGTTTTGTATTTGAAATTAAAAATCTAATAACAAATTTCAATTCCACTATGATTCAATAATTTAACTTATCACTGTATAAAAGGTAAAATATACTTGTTTTGGTGATTTTATTAGAGTAGGAGGTGATTTGGAGGGCCGAATATGATTCAGAAGGAAAATGGGCCAAACTACATTGAAGCCCAAAGAGACATATCCATTGTTTTGAACCCTTATAGAAATAAGTGCTTAAAATGGGGCTTAACTTTTGTTTATATATCCAAAAATTCATGGGATACAACTTTTATGATGGAACCCAATCCCAATTCTACCATCTGGTGGCCCATACGAACTAATATGTCCAAGCCACCAAATCTGCACAGAGTCAAAAGTGGTGTTCTATGTTTCATCCGTATCTAGAGATGTAGAACTCAAAATGATAAAAACAATGCTGTGAAGATAGTAAATAGTTAAAAAAATATGTTTTTAGTTTTTTTCAAGTCAAGATAATTCCATTTACCGACTGAAAACTGAGATACAAGTGGTATGACCAAAACTAGGTTCCCAAACCACTTCCCATTTTGGATATAAAAAGGAACCATGGGAACCACATTTTTATGTTAGAATAGGAGAGGGATGTTCTGAAAAATTGAAGTTCTATAGGATTATTTTCATCCCCTTTGACTTTCTCGAGATCCCTATCCTCATAGGGAGAGCTAAAATGAAGAAAAATATCCACCTGAGCTTCCTACTCCTCTCAATATCTGGTTAAACGGTGGGCGTTAATTGTGAGGAAGCTACAAAAATGTCAAGGGAGTTCTATTGAATATATTAGCAACTGTTTTGGAGTAATTTTGGTGTTAAAACATTTCATTCCATTTATCTTACTTGATTTCATATTTGAATTCTTTTTTTATGCATGTGAATGTTACGCTCTTAATTTCTAATCGGTTAGTATGAGGTTTTGAGTATTTGAATTATCATGTTCTGATTGGAAAACATAGGAAACATTTTCTTACCCAACTTATTGATATTTAAATCTTTGTGGGAAGTTCTTATTCTATTCATAAGTTCTGGACTTTGGAAATATGATTTTTTATGTCAAGGTTTGGTTCTTCAAGTAATGAAATAAAATCTTAAGAATTAACTGGGATTCCAATTACTTTAAAACAAAGAATTACATCAAAACTAAATGAAAATCAAAGAACAATGAAATTGAAATGTTTTTAGTTAAATAAAAAAAACATTTATATCATAATTATTAAAACACCGCCTTTATTTATCAACTATTAAACTCTTTAAATTAAGTTATTTTCTTAAAACTGTTTTTTAAACCACCCCCCTTTTCAGTAATTTTTATTAAAAATGCATTATATAAACCTATAAACACTTTTTTAGATAATAAATTGGTTGTTTCCTAGAATATAAATCAAATTTATAAACATAATCAATTTGATGGGTCATGAAAACGTATTCAGTAGTACCAATATGTATAGGGATTTGAGGGAACAATTTTGGTGGGATAACACGATGTTAGAAAATACTGATTATGTATCAAGATGCTTGGTTTGTTAATAGGTGAAAGCTGAGAGATAGTATCCAAGATAAGTTATGTAACCACTACCTATTCCTATGTTGAAATGATATAAAATTACTAAGGACATTGTCACTGGATTAACACATACTCCTAGAAATAATGATGTGATATCAGTTATTATTGATTACTTAACCAAATATGCATATTTTGTTTCTATAAGATAATATTTGAATATTTTTCACCTTGTATGAATATATATTAATGAATTTATAATATTTTATAGTGAACCAATTTCAATTTCAACTAATAATGATCCTTGATTTACATCAAAATTCTATAAGAATCTTCAGAATGCTCTTGATACTGAGCTTTATTTGAGCACTGTCTACCATCCTCTAACTGATGGACAACCCAAAAATACTATTCAAACATTTTAAGGCATGTGTATATCATGATAAATTAACTTTCAAGGCATGTGGGATCAATATTTATATTTTTTTTATAGTTTTCCTATAAAAATAGTTCCCATTCAAGTATTCAAATGGCGTCGTATGAAGTATTATATGGAAAGAGATGTTGTGCTCAAACTTGTTGGGATGAAGTTTGTGAAAGGAAAATTATTGACCTAGAACGTTTTGAGGATAAAATGAAAACTCTAAAGATATTTAGACTCATAATAAATAAGTGAAAATTAAGGAAAGGATTTATGTTGATAATCAGTGGAAATATTTAGAATTACCAGTCGGAGATCACATTTACTTAAAAGTATATCCATATAAGGGTGTTATTTGGTTCAGTAATAAAGAGAAAATGAGACCCAGGTATATCATACCATTTGAAATTATTGAAATAATTTAACCTATGTATTATCGATTAGATATTCCACCAATCCTCTCTAAACTACATGATGTGTTCCACATATCATTTTTAAGGAAGTATATTCCAGACCCAATGCACGTGTTCACCTATGAATAAATATAATTGAATCATGATACATCATAATATGATGAGCCCATACAAATTCTTGACACTACAGAGTAATTAGTAAGAAATAAAATGATTCTACTGGTAAATGTACTTTGGATTAATCATAAAATAGATGAAGAAACATGGTAACTAATGTATGTTATGAAGAAGAACCACCCTAATTTTTTTATATGGTAACATCCATTAAAATTTCAAGGATGAAATTTTTATACAGAGGGAATAATGTAACACATGTACCTCAATTATAGTAAGTGAACAATCGATTTTCATTTAACTATAATATAATGAAAATTTTAGTATTTCAAAGCACAAAACTCTAATTTTATAGGATTAATATTTATTTTTAACTTACTTGGTCAAAATAATCCAAGAATGAAATTTTTGAAATTCTCCCTTAGAAATAAGATTTTATGAATAATAAAAAATATAATATTTAACTATTCATAATTTTATTTTTAATAATGATTTTTAATATTTATAATTATAAATTTATTGACTATAAATTTTATAGAAATAAGGATAATATCATTAGGAGGAAAAGTGGATATTTTTCAGAAAACTATTAAAAAACGAATTATGTATTTTAATTTTAATTAATTTAAATAATATTTAATATATAATTATTTAAATAAATTTTATAGATTAAATATATAAATATATGGATTTATATCCATATAATTATTATTACTAGTCATATAATTGGTGTAAGATCATCTGATGTATTAAAAATGCATTTCTTGAAAAACCATTTTTCGACATGTTTTTGGGGGGTGTTTTAAATTAAATACTATAAAATATGTAGATTTAATTTGATAAAATGGATTCCATATTTTTAATAATAACAATTAATATTAGGTAATAAAATCAAATTAATTTTAGTTCACAATGAATATTAAAAATAGTAAAAATAGTAAAAATAGTAAAAACTAATTATCGTGGTTAAGGTAAAAACAGGTTTACCAGGGACTAACCTATAAAGATAAGTTTTACAATTAACCAATCACTTAATAAATCAAATCTTTTTGGGATTATTTCAACCTAATCCTTTTCCCCTTTTATTATGATCCACTTTCGATCCGTAATTCCTAGAAAGTGATGTGATATTATTATAAAACTGTGAAAAACTTCAAGTGTGCCACTCACCTCAATTATAAAAGGGAACCTCCTCCCCTCACTTCTTCACACCTCCCAAGACATTTAGCATGAAAAAAATTGAAAAAATATCTCTATAACATTATTATCCACATTTTATAGGTCTTGGTATTCCCAGAAAACAATCCCTATGGTTCTTAATAAGAGATCTAAATGAGGTATTTCTATCCAAAGATAATTGTCCTCACCAAGCTCTTTATTTTTTTCTTCTTCTTTTACCAAAATAAATTATGTATTAAAACTTAAAATATAATAACATTATCATATCGTATATATTAATATGATATTACAATTATGTTATAATATTTATCCATCTCCTTACTCATCAAATTGCATACAAAACCAGTACTTGTGTTTACGATGAACTACCACCTCACAAATCAATGTAATTTGTTTTCCATCACCGAATCACATGGATAGTAATAATGATAGAAAAAATTAATATATATTATAATTATCACATATTATTTTTTATTTAAATTTAATTTATCATCCACTTATTTACCCTTTCACTAGTTAATGAAATAATAAAATTGCTTGTGTGTACATACTACCTACCGTCTCCACGAAGCAATGTGATTCATTTTTCATGTTAAAAATTTAAGAATGATTATGACCATGTATCTAATGAATATATATTTTCACACCCCGACCTATGTGATTATTTTATTTTATTATTTTTTAGCATTAAATAATATTTACTGGGATTCTGGTTGCGTCTCAGACTAAATTTTTGAGTTTATGTTAAAAAGTGAACTTTTTGAGTTAACGTCATTGAGAGCATGAGAAGAGTTCATTTGGGAAACCCCGCATGGCTTCGCCCAGGTAACTGCACATCCCTTTAATCTTTGAAAAATTAAAACGAGTATTTTTTTGTAATTAAAACAATTTTTACTATCATTTATTATTATGAATTTTATTGTTTTTATTTTAGATGAAAACTAAAATTGTTAATTTTATTATTATTAAAATGAAATAAATAATTTTATTATTTTTATTTTTATCATCATTTTATTATTATTATTATTATTGTTATTATTATTATTATTTTTATTGTTATTATTATTATAATAATTATAATTATAATTATTATGATATTAGAATTTTAGATATTTTTTTAGATAAGTTTTTTTTGGGTTCTGAGGTTTTTTTTGTTCTCTTCCTCTCTCTAATTAGCTCCACCCTCCCTGTGTGTGTGCAGTGCGAGCAGGTCACCCCCCAAACACTGCCTCCTCTCCCTCTCAACCTCTCCTATAGTGTTTCTCTATCGCTAGCTACCCACCATTCCCCTTGCTACGCATGTAGTGTCTCCCCCAGGTGCACTCCCCTATCCTAGCCAGCTTCCCCTTGGTGCACTACCCTATCTCAAACGACTCCCCCTTTTGGTGTGACACTACCCCCATTGGCTGAACCCTTCTCCAAATAGCACCCTTGCACACCTTCAATGACCCTCTCTGGTAGCCTGACTCCAGTCACAGCCTCTCCTTTAGGCATGCACAACCCTCTGGTATACTCTCCTCCCTTAGGGTGTGTTTTTACCTTCATTTTCATTAAGGGAACTTGAGCCTCAGCCCAGTTGGTGAGGAATCCTTAAGTTGATCCAAGATACCAAGGATTAAATCCAGGTGGGGTATAATATCCGGGTTACTGTTGTAGGTACTATAGCAGTACTATTACAGGAAATGTAGTAGGAACTATGCAGAACTGTAGCAGGTACTGTAGCGAGAACTATAACAGACTCTGTTTGGCACTGTAGTAGCTAGGAATATGCCCCCATTTGGGCCTTCGGGCCATTGGTTGGGTCTCCGAGTCCTTTAAGGCCTTCGAGCCACCCATGCCTTTGGGTCAGTAAGGACTTCGAGCCACCTCAAGGCCTTCAGGGCACCTTAAAGTGCAGATACAAACCAGACAACCTACATGGAACAAGCTTCTGATAGAGGAGGAGCAAGGAGATTTTACCATAGTAGAAGCTAAGTAGATTTCAAGAATGAGAGGGTATGGAACCTACCATCGGTACAATCTTGTGCATGCATGGGAAATCCTAGCCGAACAACCATGCGAAGCTGGATAGCTGATTTCACGATGAAGATGCTAGGGATGAGCAGTTCTAAGTAGTTAGTCTAGGTTGTTTGTAATGTTTGAATCCTACAAGAAAAGAATTCCTCTTAGGAATATGGGCCATGTAATACTTACACGTTCTGGCCTTGTAAGAGTTCCACCTCACCCCTTGAAAGGAGGATTATCAAAAATAAAAAAAATGTAGGCCTTCGGGCCATTAGAGTTTTCATTAAGGGTTTTATTAATTAAGTTTTATTTTGGGTGCTTTAGGATTTTTGAAACCCTCACAGAGTATTTTCGAGTTTGTGTTGTCGTCACGCCTTGGTTCCAAGGTATGAATTCCCTTACACCGAAACTTTAAATTTAAGAAACTATAATTTCATGATTTTCACACATTATATACATGTTAAACATTTTTTCACAAACTTTTGATTTGTTTCTTGGTATGTCAATGATGTTTGAAATAATTTTTGATATGGTTTTGAGGTATAATAAATTTTAAAGTAGTATTTTTTTTAATATTTGATGTGTTTTGGTGTATAACTTCGTTGTGTCTATGGTGGTTGTTTTATAAGTTACTAAAACATTACTTAAATTATTTAGGTAGTGTGGAAAATAAAAATTAGGGTTTCTAGAGTGAATTTTATTTTAAAAATAGATTTTGAATGTGTGGTGTATTTTGGGTTCTTTGTGTGGTTTCCCAAGTGGTTTGGATTTTACAAAAAAGTGTGTATTGTGTTTTATCATCTTTTGACATTTTTATTAATAATGGTCATGTCTTGAGTTTGTAATCTGAGTATATTAAAAGGAGTTTTATCAATGTTTTTTTGATAAATGGTGTGTTTTTACCTCTTTTGGAAATGTGGAAATTGTACAATTGATAAAAGTGGATTTTATAAATAATTTTTAAGGGCCTGTTTGGCCACTATGGAAAGTAATGTAAAGTGTTTTTCATAAAACCCCCATTGGATCTTCTTTATTCCTTATTGACTTGGGATGGTTGGGATTTCCTCAGTATGGAATCCCTAGGTTCCATTATATGGGTCCCTTAGTTGGGAACCCTTGGTAATCTATTGAGTTTATGTCAGGAGATTCATCCATAGGGATAATTGGGGTGAGTACTACTATGAATTATTACTATAAATATAAGTTGTGATTTTATTCTCGGTGACATCTAATGGCTCACCCCCTTTAATAATTAAGACATTGGAACCTGGCATAGTGAGAGAATTGTCTGAGAGAAGTACTATACTAGTAGGTTATGGTACTGACCAATGGCCCATAGTAAGTGGATATGTTTGGGTTTATTAATATGGGAATTTCCCTCACACTGTCCTAAGAAAATGTGGATGAGAATATAGAACATCATATTTCATCGTAAGTGGTATGCTACTATAGATTGGGTCACATGTATTAGTGTCATTTGTATTATTCTCGATCTCCTTGGTTTTCCTATGTCTAGTAGCTTTTAGCTGTTTGAACTGTTGTTGAGATACTTATATACCTATTTAAATTTACCTTGCTATATGACTTCCTTGTTACTCTTGTGTGGTTTTTTTCATGGAAATAAATGTTTTGGTTTCCTAATTCCTATAAAAAAATGTTTTTCAAAAGAAAATTTGTTTCAAACTCTTAGTGCCAGTTTTAAAAGATGTCATTAATTTCTTTTTGAAATAGCATTGTAACAATTAATGTTATAATCTAGTTTTGAAAATGAGTAAGGGAAATGGATTGTACTTTGATTTTAAGTAAAAATTGTATAAATTTATACTTTAATATATTTTAGTTCAAACTTGGAATTGATGTTCCTTTTATTTTAGAGGAGGTGAATTGAAAAGTAGTATATCAGGATACTTTATGAGTTTTAATAATCACGCCTATAGTTATTTTTTGTTTTTATTCCTTTTTCAGGTTCCATCATGGGTTCATTCACCTTGGTCTATGTTTGATCATTGAGTCATAGAGTGACCTACTGGTCACATGGAGTTAGTTCGGTCATCGAGTTAGGTTAGATTTATTTTCATCAGTTATTGTTTATTCGTTTTTTTGGTATATTTATTTTGAGCTTCTCTTTATTATTTTTGCTACTTTTATTTATATATATTGGGTGAAATTGTTCCCTTTATCACTTTTTCAATGCCCAGGTGCTTTTTTCCAGCGCTGGAGGATCAAGAATGCCTCTCAGGCATTGTCGCAGATCAACCTAGGTGATCGGTTCAGGGTTGAACCAAGTTGGTTTGTGACAATATGGTATCAGAGTAGGCCGTCTCTTAGTAGACCTCACTTTTCAGAGCACCCTTTGTTAGTTGTGTTGTCAAAGTAAATGGAGTAGGTTTTTCGGGACTCGAGGGGTTGGTGTGAGAAGAGCATCACAAACTCTTGCTCTTTCTGATCCTTGGGTTTGCATGAGAAGTCTGATTTTGTTATGTTTTTTGGTTCTTTAGGGGATGTTTTTTGATTGGGATATGACAAGGGGAGTTGGGATAATTGTCCTCATGAGCCCGCACGGATTGGTAAGCCATGTGGAGCTAGGGTCATGGTTCTAAAAGCCTCTCTATGTCTATGGCGTGTTTGACATATGGTCACCAACCATATGGTCAAGTCACCCACCGACACCAGTTCCCTTTTTGAGTTTTTTTGGGTCTCCTTTGACTTCTGGAAGTTTTTTGAATCAGAAAAAATGGTTTTTAAAAATGGTTGTTTGAAATGACATATTTAATTTTTGGATTATTTTAAAAGAAATGGGATACATGATATTTTTTGAAAAATAAGGTTGTTTTGCTTTGTCCTTTGTGTTTCTACAGGTTCTCACATCCATAGTGGTTTGTGGGAATATGAATGGATGTATGGTATAGTGGATGGATGCCTAAGGTGGCACAAAAACATTCATGTGAGTGAGACTCTAAAGAATAGAAATTGCGAGGGTTTAAGCCACCAAGATTGTTTTAAAATAAATATATTTTTCAAAAAGGAATGTTTTGATGTTATAATAGCTTATTTTCTTATGTTTATATATTTTAACCTATGAAGTGTTTTATCTTGAGGATTTTATTTATTGAGTTGGCCTTAACTGTGTTATTGACTTTTCTTGTCTAGCGGTTGTCCCCTTAAAGATTCGATGGGTGATCGTAGTGCATTTGATCAACCTAAATATTTTATGCTTGAGTTTCTGAAGCTAGATACACCTCTCATTGATGTTCTAAAAGACCCTTCCATAGAGTAGGAGTAGATGTGAAATATCAAAAGGGAAATTAACCTCATTGAGTTTCCTAAGTCATTGAAGGTCAAGTTTGAAACCTTCATGCTTGAAGGTTCACCATAGATGTGGTGGAAGTTAGTGTCTCAGATCATTTTTGATATTATAAATATGAATATGATTTTGGGACAAATTAATAACATATTTAAAACCATTATATATGTGTTTATATAAATTTCAATAAAAGGGATGTGTGAGGAAATTAATTTCATCTAAATTCACACTCCATTTTTTTATTATGCACGTATTATATTTTATGTGGTGTATATTTTAATTCCCTAACCCCAGAAACCCAGATCTGGTGCATTATATTATCATATGGGCATGATTACAAGAAATAAAATCTTGAAGGACTGATTAGTTTAGTAGTTCTGGAAGACTGAATTGCATCCATGATACCCATAGTACATTGGGAATGATAGAAAATACAACATGATACATAATAGTGTGAAATAAACTGCATCCTTGAAAGATCATTTAAGGTTGTATTCTTCATAACATGGGGAAATGAAACAAAATAAGGGTGATATCAAATGAATGGTAAGGGATATATGAAAAAATAAAAATAGATGTAAATTCAATGATTCATATACATTATAGAATGGTAAATAATCTAAAAAACACTTTCCATTAATAAACTAAGAATGAAAATGCACCCATAGATTTTGTCAAAGTGAAAATATCATGGAAATTAATAAATGTGTACTGAATAAAGAAAATTATTATTTAGTGTACATCATGTATTTTTCACATGAACCATTATACCATCGAGATGGTTTAATTTTATGGGAAGAAAAAAGTCTGATTCTGTTTGGAAACAAACATGATGGGTTTGTCACTAGCTGTTTTGTCTCATGAGACCTGTCGATGCATCGAGGGGCTATAGTGGGACTCAAAAATTACTGAAATTTCAAATAATTCTTCACACATAGATTTAATTCATGAAAAATATGCCTTATAAATATCTATATTGAGTATTGGAAACAAACTCATCAATAATTTTCCAGTTGAAACAACATTCAAAATAAACACAATATGTCAAATGGTATACAACTAAGACAATAATCATATCCATGATACAAGAATACTAATATTTAATATAAATATAATTTCAAATTAAAAATGATCAAAAATAGTCAGTAGATACACCACATAAGAATTATTAGGTGCACAATACCAAGCAAGTCTCAATGAAATGGAAATTGAGACAATGTTCATTACCACATAGTAATAAATCAAATTGTATGATAAAAAAATAATAATAATCAAAAGAATAATTGAATAAAATGAAACTGAAGTTGGTTCTAGCTCAAAAATTCTTCCTCGTAAAGTGATCTCCTTTGTGGAAGTTTTAGTGGGGATCTCCTCCACTTTGATGGATCTAAGAAAACTACCGATTATAAAGTGTTATGGAGATGTCATAATCACAGTTATTGCTAATTCAGATGCGATTAAACAAAGAATGTATGTATGCAAATTCTCAGTACTCGGTCGCATCTCATATGAAAGAGGTGAAAAATCCTGGACTTTCTCTGAGCTTAAACAATGTATTTCACAATGCTGGAGCATCTTTAATTGGAAAATTATTCCTCTTGTAAAGGGGTACATTCATGTTATATTACAAAATCAGGAAGAACTGAATGAGATTTGGTGACTTGGTACCCTCAACCTAAAACCAAGGGTATTTCGCCTCTCAGAATGTGATGTGAATTTTAACCCGTACACACAGAAAAAATCCATAGTGCATTTTTGGGTAAAAATTCATGGCCTACCATGGATATATTGGCATACTAAAATCCTCAATGACCTTTCCTCTGGAATTGGTATTCCCTTGAGGATTAATCAATGCACAATTAATGGAAATCTTGGGCTTTATTCCAGGGTTCTTATATAGATCGATATAGAAACCTCACCTCCTGAACACATATCTGTGGATGTCAATGAACAACTCATCGAGGTCAAGTTTCAATTTGAGAATGTCCCAAAATATTTCAAGCATTGCAGGATGGCTGGAAATAGCATTGATAAGTGTTGTGTTGTTTATAAAATTGTCTAGCCACCATCATCTATAGTCTTATCGAAAGAAGTCCCATGAAGGAAAGTTGCTATCACAAATAAGTATGTGAAAAAGAATGATAAGGTGATCTTAACTGATCTAGCATGTGAGAAACCAGCCAGTACTAGAAAATCCTGGGCAGAACTTGTTGAATAATAACAACATGATTTTCTTTACGAAGCCATTAAAACTAGTGTCTCATCAGATGACAGTAATGAGGGGTTTGATGAACAATAGAAGTTCTTAGAGGATATTTTTTCTCTTTCACTAAATACATAATATGAAGTTCTCACACTAGATTTAATCCCGTTAAATGTTTCTGAGGCTCTTGATATTGATAATACTAATTTTTATATTATTATTCTTCCTTCCCAGCAGGTGAAAGCAGATACAAGGTCTCATCACAAATCTTATAATTCAGTTTTTGATACCCACTTAGAGATAGAAGTTGTAAAAATGTGGGATATTTCTTCTCAAGTCATAATTGAATCCACCAAGAAGAAAACATTCCCAAATACTGCTTCCAGGACTACAGATCCGAGGAGATCTAGAAGATATAAGACAATAGAGATAAAGGAAAAAGGGGGCACCACCCCAAAGAAAAAATTAAAATGAGGATCTCATATTGGAACTGTTAGGGACTTTCCAACCCTGGCACATTAAGTTCCCTTAGGCTACTGGTGAGTAAGTACAATCCTGATATTATTGGGATCTCCAAACCCAAAACAAGGAGTATATGCTACGAATCCCCTCTTGAAAGTAGCGAATACTACCTCCTATGTTATGTTCAAGAATCTGAGTGAGACAAATTATGGTTTCATGTTTGTAATAGAGTGGTTAACCTCACTATTGCTTCTCTGGATCAACAAGTAATGACTTGCAGGTTCTGTATGTCTGGTCATATCACTTGCTGCTCGATGGTCTATGCCTCCAACAATTATACCACTAGAAGATCTATTTGGGAGAAAATTAAAAACATGTCTATTTCCATTTTTGATTCATGGATTATAATGGGAAATTTTAATTCTATCCTCAATTCTAATGAAAATATGGGGCAATTTTCTAGTAGTATTTCCATCAAAGATTTCAGATCCTGTGTTGATGAATCCAATCTGTTTGAGATAAACCTGCTTGGGTAAAAGTACACTTGGTATATGAAGCACATAAATAGCATGAGGGATAGTAATATTTACTGAGAGTTTTTCAATGAACATATTTTTTAGAGTTTTAAAACCATTTCATGTGTCAATCTTGTGAGGCACAACTTAGACCATCATCCAATCATGATAAATTTTATTGAGAAACAAGAGAGGCAACCTCTACAATTCAGGTTCAATAATGCTTGGACTGATCTCGCAGATTGTTCTCATTTTTTTAAAGATACATGGTCCACCTATAATAATAGTTTCAATCCTTATATTGTGTTTTCAAGCTCAAGGATCTCAAGATTAGGCTGAAGCAGTGGAGTAAAAATAGGTTCAGTCTCGTTGACCAGGAAATTGAATCTCTTGAAAATACACTACATGCAATTCAGAAATCTATGACCACAAGTAACTTCTATTTCGATGATGACCGAGAAGATACTATCTCCTTAGAACTCAAAAATATTATTTTCCTAAGTGATAATATTAAGAAAGTCCTTTTTAAGGTGAAGTGGCTCATAGATGAAGACAAGAATACTAAATTCTTCAATGCTCTTCAGCGAGCCAAAAAAGCCAACGAGCCTCTCTCTCTTTTGAAGAATGGAGACACAATTCTTGATGGTAGGGAAAGTCTCTCAAATCATATTGTTTCTTTTTACAAGGATATCTTTAATGGGCTAAGTAGATATGTGAACTTAGGGGCATGATTCATCCCAAAGCTAGTCATTGACATTGATAACACTACTCTCACCTCGATGCCTACAGATATTGAAATCAGGTAAGTAGTTCTTTGGCTGAATAAAGGAAGCTCACCGAGACCATATGGTTTCACCAAACACTTCTTACATAATTTTTGGGATGTAATACAAGAAGATGATTGTAAATTGGTTAAGAACTTTTTCACTAATGGTTCTCTATCTCATGGATTTAATTCTCAATTCATAGCCTTAATCCCTAACGTGGAGAATGAAAGTGATTTTGGTCAATTTCAGCCATTGGATTTGATCAACACTATCCAGAAGATCCTTACCAAAATTCTTGCTAATCGTCTTTCCCATATCTCTGTAATAATAATTTCTTGGAATCAGTTTGGTTATGTTAAGGGTAGGAAAATCCAAGATTGTCTTCTGACATCATCTGAATTCATTAATATTATTCAGAAGACTACAAGGGGAGTAAATATTGCTCTCAAACTCAAAATCAGGAAGGATTTTGATACCATTTACTAGAGCTTCATTGGTCAAATTTTAAACAAATTTGGATTTAGCGCGAGATTTATTCATTGGATTCACAATTTGATCAGCTCTGATCACATCTCCATTCTTATTAATGGATTACCGAAAGGCTACTTTAATTACTCCAGAGGAGTGAGGAAATGAGATCCTCTTTCTGATATCATTTTTTCTCTTGATGAATATTATCTTAGTCAAATGATTACTCATAAAGTTAACAAAGGAGAAATCAAAACAATTCGAGTAGCTAGAGGTATATCTTCCCCCTATCACCTTCTTTTTGTTGACGACATTATTCTTTTCACTCAGGGAGATTTGAAAAATATTCAAAATATCAATAGAACCTTTATCCATTATGAAAAGGCCTCTGGATAAGAAGTGAACTGGATGAAGTCATTTATTTTCTTTGGGGAAAATATCTCATCTCCTAGGAAGAAAAAAATGATTCATGATCTCGGTATATGAGAGGGTTCCCTTACTTTTATATATCGTGGAGTCCCTATGTTTCTTGGAAGGCCTCGATGCTCTTATTTTGTTTATGTGGTGAGTTAAGTTAGAAAAATTCTATCCACCTGGAAGGGAAAATCACTCTCAATGGCGGGAAGACTCTATTTAGTTTAGCATGTGATTGTCTCCAAACTGGTCTACTTCTTCATGGTATACTCTTTGCATTACTCCACCATCAAATATATTAATTATCTTATGATAAAATTTGTGTAGGGTGTTAGTATTCTAGAATGTAAAGTTATTATTTCCCCTTGGAAGAAATGTTGCATACCTTATGCAATGGGAGGGCTTGGCATTAAAAACATTGATCTTTTTAATAAGTCTCTTCAAGATCAATTAATATAGAGACTTATTAATGAAAAATCTCAGTCCCTTGAATATCTCAAAATCAAACTCCTCATTAGACTGATTGAAGAGAGGAAGGATTACATAAAATCCTTAGGGTGGCCGGGCCTTAAAAATACTTTCTAGAAAATTGATTTGAACTCTTACTGGTTGGTTACTACTCATTCCAATATGAATTTCTAGAGGGAAAATTGGGTAGGTTCACCTCTGATTGATCATGTCAGTACTTAAGAGCTGAATATAGACAATAAAGCTACAATTAAAGAACAACTTGAGCAAGCCAATTCCCTGTCGACTCACATAGCTCTCAAAGTTTCTTCTTATGATTTTATGTACATAGATGATATTCTGATCTGGGAACCGAGTACAAGTGGGTATCTTGACTCTAAATGCTTTTACACATATCTTCTACAAGGCAACAATATTGGAGTTATGAATTTCAACAAAAAGTGGCTTCAGCCTTACAGATTCACACTGTTATGGCGTCTCCACTGGAACAAAATTCTGGTGGACTGTAATCTACATAAATTAGGTATTTCTTTGTGCTCCCAGTGCCCGTTGTTTTATCAACATCAAGATGATCTGAATGACTTGTTCATGTCCTGCAAGACCACTGCCTCACTCTGTAATTTGATCTTCAAACTTTTTAAAATTTCTCCTCCACAAGTCTCCAGAATAGTGGATCTGCTGCTATATATTTCAAAGATTTGGCTGTCAAAACAGGTTCACCTACTTCTCTTTATGGAATGCACAGAATCAATTCATATAATTTAGAAGAGCAGAAATACGATTAGTCATGAATACATAAGTTACAACTATAATATTTCTCTAGCTGAGATCCTGCTAGCGATCCATATGGATAATAACTTACATGATGAACATTGTGACAACTTATTCAGGGACTCAGTAGTTTTGCGCAAGCTAAATTTCATGGAAATTACCCCAAAACCTTAGGAACTATTGAAGTTTTATGGACTCCACCTTTTGCGGGATGGATTAAATTCAATTCATATGGCACATCGAAAGGAAATCCAAGAATGCATGGATATGTAATTACTTTCAAATATCACAATGGTAACTTCTTAGAAGTAATTCATGGTTCATGTGGACAAGACACTACTCTGGAAGCTAAAATAACATCTCTCATTAAGGCTATTGAGGTTTCTCAACAACATAATTGGAATAATATTTGGTTTGAAAGTGACTCATCCACTATTGTGAAGGAAGTAAGAATTGTTCAAATTCATCTTTCTTGGAATCTCATATCGGAATGGAAAAAGTGTCTTGATAGTCTGACTTCAATGAATTATATTATAACATGTGTCTATCATGAAGCCAACCGACTTGCTGACTATCTTGTAAATATTGGAATCACTGAAGAAACTTGCATTCACCTCTCTAGCCTTATATGTGACATGATCACAATTCTTCAACGAGATAAATGTAAATTTCCTTCCTTCGGTCTCTTGTAACTTTATTTTCTCATTTTATGAAGCTTTAATTATTTTACTTAAAAAAACATCACATAAAAGAAATAAGTGGTGAACAATGGAAATCTCATGGAAATAAAAGTGAGATTAGAATCTATTACCTTATGTACGAACGTGTTATACACTTGACCATAACATCTTCGATAATCAAATTAAATCTATAAATTAATTAATTAAGAACATTATATACATTTATTTTATTTATTATAAAATTATTAAGTTTATTTATGGCCTTTTAGAAGAGTTATAAAATAAAAATTTATTTCTCAGGGGTATTCGTTTCCTTGGTTTTCACGATCTGTACACTTGTATATGAGTATGGAAGTTCATGTATAATGATTATAATTCTATAGAATTTAATTTATATATTATTTATGATAATAAAGAAGTGTAAATGGTTAAATATATCATTTGGTTTCATGTTATGAGGATGAATTATTAGATAAAACATTAGTGATTATCATTTAGATTTTTGCAACGTTTTTTCAATCACAATGAACTTGTTTTGTTCTATTATTTAGAATATTGGAAAAATTATGGTTATAGAATTATTAAATAAGATATATTACATATTTTTTAACACCATTTAAACCATAAAAATGATTTCAGGGCTAGATTTGAATAATAAATTAAATAATGAAACTTCATCGTCCACAGAATTTGTAAATCAGCACCTCCTGGACGATGATTTTGTTTTTAAAATAAAAGAGAGAGAGAGAGTAATGGTATTGTCTGTTGTTCTTCCATTAACATGATATAATTCTAGTATATATATGATAATGGAGTTATAATTATCGTTTGGATAGATGAGTTGAGGAGAGGATAATAAATAAAGAACTTGAAATGAAATTAAAAGAGAAAGGAAGTAAATTTTATCTCTTCAATACACCTCCTTGATAATCTTCTTTAGGGAAGGGGTTTTGGAATTTTGGTAATACCAAGAGGTCCTAAACTTGGGGATGGACCAGGGAAGAGAATTTGGAAAGAACTTTTACAAGATTCAGGGCTTAGATATGTAAGGAGAAGAGGGAGTGAGGGGTTATTTTTATAGTGGAGGAGATGGGTTATTTTTGAATAACTTATTCATTATTTTAATAACTTGATCAAGACAAGAAATAGTGTTTGATTATTATGACCAAAAATGGTAATAAGTTAATTTTAGTTCAAACCAAGTGTTTTTAAATTATCTACACATCATCTATGACTCAATAAATCTTGTATTTAACATTTATTGTAAATTATCGTATTTTTCTATTCAAAAAATTCAAGTATTTTAGAAAAATCCCAAAAATTCACTTTAACTATTTTTTAATGTTTATAATAAAAACAGAACTCAATTTTATGATAATAATTTTCTAAATATGAGAAATTTAATTTTTAATTAAAGAGATCATTTACTCAAAAAATACCAATTTTAATATTATAACTGATTTTATGACAATTTGAAAAAATAACTAGGGTCTCCTAAAATTATCTTATAATCATAAGAAATTAAATTATGATTATATTTTATGAAAATAAATTTTATTTTGAATAATTATATTAATTATAAACTTATAAATAAACATTACTGTTTTATAAAAAATACTTATAAATAATAATAATAATTATATCATACTTTCATTTATAGGATGCCTAAATTATATTTATACACTCATGGGTGAGACTAATATTAATTTGGGAGATTTAATATTCATAAGGTTCATATTAATATTCATAAGGGTAACATTACTATTCATAAGGGTAGGATACTATTCACTAAAAATTGTGTTGAACATATCAGACTCTAAATATCATACTGATCGCAACCACGTATGCCCTTTTTCAAAATTCAAATCACAAAAGTAGAAAAATCTTGTTTAATGTATAGTTTATAACTACATTATAACAATAGAGTGTTTTTTAATAGTGACTTAGTGTTGTGTGCATATAAGCTACCTAATAAATTGAAATTGTTTAGGAAGAACATACCCTAAAATCTTGGGGTATTATATTCTTCCCTCCTTCAAAAATTTCATCCTCAAAAATTTTCATTCATAATGCCATATAAAATGATGTGGGTGGTTCTTATTCATAACATCCTCATATTCAAACACTTCTTTCTCTATTTTATGGTTTATACAACGAACTTTTACTAGTTGAGTTTTTTGATTTCTCAATACTATCTCCAGTGTCAAGAATCTTGATAGGCTCTTCATAATAAGATAAATCAGTTTCTAGTTCCATTTCCTCATAGGTGAGTAAGTGTGTTCGGTATGACATGTACTTCTTTTACAGTGAAATGTGAAACACATCATGAACTTTTGAGAGACTTGATGGCATTGCTAAATGGTAATCTACAGCTCCAATTATTACCATATCCTTCCATGGAGATACTTTTAGAAAGACCTGATCTCCCACTTGGAATTCCAAATCCTTTCTCAAGTTGTCAACATAACTATTTTTCCAACATTTCAATGATTTAATATGGGCCTGAATTGTCTTTACCTTTTTCATTGTCTCTTCAATAAGTTCTAGGCCTATAAATTTCCTCTCACCAACGTCATCCTAACATATTGGAGTTTGACATCTATTTCCATATAATTCTTCATACAAAGCCATTTGAATACTATAATGGAAACTATTATTGTAGTAAAATTCCACCAACGGTAATAAATGATCCCACATAACTTGAAAGTAATGTTATCATGATCTCAACATGTCTTCCAACGTTTGAATAGTTCTTTTAGACTGTCCGTTAGTTTGAGGGTGATAATTAGTACTCATATGAAGCTCAGTATCCAAATCCTTCTAAAGACTCTTCCATAATTTTTATGTAAATTGGGGATCTCGATCAGACACAATTGATAGAGTTTCAGCATGAAGTCTTACCACTACATTAATATAGAGTCTTTCTAGGCATTCTAGTGATAAATCTTCCCTTAATGCGAGGAAATGTGCAGATTTGGTAATTTGATCAACAATAACCCATATTACATCATTCATTCTTGGATTCCTTAGTAGTCCTATGAAAAATTCCATTGTCATATCACCCCATTTCCACACAAGTATAGGAAGATATTTCATGACTCCTTTAGGGTGTTGTCTTTCAGCCTTCACCTATTAAAAAACTAGTTATCTTGACACATAGTCAAAAATTTCTCACTTCATATTATGTCACCAAAAATGTTCCTTCAGATCTATATACATCTTGCTGCTACCAGGGTGTATAGAGAAATTTGAGCTATGATTATTATCTAATATTTCATTTTTTATCTTATTTATTGATGGAACATATAACCTATTTCAAAATTTTAGAACTCCATCCCCATACACGAAGTCTTCTAATCTTCCATCCTTAGTGGCATTATTTTTTTTAAGGTTCTCATCATCAAATTGAGATATTTTTATCTTCTCTAGTAAATATGGTTTAGAAATTATTTGAAAAAGGAATGATATTTCCTCTTATTTAATAATTTCCACACTTATATTTACTAGATCCATGAATATTGGATCTCTATAAATCCTCATTTGGGTCAAAAGTCTATGATATTTTCTTTCTAATGCATCTTATACCTTAATTTTCTTTCCTGGGTGGTAGTGTAATGAACAATCATAATATTTAAGTAACTCAAGCCATTTTCATTTCCTTATGTTGAGTCTCTTATATGTAAAAATGTATTTCAAACTCTTATGATCTATATATATATCACATCTTTCACTATAGAGATAATGTTTCCATATTTTTAGAGAAAATATTAGGGATGATAACTGAAGATCATGGATTGGATAATTTTTTTTCATGTGTCTTCAACAAACTTGATGCATAAAAAATAACTTTATCATTTTTCATAAGGACACAACCCAATCCATTATTTTATGTATCACTGTATATCACAAACCCATCATTTCTTGAAGCAAGATTCAAAATTGGAGAATTTACTAACATTTTTTTTTTCAATTCTTCAAAACATTCTGTACATTCTTTTTTCCATATGAACATAACACCTTTACATGTGATCTTGGTTAGTGGGTTATCCAATCAGGCAAAATTTGTAAGGAAACATAAATAGTAACCGACTAATCAAATAAAACTACATACCTCAGTTATGTTCATTGGCATAAGCCATTCTTAGTTTTCCTTTGTCTTCATAGGATCAACTAAGATTCTATATTTGGAGACAATATGGACAAGAAAAGAAAAATATTTGAATCAATAATTCAAACTTACTAAACTTTCCATATAACTGTTTTCTTATAAGAGTCACTAGAACAACCTGAAAATGGTTCTCATGGTCCTCATTGCCTTGGGAATATATCAAGATATCATTAATAAATATCACAAAAAAATCATCAAGATATTCCTTGAAAACTTTGTTCATTAGATCCATGAAAATATAGGGTGCATTTGTCAGTCCAAAAGAAATTATTATAAACTCGTAATGTCCATACCTAGTTTGAAATGTTTTCTTTAGAACATATTCTTTCCTCACATGTAATTGATGATATCCAGATTAAAGGTTAATATTAAAAAAATATTGATCTCTATGAAGTTGATCAAATAAATCATCAATGTGAGGAAGAGGATACTTTTTCTTTATTATAATATCATTGATTTCTCTATAGTCAATATAAAACCTCATGGATCCATCCTTCTTCTTAATAAAGAGAACATGATATCCCCATGGATAAACACTAGGGATATTAAATCCATTTTCAATCAATTCCTTTAGTTTTGTATTTTTAAACACTAATTCCAATGTGTCCATTTTATAGGGAGTCTTTGTTGCAGGTCTTTCACCATGAATTAATTCAATAGAGAACTCAAATTCTCACTCTAAAGTATGTCGTGGAAAATACTCTAGAAATACATAAATGTATTCTTGCACAATAGGTGCATATTCAATTTGATGATCTATAGATAATGTTTTCTCTTCCTCCCCAAGAATTTCATTTAGAAGAGCTTCTGAAGGTAAATTTAGATAATAACCAAATGATGATTTTTCTGCTCTAAGGACAAGGTATTCTACATCATTCTAAAAAATTGTAACTTCCTTAATCATTAAATAGATTTTGGAATCATAATTCAGAAGAAAATCCATACTGATTATTATATAAAAATAAATCATTGTTATGATGATAAGGTTATCAACTAAATCACATTTATGTGTCATAAAGGGGACATATCTACAAATATTTATTGAAATGAAACTTCCCTTATGAGTTTTGCCTAAAAATTCATTTATTAAATCAAAAAGGAAATATCTAATTTTCTTGGAAAACTAAGAACATATAAAAGAATGTGATGATCTAGAATCAAATAAAGCATTGGATAAGTTTTAGAAAACCATTAATGTACCTGCTACCACATCATTAGGAACTTCAACCTGAGCAGTTGTGATCACATAAGCTTGGCCTTTCTTCCTTGGACTTTTCTATGGTAAGTTTCCTTGATGCTTAGGAAACTCATTATCATAGTGTCCCATATCTGTACAATAGTAGCATTGAACATCAATAACATGTTTCTTTCCCTTTCATTAATTACATCGACGAACCTTTTCTCCACACTTATAGAAAACTTCCATTCCTTTCAAGAATTTTCTAGGATGATTCTTTCTATAGTTCTCGCATAATGGGATTTTATTTGTTCCCTTCTTATTCTTTGGCACCTCAACTTTTTAATGGTTATCAAGATACCTGTTATTATCTTTATTTCCCTTTAATGAATTTGATCTTGTATATTCCTTCCCAGTTTTGATGGTAGTTAATAAAATTTCATCATATGATGATTTTTTTTGAGAATCTAGTGCCCTTTAAAGACTTGGCATAATAACTTTAATGAAATGATCAATATTGTCTTCTGAGTCATGTATGTAATCTATAGAATACCTAGATAGTCTTGTGAAGGTAGCCTCATACTACAAAACACTATATTATTCCATTTTAATTAAGCTAAGTAATTTCCTCTTCATTTCATTCCATTTCTCACGAGGGAAGTATTTGTCGAAGAATGTTTCTTTTAATGTTCTCAAATATATGTCTTCTATTTTATCTTCTTCCTTAGTATTTTGGATCAATGACCACCATTGACTAGTATATCTCTTAAGATAATATATTTCTAGTAATAAATTTTCATTTTCATTACATCCCAAGACTAGAAATGTCTTTTCAAGGGACTTGATCCATGACTTTGCTACCACTAGATCAATAGTCCCACTAAAAGATGGGGGGTTTTGCCACATGAAATGATCTAATATATGTGTAGTATGGTTACTCACCCCAACCTGAGTAATTTTTCCTATTATGGTCATGATCTGCTTAGCTCCAACACTAACTCTTAGACATTTTACATTTATCTAAGATCCCTTGTTCTCACTTTTATAAAAAAAGCATAAATTGAAAATTTATGCATAGCTAATCTCATAACTGTAAACATGGTTTCATTGATGACATATTTACTTTTAAACCCTTCATACTGGTTTCTAAAGAAAATGTGAATTATCCTAAGCATATCCCCTGGGAGTGTCAAACTATGTGTGTAGTAATCCCCATTGTTGTGTGCTAGGTTACCACGCATTAGGTCCGAAACTCCTTGTTGGATTTGTTACTCCTAGGTACATCAGTTCCAAAACCACATCCACTTGTAGTATCCAGATATGGATGTATTACAAGGAAGACACACATAATATATAATTTTCCAAAATCCTAGGTTTTTCTTCTATGATTATCCTGAAAGTCTATTTTAGGGTTATGTCCACTAAACTATGTTTTCTAAATCTAGTATTCAAGTTTGCTACTAAAATTTCTCTAATACCAACTATAACACCTCGACCCTAGAAACTTGGAGCTATTGAATTATTTTATTATATTGGAATGATTACAAGAAATAATATCCTGAAGAAACAATTAGTTTAGCTATTTTGGAAGAATATATTTCATACATGAAACCCATAGTACATTGGGAAAGATAAATAATACAACATGATACATAATATTGTGAAATAAACTGCAACCTAGTGAGATCATTCTAGGTTTTATTTTTCATAACCCAAGGAAAAGAAACATAATATGGGTTATATCCAATGTTCACTAAGGGATACATGAATCAATAAAATGAGATGTAACGTTAGTAAGGCATATACATTATGTCAAGGTATATAATCTAAAAAACACTTTCCATTAAAAAACTGGGAACAAAAATGCATCCATAGATTTTGTCATAGTGAAAATATCATGGAAAGTAATAAATGAGTAATGAATGAAGAAAAATGATTATTAGTGGATGTCATGTTTCTGGAACACGAACCATTATACCATCTAGAAGGTTTAACTCTATGGGCAGAAACCTGCCCGATTCTGTTTGGAAACAAACACAAAGGGTTTTTCGCCAACTGTTTTGTCTCATGAGACCAATTGAGGCATCGAGGGGCTATAACAGGACCCAACCATCAATTAAATTCCAAAAAATTCTTCAAACATATATTTAGTTCATGAAAAATATACCTTACAAATATACGTATTGAGTAGATGATACAAACTCATCAATATTTCCCCAGTTAAAACAACATTCAAAATAAAACTTTTATGTGAAATGGTATAAGACTAAGACAATAATCATATCCAAGATACAAGAATATGGATATTTAATAGAAATATAATTTAAAATGATGAATATCTCAAATGGGATATATATACACCACATAGGAATTATTAGGTGCAAAATACTGAGTAATTCTCAATGAAATGGAAATTGAGACAATGTCCCATACCACATTATAATCAGTCGAATTGTATAACCAAAAATTAATAATAATAAAATGAATCATTAAATACTATGACTATAAAGATAATAATTATATTATATATCAAATTAATGTATAAATACACCACATAAAATAAAAAAGTGGCAAACGATGGAAATCTCATGGAAATAAATGTAAGATGAGAAACCCCTCACCTTATGTCCGAACGTGTTCTTAAAATGAACTTAACATCCTGAATAATAATAATTAATTAATTAAGAACATTATATAAATGTATTTTATTTATTATAAGTTTATTAAGTTCATTTATGACCTTTTGGATGAGTTATAAGCCACAAATTTATTGCCCGGGAGCATTCGTTTCCTGGGATTTCACGATCGGTATACTTGTATATAAGTATGGAAGTTCATGTGGAATAGATTTAATTCTCTAGAATTAATTTTATATATTATTAATGAACATATAGTAGTGTAAATGTTTAAATATATCATTTTTTTCATGATATGAGGATGAATTGTTAGATAAAACATTAGTGATTAACCTTTAGATTGTTACGACGGTTTCTTCGATCACAATGAACTAGTTTTGTCCTATTATTTATCATCTTTTAAAAATTATGATTACAAAATCATTAAATAACATATAATACATATTTTTGAATCTGTTTCAAACATAAAAATGGTTTCATGACCATCCTTGAATAATAAATTGAAGAATGAAATTTCTTCATCCCAGAAGGTTGTAAATCCGCACCTCCCGGACAATGATTTTGTTTTTAAAATAAGAGAGAGGGATAGAGTAAGGATATTGATGGTGGTTCTTACATTAACATGATATAATTATATTATATAGATGATATTGTAATTATTATAATCATTTGGATAGAGGAGGTGAGGAGAGGATAATAAAATAAAGGAACTTGAAAAGAAATTTAAAGAAAAGGAAGTGGATTTTACCTCCTGAAAACACCTCCTTGAGAATCTCCTTAAGGGAATGGGTTTTGGACTTTTGGAAATAACAAGAGCTACTGAACATGTGGAGGGACTATGGAAGATGATTTGGGAAGAACTGTTACAATCTTCAAGGCTTAGATAAGCGAGGAGAAGAGGGAGTGAGGGGTGATTTTATAGTGGAGGAGAGGGGTGATTTTGGAATATCTTATTCATTATTTTATTAATTTTCTCATGAAAAGAAGTTGTGATTGATAATTGTGAAAAAATAGTAATAAGTGCATGTTATTTTGAACCAATTGTCTTTACATCATCCACACATCTCCTATGAATCAAAAAATCAAGTATTTAAAATTTATTGTAAATTATCGTATTTTATTATTCACAAAAATTCAAGTATTTTAGAAAAATATCAAAAAATAAACCTAACAATTTTTAGATATTTAAAATCAAAAAATGAACTCCATTTTTCGAAAATAATTTTCTAAATATGATAAATTTAATATTTAATTAAAAACATATACTTGAAAAAGACTAATTTTAATATTATAATTGATTTAATTACACTTTAAAAAATTAAGTAGGGTCTCCTAAAATAATATTATAATCATAAGACATTAAATTATGATTATATTTTATTAAAATACATTTTATTTTGAATTATCATATTGATTATAAATTTATAAACAAACATTTCTGTTTTATAAAAATACTAATAAGCAATTAACAATAATTATATCATAAAATCATTTATAAGATGAATAAATTTTATTTATACACACATGAGTGAGATTACTATTCATTTGGAAAATTTAATATTCATAAGGTTCATATTATTATTCATAAGGGTAACATTACTATTCATAAGGGTAGGTTACTATTAACCAAAAATTAAGTTGATTCTATCAGACTCTAAATATCATACTGATCACAACTGTGTATGTCCATTTTTCAAAATTTAAATCACAAAAGTGAAAAAATAATGTTTAATGTCTAGGTTATAACTACATTATAACAACAGAATTGTTATTTCGCAGTGAATCGATGTTGAGTGTATATAAGTTATCTAATAAATTGAAATTATTTTAGAAGAACATACCATAAATTCTTAGGATGTTATATATATACAGATGCTTTGATGTTTTTAACATCAATAAATATTTATTAATTGTGATTAAATATTAAATTAAAGTCTATTATTTCAATGGGATACAATTTAAAAGTTACTAACTAGGTTTGATTTTGTTTTACAATCTCAATTTTTGGGATTCCTCTTATTTTACTTGAACTGAAGTTATAACCTATCCTTATTAAACTCATTAATTTTCTTATCCTCTGGATACTTAAGGATATTACATATTTTCTTCCATCTTTACCTCTCCTTTGAACTTAAAATCAAGTAAATAATTTTTTAAAATAAAAAATTATTTTATTTCTATTTTATTAAGATATATTTTTCTTCCATGTCCATATTTTTAAAAATAGTTCTACTAAATAACTTTTATTTACTAAAATGATTTATTAAGGACATTTTAATCTATACTTGAAAATTTTAATGGTTTTTAAAGGAATATTTATTATATATTCCTAAAAGGTTGTTGTCAACTTTATTTATAAAAAGTGAAATGGATTGTTTTTAACATAAATGGAGATAACAAAATCCCCCTCCACCATAAACGTTTTGAAATATGTATATTCTTCTAAAATTTTCAACGGATTTATTAATATTTTTTATGAAATATTTTTTAATATTTCAACTCCATTCCATTTATTCTTATAATGTAAATTATTTTGTTAAAAAATCTATATTTCTGATGAATTGATGGTTATTTCTTATCTCTTATTAATTTTGTGGTAATTAACTTTTTTGTAAAGCACTAAACTTATTGTGTTTTATATAAAATAAATTTCTATTAAATATCCATATTATATTTATCATAGAGAGTATTATTTCCTAAATCATTTACCATTCTTACATAAAATGTTTTTTAGGAATGTTATTTGATTGATTAGGGAAAATCTTGATAAATCCATTTTCTTTACTCAATACAACTATTTATTAATAAGGTGTATTTTTATGAATTTATTTAAATATATGAGGAATAAATTGGATATTTAGTGTTGTATGGGGCCTAATTATAGATATACCCCTGATGCATTGATAGGTCTCATGAGACAAATTAGCTGGATAAATTAAATGGGGTTTTGGTTTATACCTACTAATAGTTTTAAACTATCTTACTCAAAGGTATATAAGGTATAAATATCATGATGTATAAGACCATGATGTCCAATATCGTGATGTAGTGATTTCATTTATTTAGAATCTAGTTGTTATTATCCATGTGATTATTTAATTGATATTATCCCTAGATTCATTTTTTTTTTCTGAAGTTATTAATTAAAAGACATGTATTTTATGTTATTTACCGTACCATATTGATTATGCCTTATTTACTCATGATAGCTTAAACTGTGTGTAAACCTTAATGATAATTTTAACTCACCCATATTTTTTTCTTTCCCAAAGATATGAATATTATTTATTTGAATGAATTTTATGTTTGTATAATGTTAACTTTTTTTATGTTTTATATTCCATTCCCAATATAAAATGGGTATCATGTATGTATATGGCTCTTTGAGACTACTATACTGATTGATAATTTGGGATCAAAACCCTGTACTTATTCCAATTTAATAAATTAAACACCAAATTTGGGATACAAGAGTTTGGGTTATAACATATATTATATACTATATTACCCTCCCAAATATTGGAAAATGATAGCGTCCCTCGTATACACAGGTAGACTACCACCTCCATGAAGTGATGTGATTAATTTTTCATTACCCATGGATAGTCACAAATATTTATTTAATGAAAATAAATTATATTTATAATATGATTATGATTATTTAAAGCTAAAATTTTATCTAATTTATCTCATTTTCATCCATTAGAAAATGTAACCATCACTCATGCGTACGTACAGACTACTTCCTCTATGAAACAACAAATTTAATTTTTAATGACTTCTATAAGTGGATAGTTTTAAAATTATATTTAATTTATAAACATGATAATTAAAAAAAAGTTTGGGATTTTAGAGATTATGGATCCATGACCTGTTTGACCAGGATCAACACACTGAAGCTATTTTGGACCAAATGACCTCAAAACATCAGAAGTAAACTTAACTAATTTAGAAACTAAATAAAACATGGTAATAAATAAAATAAAATATAAGTAATTATTATAATTAAATAAATATAATAATGTATTTTATGAATTTGGAAAATTAATATAATTTTATTATTCAGGAAATTAAATGATTACGTGGTGAGTCGAGACATGAGGTAAGGGATTTTCTTTAAAAAATTGTTTGAAAGTTATCATATAAAAATATTTCTTTTACATATCCATGTTTTTAAAATATTTAAATTTTTTTATTATTTATAATTCAAATACTATTAAAGGTTATTTTAATTTTTTTTACTTTATTTATAAATTTTTAAAAAGAAATCTTTTTAATATTTTCTATACGAGTTACTTTTGAATATTTTTAAAAAAGTATAAAAGAATGATTTTTTAACATTTACCAAATGACGAATTTTTTTCCAAAACCATAGTTTTTAAACATTATAAATATTAATATAATAGTTTATATGTTATTTCAAAGAATATAACTTTCCCATTATTAGAGGATTTTTAGTATAAATGTGTTTTGAAAAAGGCATTTTTACTCATTTTTATGAGATAACTGAAATTAATTTTTCTAATGGGATCAAAATCAAATTATTATTTGAGTTATGATTGATAGGAAATATTATATGTGTCTAACACATTTTATGGTCCTTGAATATTTTTCAATAATGATGGGTAGGTCAGATATAGACCTCTAATGGATTGGGTAACAATATGTCCTCAAAAGGAGACAAGTTTGAATTAATCATGTGAATTACTCCTTTTGTAATAATGATTGTAAGTGTGAATAAATGTGTGATACAGAGATGATATAACTATATACCAACATTATTTTCTATGCTTTTAAATGTGTTTTTTATGGAAATCATTTAATTTGATATTTTATGTAATTAACTTATGGTTTAAAGGAAGGTTTATGATCTTTTAAAGGTTAAAGGATTGTTTTCAAAGAAAAATTTTCATGTCTATCAAGGAACCCTTATGATTATTATTTTTTATTTATATGAGATATTATAAGAAAAAATTTGGGTAGTAAAGTTTCTTTTTCTGTATGTAAATTATTATTTAAGCTCAAATTTTATTATGTAAAAAGGAAAACTTTCTTATGGGTTTTTATAGTTTTAAATGGATTAGTGGGTTTTATTTTTATTTTTATATCCCTTACTAAGATTTGTTTTCCAATCGCATATTTTAAAATGTTTTTAAAAAGTATTAAGAATGTGTAGGGATTATATAAAGGTAAAAGGTTACACATCTTGATAGAATAAAAAATTTAATGAATAAAACAAGTGTGTAAAAATAAGAACCTATTTTTTTGAAAGAATGTACCCTATGTGGAAATGTACACTTATTTATGTATTTTTTTCATAATTATCTAAAAATATAAATAAAAAAGATCCTTGAAATATAAGAAAGTGATACTGTTTTTATAAACTAATAATTATGGGTTGTTTATATATGGGATGTAATGGTTGGCATCAAAAAAATATGTAAATACTATGTTTTTAGCATCATATATGGGTATATTGGTCTGAGTTGTTATAAAGTTAATGGTGGATTATGTAGTTATACTCACACCATGATTGAGGAATTTGGTACTCGAGAAGACTTTATGGTCTGGGATCCAGGTAGCTTTAAGGGCCATATTGCCGATGTATGAGTAGAAAAGTTACGTAGAAGCTGAGAGATAGGACCAAGTTTGGACTTAGGACTAGTATTTCTATCATATCTAGTTTTTTTATTTTTCTTTTAAATTTTATTATATAATATAACCATGGTAGATCTTTTTCACATATATGTGAAATCTAATATTTTAAGTTATCATTTTGGTATATCATGAGTTATGTTATTACTGTATATAGAATTTAGCTATGATATAACTCTTTATTAAAATTTTATTTATGAGATATTAGTTGTGTATATTAATTTTATATGTTAATGACCATCTTTACCCAAGTGGATATAGTCTCCCCAATTTATACAAAGATCCTCACCCATGGTCAATAGCCTCTAGTGTATGGGGAGACATTCTTGAGGTATATAGAACCCAATTCAGTCATAGTAGAGGTGAATCAGATTAAGGCTTCTACCGATTGGTATCCAATCCTTGTTTATATTTTGTATTACTATTTGGGATATGGTAGATAGGAAATAATACATGGTCAAAATCTAAGATGAACCTTATGCATGGGTGTAGCTAACCCACATATTTTGAATGTTTATATTAGGGAAATAATTCTTATTCTTGGTTTTCACATGTACCATTGATTTATTTTTACTGATCATGATGAATTGTGATATTGATTTATTGTTTATTATTTTTTAATCTTATCCTATGGTGAAAAGTGAAAATGAATTTATGCATAATTTTTATAATGTATAATTTATATTAAATTCATGTGCTTTCCTTTGTTTGAGCACTTTCATTGTGATATTATGTTTAGTTATTTAATGTGTTAGTAGAAACATATATAGATTTTTCCTATATAACTTTATTGTAGAATTAAACATAACCAGACCATGAATATTCTATTATATTATTAAATTGATAAGGTGAATCATATTTTTATCCCATTATACCCACAAGAGAGAGTGGGTATCTAATACTAGAGAGAGATCCTGAGGTTATTTGAGAACACCAGATTTCTAGGGTGTGCGTATGGTTGAGTAGGAAACTTTTCCTATCAATGTTTATCCCATATTTTATTTTTATATCTATTATATATATGATTATAAGTCATGCATTTTTAAACACAGTGACATGCCACCGTGATAACCATCCGTTGAATGCTAGGAGGAAGAGGATGATAATTCCCCATCAGTTGTTGAGCTAGAGCCCCTACTTATGCCTATAAATCCTCTTGATCAGTAACTTTGTGATTGTTTTCTTGATGTTATTTAGTCCATGGGATGTGGATCTATGAGAGATAAACCTTTATTGTCTAATATGACCATATAGTTTTAGTTAAATCATCCATCTCTATTTAATGGAGAGGGTGTATCATAGTTCATTAAGATATGAGTTGAGTCTATACAGGATATCATCAATAATATAGAGACACCACTTGAGAGGAAGGTGAATCTTGATGTGTGTATGTTTCAAAGACCAACAAGGTATTGATGTAAAGTATTTTCTAGGAATATATTCATGTGTAATCGTCTGATAATGACTTTTCGGATTTCATATTCAATAATTCCTTTTCTGAGATGCTAAGAGATTATAGAGCTCAAAAGTTTGTGCCTCATAATTAGGGTAACATGTTGGGGATTGACTGTGATAATTGTTTTACTAAGTTTGTTCATTTTTCTCTTTCACTGGTCAGTGGTGAGACCTCAAGGGTTTTCTGTTTTGAGTATGGATTAAGACTTTTGAATCATTTTTAGGTGAATATTTTAAAATATTACCCTAAGGTTATTAGTTAGGACTTTATTACAGATATAATACTAGCCAAGGGAAGAAATTCTATGTAGTAAAGTTCTTATAATTATTGTAGGAGTGGATCCTAAATTAGTTATAAGTGTTGTTTTAGAGATTCTCACTTGACTGGTGATGGGAAGGCTATCCAAGGTTATGGTTCTTCTTTTTCTCAACATTGGAGGACCTTGATAGTATGATATTTGTGTGGTAGGATAAGGAATACTCAATCATAGTGCCACTGAACTCCAGTGTAATGTCACTAGTGTGTGAAAAGGGGGGATCTATAATGCTTTTTCTAGAGTTCTTATTAGCTTCTTAGTGGTCTTGGTGATGAAGAGGTTTAATGATTAGTCATATAATTAGGTGTGGTACTATAGGATGGTAGTTATAGTTCTTGGGAATGGTTAGGTAAAAGATGTTGTTGAGGTACATAGAGTTAGTAGAGGCATTAATGTAGTGATCTTTAGAATATTTAGGGAATATGAGATTAGGGAAGCGGCTCAGGGTTAGGTCAGTTTCATGCCATTGAGTCTACACTTGTAGACCATGAAGAGGGGCCTTAAACTGTTCTAGATATTATTTTAGTATAATATACCATTGAAACTAATTTATTTGATATAGTTGTATCACATTCATTTATCTCTTATAAGTATTATAGTGATATTAGTTTGACCATTGTGTACGTATATAGAGTTATGTTTATCGATATTACCTTAGGGGTGTAGTTTGAGGGTATTCACCAACATTCTGAGTATTCCCTCATGATTAGTGGATATCAAATCCCATGGATTTCTTACTATTAGTGATGAATAGTTTCATTGTGATCCTAGGTATGGATTGGTTAACTCAATATCAAGTACACATAGATTTCTATCACCAGTAGGTATCATTCACATCTATTAAGGGTGACTGTTACACTATTACTGGTGAGTAGGATCTATAAGTAATCTTTTTGGGAACTAAACATCAATGGTTGGGGATTATATTAGCCCAATTTTCCTGATCTGTTTTGGATGATGAAGAGATTCATCACAAGACCTTTCCTCTTGTTGTTGACTGGTTATAGGTTGTGTTTCCCAAGGACTTCTCAAGGTTTTAACCGAAGGAAGAGATAAAGTATAATATCAAGAAGATTTTGGATACAAAGACAATATCCATTCATATTTATTGGATGGGTCCTTTATATATGTAATATTTGGAGGCTTTTCTAGTGGATTTAGAGGTTACAGTATTTATTCACCCAGAAACATCCCCTTGGAGTGGACCTATTTTTTATCCAAGAAAGGGGATGGTTCCTTATGATTTTACATGGATTACAAGATATTGAACAAGATTATGTTTAATAATCAGTATCATATTCCTCATTTTGATTATTTTTTTGACAACATGAGGGGAGCTAAGTTATTCTCTAAGATCCAATTGAGGTTAGGTTATCATCAGCTGTGTGTGAGACCTTATGATATTCTTTATAATTCTTATAAGAGTTGTCATGGCCTATAAATGTATCATGTAAGACCATTTATATTTTCAAACACACTAAAAGTATTTATATCATTGATAAATAAGATCTTCCATCCATATTGGGATTTTTAGTGGTATTTTCACATAATATTTTGGCATTCTACCAGTCAAAGTGTGGTCCATGCTTGAAATATGGTGATTATTCCAAGTACCCTCATAAATAATAAAGATTATTCATAACTTTTAATGTGTCAGATTTGGTTAAGTGATGTACACTTCATAGGGAATGTGATATTAGTGGTATCTTTATCCTTAAATCCTTAGAAAGTATGGGTAGTGGTTTCATAGGAGTGGCCTAAGAATGAATTTTAGATCCCTATATTCCTAGGATTATTTTGTTACAACTAGTGGTTTATTGAAGACTTATCCCTTTTGGAAGCATTGATACTGACCCTAACTAAGAAAGGGATGAACTTCATTTGGTCAGATTCTTATAAGAGATCCTTCTAGGAGTTGAAGGGTATACGAACATATATGTCATTTTTTCAATAAATGAGCTGGTTATAGAGTATAACCTATATTTTATTACATCATGGGTTGGTCTTGTAGATGTAATGATGTAATATTAGTGTTTTATTGTTTATGGTTCTAGGTGGTTGAGGACACATGAGCATAATTATTTTACTCATGATTTCAATCTAGTGACATTAGTGCATGCTTTGTATTGTTATTGTAACTATATTTTGGATGAAATATTTTTCATATTTATGAAACATAAGATCCTTAGATATATATTTTCATTGTGTGACATGAACCTTTAAAAATAGAGGGGGGTTGAGTACCAGCTATTATCAATTTTGAGATGGAATATACCCCTGGGAATTAGAACAATGTTACTGATTCACTGAGTGAATACTATGGTGCTGATGGTGCTAGTAGATAGTAGCGAGTAGAAAATGATGAGCCTATTTATTGATATGTGACATGATATTTATGAGTATTAGGGATGAGTTAACCTAACATATATGAGTATTGGATCCTCAACCATTGATAGGGTGAAGAAGAGTTAGTTATCTGACTAAAATTGTATGGTGATGAAGGAAAATATATCTAGTAAGGATCCATCACCTAATTAGTCCCTTTATATAGATTTGGTTATTTATGTTTGGGTTTATGTGGTTGTTCTTACAAGAATTCATGAAGAACTTATGTAGGATTCTGATTCCTAGAGATGGTACACTCACTTGGGGCTTATAAAGACACAACATGATATTAATATGAAATATTAGTGTCCTTGGGTAAATAATGATATAACAGTGTTCATTTCATGTTTCTTTACCTTCCATTAATTAAAGGTCAACCACCAGTGACATGTAAGTATTCTCTGGTCACTACCCATTCCTAAGTGGAAGTGGGATCACAAAATATGTATTTTTTGATAGGTTTATCAAGGTTAACCAATTCAGTGATGCATTATGGGTTATTTTGGACCAATTGATGATATTCAAACATTTTATAACTGTTTGAGATATTTTCTCCAATGATGAGTTAGCATAATTTTATGTTCATGAGATTATACATATTTATGGGGAGCCCCAATGTATCATTTTAATCCATTATGTTTGTCTTACATCATACTTTAGGAAAGGTCTACGGAAATCAATGAATAAAGAGGTACACATGAGAACTACCTACTATCTTCAAATAATAGGGTAGTCTTAGGGTACTATCTAGATTCTGGGGGACATGTTGAGAGAATGTGTCATAGATTTTGGAGGATCATTAGAGAGCTACCTTGTGTTTTCTAGGTTTTCCAATTACAATCCTTACTAGTCATTTATTTAGATGGTTAATTTTTTGGGTTTATATAGTAGACCATTCTAATCAATTCAACATTGGGTAGAGGTTAAGGAGTTAAGGGTTATTATGAAAAGTCTTTTATAGGAGATGTTAGAGAATATTTGTTGAGCAAGAAGTATTTTGGCAATGATTTGATTAGGAAATGATAATATGATGATAGGTGACTCTATCCTTTGTATTTTAATATGGGAAATTAATGGTTTCAACAAGCATCACAACATTTGGAACATCACCATATTTAGAGGTAGGTCATGTTAGCACTCAAGATCATGGGTATATTCAAGGTTATCAAGTATATAATTACCTAGGCATAACAATTAGTTCTTTCTCAGAGATATAATTCTATTAATGATGTGTTATATGTACCTTAGCTATTTTCACACCCCAAATTAATCCTAAAAATTATTTTATTTGTTTCTTGGGGTTTTATACTTATTTTATATATTTTTAGTAGTCCAAGAGTTTTAGGGGTCTCAGGAAATCTATAGTGTAGACTATAGTAAGATGTGATGTGATCTTGAATAGTCACACTATCCACATCCCTTCTGCAAATCCTCGTATTTTTTGGACTACGTTCCATCATTCTATGATGTAAGAATATTTAGTAATTACCATTTCAACTAGATGGATTTTCATGGTATGAGTAGGGTTTCACCCCATCTATAAATCATGGGATTTTTATTCATTTTTTCTGGTGTATTTTGGCCTAGACTAATTTTGTAATAAATTAATGTGATTTTATTTGGTTGTTTAAATATTCTATAGATTTTGGGTAGAAAATGGGAGTTAAAATGGTGGTAAATGTTTTCTTGCCTGATATGACAAACTATGAAGAGATCATGAACATGGTTTTGATGATACATCAGTGGAAGTCACATGGTTGGTGCACAATATTTCAAACTATGTGGCCAAACATTAGACAACCACTAACCCGTCATTATTATTTTTGTCTTGGAGCCTTTTTTCAAAGTCACATTTGGTTATGATTATTTACTATTTGGGAAGGATTAACGAGTTTTTTAAAAATATTTTGATGTCATTTAGTGGGTTATTGATATTTTTGTATTGGTGATATATGGTTTTAACGATAAGAGTTATGTTATAATAATAATAACAGAGTCTTCTAAAATGCTTCAAAATGAGTTAAATGTTTTATATTTTCAAAAGGGTTAAAGTAAATGATTTGAAAAATTGAATAGTGGGTTTGAATTTTATTTTGAATTTGATAATGAGAACTTTTAAAATAAATTTAAATGGATTGATGTTTTGGGACCGATAAAGTGATTTCAAAATGGAAAGTAGTTTTATTTGTGGTTGGTAGTTATGAGGTTTTCCAAGGATATACATATAATTAATTCTTATATTTTGGTAATGGCGTTCTTAATTATTTAAATTGTGTGGTTTATATATTAAAATTAAATTTTTTAAAGGATAACTTTTATAGATCATTTGGTTTTGTGGTTTTCTTAAGAGGTGATTAAGATTTATTATTTGAAGAGTTGTTTTAATCATGGTTAATGTTGATATGGGAGAATTTAATCTTGAAGTGTATTTATTATGTCTTGTATTAGAATTTAATTTCCAAAAAGGACCTAATGGATTATAAGATGTTTTTATTTTGGAGATTTTAGTAGATTTAAATCTCTCATCATTCGACTATTTTCTTTCAAGGTGTCAACTCTACCCAGATTCACAATAGAGTGGTAGAGTTAGAATCTTCTATGTGTTTTCATATTATTTTTAAATTATTATTCTCTTCTTTTTCCCATTATTCTATATTATTGTTAGTCAGTGATTTTTGGACATTTACTTTAAATTTTTTTTATGTCATTTTCTTATTAGGGCTTGGAATTGGTAGATTCAAAAAGACTTCAAATATATCATTGATCGGGTCGCTTTAGTTGAAATTTATGTTGTATTCCATAGTTATACTTTTATAGTACCCATTTCCATAGACCCATCATTATTAGTGTAGCTGAGATATATTGGAGAGACCCACTATGGGTTTCATCCAATGATTATTTAATAGAAATAATTTTGCATGACCTCATTCTTTCTTACCCTTCTTGTTCTTTTGATCCTTTTAGTTCATCATTGATTTCCTTGTTTTTAGGGTATTTTTATACATTATACTCATTTGGAGAGTTTTCATTTGATTCTATATGATTACAGATGTTTTTTTGAGGGAATATTTTATTTAGGTTCATCAATTGAATATTCAATTTGAATTTTCTGTTGATTTTATTAGTATTTCAGTGTCCTATTAATCCATCATATTAGTGAGATTTTTATATAATGTGGAGATTGTTTAGAGTTCATTAACTTTGGTCAATTATTATGAAAATATTATCAAATTATTCTTAGGTATTTGGATAAGTGGTTTTATGTGCTGATTTTATTTGTATTTGGAAGTGTTTGAAGAATATATCTTGATTAAATCTTTTATTTCAATTGAATTTTCCTTATTACACCCCCTTATAAATTCAATGACCTTTTTATGATAGAAATTGGTATGGTGGGGTGAAATGTCATAACCAAACCTTAACCTCTTATGTATTTTATTTATTTATTGTTCATATACTTTTTTATATTTTTAGTATATAGAGAGTTTTGGAGGTCTTGGAATATCGATAGTGTTAACTATAGCAGGTCATGCCACAAAAAAACCTTACAGAAAACCTAGTATTTTATTTATTATAGGCCATCATAGTAACTTATTGGGGAATTACTCCATGAAATCCCCCAAGTTAGTAATGCCTAGTTATATTTGGGGGATTTTCATTCCATGACATAGTACGTTATAACACAACCATGTGGGGTCTGAAGTACATTACGCCACGATGTGCCCTGAGTAGGCCTTTGGTTATATGTAATTACATATTTTCCCTTGTTGCAATTAAAGACATTTTGGGGTATTTTTTTCCATATTCACTTGATATATTCAAAGGGATCCCTAGGTGCGCCTCCCCTTGCTTCCTCCTTTGATCATGTTCACTCTTCCTTGATATAATATAGATTCTTCAAGGTTTTTCCTTCTTTATCTTCCTACTCTCCCAATTTTCTTATTTCCCTTTTCTCATCAATGCCTATTATTCTCCAAAAAACCAAGGGTTTTTAGAGGTCATTTTTATATGGGGTCTTATCTTAAATTTGGGTGTCTAGGTGTTTTATGGGCTATCGTATTCCTCTATTTGGACTTTCCAATAAATGGCGATGTGTCTCTGGTACATTGGGGTAGACACTTCAATGTTTTTACCTTTTCATATAATTCCATGAAATTCTTGAAGTTTTCTAAGTCTTTTTTTCATTAAATATATCATACACGTTGAACCTATAAATTGATTGCAGAAGTTTTATAAACCTATTATTTGATTTAGAAAGTATATTTTCATAGTTTTTCATTATGATGGGATTTTACATATAATTTCATTTATAAAACCTATTTTATAACATTTATAAATGTATTTTATTAAATAAATGGAATAGAATGGTTTATTTTTTAGATTTTAAAATGATTTCAAGTGTTTCGGTTTTGAGTTTTAAGATTGATTTGATTCTATTTTTTTCATTGATGGGATTATTTTACTAGATTTTGTATTATTTACATGTCAATTATGTTTATGAACTTCCTTTGTGTTATTACATGATACTTTCCATTAATAAATAATATATGTAGAGTGGTTTTAATTTACAATAGTCTTTTATGATTTCAAGGAGGTTTCCAAAACAAACATGGTTTTCAAATACAAAATTGAAGGAGATCCTAAATATGGTTTATAAATTCTAATATAAATGCCCATTTTATACCTTTATAAAGGTATTTATAATTAATATAGATTTTTAAATGGTTTTAAAAAATGGATTTAGAAATAATATTACTAGTTTGAAACCCAAGGATTGGTTGGAACCATTGAAAATGATTTTTTCTTAAAATGAGATGCACTGTTATTTGAAGCCCCATATTATTATGGTATATGTAAGATTGTTTTTTGTGTGATTTATAATGTTTATGAGTATTATAAAGAGGGGATTTTTATTAGGGGTATATGGAAGTATGATGAGGATATATGATTTTGATGTTCTAAAATGTGATTATTATTTGATAAATGTTTACCCACCTCATATAACTATATTCTTAGGGGTATTAGGAATAATATTTGTAGATTAGAGATGATTAATATAGTAGTCAATATGGTATTTAATAGTATCCCCTAGCATAAAACTTGTATTGACTATGGATAGTTCCAATAGGGAGGTTGGTTAGAGTAATCCAATAGCTTATTATCTAGGAATACATCAATAGGTTGGAAAATTGTTTCTTACGAGTATTTCAAAGATAATATAATTGGATTCTTAATAATTTTCCATGATTACATATGTCTCACTCTTTCTTATATACTTCATTTTTATCTCAATTATGTTTTAATTTTATTATTAGTATTCCATCTTTTTGTATTCTACAAGTTTCAGTTTCTTGTTATGAATTTAATTTACTTTTGATATTGTAAAATATTTTAACACTTACCTTATTTTAACAAAATTTCAGTATCTATCTTATTATAAAATTAAATTCAACTATTTACTATATTTTTCTAATTATCTAGTTGAAATTTCTTTTTATCCATATATGAGTTTTTCTCTTTGTAGTTTTAGAAATAGTTTTTTAAAAGGTATTTCCAAATTTTTCATTGAAATTAATTATCTAGAAATGGTTTTAAATAATTTATTAATGAATATTATAGCTTTTAAAAAGTGATTTGGAAATTTTAATGTGCTAATTTTTTCTTAAAATGATGAAACTATTAATTTTAAATATTGTATTTCAAACTAGAATTTATGGCTTGTTCAGTAAAAAATAAAGACATGAAATATTTGGTGTAATACTATTTGGATGTTTATGCTCACACCCCGGCTTTACCACTTAGTGTTGGTAGAACCAAGTTATTTTATAGGTTCAGCTTCAATTGGAGCTCCTTTACCTGGACTGCCACTTTAGGGTCACTCATGAAGTATTTGTGATAGGATGGTTGGATGGTGACTTTAGAGTTATGTTGCGATCAAGTTGGTTATTTTTGTTTTATTTTGTATTGAAGATGAATCAGTTAATTTGACCTCACCTCCATTTTAAATTCAATTTTAGTTATATTATGTTTGTAGTGAGTTGGATATTTTTTCATGATAATATCCTATTTGGTTTTATTTTATTTTGGAATTGTGCATTTGATTATACATTGGATTCAATGGTATGGGTGCACCATAGTAGTGTTCTTATATAATTACACTACATTAATAGTATTATTTTATTGGGATAAATCATTACCTTTGTGTATATTTTGATGCACTTGAACTAGTTTCTATCTTGTGGGCATTGAGAACTACCTCAGTGCTTTCCATGGACTAACTCAATTTCTTAGTTTAGGGGTCACCCAAGATTGTTCATGAAATATCAAGGGATATCATTCCATCCCTTATCATGTGTTTAACATTGATGAGGTCATGCTAGAACCATATTTTTCATTCGAGGAGAGAATTATTTAGATAATGGACTGAAGTGAGAAGAGTATTTGTGGGATGATACTTATATCGTTGTCCCTATTGAGGAATAATAAGTAGATCCATGAGGATATGTGTGAGTTGAATTCTAATATACATGCACAATGGCTGGAGTTATTCATTAAGGAGGCCCGATGATGCTCAATGAAACATCTCAGGGATGAAATTCCTTTTGTCGGGGAGGTTATTTTTATTAGAGATTGGTTGTACAAAAAATAAGAGGGGGGGAGTTTAATTGAGTTATTTTAATTATTATTCAATTAGAAAAACCACCATCTTTAATTTAATACTATCTTTTGGAATTTTATTTAATAATTCATACAATGAAAAAAATCATAAATAAGAGAAAAAAACATATAGATTTATGGTTTTTTGTGAAATATAAGTAACCTAGTCCACTCCACCACCACTCTTCTCCATGAGTGTGATGATTGTAACTAGAGAAATCCCTTTATTGGGGACTAACAATCCTTTTTTCTAGGGATTTCATTACTGAGTGAAATTAGTTAAAACATAGTATAATCATAGGAGCTTTCAACTAGGATCCCCAACGGATTTGAAATCAACAGCCTTTAAAGGTTCTTTTAATATGAATGTTTACAATGAGTGATATTAAATAGATATTGTTTAATGATTTTATCTTACTATTGTAAGATAAAAGTAAGAGAAAATATAGATCTCCTAGAGAGATGATATAAAGGATAAGCTTCCCATAATGAGTCTTTTGAACTCAGTAAGGGTTTTTAGTAAGAATAGTTGATGATATGAAACTTATTCTTCATTAAGTTTTATAAAAAACAATCATCATTTTATAGATCATTAGAGAACTAGTTATCTATATTTTCTTTTTCAATTCGTTTCTTCTATCATAAAAAATTATTCTCAAATTAGAACACTTCTAAGGAAAAAAATTATATACCTAGAAATTCATGCAATTCTTATTTAAATGAACAATACATGATCTATAAAATAAGGGATTAGGGAAACATCCTTTTCATTAAAATACCTTGGATATAGTATATTTAAATAAAATATCCTTTTACTTTTCTTCTATATTGATACTTATCATTTATTACAACTGATATTTCCTTAAAGAGGTGATAAAGAATTTAAAGATAATACTACAACATTAAAGTCTCACTCGAGTGCTTCAATAGTAATAAAAGCTATCTTGTAGAATGATATAGTTGATTGAATATTTGTATCCAAAGATCTGATTTTGCTTCATCTAGACAAATTGTGTCATGTAAGTTTTTTACACAATTAGATGAAATTGAAATATTTGATTGAAATGATGTATTCAATTTCACTATATAGTTGATTCTTTTTATCAATTACTCCACACACCTGTTTTGTATAGCCGAATGATACATGTAGACCATTAATCAAATAGGTGATATCCTTATAGGTTATTCTATAATGTAACTAATTCCTTTACATAGGTGATTAACATTGAAATTTTTTGACATAACTATTTTCACCACATAGAAAAAAATGTCACGTAATTGATTTTCCACACTTAGGAAGATTTCATCTAAAAATTTACATAATTTTACTTAATGAAATCAACTTCTGAACACATAGGAATAAGATAAAACCCTATGAACACACTGAAAAATAAATATCATCAAAAAATTATGAAGGGTTTTTGAGATCATTAGAACCTAATGTACAAGGGATATGTTGGTACAACATTGGTAGTCCAAAAATCTCCCCTTTTGGATGATCAGAAAAATAGTTATATAGTATAGTAGATATGAAACATGAAATTTTAAAAAGGTTTAAATACAATTAAATATAGAATATATATATCATTTAAAATGTAGTGTTTATTATCCTTAATTAGTTACTTCTCAAATTATTGAAATGTAGAAACTTGTACACATTTGTTTCATTAAAAATTAAGGGAAATAGATGTAAAACATAGTTAATGAACCGCTTTAGAGTCATGAACTATTAAAGTGCAGTATAAAAACCAAATATAGAATTACAGAAGGATTTAATTTCAGTAAATAAAATAAATATATAAAAAACATCAAATGAAAATCATCAATAATAATGTATAGTGAATGAATAATGTCAAATGAAAACAATAACTAAGAGACAAATAAAAAATGAAGAAATAATGATGTATTTCAATAATTATTTTCATGTACGAATATACATCTACTCAAAAAAAATTCAAAATATTTTTTAGAGAACCCATGTGTTAGATTGGGGTCAAACTATGATTTTGGATTGGGTGGAGGTACTTTGAAGGTTGGATAAATTATGGAGGTAGTTGGAGTTGGTGTTGATGGTACAAGAGGACCATAAGCAACTTCTATTATCTACCTAGTCCAATGAAAAGTACTAGGAGGATCAGGATTGGGATTTCTTCTTCTTCTCATTTGAAATTGTGCTCCAACATACATGTCTATCCTCAAAACAACATCAGAATTGAAAAATTAAAGAATAAAAATAGATTCTTGATTATACCTTTTAACTAATAATGATAACACATTCCTGATAAACATTTTAAGATTTTCTACTTGACTAGAAGAGAAACTTTTAGACTCATCTATGGAATGAGGGTGAAATATTGGGATAATTTATACATCAGATAAACTATAAGGCATACCTATAAGAAGCTTCTTCTTAATTTGATTCTTCAAACACTTAATGTCAATCATCAAAACATTCAATGACTACACCTTCCAATCAATTATTTCCACTCATCCAAGTAAAATCTAAAAAACATATATAACTTTACAAATAGAAGAATTGGAAAATAAAACATTAATAGTAGGCTTGGGTTCAACTTGACCTGAAAGTATAGGAAACAAAGTAACTTATTCCACATAAATAACTATACTTGGAGGTTTATACACAAATAACTCTATTATTTTAACTATAAATGTAACTTCTAGAGTTTCTTCCAATTACAAACTTGATTCTTGCTCAGAATATAGATCCATAATACCTAAAATTATTTCCCTCATCCTATTGGAAATAGTTTGAGTGTTTTTGTTGATAGGTTCAATGACGCATGAAATTATATCTATTTATTTCTTTGAAACACCAAGTTCTCTTTTACTATATCACCAATAGACCATTCAAGATGAACAAAATGGTAATTCATTCACATATCTAACCCAATACTAATATTCTTAATAGCTTCATGGGCTTTGTGAAATTGACCAAAAAGATCATTTTTAAGTTATCCAACATCACTGGAGAAAGATGACCGGCTTGGCAACACTCGATATGAGAATAAAAATAAATCAACTATAAAATCATCTTACCAATTGCATTCTAGAAATCTGGAAGAAATGGAGATTCTGATGGAGATAAATTAAGGGGTTGTAATTTCATTAGAAATAGAAAATAACTCAACACAACACTTTTCAAAGTGTGTAGAGTCACTTTCAAATTATCTCTAAAATATTTGTTCACATCAATCACTTCATGAGATAAATATAATTTCATTGATGGGGGATTATGAAGGATATACCTTGATATGAAAATAAATTACAAAGATCATTAAACTTAGTCTTTGTAGGGAAAACATCATTCAAACCACTTAATAAGGATTTTATTTCCTCAAGTTCCATATAACTTATGTTATAAGTAGCTTGTAGCATAGGTGGATCTACTTGAGGAATACTGATGTGTGATATCTAGGAAGCCACCATCATAACTAACTTATTAAACTCTGAATTATAGATAAAGGAATCTTTAAATTGTTTGATCTCATTTTTATGCAACTATATCCAATTTTAAATCAAAACAATATACTCTCCGATTTTTAATATCCATCATTAATTCATTAAAATCCACTTCCTTTGTAAGATTTATGATATTTTGATTAATGAAGGATATACTCCATGTAAATTTGAAGGTGATGATGGTACCAATGGTGTCTGGGAACACTTTTCAGATTCTATAACTACATCTACACCCCTCCTTTATCAATTGGCCATCCAAGAAGGATTGGATCATCTAATTTACACACTTCTAAAAAATCTGGCCTTTTTTGAAATTTACGAACCATTGGATTATTCTCAAATGGTCTATTGTTAGGAAAAGAAATAGTTTTCTACACCATTAGTTTTCTCTAAGAAGCCACATACTCCTAAATATGGATAGGATCACCAACTACAAAACTGATGACTAGAACTGAAGAATCTATTCTTATAGATATTGTCTCCTCTACTTATAGCATACACTATCTCGACAGGTGTTTCATCTACAGATAGTGAGGTTTGAGCCGAATCCTCCTTAATCACACTTTCATGACCAACTTACATTAAAGAACATGATGCAGAATCATAGAAATATCAAATCTACTTCAGTATAACTAATGATAGGGTATTACTTTTATGTCATTTCTTCATGTTACCTTCATTCAAATCTACTTTTTTCTTGTCCAAAACTAATAAAATTAATGTACCATAAGGATAGTCACTTAATTTTCCTATTCCTTAAAAAAAGTGATACATGAACCTCACAATGTATATTGGATAACTAAACTAAACATTATTGATCATGATGTAACTCAAAAACACATCCTGAAAAGATTTTCTCAATCTCTCCTTCTCTTTGTGCTATACCCATCTGAAAAAACATAAAAAAAACCATCTACTCAGCATGAAACTCTTTCATAGGTTTCCTTTAAAAAATAAAGGCTCCAAAAAAATAGAACACTCTTATTGAACCTACTGATATTGTAATAACAAGAAATTAACTAAATGAAAACCCCCTATCATGGGGATAGTGGAAGATATCATCCATTTCAATAGAAAAAACTACCACAATATTTCCATTATCATTTTACTATATTACATCATCAAATTGATTAAACCAAAACCTAACATTCATAAAAAACTCATTAATTTCTTCCTAAAAAATATAACATAACCTCTACTCATCAAACACAAACTCTCATCCTTGAATCTTATGTACATTCTTTAACAACACTTTAGTTGTATTCGTGCACGCCACATTTATGGTATTTCCCACAAGAACTATTCTTATGATTCCTTTATATTTCTTAAATGAAATTTTTCTTCCATTATCTACATGATTTCATGTTACCATTATGAATAAGTTGGTTCAAGGTCAAACAAGGATCATGATGTTAGATACGATGGTTGAGCTTCAAAGGGAGGTCACATATGTGAATGGAAAAAGGGTCGAGAGATGATTTTATATTAAGTCACATGTCTAAGTCCCAATTTTCTTGCATACCCAGTCTAAATTTAGGGTTACTTCCAACTGATAAATAAATCATAATAAAAACTAAGGAGTAGAATAAAATTTATATTTTCTAAATTTAAAATATTTAAATAGACAAACAACACCAACAAATGAAAATTTTAGATAGAATTAAACTAAATATTATAATAAAATGATAAATATTAAGATTCAAAAATAATAAAAAATAAATTCATTTAAATTAGAATAAATAAGAAAAATTAAATTTATTTAAAAATGATTTATCCCAATTATAATTTAATAAAATCAAAATTCTCATATGCAAGGGTTTTAATAAAAATATTTTCTAACTGATTCTATATAGAGATAAAGAGAAATATCAAATTTTTTGATGGTGATCTCATATGAAATGATGGATTATGTCTATAAGATTTATTATTGAATGATTTATTGGAATCTTAAAAACATTGATAGACTAGTGTTATCGTATTTAATTTATAATTGATTATAAATGAATCTAAAATATATTATGGAGTGTTTCATTAATAACACTTGGGAACAATAACTACCATCAAAAAAACATTCTACTTTGGTAGCAGATAATGCAATACAGTTTTGTTTCTTACTATACTAGGATACTAGATATTTACCTACGAAATAAAAGGTTCCTAAAGTAATATTCATATATAGTTTACAACCACCAAAGTTAGTATATAAATATAATATAAAATTAAAATTAAATGTTTTTATAAAAATAAAGGAAAGATAAATTCTTCATTTTAAATATCTGAAATTCTTTTTGGTAGCTTTTAATTATTATTCTTTAGGATTTAATTGAAATCAAGAACAAAGAAATACTGTAAAAATAATATCTAGTTTATTAGAGGTCAGATACCATAAACACTAATTTATTCCTATTTAAATATTGTCTTCAACTAGCTTCTAAGATTTATCTAAATCATGTTTTTCATTATAAATCATATGGGTAGTATTTACTTTACCACTATAAATTCCAAACCCCTTAAGAAAGTCTAGTATATATTTTCTGTGATTTATCATATTAAAAAATTCCTTTTAATAAATTTGTGAACCTAGAAAATAATTTAAGTCCTCCATTATTATCATTTAAAATTTTTTTATTAGTTTTGAATATTCATTAAGAAATTTTTTTATATGTAGAAAAAAAGTACATCCTCAATATATATTTCAACTAACAAAATATATGAAGATGAAGTTTTATTATATAATGTAGGACCCGAACTACCTATAAAAAACCATTTGGAGAAAATAAAAGAACTTAAAATGTTCGTACCAAGCCTTAGATTGTTGTTTAAGTTTATAAATATATTTATTATCTTTAAAATATGAATTTGGAAAATAATGATTTTCAAAACTAGGGGGTTGTTCAATATAAGCTTCCTTAATTAGAAATCCATTTAGAAAATAATATTTTTAATCCATATGATATAATTTAATATTTATATACGATGAATAGGCTAGAAAAATCCTAATGGATTCTAATCGAGATACTTTGGAAAAGGTATCCTCATAGTCTATAACTTTTTATTAATTATAACCTTTAGCTACTAGTATGTCCTTATTCCTAGTTATCATGCTATGGTCACCATCTTTATTCCTAAAAACCCATTTTGTTCCTATACTAGTATAGTTGGAGGGTCTATCAACTAATTACCATATTCTATTCCTCTTGAAATGGTTTAATTCCTCTTCCATAGATACAAATCAACTTTCATATACTAAGGATTCTTCTATAGAATTTGGTTCTAATATAGATTAAAAGGTAGAAAAATATACAAGGATTTTTATACCCCTTATAGGTATAATTCCTTTATCTAAACTTCCTATAATAGTTTCTGAGGGATGGTTCTTAATGGTTATAGGTGTTATAGGCAATACACATTCAGGTTAACTATCATCCAACCTTTCAAGATTTCGTTATAGAAAATCATGTTCCTAATCTTCAATATTTTTTCATCCAAAATAGATTCAGGTCCCATATCTTCCAAATAATAACTTACTTCCTCAATTTTAATTATTTTTTGATCAAAAGGATAACTCTAATCAAATTTCACATTAGTTTATTCCTTAACAATCATTAACCATTTCTTGAAAACTCTATTTGATTTTGAAGTAGTAAAATATCCTAGGAAGATTCATTCATCATATTTTGGATCAAAAATACCAAGATTATCCCTGGTGTTTACAATATAAACCTTTCATCGAAAAACCATAAAGTATCTAACTTTCATATTTCTATTATTCCATATCTCATAGGGTGTTTTCTTTAAATTAGGTCTAATTATAACTTTATTTATAACATATCATGTTGGATTCCAAAAATCATCCCAAAAACGAGTAGGCATGTTATATTCACAAAACATATTTCTTCAAATTTCATACAAACACCTATTCCTCCTTTCAACAACACCATTCTATTGAGGTGTCCTAGGGGAAAAAGGTATGCTTGATAAAATGTTCAGATTGAATGGAATTGAACTCAGGTTTTTAAAATTCTCTTCTATGGTCACTTCTTAATGAAATAAATTTAGAGTCTTTCTATTTTTAAACTAGTTTTTAAAAACATATAATAATAGAAAAAGAAATAGTTTAACACATAAAAAGAAAAACTAGACAAATCTAGAGAAACTATCGACTAACACATAAACAAAATATTCTCCTCTTAGGAATTCAATTCTAGACGGCCCAAACAAATTCATTTGAATAATTTCAATGTTTCTAGAAGTAGAAACCTATTTAATTTGTTTAAAAGAAAACTTATGCCACATTCCCATTTATCATGCATCACATACCTTCTTTTTATTTAATTTAAGTTGAGGTAAATAAAAAAAATTCATTTTGGATAATTTTCCCAAAGAATAAACATTATAATGTACCAAAATTCTATGCCATATCCATGAATCATTTTTTTTCAGTATTTAAAGAGTTCAACTTTTGTCTACTCAAATAATTAATATCTAGAGTATAAACATTATCTGTTCCTAGTGCCTTAAATTTAATATTTGTTTCTTTAAAAATATAACAAGCCTTATTTTAAAAATCCACAAAATAACCTTTATCACAAAGTTGAGAGTTAATTGTCAAAATTTTATTTAAACCTTCCACATAGAGGACTTTTTTGATAAGGATAGAGTTTATATTACCAATAGATCCAACTCCCATAATTTTTCCTCTAGCATTGTCACTAAAAGTGACTTAGCCTCTATCTATATTTGATAAAGTGCAAAAATTAGAGAAATATCCATTAATATTCTTTGATAAACCAGTGTACATATACCATATCTCATTAAATCCATTGAAACCTTTTACCTATAATAAAAATTAAATGATAAATTGTTTTAGTACCCATATTTTCCAAAGTCCAGAAAAGTTATAAACTAATGATTTAGGAACCCAAATAGGTTTTTTTGTCCAAAACGTTCAGCACTAAATTTTGAAAATATTTTTAAGAAAAAATATTTTTTAACTCCAAAAAACTATAGGTTTCTCAAACTATAGTTATTTTCATCATATCCAAGGTCAGCACAATGAAAATAAGTAATTTTTGAAAGATTTATATTCTTGGAACTAGGTAAAAAATAGTATTTGTAAAAAAATTCATTTTAAATTCTTATTCAAAATTTATTTTTTGATATTTATTTTTTCTAAGAATTCTGATTAAATAATTTTTACCTTTTTTAAATACACTCATAAAATAATTAAAGTCTTAAACTTATTTTTTAATTTTTTAATTTTATTTCCTTGTTCAACCCATGATGTAACAAAAATTTATAGTTTGGGTTTTATAATCAAATTTTATTTAGGTTATACATATTTTTCATTAAAAATTACATCTTAGGATTTTTTTGAGAGTTTTATTCCTTTTTAATGATTCATAATTAGTTTATAACATGGAAAAATATTCATTTAGTTCCTAAAATTAAAAATTTGTATTTTTTGGTTCAGTTTTGTTCACATAAGAATAACAGGAATGTACCTCATCTATATAATCCTGAAAAAACATGTAGTATTTTTTATTAGAATGACTAGATACTGATTTTGAATATGAAACATCATTAGAATCTTCTAAATCCTTCCATGTTAGATTTATGGTTTCTTATCCTTCTTATTACCAACAAATATTTAAAAGTATTTATTTTTTTACTTTTTTATCTTGAATCTTCAGAAAATCATGCTTGATATGTCCAATATTATTGCATGCATACTATATTACTTCCTTAAAATATTTATTCGACTTCTTAAACTCGATGAAATGATTCTTAAAACCTCTCATCTTCTTATATAAATTCTCTAATTTTCTACCAAATTGAGAAATATTAGAGTCTTAAGTAGAACTAGTTGATGGGTTTTCATCATATGAATCAACTATTATAATTTATTTACATTTATTATCATCCTTTGAAGTTGATACTTTTAAATTATCATTATCCTTCTAAACTAATATTTTGGTCTACAGTCTTAGTATCCATATTTGTCATGTCATCAGAGTATTGATGAGATCTTTTATTTTGAAATTTTTTACCACTATTGATTGTATGATAGTATCCAAAATACTACTCCACCTTAGTGATAGCATTTGGAGAACTTTTAGAGCCCAATGTAGTCCAATAATAGGTGGCCCCAAAGTAGCAATGTTATTTATAATTTTTTTAAGCCTTACATTCAACTATGTGGTAGTTTTTACATTCATCATTAAAAAGGGTTAAAATTTAGTTTGGAAGTATTATATCTAAGATCCCACACATTATCTATTCCATGATATGCAATTCAAACTGTATCCCCAATTTCATGGGTTGTTTGATATTGAGAAATTTTTTTAAAATCATTTATACCTAGAAACATAATATATCATTCATAGCTTTTTAATTAATATCATAGATTGCTTTAGTATCCACATCCCAAGTATCTGGTTTTTGTCACTGTAACTGGATAATTTTTCATGTCTTTAAGATAATCCTTCAAACCAAGGTTCTTTAGATATATAGTAATTCATTCATTCTAACAACCAAAACTTTCACCACTAAAATATGATCTCTAACTATATAAATTCCTTATCTATTGATATTTATAGTATCCATTATTGAATATATCTTCAATATGAACCTTTTATAGCTGATAACTCTATAGTCAATAACCTCTAATACCAATTTTTGTCAGAGGCCAATCGTAATAAGACCCAAGAGTGGGGGGGGATTGTGTTTTTTGAATTTTTCCTCAAATAGTAAAACCACCCTTCTTAATTTATAACTAACTTCAGCTTTTATCATTAACGAGTCATGTAGAAGATAAAAGAATAATTAAGAGAAATAGACCAACATATTTATAGTGGTTTGGGGAATATAAGTCCCATAGTCCACTCCACCACCACTCCTCTCCATGAGTGTAATGATTCTAAATAGAATATTTCTTTTAATAGGGACCACCAATACTTCTTTCTAGGGACTGTATGACTGATAGAAAGCAGTCAAAAATTAGTAGAATCACATGAGATTTCGACTGGGCTCCATAAATTATTTTTCAATTAATATATTTCAATGTTTATTTTATCGAGAACGTTTATAATGAAAGATAATATAAAGACATTTTTTATAGATTTTAACTTACATTTATAATATACAAATAAAAAAGAGATATATCCTATAGTATTGATGTAAAGGATAATAAAATCAAGGATATTTATATGAACTCATGAAGGATCATCAATAAAAATAGATTACAAGACAAGAGTTAATATTCCTTATTTTCATAGAAAATATAGTGTCATTTTAGATTGGTTTAGAGAAAGAGTTCTCTATATTTTATTATACACATTGATTTTTCTTTCTAAAAATTTTATTCTGACTTTATAATACTTATCATGAAAAGAATAAATTCCTAGAAATTCATTCACTAATTATTATTTAATCATATATCACATGATATGGATAATCAAGGATCTTTTAAATGTCCTTTTCTATGAAATATATCTAAAATAGTAGAGATAAATATACTATACTTGTTCTTATTGAGATTTCCCATCCAAGATCACTTTATCCCTAAGAGGGGAAGGGGTGAATTAGTGATATCTTTTTCTATTAAGTTTCCTTTATTGTGAAACAACCTTATATTATTATTAAAGAGTTATAACCTTACTAAAAACAAGACAATCACACATCGACAGGAATACAATAATTTACAAGGTTCAGTACTCAAAAATAGTAGCTACGTCCTTGGTATGATTTGGAAACAATCCAATACCACACAATCCACTAGAAAAAAATACCTTTGAATAGATACAATAAGTAGGATATTACCTTACACTTTTGTTGCACTATATTCAATACAACTATGAATTTTCATCATGTAGCATAAAATGATGTAATATAGTTTTTTGTAATAAGTTAAGAAACATGTTACTGTGATATCTTGACAAATTTCACATATAATATATTTAAAAGTATTATTCACTTTATTAACCAAAAGGAAAAAAGAAAAATGACCCTCAGTCTAATTTCCCAGTCCGCTTCTCTAGTCCAATTGCTTAATATGGAAATGTAATTCTATCAGAATACCAATGAACCAATCCTGAACTGCTTCTATCTGAGTCTAAAAATCCTAGTCTAATTTTTCAGTTCGATCCGGAAACTCTGATTACGGTATTGTCTCTTCTCCTTTACTTCTTCTATATGGTAAAATTCTTTAGGAAAGAATGATATATAAACTTATTATATACACAAAATTTTAGTTCTGTACCTTCTCTCTTCAATAGTACATCCATGTCATGAAATTATAATGTACTTATTCTATTTATAGGAAAGCCAAAAGTGGTTTGGGAGGGATTCGGAAAAACATTCCCACTCAATCAAATTTCTCGAAACATAATTCTTCTTCATTTTTGGATTAATTTTTGACTTATTCAATAAAAATAAACTATTCCTAATTATTCTCAACTATTCTAAACTCTTCTTAAACCTTCTCAAAACTTCGTATGACTTCATATCGCTTCATAATTTTCTATCAATCTTTTGTTAGATTTTGATTTACATTCTGATTTTATTATTACGATGATCTACACCAATGGAAATACTAATAGTCCCATTCTTATTTCTTTATTACAATAATGGTAGTAAATTATTCATTATGTTTCTCTACACCAAATGATAATCATATGGAAAAAACATGTATTCTCATTACAGTTCTCGACATCACTTCTTCAAATAAACACTTCTGCTAGAATCCTAAAACTTCAAGCTCCCCATGACAAAACATTTGAGGATACTTGAAAAAATTATTATTTTCCTATTTTACTAGAACAATGATCTTGAATCTAAGGAGTTATCAATGTTAGCACATGTCTAAAAGATCTATCTATGCTTCACTCTGAAAATTGGTGTTAGCTCTCGTCCGATAGTGTTGAACCAATTGAAAAATATATCGAAGAGACAAAATAATTCAACAAAAAATTAATTTTAATGAAAATGATTGACTATATTTTTTATTGATCAGTCTCTATTTTTCTTACTTACATTGATCCCAATAAACATCAACTTCCTTTTCCTTTTTCAATAGTCCTAATAACTTCCTAATGAAAACAATTCTACCTCCGATGAATGATGGCACATAACATCCACTGGACCAGTATCAGCAACTTTGACTTCAACAACATCATTTATTCTATAAATATGATTCAAAACCACTTATTTCATTGACGATTTAAATCATTTGGATTATTGGTCTGACTAAAAACTAGTATCTTGAACTTATCACATTATTAAAAAAATCACATTCTTCAAATAATTATGTGTTCGATGATCCTACACCAATGATCTAATATCAAATAATTAAACCTTAGAAACCACCTTCTTCTACACCTTTTCTTGTGTCATGAATTATTAATGACTTTAAAAATGTTTAATATCATTTTAAAAATCATCTAATTTACATTAAAAACTATAATAACTTCCCATCCTTCCAAAAAAAAATTCCTACCAATGGATCCTCAATATAATTGTAAACAATCCCCTTTTCCTTTATAATTCTAGTATCATAATTTTTTAGACAACTTATAATTTTTGAGAATTTTATAAAATCAAATCATCATCATATTTATAACAAAACCATCTAGACTATCATTATTTGCCTTATTACCATATTCCTTTCATTCTATACTCATGGTGAGTCTGATGAACCTTTTCTTCCAGAAAACATCTTCTCAATATGATGGACTTTTTTAGGAATTGTGAGTCCAATGTTATGAATATGATGGTCAGTCTAATAAACCAAAAATTTTACAACATAGATATTTTTTTCTTTGACAACAAAAGAAATCAAATTCATCACAAACTTCTTTCAACTTCCAAAATAAAACTTCTATCCAACTTGGTCCCAATAGTCACCCCTTTATATTTTTTTTCAATAAATTTTCATAAATCAATGTACTTTTTTACCTCAAGATTTAGATTACTTATTAGTAATTCTAATCCTACTTGATATAACTCATTATAAGAAACAAGAATCATTGAAAACAAAATAGCATTGTACTAAATTAGTGACCCATGAAATATATTCATATTTTCTTCATATCTTTATTCATCTTAATCTTTCTTAAAAAAATGTTTCATATAGCCACTCTAACAAACAGTTAGAATAGTTCCCACATTTACATGCGGATTTCACAACTTACCCATAACACCCCATTAAAAATGGTTCCATAAAAGGTTTAGCACATATTCAATGGATAAATTTTTGAAATAATTCTCCACCATGACAACACTATACATAGACTAGATGAGATATGAGACAAATACACATACCTAAACCGTGATGAGAAAGAATATGTACACCCATGCTCAACCTCAATTTATAAAAATCTTCCTCTGGTAATGGTTTTGTGAAAATATGCACAACTTGTTTTGATGTAAGAACAAACTCCAACTTCAATTAATTCTTCTCTAAATTCAATTTTATGAAGTTATATTTGATATCAATATGTTTTGAATGATAATGTTGTAATTTAATCCTCATAAGGTTTATATCACTTTGATTATCACAACCCAAGAGTATGGGTAACATCACTTTAATAAGTAACTCTTCTAATAGAGTTTTAATCCAGATAAGTTGAGTAGTAGCTTGGGTGGAAGAAACATAATCAGCTTCATCCATTCTAAGAGTTATAGAATTTTGTTTCTTTGTATGCCAACTAACACAAGTTTTCCCCTAAAAGAAAACTCCGCCAGATGTGGATCTTATATCATCAATATCTCTTAAAAAATCAAAATCTAAATACCCAAACAAGTCAATTATTTTTGAGATATCATACCTAATTCTGATTTTGTTTTCACAATTGATATATCTAAGAATTATTTTTCCAACCAATAGATGTGATTCTTTTTTATCACTCTAAATTATTGAATATAATGTGGAAATATAAATAGTGTTGGGTCTTGAGATAGTCAAATAAAAAAATTCTAATCCGATTCAGAAGCTATTTAGTATATACTTCCTTACCTTATTTATCTTTTGAGAACTTGGTTCCCATTAAAATGGGTGTAGAAAATAGGTTCGAATTTTCCATGAGAAAATTCTAAATAATTTCTTCAGTATACTTTCATTTAGAAAAAAATATGCATTTCTTCTTTTGTGAGATTTGTAACCCAAACAAGCCTTTAATTTCACTTATTATGGTCATCTCAAAAAACTTTTCATCTCTTTTAAAAATATTTCACAAGTTCTTTTATCATTCCCAAAAAAGATAATTCCATCAACGTAAACAATTACAATGAGGAAAATCCCATGGATTTATTTTATATAAGTATTTCTATCAACTACTCTTTTATTAAAAATCATCTTCCTCATAAAAGTATCTAATTTGGAATTAAATTCCCTCAGATATTGTTTTATCCTATACATGGATTTCTTTAACTTAAACACATCACCTTCATCCTTCCCAATAATAAATCCACCTGGTTTTTCAATGTAAACTTCCTCGTCAAGATCACCATTAAAAAATGATGACTTTACATCCATTTGAAAAATTTTGAAACTTCATTGTGCAGCAATAATAAAAAAGATAATGATTGTTTATAACCTTGCCATAGGAGAAAAAGGCTCATCAAAATAAATGACATCTTCTATTGAGTAAACTTTTCAAAATAATATTGCTTTGTTTCTTATCACTTCTACCTAGTAATTCTACTTATTTTAGAAAATCCATTTTGTACCAATATTTTTACCAGGATTAGGTATGAGTTCCCAAGTATCATTCTTTTCAATATGATCTAGATCTTCATTCTTAGAACAAACCCACTCCGGATGCTCAAAAGTTTTATTCACATCCTTTGGATCAAATTTTGAATAAAATTGTGCATAATATCTATTGATGTTCATATTTTTTGAACCTTTTGAAGCTGATCACCAATAATGTTTTGAGATTCCACTTGCTTCCTCAGAATGGGATGATATTTTCATGATTCATCCCCAATAATTTAAATATATGATTCCAATTCTTATTTTTGAATAGTATTACCAATATCATTATCCTTATCATGATTGTTAATAAAAACCATTTCATCCTATTCATATTCCTTATCTCCATGAGTTTGTTTATCTTCCTTATATTTTTCAGCAACTTTGACATCAACGGAATCAACAATTCTTCTTGTTTCATTGTTGAAACACTGGTATCCTCTTAATTCCAAAGCATAGCCAAGAAAACATCCATCTTAATCTATTAACTCAAACTTACCAAGGTTTCCACCTTTCTTATTTATGATGCATGGAATCCCAAAAACTCTTAAGCATCTTAAACCTAGAGTTTTTTTATAAAAAAATCATATGGAGTCACTCTAAACATGTCCTATAGAAACATCATATTTGAATATACAAAGTAGTAATAATTACCTTCCTCTAAAATTAGTGAGAGAGACAATGTTCAAGTAACATAGTTCTCCACATTTCAACTAGAATCCTATTCTTCCATTAAAAAAACCATTTTTTGAGGAGTTTATGGTGAACTGAACTCATTATGAATTCCATGATTCTTCAGATAACATTAAAAATATTCATTCTTATGTACACCACCATTATCAGTTCTCAACTTCTTCCTTGAATACTTAGACATTCATTTTTTATCTTTCCCCATGAAACTTTTAATCATTTTCAGATAATCTGACATATGTTTCATATATATAATACAAGTAATAATAGTAAATTCATCAATGAATTTGATGAAGTATTTATATCCATGAGTTGGTTTTTTTCTCATTGGACCATAAATATCAGAATAAATAAGTTACAGGGGTCTTTTTGAAAATATCTAAACTAAATTTTTCACAATGTTTGTAATCTTTCATTTTTGGAAAATTGTGTAGCACCAATCTCATCTACTAGACATATCAGGAATACAATGGACATTGTCTAACTTTGATAAATTTTTCATATTTATCTAACACATATGTCCCAATATTTTATTCCACAACTGATTCTCTTCCACCATACCTAAGTAACAAGAGTTTTGAACCTCACCAACCTAGGATAAGTTTCCATTTGAACATTGGACTTTTGTAACTGTCTTTCCATCTTCATCACTTTCCACAAAAAACATCTTTTTTGAAAATAATTTCTTTCATTAATTATAAATTTGTGACACACTAAGTGAGTTTAGTTTCAGCCCATCAATAAAAAAATATTTCTCAGACATTATCTCTTCTTTATGAATAATAATAGATCCAATACCTTTGATTCTAATGGATTGATTATTAACAAATAGAACTATTCATTCTTTAATGTCTTTCACATTATTAATTTTTTTTAAATATACATTAATATGGTAAGATCACGCACAATCAAATATCCAAGGAATTCCCCTTTTGTAGCTTTGAGAGAAGTTTCAATAATAAAATATTTTTATTTCCATTTATCTTTCTTCACACATGACTTCTGAGAATTGTTAAAATTTTGTTATTATGATAACAAACCAAGAAATCCTTTTGGGAGATGTGCTGGTTTTTCACATCATTCACAAATAGTTTCCAGAGGTTATAACCTATTTTCAACATTCACACCAATCTTCTCAGGTTTCTTCTAAATATCCTTCTTAGACTTCTTCTTTTGAGGGGATTGACTCCCCCTCAAATGTTTCCTTCTTAAATGTGTGTAATAGTTGTAATTTTATTGATTAAACCAATAAATATTTTCCTTATGTCCAAATCCCCCAGTATGACAATAGTGTCTATAGAAATAATACTTACCTATGAAACATTCATACTGATCGGAGTTGTGAACATTTTTCTTAGCATCCTTCTTGTCATTCTTATCAAAAACATATTGACCAACAACTCTTATATTATCAACCAAGATCTTAATTTTTTTATTAGTTTCCTTTTTCAAACATCTTAGAGACAAAAGGCGTAGAAATATTTTTAGACTTAGAATGCTTAGAAACATCTGACTGTTCAACATTTTTTTGTCTTAACCACATATATGACTTTCCCATCATTCATCATATTAGAAAAAATTACAGTTTAATTCTCAACCTTTAAAGGTAACTTTTTTATCATTCTCTAGTTTAACCTTTCTTGGACTTTCACCAACATCAAAGATAGATTTCTCGAAACTTTTAACCCTATGTTCTGATTTATAATGTTTTTATGGAAAATTTAAAACTCTTCTTCTTTTTATATAAATTTTACTTCTATATGTTTATTATGATTATTTTTATTTCTCAAGATACTTCTTAAAATCATCAATATCTTTCAAAAGCTTAACATTCTATTTAGGAAAACATTATTGATTGTTTGTTGAAGATTTTTCACTTTTTAACTTCTTGATTTCTTTTTCAAGACTCCCAATATTCCTCACACATTATTTCAATTCTTTTTTAAGATGAAATTATAATAAATTTTCTTCTTCTTCAAAAATTTTTCTTCTGAATTATTCATTGTTAACTGTGGAAATGAAATTATTCTATCCAATATTATTAGTATATTTTTTATATTCAACTTCATTCTCTTATTCTTCATCACCTTTAGAAAAAAATCTCTTTTTTTATTTGGAAATTTTTTTGTCTTTTCCTTTTTCAAAGGATTTATACTTATCATTGTGTTTCTTCCACAACCTTCTTGGACATCTTTATTCTTCATCACTATCCTCTTCATTATTTCATTGAGGAAAATTAGACACAAAGTGCCCAATAAATACACATTCAAAAGACTAAAAGGGAAGTTTAACTTTATACTTTGTTGCACCTATTTTTACATTTTTAGAAAATAGGGATAAAAATTCATTATGATTTTTAAATACATAATTCTTTGGAATCAGAGTCTGCGAAATCAAGTTCTTCAAGAACCTTCTTAGAATTTCCCTGATTGGAATACTTGAAGGAAATTTCTCTATTGCCTTTTGTTTTTTACTTTCATAAATTTCTTCCTTCTCATTTCATAAGTAATGAGAGTGCTATAAAGATCATCCAAAGATTGGGTTTCAGGATCTCTATATTCTAATGAGGATACTTTTTTATAGAACTTTTTGGGAATAATTATTAAGATATTTTTAATAATGGTAGAATATTATAAATTTTCATCATGATATATGATAGTGCTGAAAATTTCATTCACCCTAATAAAGAAGTCCCCAACAGATTCATACTCACCCATTTTGAGATCTTCATACTCTAGCCTCCAAATTTAAAATTTCTCCTTATTTATTTTTTTATTTCCTTAATAAATGTTCTTCAAATGATCCCAAATAACTTTATTAGTGGAAACAACCTTTACTATTATAAGAAGACTTATAAAAAGTAATGTGAGTAAATAATTATTAGATCTTACATAATTATCAAGATTATTCTTGTAAACAGATGTAAGAGGAACTTTATCACCAATAGGAGGAAATCCATATATTGCAGCTTCAGGAACATCATACCCAAGAAACATAAGATAAGTCTACATCATATCTCTCTAGATATGATAATTTTCATCATTGAAGACTATTAAAAAAATTCATATTCTCCCTAAAATTCTCTTCAAAACATCAACAAAGAGTAAACTAAGCGAACCTTTAGCTTTGATGCAAATTGAGATTTCACATCCAAGATCAATGTATCATTGAGAGGGGGAGGGGGTGAATTAGTGATATATTTTTCTTTTAAGTTTCTTTTATTTTGAGATAACCTTCACCAATTTTTAAAGAGTTATCACCTTTATGAAAAAAATAATCACACATCCACAAGAACATAATAATTTACAAGGTCCACTACTCAACAAGAGTAAATATTTCCATGGAATGGTTTGAAAATAATCCAATAACACAGAATACACTAGAAAAAACCCCTTTGTGTGGATATAACAATTAGGATATTCCCTTACAGTTGTGTAGAACGATGTTCAATACAATAGTGTATATGTTTAAATTAGCATGCAATGATGTAATAAAATTTTGTGCAACATGTTAATAAACATGTTATTATGCTTCATTATCAACTTTCACATATAAGATCTTAAAAAATATTCTTCACTTTCATACGTAGCAGTAAGAAAGAACTTCTTCTTGACTTCTCTGTAATACTCAGTCTGATTTCCTAGTTCGATTCTCCAATCTGATTGCTCAATACAAAAATATAATTCTATCAGAATACCATTGAAATAATTATGAAATTGTTCTTTCTGAGTCTAGAAATCCTATTATGATTTCTTAGTCCGATCCAGAAATGATGATTATGATCTTTCCTCTTCTCTTTTATTTATATTGTTAGGAAAACTTAATTTGGAAAGAATTATCCATAAACATCATCTCTTAAAAAACATTAAATTATCAACTTTCTCTATTCAACAATATATCTGTGCTAGGAAAGTAAAAAATACTTCCTCTAATTATAGTTTACACAAAAGTGATTTGGGATGGATTCTGAAAATATTTATCACTAAAATTTTTTTCCCAAAACATAAATTATCCTTGAATTTTAGATTCATAATATACTTCTACAATGATTATCAACTCTTCTCAACTATTTGACAACCTTCTCGTAACTTCTCATGACTTATTATCACTTTAGACTTTCAAATCAATATTCAGTCCTATTCTGATTTCCATTCCAATTTTATCACTATGATTCTCAACACAAATGAAAATACTATTCTTCCTATTTTTTTTTTCTGTATTACAATAAATAAAACAGAATCTTCATTATGTTTCTCTTCACAAAATGAAAATCATATAGAATACACCTGTCTTGTCATGATTATTCTCTAAATTACATCTTAAAACAAACACCTATACTAAAATCCTCAAACTTAAATCTATATTTGAAAACACTTCTATGTCTGCTTGAAAAAGTTAATAATTTTTTCCCCAAACTGATGATTCTGCATCCAATGAAGTTATCAGTGTCAGGCTTCATCTGACATATCGGTCTCTTATTTACTCTAAAAATTGGTATCAACTACAATTCTATAATTTTGAATGTATTAAAAACATATCATAGAGACAAAATAATTTATGTAAAAAATAATTTTAATGAAAATTGATGACTACATTGTTAATTGATTGGTCGCTATGTTCCTTACTTACATCAGTCCCAACAAAATTTAACTTACATTTCCTTTTTATTTAGTTGAAAAAACTCCCTAATGAAAACAACTCTTCCTCTAATGATTAGTAGCAAGCCATATCTGATGGAGTAGTATGAGAAAATTCGACATTAGAAACTTCATTTATTCTTTGAATACAATTCACACCAAATTATTTCTATGAATATTTAAAAATTTCAGCTTATTGTTCTGACTGAAAACCAAAATCATCATCTTCACATGTTCATAAAACAAACATCATATCCTAAAAATAGTTATGTGTTTGATTTTCACACACTAATGATCTAAGATTAGAAAGTTTCAACTTTAAAAAATTCCTTCTTACATAAACATTTTCTTGTGTCATGGATTATTCATGAATTTGAAAACATTTAATATCATCTTCAAAATAATTTGACTTACAATTGGATGTATTATAACTCCCCATCCTTCTAAAAAATTCTTTTTTTTCAACTAAACCAAAATAAAATTTCCAGCACCTCTCTTTTCCTTCATAAGGCTAGAAACACATGTTTTTAGATAACTTATGATTTGTGAAAAATAGAAATAAAAAAATCATCATAATATTTATATCAAATCCATTAAGACCCATATTTTCACCTCATTATGATCTTCCTTTCATTCCAAACTCATGGTGAGTCCAATGAACCCTTTCATACAGATATTGTTTTCTCAATCCGATGGAATTTCTTAAGCACAGTGAGTCCAATATTCTGAATATGATGGTCAGTTTGATCACCCAAAACATTTTTAAGGTGAATTTATTTATTTGAAAATTTTTTACAACACATTCAACACAAACATCATTCAACTTCCAAAAAAAATATATCCAAATTGATCCCAACACTTGTCTTCTATATTGGTTCTTGGATATTATTATGATCAATTTTACCTTAAATAGTTAATGAAGCATTTAATGATTGTACAAAAACATTAAAATCAAACTTAATTTCTTCAATAGTAATAAATACCAACTTTAAGCATGATGTAGTTGATTGTATATTTGTATCCACATGGCCAATTTTTCATCATGTATCCAAGTTGAATAACATGGGATTTTTAATCATGTAGAGAAAAATGATATATTCTATTGAAATTATGTAACTAATTTCACCATGAAGGTTATTCACGTAACCAATTACTCAATGTAACCATTTTACATAGTCAAATGATTTACAAAGTTGATTTCTCATGTAGGAGATCTTATCAACGTATGTGATTTCCATGTAGATGATTCCATGATATAGATGATTGAAATAGCTAATTTCTTTATGTATGGGATTGATTTAGCTGATTTCTCGACATATCTATTTTCACCACATAGCAAAAAATATCATGCAATTGATTTTCCATACTTAGGAATATTTCATCTAAAAAAATTAAGAATGAATGCTTAATTAAATTAATCTTTTAACACATAAGACTAGGATAAAACATTATGAAAACACTTAAAAATATTATCATAAAAAAGTATGAAGGGTGTTTGAGATCATAAAAACCTAAAGTTCATGGGATATGCTGGGTCAACATTAGTAGTCAAATAATTTCAATACCCTAAATCTATATGAGATATTAATTTCATTAATTGTTTTCAAACACTGTAATTGGATGGATTTAGGTAATTTTTGGGGTTAAAACGGGACCCTGAGGTTCATTTTATGGTTTTTCCTTGGGTCTTTGTTTCTGTTATTCAACAGGTTTCTCATCACATTGAAACAAAATGGGGTAATGTCATGATAAGTGTTTAAATAATATTAATACTTTGCAGTGGGTTAAGGGTTATTACGCAATGGGGGAGGACTGTACCATGATAAGGGAAACACAAGAGTAACATGGTGGCTATATTAGAGCAACACTTAGAATACATATTATTAATTCATTTTGTAGGAAGTGGGAAGTTCTGTAACCCATATTTTGTACCATAAAGGCCTGATCAAGGGGGTGGTATTACATTATAATGGAGGGGTTTTCAACAATGAAGTTGGGCCAGTATGGGAGTATTTTACCATTAATGGGGATTATTTACCATGATATACTGAAGATCTATTTTCATGATTATTCTCTAGAGCATGGTGATATTCCATAACCATTATGGTCTTGTTCCATAACCATTATGGTCATGTTGCAACAGTTTTCTAGCTTAGTTTTTTAGGTTTTAATTTAATTAAGTTTAATGTTTAAATTATATAAACTTATTAAAAATGGTTTCCTGCATTTTCCCTAGGAATACACACCCTGTATCCCTTCTTCATTGGTCCTTCTACACACCAAGTGATCTGTTCCTCATTTTTTTCATAGATTCAAGTGCTTCGAGTCCCTAGGATTCCCTGATAGTGAGACTATTCAGCCCCTTCATTCTATTTATTATTTCTGTTTTTTATTTTTTTGGGATTCATTAGTTATGCATAAATTTAGGGTTTTTGAGATTTTTCATCTTTTATAGGCAAGGGATGATTTTTCTAGTGATTCCATACAAGTTGACTTCTATTATACCAAGGTAGGTAGTCTATAAATAATCTCTATGTTTTATTCTTTTCTCATGAAACACATGATACATTATCATTCCGTCTTTGTATAATTGACCTAATTTAAAAAAAATTGGGTTTCCATGACCCTATTTCAGTTGGGTAAGGACATTTAGGGATATAATGTACCCTTTAGGTATTATAAATTAATGTATTAGCTACCGATGGCCATTTTCTTAACTTCATGTTTGACAGAACCTATAATTAGAACCCCTTTGAATGTTTCCCTGGGTTATACGATATAAAATGGACCTATATTGGCGCCTTAATACTCATTGGACTTGGGAGAGATATTGAATTGGAAAAGGTTGGATGGGCCTCGACTATATTGAACATGGGTATTTCCCTTAGCCTTTGGCTAGTTGAATGGGGTTAGAATGAGTTCCCTCACTAGTTAGTGGGACTAGTTAGGTTATATCTTAGGCATACTTATTAATTTTTGTTGAGTTTGTATGTAGTAGCCTAGATACGATTTAAATCCTGTTGGATTATATTTTAACCTTAAAAAAATATTTATATTATTATTTTAAAGTTATCCATAATGAGTCTTTGAGATTTTGGTCATGTTTATAGCCCTTTATGCAAATAAAAAATGTAATTGGGATGAAAATCCAACTTATGTTATGGAATTAATGACGAGGGATGATATTACCAATATTTTATTTGTTTATAATTGGTTATATATACAAGTGAAAATGATATTCTAGGAGTGGTACAAACAACCCATAATGAGATACTTCCATGGAAGGGGTTGAAATGAAAGGATTCAATTTCTTCTCTTGTGTAAAGGTCGAGGACTAGGGATGTGTTATCCTCTCTTGGTTATGCTTGCGGCCAGGGATTCCATATCATCTCTTGATGTTGTGATCATGAAATTATCCGTACTTGTATAAGTGGACTCAAGGGTGCTATGCCCATAGTTGTTATTACATTATTATGATGTACTACCCATGTATTGATGATTATGACATATTTGGGATGTTATGACCACTATTCTTTCCATGTTATTAGGATGAAATACCCATGGTTTGGACATTATAATGTTAGGGGATGTCATTACCAATGAATATGACATGAGGTGTGATGCTCGGTAAATGATTAATTGATATTTCCAAAGACACCTCGACACTAAATATGTTAGGTATGGTCACCACATATTGGTTGTGTAGAATCCATGGTTTTGAAGGATTTATTATTAATAACTCTTCATATTTACTTTTATTTACGATCATATAACACAGTAAATGTACTTTCATATACTTTATATGTTTAGGTACACTGATAGTGGTGGACTATTAAATTGTACTGAAACCCTTATCAGGAAACTATTTTCTTCAAGAGACATTATGATTCATGAAATGGATTGGGTAATGGGCCATTCTATCTATGGATGATCTATAGAGTTAGAAGATGAGTTTGAGATTAGACTCATGAACGATTTTGATATCATCTCCAGTGTTTTCCATTTTTTGGGACTTCTATTATATAATATTCCCATTAGAGACATTGTTCACCTATGTATGATTTTATGAAACATTATCTTCTCATTTTTTATAACATGTGTAATGTTACTATATTATATGGAATTTTGTTGTTACTCCCTTCTTTATTATTCATTTATTTATGTTATTTTATTTTTCTATATTTCATCATCTATCTTTAAAGATATCTATAACAATGAGGGTATAGTATCCCAATATTATACATAGATCCTGACCATTAGTCAATAGCCTCTAGAATATTACGAGGCACGCCTAAGGTATGTGGCACCTGGTTCGACCATAGTGGAGGTTAACCAAATCAAGGATGACACAACACTTAATAAAATTCCTCATTAAAGGAATGTAAACCATGATACTCATCTGTTGTAGATAAATAAAATTATCATAAAAATTAAACATGACATTGAGATTAGTATTAGAAAATGAAAATATTAATCTAATCAACTTCATAAACTGGAACATAGACATAATAACTATTCATAATAAAGCGGTAAAATTCTATGTATTAGAGGAACCTCCACCCAATTATCCGGAGAAGTATAAATAAATTCATTTTATATTTAAATGGAATTATTTAAATGTGATTTAACAAAAGGAGATTTAGTCACTTCTCATGGAATCAGTATAATTAGGTATTCCTATGACTTAGTGAGATGAAAGGTTTCCTATAATGTTTGTTATGACCATGGAATTCATTTTATTACATTTTTGGAAATTCTATATGTGTGAATTATATTAATAAATGTTTTCTCTATCTAATCAAATTATTGGGGAGAAATGAGCATGGAATGTGATGTAAATCTTCTAGTGTGGTCGATAAAACAATTGGTTAAAATATTAAGTCATAGAAAGGGGATTGGGAGGATCAATAGTTAGCCATGGTCATTGAAACATAAGGATAAAATCAGGAAGAGGGGTTTTTTTTCCATTAGACAGAATTACCTTGAATACCATAAGGGGTTTGAAAAAAAACTTGGAAATTCCATGCCAGGTATTAGTTTTATATAATAAATTGTTGGATTTTGAAGGGTATATGTTACCAATTGTATATTTTACTAATATTATAAGTATAAAAGAGTTTAAAATTAATAAATAATTGATGGTATGTATAGTTTTTACTCAAACGATGAAGAAAAGGTTTTCAAAATAATGGATTCAATTATAGATGAATATTTTAAGATAAATAGATCTAAATAAAGGAATATTATTTTAATCTTATTTAAATCATATGATAATAGAGGTTGTTTTTTATAAAAAATGTTTATATGAACAACATGAGATGATATTTTTGATACACATGTTTTATGATTAATTAGACTATATCATTCTTAAAAATAAATAGGGAAACAAATAATGTTTTTCCAAGATAAAGGACATTATCCAAGATATTCATTAAAATATGAGGGAAGGTGATTTTTCCTCCTTAAGTAGAATATTTAAAAATAAAATATTTTTTTTCATAATAATTTTTCAAATACATAGAATACCTTTTTAGTTATAGTTGTTAATATTTTATTTGTTAATTATTATCACTAATAGAAAATAATCTTTTTTCCTTAAAAAATAGATTTTTATCTTATCATGATATTATAAAGAGTATATAGTTTCCAAGAGTCTAGTGGGAGAATATATAATCTTAGATAATTTCAAATAAAACAATAAAAAATTCTTCCCATCAAAATTCAAATTGAATGTCAATTAATATCCTAAAAAGGTATAGGGTATGTGAGTAAAGATAAATGTAAAGAAATATATTTGGTTACCATAACGAAGTGAATTTCACTTTATATATCATAATAGTGTTTTAGATATGTTGATAAAGAATTTTGTAATGTGTTATGTTTAGTTACTAAAATGATTTCAAAGGAAATATTTGATGAAAATGTTCCAAGAATTAGGATGATGATGAAATTAAAAATAGTTATAAGTAGAAAACATATGTTAATAACATCGTAAACATGAAATTTTATAAATTTAAAGTGTTTCTATAGTATGTTTAAAGAGTTAAAAATTTGGAATATGATCCTAGGGACTATGTTTTATTTAAAATAAAATTATTCATAGATGTTAATTGCTAAAAGTGTTTAGTGGGATGGAGTTATCAGATAGTCACAAAGAGATATTGAAGGGATTACATAGATAAGTAGTGAGTTAAAAAACATAAAAGTGTAACAAACATAAATTCCTATATAGTGTATAAAATATTTTATATGATTATATGAGAACTCATGTATGGTTTTTTAATATTCTTAAAATATTCTAAGAATATAAAATAAATTATGTTATACAAAAGAAAATTTCCACTTTATTATTCTTTCACATCGAGTGCATATATTTCATGAAGTGATTTGATAATTGACCACTGAAATTTGGACTTTGATTTATTCTAAACCAATGTTCATAATGGGTTATTATAGGTTTCAATTAATTATTAAGGTTAACATGAGTATTATTTTGTATAAATATATGAAATATGCTCATAAGGAACAAAAATGAGGTTGGTGCACTAGATGAACAACCAAATATACCACATGGAGTGCTATAAAATATATATTTGGAATACTAGGGATGTATTTTTCAATTGAATCCCCAAACCTAAGGTTTAAAGATATGAAAAGTGATATATTTTAACTTTGATACCTTTCTTATGCATGAATTGAGGCTTAACTAATCAGGGGTGGTTGGGTATGTTTCTTATCGATTGAGGTGTATCCAATATGGGATTTCTCCACTCATTTGATAGTATGACATATAGGACCTCAAATGTGATAAAATGAAGAAGCATATGAATATAGATAGATAAGTTTTATAATATGTGTTTATTTATCCGGATGAAGGGAATGTGATGTGGTCATCCACTTGATGAATAACATGTGTTGTATTATATAACTTGGTCAGTCTATTGTCAACGAATTTAGAATGTATGAGTAAGATATATGAGATTTTTATACTCTATTTATAGTTATCACTTGATGACAATGCTATAAAGTCCCATGGGGTCACCCTTTGTGGTTTCACAAATGAGGATTATGTTTATGAAACTTTGAGAGATACCTGAAAAGTGTGTTGGTAAGTATCCAAAAGAAGTTTTGGATGAATTTTCATAACTTATCACCTATGGTTTTTCATATTATGGGTTTTTAGTAATATCATGATTCTTAGAAGTAGAAAATAACCCAAAACAGGTTGATCTATCTTTTAAAAATTAAACATTTAAGTTATCTAAAAATCATAGCTGAAATGAGTATATGATATTTCACTATCATAGTATTCATCTGCCTTGAAATTGGGGATTTTTTTGATGAAGATCAAAATGAGTAGTGAAAAAATTACATTTCCAATAAGGAAATACACAATCCAAAGGATCCATTATTATATCATGTAGATACATGAATGTTAAAGGGGTGATAAAACATTTTTTGAGAAATGAAAAAAAAAACACTCCAGAAAGAAGAAATTTTATACATAAAAAATTTAATGAAATTGATGATCATATCAACCTAAATGTGAAAAAACGTCCCAAATAAATATGAATATTCTATTTTGAAAGTGAAGCTCATGTATCCTCATTTGTAATTAATTATATGTGTTACTTATCATTGGGTGAAATTCGTTGAATTTGGTTCAGTGAATAAATGATTTTTTTTTGAATAAACCATCCTTTAGTTCTAAACAGATGAAAAATGTTTGGGATAGTAAGTGACAATTGTTTCATTTCATGAAACCTACTATATATACATCTCATTCATATAATATATATATTTATTTATTTATAATATACACATGAAACATATGCATGTATTAAATGTACACTATATACGTATAATATCATATTATACATATAGTTTATTTATCATATTCATTTTTACATTAATCTTATACATTTACATTTTAGTGCACATATAACAATATCCAACCTAAAATAAAATCCAATAAAAAGTTTCTAAAAATCTTAACAAATCATTGTAAGTCCATCAAAATTATTTTGGATAAATTTTCATCAAGTTATCTTCATTTTGAAAAAATACTTCATCTAAAATTTTATTTATATCTAAGTGACTAATTGTGTGATCCTATATGATTAATATCATTTATAACAAATATGATGTCCTTATTTAATATATATAAGCCAGGAGAAACCTCTAAAAGAGCATCAGTGGTAATCAACTAAAGGGTCTCTGTAATCTCTATCAAGCTTACTCATATATTTTTAAAAACATGTCCACCACAAGAGGTATCATATACACCATATGAATACCTATATAATACCTTTATCTTTAACATAGAGTAACTATTAGACATGGAATATTTCAATCTAGTATATGTCTTTCATTACTTCTTTATTCTCCAAAAAAGTCGATGAATACACTATATGATATTAATATATCTAATAATAACATCACATGTCACATATCCAAGTAGTTTATCACATCCTATATAAAAAAACTAATCATGATCACACATTTACTCAGCCTATTTCAATCAAGGGTTAAATGTATTTATATGTCATACAAGGAGACACATCCCATCTTTGTTGTACTCTATCCAACGACCTGATCAATAAAATAAACTACCACATCCACATGAGCTAAATAAATATGTATAATTTTGTAAGCAAGTAATCAATTTATGAGGGTTATTATGCTAGGTATCATTCAAAACATAGGTACGAAGGATTGATAATATGTACACACCCCTAATTATATTGATGATTGTATGACATTCTAAAAGATATACTTTAGCGTGTCAATCCAAGTAATAATCATCTACTAAGAACCTCATGAATCTACACTTATAATATCATATAAAATATTTTCAACGAGTAAAATGTTTTATTCATGGTGATCTTTACATATCATCATAACCCATTATACTCCAATATGATCATCGATTAGGGACAACTCAAAGTCTCCAATCGAGAGTATATTTTCATTTATTTTTTTGTGTAAAATAAATTACATCACACCTGAATGAATGATAATTGGATATTTCATTTATTTTAATAATATGATATATTTTACAACCATTAAAACCAATAACTTAGGTTTCTTACATCTATAGATTTTACATGGACCCTTATTTTTTACTATGGTAATGGTATTATTAATAGATCTGATATAATATTCTCTATAGCCACCAAACTAATATTTACATTTCCTTTGTCAATAACCTCTCATATTGAATGATAATATCAAAGGATTTGTTTGGTCTTTCAGTGAGACCACGGTTCCCTATCCCAAGAAACATACCCATAATTATTAAATATAGCAAAATATTTCCCTTGATGATAGGAACCACACCAAGTTCAATAATGAAATTATATATCCAAGAATCTTACAGCATAGTATCTGATGAAGTGATGTACTTTTCCTCTATTATAAATTATTTTATGGTGGCTTATTTGGAACTCTTATAATTGATATCTCTAATATTTAGGAAAAAATGTAGATTCATATTTCATATCATCGTAATCATATTGGAAACTATTATATGTGTAACCATTTATGTAGAGTTCATCACCCCCTCCGAAGATAAAGAACATATTATTAGTCTTTATCAAGTAAATGAATGTTCTTTATAGAAATATAATGAATCTCACCAGGATTGTACTAGTTTTTACTTTTTAATATCAAATTATAAGGTCCATCAGGTCAAATACACAATAAGCAATACATGATAAATCCTATAAAGGATGTATAAGGAATGCTATCCATATTTTCAAAATATTTATAAGGATCATAAATATTCATAATATTCATTCCATGCAATATTGGAAAAGACCCATTTTGGAGTTCTCCATGCTAAACCTCTTTATTTTGTAAAGCAATTACCTGAACTGAATCACCCAGTATCGGATAGAGTGGCTCATGACCCCATGCACACCTCCCCATATGAAAGAGTTTACAAACTACCAGTGAGGGTTGAAATGATGGAGTGGGGAGATTATACCTTCAGTATCAGTAATATAACATCCGAATAAAATCACGAAATAAATAAAAGTATAAAAGGGAACAATGTAAGTGAGTAATAAAAATGATATAACATATGAGATGGTATGTGTCTCAATTCATACAATGAAATAAACTAAAGACCCCAATGTGGTCAGTCAGACCAGGGTATATACATGAAAAAACAAAATAAATAAAGACACTACATCATCACTATGGAGCTCATCCTGATACCACCTCAAAACACCAAGCTCCATCTTCTAAACTCCCTATTGTCAGGACCTATTCTATCCCTGGATCCTTGATAATGAATTATGTATTTGCATCACGTTTCCTAGGTAGGGTGTGTATAGAAAACCAATAGGACACCACTAAGGAATCCTTAACATAATTTCTCATGAAAAGGAGGAGTATTCCAGGAAAACAAGTAAATTTTCATGTAAATAAAAAATATATATGTTTCAAGTGGTTATGTGATAACTAAGCTACCTCAAACCCTGACCATTCCTTTTTCAACTCCATGATGGAAGGAAAGTCGCAATGGTGGAAACATGACACAGATCATTCCAGGATGTCACACACGACTAATAAGACTAATCTACAAGTCTTTCAATGTCGTTTCACTATAAAGGAATAACTCCACCTCCTCCTACAAGGGATAACTACACCCTACCATTAAGGAGTAGTCATCTGAATCATCCAACAAGTTGTGGTCACATGGATTCTACATTCACATGATGGTAGGTTAAGTAGGTATAGGTCAACTCTTAGGAACCATCTTAATGTAGTAGGGTTATTCTCCCATCATCAAAACATGACGAACTCCAACTCATTCCATTTACATAACATATATATCACCTCAACATATACCATATACTAAATGATCATTACATCCTGACTCATATAATTGGATTGGTGTGAACCACATTCCAACTCATGAATATCTACCACTGTGCAAATCTAATCACCACAAAAAAGTCATGACAAATTCCAATACTCGCCATCATTCCATCACAGATTCACTGGCCAACAATCCCATATATATAATCTAATGTCCTTTATATATATATAATTCTTTACAATATATCTAGTAATATTTCCAAATCAAGTCGGTAAGATGACATGATATTCCAAGGCCTAGTGATCCCATTGTTGATGTTATAGAAATATTAAATATATTGATATCACATGAACAATTTTCATGAAATAATATAATAACACCTAGACGGGTACTCATAATGGGAATTTGAGGCCTCCATTGAGTCTAAAATGTAGGCTTTACCCTATGTATGAGATAATATTTCTTGGAATTGGGCGTTGGTCTCGAACACTATCATGTGAGAAAGAATTTAATAAGTTAAAATAATTATTTAATTACTTAATTAAAATACTAACCTTAATTAAACACTATAAATATTCTTTATGGAAAAATGTAGGTTTAGATGCATAAACATATGTTTTTAGAGAGGATTCATTTAAGGAGTGCTCTTGGAGGGTTCTTGAATGATCAATAGTGTATTTAGAGTTAGTAATCAGTGAACCAATTAGAGTTTGTGGATCTCACAAACGATGATGAAAAATGATCATTCTTTATTAGTGGTTGATCTAGATTTGATGTGGGGACTTGTATTTTGTGATTTATTTCCCCATTTTTGCATCCCATTATGAATAAAAATTAAATCAATTAATTGATTGATTTGAGATTCGATCATGTTCTGTGTGCGGGTTATTTCTCATAGGATTTTGGGGATTTATTATCTATTCAATTATTATGCTTCATTAGTAATTAAAATAATAGTGAATCAAGGCTAACTCAAATAATGTATGAGGTCTTCTCATCATTTTGTGGTTCATGCTTCACCCTTATTTCTTTACACATCTATCATGGGAAATTTCTATGGATAGTAGTTCAATAAATGAATTATATTTGATCATTATGTGACCATTTATTGACATAATTGATCAATACCATGGGTACGATTTGTGATCAAGGTTTAATTGAGGTGCGATGATGACATATGATGATAAAAATGGATCAAGAATGGAATTTAGATTCTATTTTACTAGGTTGGCATGCAGTGATGGCATGGAGCAATGAGATGGTATTTTGATTAGATCTGACATTTAGATACCTGGCAGTAGTGATAATGAGGCTCAGATGAGTGAGATCCACAATCTATAGGGGAGATCAGTGGTAGATCCATATGTGATGGTAGCATGAGCATACATGTGAAGGAATCATGGGTTGTTGGAAATTTCATGTTACACGGAATGTAACCAATGAACACATACCCTATGGGGACCTGGCTACGACACTAGGGTTTCACATAAAATAATATAAAACACACTATGTTACACATATCACATACTATGTGACCTTCCACTAGAACTTTGGTTTGTAAATTGGAAGTACATGAGCATGGACATGGCTAGGTATGCAGGAAAATTAGAGTACATGGGCACAACCCAATACTTAGACATGGCCAGGTATGTGGGAAGAACCATTATACATGTGCATAACCAAGTGTAAACAGACATGGGTAGTTGAACATGGGCATAAACATAGGAAGGTTTTATGTTATAGGTATATGTTTCATGCCCTCTATACACATTGTGTAATTACTTTAATATATCATGGAAACCATTGTTTCCTTGGTATAGAAAAGGTTTAGTTGAGTATAGTTCCTTGGTCCATCCCTATGAGGGTACATTGAGACATTACATCCTGAAACAAATATTGTGATCCCCTCTATTAGTTCTGATTCAGATGTAGTTCACAGTATCCATCTATGGTCCTTCAGGTAGGGTCCTCTATCACATCCTTCCTAGGTGGGGTCTGTGGTATCATCATGAACACCACACACAGGACATAGATACCCTATAAAGAAGTTTGATCTAGTTGGATTAAAACAGTCCCCTAGTGGTCCTAAGTGTGATCCCCAATTCAGATAGTGCGATATTTAGAGATCTAATGAGAACATTCATGGAAAGACAATATGAACACAAACTTTTAGATGAGTGTCATCAATGATAGTATAGCTTGTGGAGTGAGTTCTCCTAAAATGAGAGTTACCTAAAAGAATCAAGAATAGTCCAATGTATTTTAGTATTGGTTGAGACCTTTAGACCAGTTGTACTTTATGAGTATATCTAGGTTTTTATTATTTATATTTATCATATCTTTTTGATATACCAACATATTTATAAGATTAATACTCTTGATGATTTATGCTTAGTGATTTTAGGTTTTCCAACTAATTATTATTATAATCACCCATATATGGGATTTTACAATACATTTCATGTATAATGCAGATTAATGGACTTTTGATTGATTCCTAGGAGGTTTGGGAGTAGGGAGATTATTGTTTTGGGATAGAAATATCGATGTTATTATCAATGTTACATTTGAAAATAGTTCCCTCCCTCTAAATAGGTTGGATTCATTTCCATTTTTGGAATTATTTTATTATTCCATTTATCAGTTTCAATTACTTTATAGTACTCTTATGGTGTGATTTAGGTGTATGCACACATTAATATTAGTTGGGTTGTCTTACATTTCAACATTTTATGGACTGGGAGAAGTTTTCATGTGTACATGTACCTTAGGCCAATTCCTCCCATAAGTGAGATATGTCTACTAAACACTATTATCCATCCTCTAGTCTATTAGATGTGGGATTGGGGGGGGGGGTCACACTCATCTTATCACTGTTTAGGTAGGTCTTAGTGGGTTAGTTTCTGAAAAAAGTCATATCAATGAACAATTCTACATTGGGACTGAAGTTAGAAGTTTTTTCTTACTATGATATTTGGTTTGGGATTTATGGAAACAATGTTAAGGTGTTTTGAGTTTTCCTTTTTGGACAAAGACTCTATTGTTGGTGTGAAGGATAAAATATCCATTCATCCAGACTCTGATAGCCAAATTTTTGACTTGGTACACATAGACACTATTTGATGGTAAAATATTGGTACATGCATCATATAGGAATGTGTATTGGTTTCTATGTCCTTCTTGAGTTAGATCCCCAGACATACTCATTTACTGTAGCACGTCTTGTTTATTTTAGTTTGTTTTATTAAAGATATCCATACAAGGTTCCACTGTATGATAATAGGGATGATATACTGAGTGGTGAGATTTCTGTATAGGGGATTATATATAAGGTAGTACCTCTAGGTGTTTTCCCAATTATAACAAAACATATTGAGCATAATATTTAGATGGTATCACTGACCGAGGACATGCACATGATGATTACACCAAATGCATTTTAGAGGTAGTGAACTACTATGTTTTGTGTTGATCCAGACCCCTAGGTAGTAGAGGAATGTCTAGAGGATGTCTATAGATCTTTTTGAATTTTGAAGAAACTTATAGATCAGATGGTGGACCTAGAAGAAATTATTATTCTGGGATCCATTGGGTAATTATAGATTCAGGTGTCTCATTAACATGATGATTTAGCTCTCTCCTAGTCAAATTTTGAGCCTCTCTTTATGGAGGATTTATACCTGGACATGTTGTGATCAATGCACATTTATGAGGTTCTACAATTATAGTAGGTTAGTATGATTATAGATGAGTATTTTGAGAGTTTCACTATCCTCTCGTGGTACTCTTTGGATATGGTTCAAGATATTTTGTTAGAGAATTAACCATTGAGTGGGGATTACATTGAGATATTTGGGCTAGAGTGATATATATTTACATCCTGACATTTTATGGAGTTCTTGAGCGAACCATATTAGTGGAGTGCTTCCTATAAGAGTAGAAATTGATATTGGGTGTTGGTAGTAGGCACATAAGAGTTGAAAAATCAATAAACTGATATTAAATGATAGAAATAGAGATTAGGTCATGTAATAAACATTAGTAAATGATCCCAAGGTAGAGGATCAGTGGTTTATTTCTCTCGATATGTCTTGATTCAGAATAGGGAGAGGCATTTCTTCTATTTCAATATTCAAGGACAGCTTCCTCAAGATAGTCCAACCCACCTCACAGCTAAAAAGGATATGATAAATGGACTACCCAGGAAGACATATAGGAACGAACAAGGAGGCCCATTGGGTGTAGAATGTGTTAGATGTATAGGTAGAGTAGAAGTAGGTAGCATGTGGGTTGACCTATTACCACCACCACCCCCAAGTAGCGGATGCTAGGATTAGGGAGTTGGTGGTATATGGAGAGGAAAACTACAGGTAGTGGAGGTATATGACCCAAAAGACCCTTTTATAATTATAGGTATGATCTATATATTCTTTAATTTAGCTACTATAATGAATGATTTGGGTGCGAGGCACACCTTTATTTCTACTTCTATGGTTTGTGAATTAGAGATTTTGTTTGAGACCTTAGCTCGACCCTTGAATTTGGAGGTGCTGATTGGAGGTGAATCAGGGATCTCACACTTCTTCTAAAAGTGTGACCTGATTCTTGGTGGTGATAGATTCTTATTGTATCTCTATATAATAGTGATGTGGATTTATGATGACATATTAGGTATGGAATTCCTATCCACTCTTTATACCCTGATTGACTATTTCAAATGGATGATGCAGTGTGTCCATATTGAATGAATAAGGATTTAATTTTTTTGGGTGAGAAGGAAACCCATATGGATGAGTATGGGATCTTATGTTAGAGGATATAGATAATTACTCACCAGTTATCTTGTATTACCCATGGATTAGTGGTTTCTATGGATTTCAATTTTCTATAGTGGAAATAGAGTATCAGGATGTGTTTCATCAGGATGTTATGGCTTTACCTCTCCAATAAGAAATATACTTATAAATTTAATTTCACATAGGGATGACCCCCATACCTCTACCAACATATCATATGGATAACACAGATCTTCAAGAGTTGAGGGTGTTGTTAGAGGACCTGAAGAGGAAGGGCTTCGTGAAACCCAATGTATCTCCCTATTTTTCCCTGGTATTGTTCACTAAGAAGGTGGATGGGATCTTGAGTTTGTGTGTGTATTGTCAATTCCTAAACCAAGTTAACTTGAAGAATAAGTATCCACTACTAAGGATGAATGATCTCTCTAATTAGTTAATAGGGGTGTGATGGTTCTCAAAGATTTCCCTTAGATCAAGCTATCACCATCTTCAAGTACATGATGCAGATATACCATATACAATATTTAGATGTTTCTTTAGTCACTATGAGTACATGGTGACTAAATTTATTATTATTCACTCCCTAGAAGTGTTCATCAGACTCATGAACTATATCATTAATCCATTCTTAGATCTGTTCATGGTGATCATCATTAATGACATCCTAGTGTACTCGACATCTGGGGAGGAGCATGCAAGACACCTGAGAATGGTCATGGGAATACTCAAAGAGAACCAACATTATGAGAAGATCTCAAAGTGTTTGTTCTGGACTCAAGAGGTCCAATTTTTGGGATATGTCATCTTAGATGATGGTGTAGTAGTGGAACCAGTGAAGGTTAAGTTAGTGCTAGCTTGGGGGGCACCTAAGAACATGAAAGAGGTGATGGGCTTCCTTAGGTTGGTAGGGTACTACTAGAGATTCGTGCCCAATTTTTCAAGTATATTAACAAAAGTTACTACACTTACCAGAAAGGGTCACCTCCTTAATTTGGATGGAGATTTGTCATCAGGGTTTTTTAGAAGCTATGATAGAGGTTGGAAAGTGCCCCCATCTTGATATTTCCAGAGGAGGATGTTGAGTACGTAGTGTTTTGTGATGACTCAAGGAATAGAATTGGTTGTGATCTAATTTAAACAAAGGAAATGATTTCTTAAGGGTCACAATAGTTGAGATCACTTGAGTAGAAATATGTGACCCATGATATAGAGTTGGTTGTGGTAGTCTTCATTCAGAAGATGTGGTGAAACTAGCTTATGGGTAATAGGCTTATCATATACCATGACCATAAGAGTGTCAAGTATATAGTTTCTCAAAAGGATCCTGAATTGATTCATAGATGATGTCCAGAGTTCAACCAGGATTATGAATTTTAAATAATCTATACATCTAGGAAGGGGAACATGGTAGTAGATTCTCTTAGCAAGAGATATTTCTTATAGTTATTGACTGAGACTTCAGTGTAGTGAGCCTCAATGAACTTATAAGCAGTGGATATGGATAGTGCAACACATCTATAGTTGATAGGTTGTTACCAAAAAACATATAAAACATGTTAGAGAGGATATTTATGGAGATACCAACTATGAGACCATACCTACTAATATATCCATTAGACAAGATCTTGATGAATTTTATGAAGGTGATGGGAACATAAACCTTATAAGAGAATTTATAATGGTACTGGTGAAATTGTGGGAGGAGGTTATGAGGGGGTTTCATACATCCCCCTTAGTGATATATCCTAGTGTGGTAGGGATGTACTAGGATGTTTGGAATTAGTTATGTTGGCAAGGCATGAAGAAGGGTGTAGTAGAGTTTGAATCTTGATATATAATTTATCAGTAGGTGAAGGATGAAAACTAGGTTCAAGTGGGATTAGATCAACCCCTTTAGGAGTTAGAGTGGATGTCAGACTGTATATAAATAGACTTCATGATAGGGTTACTATGGAATTTTAAAGGACAAAAATCTATCTGGGTGATCATAGAATGATTCAAAAAGTAAGCACACTTCCTAGCTATTTATGAGAAGATATTAGTAGAGAGATTTTGATTAATTTACATAAAACAGATAGTATGGGTATATGAATTTTCCTCAATGATCATTACATAACATGATTCTCACTTCACATCATGATCATACAGAGGATTATTGGAGGACTTTGAGATTTAGTCATGTTTTAGCATGGTGTTTCACCACCAAACTATTGGCTAGACTGAGAAAACCATTTAGGTTAATATGTACATGTTTTGGGCATGCATATTATATTTTATCCATTGTTCGGTGGATAAAGTACCCTTGATGAAGTTTTCTTACAACAACATCTTCCATAACACCGTTGGTATGACACAATTAAAGGATTTTCATGAGGAACCATGCAAATTACCACTAGATTGGAATGATCAAGGCGAGTCAACACTAATAGATACTAAGTTACTGCATGTTATAAAAGAGAAGGTATAGTTCAAATAACAGTGTATGAAGACTTTTTAGAGTCATCATATGTCTTATGCAGACCAATGACAAAGGCCTTTAGAGTATGAAGAGGGAGAAATTGTGTTTATAAATGTCTCACCTTTATTTTGGTTGTAGATATTTGGTTGTTGTGGATAGGTATCTCTAAGATTCATCATTCCTTTCTATATAATAGTTAGAATCGATGATGTGGTTCACTAGTCGGACCTTCCACCATAATTAAACTAGGTAAATTATGTATTCAATATATCATAGATGAGGAAGTATGTGAAAGACCCATCACATGTTGTTGACTAGGGTGAGCTGGACATCGAGGATGGAGATACCATTGTGAAGTAGCTAGTAGAGACCAAGGATCAATAGGAGAATATCTTCCATGGGTGAATGATTCCCTTAGAGAGTTTCCAATGGTAGCATGAGAGTCTTCATGACAGAACCTGGGAACATGAAACCCAAGTGTGAGCTAAGTGCTCAAACCTTTTTGAGTATCCATATTCTCTTTTCAGATGAAAATACCTAAGTTGGTGAGAATGAAACATATCTATTTTTTCCATGTAATTTTTTTAAATATATCTAATAAAATTTCTGAATCCAGGTGTTGAGACGACATGGTATTGCAGGGCTTGATGATCCTAATATTGATATTATAAAAATATTAAATATATTTATATAACCCATGCATTGTTTTCCTATAATAATAGAATAACTCCCAAATGGGGACTTGTATGTGAACTCATAGTCCACCATTGCATTTAGAATGTGATATTTACCCTACAAGAGACATAATCCTTGATGGCGTCAGACGTTGGGCATGAGCACCCTCATGGGAGAAATAATTAAATAAATTTAAAATATTTATTTAAATAATTAATTAAAATCTTAAACCTAATTAATCCTTATAAATATACATTTATAACTACAAATAATTCTTAAATTTACAAGCCTATGTTTTTAGAGAGGATCCATTGGAGGATCCTTCTTGGAGAATTCTTGAATGACTCATGATGGATCGAGGATTGGAAGTCAGTGAGCCAATTGAAATTTATAGATCTCAACAACGATGATAATGTAGGAACATTATTCAACATTGACCAATTAAAAATCTTTTCAGGGAATTATATTCTATGATTTACTTCCACATTTTTTCATCCCATGGTGAAGAAAAATCAAATCAAATAACAAATTGATTTGCGAGGTGATCGTGTAATGGGTGCGAGTTATTTCCCTTGGGATTTTGGGGATTTATTATTTATTCAATAATTTCACTCCATTATATTTTATTAAAATAATAAATTGACGAAAACCAAAACAACAGATGTAACACCCCAAGCTTCCATGGTACATTTCTCTTTGAATAATACAATAGCGTGTGTTGTACGCAACTTCAAGTTCTAAAACACAATAACCAATCAAACTACCCGTTATGAATAGTAATACCCACTTATTGAAATTTTATAAATTTTATCTTTCAAAATGGACTTCATTTTTGGATTTCGAATATAGAAATTAGCTTAGGGTGAATTTTTAGTATTTTTCTAAAAACATTCAATTTTTGATGAATAGTGAAGACACTAAGTTATAGTTTAAAACCAATTTTTTATTTAAATAATTATTAATTTTATTTAAATTTATTTTATGTCAAAATGGATACATAATACCTATATAATTTCAATATAATTCATTGGAGTTAGTTTATAATAATTTTAAATATATAAAAAATTTATTAATCTTTTTACCGTCTTTTACCCACCTCTTAGGAGTATTTGAAAATTTACATAAAACATAATTTTACCACTTCTATGAGTTGAATTTCAAAAATTTAAAGAAACAGTTGATATCAGTAAGTAAAATGCGGTACAATAAGAAGAAAATAATTTTTGGTGAATAGTAACTTTTTACTTTTATTTACCACGGTTAAAAGTTAATAGGGCAATTAAGGGTAAATATTATTATTACCCCAAAACATGTCCTAATTATATTGTCTAAGTATAATTCAATGAAAAACAAAATTAGGAATAAAATATGATCCTTTAAGTCCACTTGGATTAGATTAGGACATTTATTATTATTTAATTCAAAGAAGAGTTAAAAGTGTTAAATTCAATGTTTAATAACTAAACCAATCTTAATATAAGGTTACAGATAAGATAAATTCGACTACAAATATTCATTAGAAATTTAAAACGATTTCCTACATAATGTTATTTTATTTATATTTTTAGACATTAAATAATTTAATATATTTATGACATAATGATGATGCAATAATTACCTAATTAATGTAATATTAAAATAATTGATATTATAAATATTCAAATAAATGATATTTGAGACTTTTTATGAATTCCACTATTTTAATAGGTTAATATAACATGTTATGGTTGGTTAGATTAATTTTTTTCGAAGTAATAATACTGTTATGAATTTATCCAAAACAAAATACCAAATAGTGTCAAAATTGACATAAAATAGTTTACAAAGAAAATATTATATTATTAATTGATATTATATTCCTAAAAAACTAATGTTAGTCCAAAAGACTTATATAATGATAGTTGTATCATTAATTAACCACTTGGGGTTCTCTCGGAAGTATATATTATGTTTATTAACCATATAATATAAAAATACAAAGAGACATGGTAAATGTCAAACTATTTAACTAAGTGTTAAATCTAAAAGATAAAGTTAATATAGTGACTCAAACCTCTCTAAAACATATTGGTTGAGTGGTTTTCGACCCATCCGCACCTTATACTTTAAATAATTCATTTTGGATCCATTATAAACTGAAAATTATTTTATTATAAAATAATATTTATAGCTTTTCCTAAGGTGCCCCTCACCCCTCTTATAAAAGGGCACTCTCCCTTTCTCTAATTAAGACCGTCAAAGCCATTTGGATCGGCCAAAACCATCCCAAATACTCTTTGAACTATCCTACATTCATCCTAGAGCCCTTCCTTTAGTCAAAAATCCAACTTAAGGAGCCCTTTTGATCAAATCAAAAGGAAAAACCCAAAGAAGAGGTAAATATTTCATATCTTCTTTCAAGTTCCTTTCTTCTTCCACTTCCTCTTTATTTGTTGTTTCCATTATAAAATAATAACACCAGTATATTATATATACTGTGATGTTATTATAAATATGGTACAACCATATTCATTATTCTATCCATCCTTTGAATGACATGTCACCATACATGAGTACATACGGCTTACCGTCTCCACATCGTGGGGTAATTATTATTCAATACATTATTATTTGGATTGGTATAATAATGATGTGTAATTTATGTAAATAATAAATATATCATGATAATGATTCTGTATATATGATATAATATCCAATTACTTATTATTTTAATTTCAAAATAATGATATTGTCACTCGTGCGTACGTACGGATTACCGTCGCTACGAACGCGATGAGATTCATTCCCCATCATATCCATTAAAGACTAATTTTCATTAGATGATTAAAAATAATGTTTAAATACTTAATATCATTCTGAATATGAATAATATACATCCTATCCATAAAAAACATTACTTACGTAACAACGTATATAAAGGAAAACGAATCAGTTAACACCTGAAACGACGATAATACTAAGATATTATTAACAAAGAAATGTTAAAAGATTATATATGTTATCATATTAATGCATATGATTCTTGTACAATTTAATACCAACTATTTCACCATTATACAGGAGGTTAAACTACCCTCTACCAAATAAAAGTACAAGGTAAGGGTTAATTTCATAATCTTTTTATTATCTGAGGTTGTTTATACGTAATTATCTACTAGGACCTCTTTATCATCCACATCCATGTTTCTTAAAAATGTATTTCAAAACATTTTCACTATTTACTAAAGAATGGGGTAAATTCATTTATACCCTTATTTGTCCTTATATGTTTTTAAAGGAATTTTTCCATCGTTTTCCAAACAATGTACATTATGACCTTTTCAAAAAAATTAAGGTAAGAATGTTTTTTAACTTATACGGTGGGTGCGGCTATTTTCAGCCATTATAACATCATCAAAACTTCCCATACAAGCTTATTAAAATATTTTCAAAATAAATGTTTTCTTAAACGATTTCCAAATAGAAAGAGGTATTTCTCTAAAAAAGGTTTTGATTTCATCAATTTCAACATCCTTTAATGGATTTTAAGCTTATTTGAAGTTGATTTATTATGATAAAAAATTTCTTTATTGTATTCAAGGTTTTGTGATATGTTTGACTATGGATGTGTTATTTTTACACCATTCATGCTTTATGTATAAAGTGTTGACATTTTGTATGCTAGTTTTAAAACGAATGTTTATGTTATGTTTAAATTTTTTCATTTTAGGAATGCATTGGACTTAGTATGTGATGGGTGGAGCCTGCTATATCTCCTCGATGCATCAGTAGGTCTCATGAGACAAACTAGTGTCTTAGAACAAGGCCTTGAAAAAATATTATTTGTAGTCTTGGCACATGGCCTTGACTATGTGGTTATGAAGGGTGAGGAGCCGGACCGGTGTTGCTTCATGGAAACTAGCAATGGTAGGTACACTGTCGGAGGCTACAGGGAAATCCTCCGGAGAGAAAACACTACGGGGGAGAGGCGGCCAACTGCTTGGTGCAAGGAGTTACCGGTGAGAATGAATTTTCTGGTGTGGAGGGTCCTAAATAGAGCGATACCTACGGAGGATAACATACAGAGAAGAGGGGTATGCATGGTTTCCAGGTGCTACTGTTGTGAGCAGCCAAACTCAGAAATGATGACCCACCTGTTCTTTCAAGGGCAATGGGCCTCCGACCTCTGGTCTCTCTTCAATCACTCCCCTTTTCTGATTGGTGGGTCACACTGTATTCAGGACTACTTGTCCGCCTGGCTTCCAGGTAGTGAGAACGGAGCAATGGAACGGGCTGTCAGAATCATCATCTTAGTTGCGATCTGCTGGGTGCTTTGGGCGGCGAGGAATCAGGTTCGACTGGGGAGCAAAAGGTCATTGGTGTCTATGCAGGTCCAGCTGAAGTCACTTATTGTTGAGCTAGCGTCTCTGGTTAAAGGAGGTCTATCCTCAGTGGCAGTGTGCAACCTGCTCAATAGGCCATGCACCCAATGTAGAGGAAAGGAGAGATGGGTGAGGTGGTTGCCACCGACTCAGGGTTTGAAGCTAAACATTGATGGATCCTGTTCGGGGGGGGGTGATGAGCGGTGGAGGGCTGCTCAGAGATTGTTGGGGCTCAGTTCTACTGGCGTTCAATGCCTTTTATGGTCCAGGGAATTCTTTGGGTGCGGAGGTTCGGGCTCTTCTATCTGGCTTGTTGGTTTGCAGGCGGAGAGGGATGCAAGTGTCAGAGGTGGAGTCTGATTCTGAGTCTCTAGTGAAGATGATTCAGGGGAACCACTGCGTTCCGTGGGACTTGAGTTATCTCATTCGTAGGTGCAAGACAGATACTAATCAAGGCCAGATTATTCACCACAGTTGGAGGGAGGCAAACTTTGCGGCTGATGCCCTCGCCCGCTTGGGCAGACAGGAGGAGCCTCTTGTGATTTTTGATAGTTTGTACTCCCTTCCCCTTGAGTGCTTTACTGTAGTGAAAGGTGACTCCCTCGGACTCCACCACTTTCGACCTCCTTGAAGGGAGGTCCTTTATTCTCTATGATTCGGCAATAGTAATAAAAAAAGTACTTTTCGTCGATATTTCATGTGATTATTCAACTAGTAGAATATACATGTGAATAATTAAATGGAATTATTTGATTTTATATTTTCCATATTATGCTGATGTTCAAGTTTAAAAGGCTTTTGTTTTAGTCTTATACATTGCCTTAATTATTTATTCTTATTTATGAAAGTTTCTGATTTATTATTATCCTTACTAAGCATCTGAGCTCACCCCTTTCTATGTTTTATTTTTCTCAGGATGCGAAGAAGTATATTATGACTGACCTGTGTGTTTAGTCTCTAGGATCTCAGTGTTGTCTATGGAAACAATGTTGTTGTATTTTTCCATTTTATGATGTAATCTAAACCTTATGAATGTATCTAGTACTTCCAAGTCCACTAAACTAATTGGTCTTTCTAGACTTGATCTTTTGTGATCATGCCAATGATATGTCATAATAAACCAAATCTGGGCTTCTCGGTTTAGGGCATTATAGTTGGTATTAGAGAATATTTAGTACAAACCATGGAATCTAGATTTTGAAAAACTTTGATTAGAGCACATTACCCTCAGATATAATTTGAGGATTAGTATAGAAGAACTTCCTAGAATTTTCATATTGTAGAGATTTTGTGAGTTTTTTAAGAAATAAATCCCTGTATAGATACGAGCAGGTAGAGGTAGCTCTGGAACAGATGTACCTAGGGGTAAAACCCTAAAACACCACTTTGATCTAGACTCGAACAGGAACTGGTGCACGACAACGGGCCTTACTGCACTCTTGGTTACGACACTCCCAGGGGATATGTTTAGGATAATTATAATTTTCTTTACAAACCATTATGAAGGGTTTATGAGTGTATACTTCCTCAAAGAAAACATTTTTTTATGATTATGGATTATATCCGTAAACTATTCAATTTATGTTATGTGTTTTACAAGTTTGGATTTACGTATTGTGATTCATAAACTAATCTAGTTTATGCCATTGTTTAGAAATGTCTCCTAGTGGAAGGAATGGAAACCATATCAATGAACACACTCCATATAGTTATTTCCCTCCAACTTAAGATAATTACAGTGGAGCTGGTGATACAAATGGTGCTGATAAGATTATCACTATATTGGGACAACTCGCTTAGGTTATGAATAATAACCTCACCTGTATGGAGCACCTTGATCCGCAGCGTAGAAGATCAATGTTAGATCAATACATGTGGCAATAACCTCCAACATTCAATGGAGGTACAAATCCACTAGTATCTGAGCAATGGATAAATTATTTAGAGAAAATATTCCATGCCTTAGGGTGTAGAAAAAGGGAAAAAGTTGTCATGGGAGTTCACCGCATCACTGGAGATGCTGATCAGTGGTGGTCATTGATTAAAAACAGAAAAAAAGATGATGAAGTATCAAATATGGAATGGAGGGAGTTTAATAGAATTTTCTTAGAAATATACTTTCCTCATGACCATAGAGCGGATATGGAAAGGAAATTTCGGAGTCTGAGGCAAAAGGGGGATGAGAATGTCACAACGTATGAAGCTAACCTTACAAGGTTTGCGAGGCATGCTTCAGATTATATATGTAACCCAAGAAGTAAGATTGACAATTTCTTTGATGGGTTAAAACCATTTCTCCATAGAGCACTAGTCTCACAATCTTTCTATTCATATGAAGATATTATATCATGTGCTATCAAGACAGAAAAATAATTCTCTATGTCTTATGACTTTAATTCAAAGAAAGAGAAGAAGAGATATGCTAAACACTCTGGAAATGGAAATAAGTGGAAGAAGGTAAAATTTGAATATCCATCTTGCAGTAAATATGGGAAGAAACACCCTGGTACTTGCCTGAAGGGAATGAGAGTCTGTTACAAGTGTGGTGAAAAAGGCCACCAAGCTCATGATTGCAAGGGAAAGAAAGAGGCTGTCGATGTTGGATTCTACAATTGTAGAGAAAGGGGGCATTATGGGAATGAATTTACTAATAATTAGGGTAACATACCTTAGAAAAGGCCAAGGGATCAAGGCCAAACATATGTTATCACAACTGCTGAGGTTAAAGCTCCGAAAGATGTAGTGGAAGTTAATTTAATGGTTTCCTCAAGTTTAGAAAATGCTTTATTTGATTTTGGATCATTGCATTGTTTCTTATCTTCCCAGTTTGCTAAGAAAATTAGATATTTCTAATTTGATCTAACAAGGGAGTTGTCAGTCAAAAATCCTAAGGGAAGTATCATTGCAACAAATTTTTGTGAATCAGTCCCCATTAGGGCATATAAATGTTCTTTATCTGCTGATCTCATCGTCATACCCATGATTTAATTTGATATAATCTTCAGTATGGATTGGATTTCAGACCATGATGCAAAAATTTATTGTATGAAGAAGGAGGTTACTATCTTTTATGATAATGATAAGGAGTACCTTATCTTTAGAGAAGAAATGTCACCACCTAATTCTTATCTAGATCCACCCCGAGTAGCTTAACTAAATTCAATTATTGGAGGGAAGAGAATGAAATAACTGTGGGTGATTAAAGGAATGATCAAATAGAGGATGTACCTATGGTGAAAGAATATGTTGATGTGTTTCCAAAAGATTTTCCTGGACATCCTTCAGAATGAGAAAATGAGTTTTCCATTGATTTAATTCGTAGTTTGAGGACCATATCAAAGACTCCTTATAGAATGGACACCGTGGAATTAGTGGAACTAAAGAAACAACTAGACTAATTGAGTAATAAGGGATTTATTCTCCCTAGTGTTTCTCAATGGGGAGGCCCTATCCTTTTTGTTAATAACAGAGATAGACCTATGAGGTTATGCATTGACTACAGGGAGATCAATGCTATAAAAATAAAGAACAAGTATCCCCTACCTTGAGTGATGATTTATTTGACCAACTTCATGGATCTCAATACTTTTAAAAGACTTCCCTTCGATCTGGATATCATCAGTTGTTTGTAAAGAAGGAAGATATTCTGAAAACAACATTTTGAACTAGGAATGAGCATTACGAGTTTATAGTAATGCCTTTTGGATTGACTAATGCACCCTCTGTCTTCATGGATCTAATGAATAGAGTTTTCAAGGAATATCTTGATTACTTTGTAGTGGTATTTATTGATGATATCTTTGTATACTCCAAAAGTTACAAAGATCATGAAAATCACATGCACATTATTCTAAAGACTCTTAGAAGACATGAATTATTGGGAAGTTTAGCAAATGTGAATTCTGGCTTCCAGAGATTTCTTTTCTTGGTCATATTGTCTCAAAGGATAGAATCTATGTTGATCCTTATAAGACCAAGGAACTCTAATAATGGATAGAACCAACGAGTATAACCTAGGTATGAAGTTTTCTTGGTATAGCAGGTTATTATCGACATTTCTTCCAGAATTGTGCCCGATTGGATAACCCATTAACAAAGCTCACATGAAAAGGGGTTAAAATATGTTTTCAAAAAAGTGTGTGAAGAATGTTTTGAAGAATTTAATAGAAAATTAGTCAATGCTCTTATCTTGACTCTACCATCGGAGAAAGGTGGGTTTTTTATTTATAGTGATGCATCAAAGAAAGGACATGGATGTGTCTTTATACAAAATGATAGGGTTATTGTCTATGCATCAAGATAGTTAAAAATTCATGAGAAAAACTATCCTACTCATGATCATGAGTTAGAAGCTATAATCTTTTCTTTGAAGATATGGAGACATCATCTCTAGGGTGAAAAATGTGAGATATATATCGATCACAAAAGTTTGAAGTATATTTTATCAAAGAAGGAACTAAACATTCGGAAAAGGATATGGATTGAACTACTCAAGGATTATGATTGCACCATACACTACCACCCAGGGAAGGAAAATAAGGTGGCAGATGATTTGAGCAGAAAAGGTCATGGATTTTTGAACAAGATGAGAGTTGAAAGGGATCCTATTTTCATGGACCTAGTAAAGATGGATATGGGAATAACCATGGAAGGTGGAACATCACTTCTTTTTTAAATGCTTTTCAATGAATCTTTATTAGAAAGGATATAAAGTTCTCAAGAGGATGATGAGGAGTTTCAAAAGAAGATTAAAGTTGTGAATAACGGGAGATTGAGTTACTTTGTATATGAAGCTGGAATTTTGAAATTTAGGAAGAGACTTTGTGTTCCCGATATACCTGATCTAGAAAGAGAATTGTTGGATGATGCTCATAGTTCCAATTTCTCTATACTACCTGGTAGCACCAAAAATATATAGAGATTTGAAGGAACATTTTTTGTGGGACAACATGAAGAGGGATATTGCTGATTTTGTGTCAACATGTATGGTTTGTCCGCAAGAGAAAGTTGGAAGGCAAAAACCTAGAGGAGTCTTGAAACCTCTTCCAATACCTGAGTGGAAATGGGATAATATTATGGTGGAATTTGTCATGGGACTACCAAAGACTCCTAGAAGGAGCGATGTAGTATGGGTCATTGTTGATCATCTTACCATGTCAGCACATTTTCTTTCTATAGGAGAAGTTTTACCACATGAATGTTTAGAAAGACTATATATTAATGAAGTTCTAAGACTTCATGGTGTACCACTATCGATTGTTTCTGATCATGATCCCCTTTATACATCAAGATTCTAGAAAATTCTTCTAAAATCCCTGGATACTGATCTTCGTTTGAACACTACCTACCATCCCCAAATTGATGGACAATCAGAATGGACTATTCAAAACTTATAAGACATATTGAGATCATTCTCACTTGACATTCAACGTATGTGGGATTAATATTTACCTCTGGTAGAATTTCCCTATAAAAATAGCTTCCATTCAAGTATTTAGATGGAACCATATGAAGCGTTATAAGGAACGAGATGTCCCACACCAACCTATTGGGATGATGCTGGTGAAAGGAAACTCATAGGTTCAGAACTTGTTGAGGAAATGATGGAAAAGGTAAAGGTAATCCAAACCCACATCAAAGTAGCTCAAAGTAGGCAAAAGAGCAATGCCAATAAATGAAGGAAGGATTTGGAATTTCAGGTAGGAGATCATGTTTTATTGAAGGTATCTCCATGGAAGTGTGTTATAAATTTCGGTAAGAAGGGTAAATTGAGTCCCAGGTACATTGGACATTTCGAAATTATAGAATGAATTGGGGCTGTAGCTTACCATTTGGAAATGCCACAAACTCTCTCCAAAGTTCATGATGTGTTCCATGTATCATTGTTGAGAAAATACATGCCTGACCCAACGTATGTACTTACCTATGAGGAATTAGAATTGGAACCCGATCTATCTTATTGCGAAGAGCCTGTCAAGGTACTTGATACAAGAGAATAATTGTTGAGAAACCGGACGACTCGTTTGGTAAAAGTTCTATGGAGAAACCATAAGATGGAAGAGGCAACATGGGAACCTGAGGAACTTATGATGAAGAACCACTAAGTCTTTTTATGCATTAATATTCTAGAAATTCCGCGGATGAAATTATTTGGAGGTGAGAATGTAACACCCCAAGCTTCCACGGTACGCTTCTCTTTGAATAATACAATAGCGCGTGTTGTACGCAACTTCGAGTTCTAAGACACCACAACCAATCAAACTAGCCGTTATGAATAATAATACCCAATTTTTCAATTTTTATAAATTTTATTTTTCAAAATGGACTTCATTTTTGGATTTGGATTATCAAAATTGTCTTAGGGTGATCTTTTAGTATTTTTTTTTGAAAACTTTCAATATTTGATGAATAGTGAAAACACTGAGTTATAGTTTAAAACTGAATTTTTATTTAAATAATTAATTATTTTATTTAAATTTATGTTAGGTAAAAATTGATACATAATACCTATATATGTTTAATATAATTCATTGGAGTCAGTTTGAAATAATTTTAGATATATAAAAATTTTATTAAACTTTTTACCGTCTTTTACCCACCTCCTCGGAGTATTTAAAAATTTAAATAAAAGATAATTTTATCACTTCTATGAGTTGAATTTCAAAATTCCAAGAGACACGGTTGATATCAGTAAGTAAAATGTGGTTCAATAAGATGAAAATAATTTTTGGTGAATAGTAACTTTTTACTTTTATTTACCATGGTTAAAAGTAAATAGGGTAATTGATGGTAAAAATGATATTATTATTACCCAAATACATGTTCCAATTCTATTGGATACGTATAATCCGATCAAAAAAACCTTAAGAATAAAATATGATCCTTTAGGTTCACTTGGTTTATATTTGGACATTTATTATTATTTAATTCAAAGAAGAGTTAAAAGTGTTAAGTTCAAAGTTTAATAACTGAACCATTTTTAATATAGGGTTACAAATAAGATATATTAGACTATAAATATTAATTAAAAATATAAACATATTTCATACATAATGGTATTTTATTTATATTTTTTAGACATAAAATAAAATAATTTATTTATGACATAATGATGATGCATTAATTACCTAAATAATGAAATATTAAAATAATTTATATTATAAATATCCAAATAAATGTAATTTGAGACTTTTTATGAATTACAAATAAATTTTGGTTAATATGACATATTAGGGTTGGTTAGATGAATTTTTTTGAAGTAATAATGTTGTTATGAATTTAGCAAAAACAAAATACCAAATAATGTCAAAATTGACATAAAAGAGTTTTTTAAAAAAATATTTTATTATTAATTGATATTCTATTCTTAAAAATATAAGGATCGGCCAAAATACTTATAAAATTATAGGTGTATCATTAATGAACAACTCGGGGTTCTCTTGGATGTATATAGTTTGTTTATTAACAATAGAGTATAAAAATACAAAGAGACATGGTAAATGTCAAACTATTTAACTAAGAGTTAAATCTAAAACATAAAGTTAATATAGTGACCCAAACCTGTCTAAAACCTATTGGTTGAGTGGTTTTCGACCCATACACTCCTTATCCTTTAAATAATCTATTTTGGATCCATTATAAACCGAAAATCATATTATTATAAAATAATATTTCTAGATTTTCCTAAGGTGCCCCTCACCCCTCTTATAAAAGGGAACTCCCCCTTCTCTCTAATTCACACCGTCAAAGCCATTTGGCTCAGACAACCCATGCACAAATACCCTCTAAAATATCCTAAATTCATCCTATAGGCCTTCCTTTAGTCATAAATCTATCCTAAGGATCCCTTTTGATCAAATCAAAAGGAAGAACCTCAAGAAGAGGTAAACATTTCATCACCTCTTTCAAGTTCCTTTCTTCATCCACTTCCTGTTTCTTTATTGTTTATATTCTAAAATAATAACTCTAGTATCTTCTATATAATGTTCTGTTATTATAAATATGGTACAACTAAATTCAATATTCTATCCATCCTTTTAACGACATGTTACCATACGTGCGTACGTACGGCTTACCATCTCCACGTCGTGGTGTAATTGTTATTCAATACATTATTATTTGGATGGGTATAATAATGATGTCTAATTGATGTAAATAATATATATAAAATGATAATGATTCTGTATATATGATATACCATCCAATTATATATTATTTTAATATCAAAAGAATGATATTGTCGCTCGTGCGTACGTACGAATTACCGTCTCCACGAACGCGATGATATTCATTCCCAAACATATCCATTCAAGACTAATTTTAATTAGTTGATTAAAAATAATTTTTAAAGACTTGATATCATTATGTATATGGATAAGATACATCCCATCCATAACAAACATTACTTAGGTAACAATGCTTATAAAGGAAAACAAACCAGTTAACACCCAAAACGACGATAATACTAAGATATTATTAACAAAGCAATGTCAAAAGATCATATATGATATCATATTAATGTATATGATTATTTTATAATTTAATATCAATTATTTAACCATTATACAAGATTTTAACCTACCCTCGACAAGAGAAAAGTACAAGTTAAGGGTTAATTTCACAATCTCTTTATTATCCAAGGTTGTTTATACGTAATTATCTACTGGGACCTATTTATCATCCACATCCATGTTTCATAAAAATATATTTCAAAACATTTTCACTTTTTACTAGACAATGGGGTGAAGTCATTTATACCCTTATTTGACCTTATATGTTTTTAAAGGAATCTTTCCGTCGTTTTCCAAACAAGGTAATTTATTACCTTTTCAAAAAAATTAAGGTAGGAATGTTTTTTAACTTATATGGCAGGTGCATATATTTTCCACTGTTATAACATCGTCAAAGATTCCCTTACAAGCTTATAAGAATATTTTCAAAATAAATGTTTTCTTAAATGATTTCAAAATGTAAAGATATATTTCTCTAAAAAAGCTTTTGATTTCATCTATGTCAATATCCTTTGATGGATTTTAAGCTTATTTGAAGTTGATTTATTATGATACAAATCTTCCATATTGTATTGAAGGTTTTGTGATATGTTTGACTATAGATGTGTTATTTTTAGACCATTCATGGTTTATGGAAAAAATATTGACATTTTGTATGCTAGTTTTAATACGAATGTTTATGTTATGTTTAAACCTTTTCATTTTAGGAATGCGTTGGACTTAGTATGTGATTGGTGGTGCCTGCTATATCTCCTCAATGCATCAGTAGGTCTCATGAGACAAACTAGGGTCTTGTAACAAGGCCTTGAAAAAATCATATTTTTAATCTTGGCACAATACCTTGACTATGTGGTTATGAAAGTCCATAATTATGCATTCCATCATTATAAAAGTGGATATTGATATTTCATGTGATTATTCGACTAGTAGAATATCCATGTGAATAAGTAAATGGAATTATTTGATTTTATATTTTTCATATTATGATTAAGTTCAAGATTAAAAGGATTTTTTTAATCTTATACATTGCCTTAAATGTTTATGCTTATTTATGAAAGTTTCCGCTTTATTGTTATCCTTAACGAGCATCTAAGATCACCCCTTTCTATGTTTTATTTTTCCCAGAATGCGAAGAAGTATATTATGAATGACCTGTAGGGATAGTCTATGGGATATCAGTGTTGTCTATGGAAATAATGGTGTTGTAGTTTTCCATTTTATGATGTAATGTAAACCTTATGAATGTATCTATTACTTCCAAGGATACTAAACTAATCGGTCTTTTGAGACTTGATCTTTTGTGATCATTCCATTGATATGTAATAATGTACCGAATATGGGATTCTGGGGTCAGGGAATTACAACGGATGTGGTTCATTCCCCCTTTTAGGATTCTTTCTTTTATCCCCATTTCATTCACATTCATCTCATGCAATTTCTTTATCCATTAGCTAAACAAATGACCAATATTAGATCATTTCACAATATTTATCTAGCAAAAAGGATTGATACCATAGGTATGGTTCACAATTTAGGTGTGAAAATGATGATAAATGATCAAAGAAAGACTAGGAATAGATTTTAGAATCTTATTTTCCTAGTTGGCATGCGACAATGACGTAGAGAAATGGGACAATTTTATGATTAGATATGACGGTCAAATTTTAACCAAAGGTGATGGGGAGGCTCAGATGGGTGAGATCCACAACCTTTTTGGGAGATAATTAAAAGATATGAAGGAATCAATGGTGTAATCATATGCGTTAAGAAACCCCAAGTTGTTAGAAATTACATGTTACACAACATGTACCCAAAGATCACACACTGTGTGGGGAACTATCTATAGAAATAGGGTTTCACATGAAATAAAATACTACACATCATTTTTAATGTTTCAAACTTCATGTGAACCTACCTTGGTAGCTTGGTGTGTACTCTATGAGTTCATGGGCACAATCATGAGTAGGTACACGAGCAGAAGTAGAGTACACAGGTATGACCTGGTACACATGCATAACCATAGTATAATGTAATTATCAAGTGAACTTGAGAAAGGCTAGAGGAACATGGAAATGAACACAGGCCGGTTTGTGGTTAGATATACATGTCTTTTACCCTCTATACATGTCATGTACTGCGTATGAGATAGCTTAGAAGCCTTCATTTCCATAGTAAAGACCATATTCAATTGAGTATGGTTCCTTGACCCATCCCTATGATGGTACAATACAAAATTACATCATTAACATAATATTATGATCCCTTCTAGGGGTTATAATTTAGATATTTTTTTGGTATCCCTCCATGAGGTTTGAGGTGGGATTCTCTATCATATACTTCCTTGGTGGGGTTCGTGGAATTAACATGACCACCATGCATATGTATTTGATCCCATATCTAGAATTTTGATCCAATAGGGTTAGTGGTTTCCTCTAGCTATCTTGAGTGTGATCCCCTATTCAAACAGTGTTATCTTCAATGATTTAGTGAGAACATTATTTACAAGGCCGAATGAGGATGACCGGTTGGATGAGTTTATTCAGTGACAACAAAGCTCATGGAGTGAGTTATTATATAATAATAATTAACTAGAATCCTAGAGAATAATCCTTTAGGGAGAAGTTTTGGTTGAGTTCCCTTGAGACTAGTTTTCTATTATTAATATATCTTTTTATTATTATTACTATGTCTCTTACATTGTAAACATACCTGTATATTGGTGAGATGGTTAATATTAATGATTTATGCTTATTGATTTTAGGGTGTCTTCTAGGTATTATTATACTCACTCCTACATGGGATTTTCCCTCACATGTCATGTATTATACATACAGAAGACCTTTTGATGAAGTCTTGGGAAGACAAGAGGTTGGTTGATCATAGTTTTGGTACAAATAGACTAAGGTTATTACTGGTGTTATATTTGATAGCACTCCCCTCATTCTGAGTACTTAGGACTTATTTCCAATTTTTGTGGGATTTTATTTGGCACTTTATCCCTTTCAGTAATTTTATTGTACTTTGATTGTAGGATTTAAATATATACATTCACAGATATATATTTTTTTGCATTACATTTCATCTTTGTATGGTCTTGGAGATGTGTGCTTGAGTATAGGTGACTTAGAATAATTCTTTCCATATGTGGGATATGCATACTCAGTGATAGTCGCCAATCCCTAGCCTATTGGAGGAGGGTTTAGGGTGGGGACACTCAGATTATCACTCTATAGGAGGGACCCGATGGGTTGGGTCATGACACATACTCTCCTCTAAGGAGTTACCTAGTCTCCACTGAGAAACCTGATATATTGATACTAGAAGTAATGTTTCCACAATACATGAAACATTAATAACATGTCTAAACATACAAAGAAAAATCACAATATATCAAGTAACATTTCTAATGAAAACACGCATACCTATTTGTATATCAATAAAGAAGAGGTATCTTGAGATAAATAATCATGAAAAATAAAATTATAACATAAAACTCAATACAAGGGACCTAAAATATAAGGTCTTATTACCTCTTGCAGGTTGATTCCAAATAGTAATATACGTCAGGATTCATCACCCAAATGAATACTTCCCTCTAAGGTTTCCTTGAACCAATCCAAATTTATCATAAATTATAATCTAGATCAAGATTCAAGAAAAAGAGAATGACAAGGGTTTCATTTTTATTAGGTTTTCCCAATGAGATTTTCCACCAACAATAGTTATATATTTTTTCGGTAGAGGGAATGAAATTGACAATAGATCCAATATCTAATCATTCAACAATACAATATTTATCCATTAAATCACAAAAGAATACATAGATCTGGACATAGAAAACCAAATCTATGAATCAGGATAAGATAAATAGGAAATATCTAGTGATATTAAGAAGTCAAAATAACAATGATCACATACCAAGAATTATCACAAATCAAAGCCTCTATAATCATTGTAAATGGATTTTAAAGGGATGAAATTCAATAAAACCCACACAAGAGTCCCCAGATTCTAGAGACCTAAGAATAAGAGGAAGAATTATCAGTTTCATGGAGGTTTTAGGTTTTAAAATCCAACTTTTAGATTAATTAAATCTCCACAAATATTTTGGTCACATAATTTACTAAACCATGATCAAACCGTACGAGAATCACTACCTATTTTGGGAACTCACATGGTTTGGCTGACCATTTTAGTAAACCATGTTCCAACCATACTTTTTACCTCTATCTTGAGTCACTCAATTTTCTATGAAATCCACATAGTTATCTCTAACCATGTGAAAATTTGGTAACACCCACTATCCTTCTCCAAAAGACTACACAATTTCATGGGAGGAACTATATGGTTTACCCTAACTATGAACCAAACATGCATCCCCTTTAATAAACCCTAAAACCCACTAAAACCTTCTAGAAGCTACTCTAGATTTAACACAATCAAAGAATAACTCAAAATAACTCAAATAAATACTGAAATTAAGCTGTAAGGTACTTGGAAATTCTATTCCATTACAATATCCCCCTTGAAATAATTCTCATCCTTGATAAGTGTCTATTAAAATTCCTACTCACACAACAAAATTCATTGAGAACATACATCAGATTCCCACTCCCAAGTCTCCTCTTGGATATTTCCATGTTGAATACTAACTCTAATAATTGGTAAAATAATTAAAACAACCCATGATTTTATTAAATATTTATTTTTCCAAATAAATATAATTTATCTGATATCTTGCGTTATACACAACACTGAGTTTAAATAAACCTTGATATACTATTAAAATATTATTATTTAATGTGATAAATATTGGATATACATTATATTGTTGGGTATTAATTATAATAACAAATTTATGAAAAATTTATGATTTAATCATCTATAAAATAAATTCATTGGTTTTCAATTGATTATAAATAAAAAAAATCATGTATTTTCTTAAAAACTAGTGTTATGCATGCAATATGTTTTTATCATTAAAAATTAAATGAATAAATATTATTGAATGATTTCAATGAAATTTATATATAATATATTCCATATTTTTTTATCATTTATCTAATATCATTTCTAGAAATGGGATAAGAATAAATCCAGTTTTGTGCTTAAAAACCGTATTTTTCTTAAAAGTGGTTTCACTGGGTTTTGGGAAATTATTTTATTTTTTATCCAATTTTAGAAAGTTAATTTGAAAAATGAAAAAAAAATTGGAAAAAAATTTAAAATTTATCTTTGAGTGATTTTTTATAACTGTATGAGAAGATTAACTTTTTTTGATGAATAGTGAAAAATACAGATTTTTATTTAAAATTTTCTTTTTCATTTAAAGAATATTAAAAGTTATTTTTTGTTTTATAATGGTTTAAAAAGTAAAATTATTTCAATTATATTATTATTAATCAAATTTAGGTCATCAAAATAAATTCTATATTCAAATTTCAAATTAATACTTTTTATACTTTTACAAACTTCCACTTTGGAAAACAGCTTTTCATCGCATTTTCTTGTTTAATGTTATATTAAATTATAAAAATAGTATAAATTTAATTTTATAAAATGGATTCTATATTTTGAATCATAATAATTAATATTTTGAAATAATTTCAACTAAATTATTTTTCCTCAATGAATAGTAAAAATAATAAAAACATGTTACCACAATTAAGGTTAAAACGGATTTACAGGGGGAGTTAAACCAAAAGATAAGGGACTTATTTCCAATGTAACTTATATAAATCCTATTGTATGGATATATTTAAAAATTATTATATCCCATATTCTAATATATATCTATTTTGAAGCATTTTTCCTAGGAATTACATTGTCATATTGTGTTCTTTTACGACATTTCCAAGTTGGACCCCTCCCCCACTTATAAAATGGATACATCCTCTCCTCTCCTCTCCAAAATTTGAGATCATTTTATATTATCCAATACCTACCCAAAAAACATTCCTTACATATACAAACATGACATAGATTCTATGTTTTGATCATAAGACCTTCTTAGGAAGGCTTTAGTTATAATACTAATGTGGTTATCCAAAGAAGTGGTACAATTCTTAACCATGTGTTTTTGTTTTATTTATTCTTCCACCTCTATAAAATGTTCTAAAACTATTATAAAATAATAAAAATAGTATCTTAAATATAATTAGATTTTTTTATGTTACTGGAAATAACTATATTTATATTCTCTTCTATTAAATGGGAAACAAAATCGTCGACCATGTGTACGATAGGCTACCACCTCACGAACCGATTTAATTAATTTTCCATCACCACCTTTCACAGCTGAATATAATGATGTAATTAAAGTATATATATATATATATATATGATATTAATGACATAATTATACTTCTATAACTATAATATCACATATACCTTCTTACATTCCCATCCATTAAAAAATGATAATGATGCTCTTGAATACATGTGGACTACCGCCTCCATAAAGTGATGTGACACGTCTTTCATTTTATTTTGGTATGGATGGTAATGATGGTAAATTTAGTTAATATAAATTATAAGTATGATTATAAAATTATTATTTAATTTTTAATTATTATATACCTAACTTTCATTCCATTCATCGAAAAAATTGAAACAACGTACATGCATATGTATGACCTACTATATCCATGAATTCTTTAATTCATGTTTTATTTATATAAATTTTGAGGATTAACATAGATACGTATAAATTTAATTTAAATTATATATATATATATATATGTGTGTGTGTTAATTAATTTTTTTATATGATGTAACCATAATCTATGTATAAGGAATAAAACTAAAAAACCAAAACATACATCCAAAATAAAATAATTATCACACATAACAATGATTTTTAAAATAATTGATAATAAATTGGAAAAAAAAGGTAATAAAAATATCGTATATGTTATTTTATATATGTTTATGGTTATATAATTTATTTATAAAAAACCATATTTATTATACAGGATATTAAAACACGTACAAAAGAAGTCAAACTTGAGATAAGGGATTTTCATCTCACTTTTATTTATGTGAAATACATGTAATATTCCCTTCTTGTTTCTTTTATGTGGTGTATATAATTCCCATGAATGAAATTTATGGTTATTATTATGAAAATTTTAGAGATTTAAAAATCCATCTAATGTTATATATTTCATGGGGTTTATGATTCAAAAGTTACCAAAGTTGTAAGGGATTTATATTCAATCATATTTTAAATCAGTATTTTTTATGCTTGAATCTATATTGAGAAAATTATATGATCTATAGTGACTCAAACTTGTCATACATGGAAATTTTAACTTTTTATATGTTTATTAATTATATTTCACAAACATTTTCTTGATTATAACAATAGTTTAGTGCCTTTGGAAACGTGGAACAAGATATTCTAATTTGGTGAAATATATTCAACATCTCTCACAATTATATCCTCATACAGTACACCTCTTAGGCATAACCTGCCTAAAATTTTCTTCATAACATGGGGAAGGAAACAAAAGAATGGGTGATATCAGATTATCAATAAGGGTAAAAATAAGAGATATCAATATATGATCATATGGAAGCATTATAAAAGTATAAGGGTTTGTGATCATGAAAATCATTTATGAGGTTTATACCCAACCTGTTATTGATCATAAACATGAGTCATGACATAAATAATAGTAGTTAAAAAGACATGAATCATAATGGAATCAATGTACATGACCTATATGAGTATAAAATTAGAATAAAACATAGTTCTGTAGCATAAAAATCAACTTATAACATTCTTAATATGTAAAAATAGAATCAGGTTCACCCATTAAGTTAATGATAGGAAATCATACCCTCATATAAACTTATTGACATTCAATCAGGTCCATGCATAACATTATATACATTAATGATAGGTCCACACATAATAATTTGAACATGTAATCAGGTTCACACATAATATTGTGAACATGTAATCATGTTCACACATAACATTGTGAACATGTAATCAGTTTCACACATAATATCACAGTAGTCCAGGTTCTCTTCCACGTCTATAAACATTGTTGATCAGTATGTTCCTTTTTCCTATAGTTGATCATGATGTATAGTTTTTCCATTGTGGATCAATCCCATTGACGTTTTACCATTTATATCTCATGAGATATAAATATTTATGAAATTCCTTAGAGAACTATCCAGGAAACCCTATTGTATAAGATCTAACAGGATTATCCAACATTATGATGGTCGCCCCATCATATAAGGTGTAGTGGGATTTGTTGATTCTACTTGGACTTCCACATTATATAATGTGTAATGGGCTTACACAACATTATCTCAGCCACCCCATTATATAAGTTGTAATGGGCTTACCCGATGCTATCCAAGACACCCCATAATAAATAAATTTCTAAGAAACACATCATGAATAAAGTTTTGAGGATCATTAATTTCATCATAAAACCCATAAAAACAATAAATTTTAGGTTCTCGGAGTAATGGAAGCATGCGATGGGTGGTGCCCAACATTATGTTTTTCCATAATCAATAATCAATCCTAGATATAAACGATGATAAACATCATGATGCATAGAATTGTATCAAAGAAAAAGATAAAGATGAATAACGTCAAAACTGAGAGAGAAGGATCAACATATATTTTTTATAATTAATTTAATTTGTTAAAGAATTTTCTCTAAGTAATTAGTTCATTGTTGATGTGTCCGACCAAAAATATGCAGTGCACCATCGTTTTGTTGTAGAAAACAATTGTAGATTTCCTACAGCGGTGATCCACATGTGTTCCAAAAATCTCAGAACATCTCCAAGGAGTCTATGGGTGCTATCATGGAAGATCATTGCACTTGTGTCATCCATCTTTAATTTCCTTGAGAAAAAATTACAAAGTATTCTCTTTGATCCAGTGGAGGAGGATTGCTTTGCATTATTGAGAGCATTCTTGGAGAATAGATCTCTATAGGTTTGAGAGGTTTCTCTCCAAATCCATTGTGTACAACTAAATAGGCTTATGAGAAAATAAAATTATTGGGTATTATTATTCCTTTCGTTAAAATAAAATAATTGTACAAGTTCCCTTATTATTTATTTAATCCTAGAAAAACCCCATGTCAAATAATACTAGTAATATTATTATTTATTGACATGAGCTGAACTTGCTAATTAAAATTAAATAATATTTAATTAAATAATATTCAATATTATCATTTCTAACTGGACCATTAAACTCGGTCCACCATTCCTCCAAAATATTCATCAGGCCTTGAATAATTTTTATTTATTTTTTAAATAAATATGACTGCATTATTCGCCAATAAATAATTAAATAATATATTCACTAAATAGAATATAAATATTTATTAAATATTTCTCTCACAATATATTCTCTTGAATAACTAGTGACAGAATAAATGAGATAAATCATACAATAATAATTATTAAACCACATATGGGAATAATATAAATTCCACATATTAAATAATAAATAATGATATATTATTTAACATAGATTTTGGATACACTTAGTGTGTGAACCTCTAGGCCTCTTTATCAATGGCATTAGGAGAAGTATCCTAAAGTACAAGGTTAGAATCATGAAATATGCCAATACACCCATAGAGAAATAAGTTAAATCCTCAATTATATGTCACCTCATAAGAACGATTATCGTGTAATATAATCCATTTATCACAATATCACTGACCATGTAGGTTGCATGAAAATTAAATCAACTCATGTGATCAATATCTCTTTCTTTGACTTTCTAGAAATAGAACATTCCTATAGAACACCATGGACATGGATTTATTGAGGATATATAATTTCCATTAAGGGTCTTGAGATATTAAATTTCATTAATGAACAGTAGGGATAAATCCTTTCTTGCATTATTCATTAATGCAATATTACTCATGACATACCTAATATATCTTACTTCACTGAAAACATATATTGTCATAGTATTCATCAATACATCTAAGTGCCAGACTTATAATACTCCTTAATAATAATCTTAATATCTAAGGACCAATACACACATTCGCATATAGGAACATCCAATGACACATAGAAATGTGTATTTTCTAAAGGCGGGTCTTGTTTTCATAATATCCGTATTGGACATTACAAATTGCATACACCCTGATAAGGTTCCTCAAATTCCTATGACTATCCACCTATGATAGCCAATATCATTTCCATCTCTTAAATGATGTCGTCCAACTATAGAACATATATATTCAAGAATAGTGTCGTAGCACTTCTGGGTTCTCATCATAACAGGGAAATTCTAGGACCTTTTAGTGTGACAGCTACTCTTTAGACATTATCACATACTATGTTATGTAGAAGAATAATTATGATGTGATAAAGAGTTTTTTAATATTTGAAAAGATGAATAATGGTATGTCATAATGTACAAATAAGTTGGTTTTAGGGAACCAACTCCAACAAACTCCCATTTTATCTTGAGAAAACTACTGACAACCTTTAGTCTACTAGCTCTCAAATGATACACATGATTCTAATGAGGTAGGCCATCCATCAAGGGGTTCACCATGTTTTCTTCCTGAGTACTTTTCTCACTGCTACATCACCCATATTACAGGAATCCCTCAAGAGGTGATACTTTCGGAGTATATGCTTTCTCCATTGGCGTGACCTTGGTTCTTTTTCAAGATCCACCACTGTAGTATTGTCACAATAAATTGTGATAGGGTATTTAATGCTACCTAGCACACCAATCTCCTTGAAAAAGTGTTGAATAAAAAAAATTACTTGGATCCCCCAGAAGCCACTATATACTTAGAATCCACTGTAGAATCATCCAAAACATTCTTCTATGAACTCTTGAAACTCACATATTCTCTGTTAAGATAAAAAACATATACTAATTTCAACTTCAGATCATTTTGATCTGCCTGAAACCATCATCATTATAAAACATTATGACTAGATCTTCAACTCCTCCATACACCAGGAACATATCCTTGGTTATTTTTAGATACTTAAGGATATATTTAACAATATTCAATTTTTTTTCTCCTAGATCTACTTCGTATCTACCTACCATGCTCAATGCATAGGCAACATCATGTCTATTACATAACATGACAAGTGTGATTGATACAATAACCAAAGAATATGGGATATTACTCATTATATCTCTCTCATTTTGTGTCTGAGGACACATTTTCTTAGAAATATGTAAACCATGTGACACTGGAACTAATCCCCCCTTAGATTGTTCCATACTAAATATCTTTAGTATCTTGTCAATATTTGTACTTTGACTTAGTCCAAGTATTCTCTTGAATCTATCATGAATGATCTTGATCCCTAGAATATAGGCTTCTTCACCTAATTCCTTCACGGAGAAACACTTGTTTAACTAATATTTAACAGATTGTAATATTGGTATGTTGTTTCTAAAAAATAATATTTCATCAACATACACTACTGGGATAATGAACACATTTCCCATTAAACCTTTTATAAACAATGACTCATATTCATTCTTAATGAAACCAAATTATTTTATGGATTCATCGAATCAAATGTTCCATGACCTAGATTCTTGCTTTAATCCATAAATGGATCTTTGTAACTTTCAAATCCTTTTGGAATCACCTAGAGTCAAAAACCCTTCTCGATGTGTTATATAGAAATATTTATAAAGGTTCCCATTAAGGAATGTAGTTTTGAAATCCATTTACAAAATCTCATAGTCATATTAAGCCACTATAAAAAGTATGTTTCTAATTGATTTAAACATGGAAACTTGCTAAAATGTTTTATCATAGTCAATTCCTTGACATTGGTTGAACCCTTTAGCCACTAGCCTTTATTTAAAGGTACTTTACCTTCCATGTTCAGTTTCCTCTTGAATACCAATTTTCATCCAAGAGGATTTACATCAACTAGAAAATTGACTAGAACCCAAGCTTTGTTATTTTACATGGAATCCAATTAATAATTTATAGCTTCTAGCCATCTTGTAGCTTCTGAACTATTTAATACCTACTTGTAGGAAAGAGTTTCATAATTGTAAACCATTATTGAATCACTATACTTGGTGACTAGAAAATCATATCTCTCGAGTTCTCTTACCTTTATTGATCTCTTATGTTGTACTTTTGTTTCAGGAACTACTTCTTCCATAGGGACTTATGGAATCTGTTCCTATAGAAAATCCTATGTATATTGAGCATCAACATCATCAAAGTCAATATTGCTCCCACTATCCTTCTTGTGGATGTTCTCCCTCTCAAGAAAGGAAACTTATCTAGTGATAATCACTTTTTCTCTTGAGGGGTTGTATTAATAGTATCCCTTTTCTTCTTAGGATAACCTATAAAGATACACATCATGCCTCAGGTGCTAGATTTTTTCAGAGAAGGACTTAACAAACGACTCAAAAACCCATATATGTGCATGTGACAAAATAGGTTTCTTTCCACTCTATCGATCGAAGGGAATTCCATTTTACTATTTAGTTGGTACTCAGTTTAAAGTGTATTCCATAATTTGTAATGTATATCCCCAAAAGGATAATAGAAGATCTGCATGACTCATCACAGACCTTACCATGTCCAAGAAGGTATGGTTACTCCTTTTAATAACACCATTCCACTATAACATATAAGTGTTGGAGTTGGTGGCCTAGAAAAAACTACTTTTTACTTTATTCATTAAATAAAATCCTTATCACATCTTGATTTTTCTTCTGCGTGACATGTCATGTGATAATGTCATAAGTACAACTGTTGCATTAAAGGGTTGTAGCGAATCCCTACTATGATGAGAAACCGGAAGTGCCATAACATTGTTCTTGAATGTATGTTATATGGCAAAATGATATTATTTTAGGGACACAAATAATACAGGTCATTAGGGGTGAGGACTCATAAAACTTTGAGCCAACTTCTCATGGTGTGTGCCCTTGGTAATATCTATGAGGATATTATGAGAATGAGACCTGCTAGTAGGAAATTCAAATTTCATAGTGTCATTGTATGTTCTTATCTGCGGATGTGTGTATAGGTCCTTAGACTTTAAGATTATTATTAATGGGTATAAAAACTCGTGCACTAAGATTTATTGACAAAAACTGTGACGACACACTTTTTGCAGTGAGGTAGGATATGTTGGGTGCGTCACGAGTAATACCACATTATTAGATAATGTGAAAAAGGATTTGTCCCTTCTGTTCCATAATGGAAGTAGATATCTCAGGCCCTTTGATGGAATTGATATAGCCTAAATAAATCCATAGACATGGTAAGGTATGTGCAAGTTCAATTCTAGGATGTTAAAGAAAGAATAATCAAGCACATGGGTTGATGGCACTAGCATGCAACCCGCTTGATTGGAGATATCGAGACAAAGGGATTATATTACACGGTAAGCATTCGTAGGAGGTAACACGTCATTGTGGAATGAACTTCTTTATCTATGGGTACTGTGGCGTGTTTCTAGATGCTAACCTTGGACTTTAGGCAGGCTCATCCTAATGCCACTGAGAAAGAGGCCTAGAGGGTCACACACTAAGTGTGTCCATGTATCTCAGTTAAATATTAAATTAACAAGTTAAATAAATATTATTCCCGACTATGGTTTAATAATTATTTAAGGATGAATGATCACATTTATTTTGACACTAGTTATTTGAGAGAATATATTGTGGATGAAATAATATATTTATTAGCGAGTAATGCAATTACATTTTTTTAAGAAATAATTAGTCATTACTTAAGGTCTAATAAATGTGGTGGAGAAAAATGGAAAATAAATGTAAATGCCATGTATATTAAATATACACGCCGTGTAGTTTTATGGAAAAAAAGTACACGCCGTGTATTAATTATTACACGCCGTGTAGTTTTTTCAGTTGGGATTTTGAGGATTTAATATTGTTTTATTAAATGATATTTATTATAATCAGCGTGGATGCATGTCAAGGAATTAATAATTTGACATGGGGGTTTTCAATAAGATTTAATGAAATAAATAAAACGCGTAACATGTTTATTTATTTTCATAACTCTATTAACCTCAAACCCGATTATAAATATTCTCACAACCCCAACATTTTGAAGAGCCATTTTTGTGTACAACGGATTTGGAAATACTCTCAAGACAAGAGAGAATTACCTTTCCACCAAGAACACCCTCATGTTACGAGAGCAAGATCCTCCACCGGATCAAGGCGATCGAAGGCGGACATCGCAAGCGAAGGTTCTTCCATGCTAGCACCCAGAGATCCCTTTGGAGATTTCCGGAGATACGTGACACACATGTGGATCACCACTAGAGGTATCCTACACGTGGATTATATGACGCAACGATGGATCACTGAATCGTGACCGGACACATCAATGAAGAAAAAATTCCAACGAGGTAATTCTTATGCATTAATTAAATTAATTATAATCAACATATGATGATCCTCCTCAAGGGTTCCAGGACTCTTCTTTTCTTTTCATTATTAGTTATATTCCGAAGATTCGGCATTTTATATCATGATAGATCTCAGATTGAACGTTGTTTAACGTTAAAATTAAAGTTGGGAAAACCCACCAACGTGCTTCCGCTGCGCCCAGAACCTACAAGTGGTATCAGAGGGGTCATATCATTGATTATAATTATTTAGTATTTCGTTGGTAATTTACGCATTTAATAATTTAGTTATTTCAATTCAAGTTTAATCATTCTGGAAATCTGAATATCGAGATCTATTCTTCCTCCCTCGTTTCTCGTTCACCTCACAGAAACGAATTTTTCTTTTAATTTTGATTAAAATAAAATAGAGGAACTCATCCGGAGGAGCCAAACGTTTCTGGCCATATAACACCAGAATACATGGCGTGTATTCGGAAGTACACGCCATGTAGTCTAGGTTCAATTCATTGACTGATCCCCCAAATCAGGGCGTGTATTGGATTCTTTATAAGAATTTAAGACACCGTGTGTTGACCAGAAACAGGTGGCACATGATTTTCGGAATACATGCCGTGTGTTCCAATGAACACGACATGTAGTCCCTTCGGGTTAGGGTTGGGTCGTGTACTCTGTACACGGCCTGACCGGCTGGAAACTGTGTAATGCAGAAACTACACGGCATGTGTCCCACTGTACACGCCGTGTACTCCGAAAATTTCCGAAGTACATTAACACACCCTATCCCCGGGCATGTACTTCGGATGGACGGTGAAGAAAAGTACATTCTGTGTAGTCAGAACTACACGCTGCGTACTCACCCAAATTATGCAGATTTATTAAAATTTATTATTATATTATACAAACCCTTGAGACGTGTACCATGGTGCAGGTGTAAAGTTGAGGCACAACACGTGATAGGTGTTATATATATATGTGTTTAATTTAACATCTGCGTAATAAATGGGAATTCTCTGGCTTCCCTCCAAGGTACAAGTTAAGTACAAGGATAATTTTAAATGAATTTATTTGTTTAAAATTATGATGGATGAGAATCTCACGGAAATTCAGAAAAGGGATTTAAGATAAAAGGATTGATTAATTAAAGATAATTAATTGATTCGAGCATGATTTATCTTAAACAAGAACGATTAAAGAATTGAATTCTAGTTTTATTTATGCATAAATATCGTTGCATGTATGGATGATCATGATCTAGACCGATACCTTTTTATGTGAATGGTTTCTTTTAATTAATTTATTTAAATTAAATTTGTTGGCCTGCGAGCCATCTTCTCATTAATATGTAGGGCCTGCGCGCCCAAGGATTATTTTATGTAAAAACCCCTTTTACCCCTCACCTGCATGTGAGATAAACGCATATGTAATATATGGAGCTCCCAAGATAGTGGAGCCTGCTCAAGTCAATAGCCAAGGTGAAACCAATCCATGGAGATACAAAGGTGGACAGGTGGAAAGCTGTAAACACGAACCCTAAAGGTTCAAGGTGTTTCTCCCCTAGGTCTTGGGTTAGTTTATCAACCTCTAGATAAACTAACCAATATAATAGCTCATGATCATACCATTTATTTTATTTTTGTCAGTTGCATGGTTTATTTATTGTGGATGTGTTGTCACGATCACACAATTAATGAATTAAACAAGCATGCAAGATTGAACGAAAATAAAACCGGCTTATACGTAAATATTATCTTAGACATGGTTAATCACTTAAGTATATCCCAATTAATATTAACAAGCATGTAATCAAAGATAATAAAATGGAAATTTACGTATAAGGATAAAATCCCTCAAAATAAATATTAAGTCGGCATAGCCTTCCATAATCTTGGTTAGAATCGAACCATAGTTCAAAGTGCTTGACCAACCCTAGTTAGGGTGCTTTCAATTATCAGGGAATTCAAATTCAAGGTTTTGGGTTGACTTGACTTGGTTCGCATCAAGGGTTGACTTCCACAATAGGACTTGGTGTGACCAAGAGGCAAAGGTTGAGGAAATCCAAAAAGGATTTCAGGATTGGGGAGTCCACTCAGCGGATCAAGGAGCTGCGAGTTAATGCAGTTGGAATTTGGAATGCCTTCCTAAAACCCTTTAAGTTGCTTGACCAACTCTAGTTTGGGTAATGCGAAGGGAAATATGGATCCTTTCCACTAGAATATTCTCGAAACACAATATTCTGAAGTCAATGGTGAGGGTTATTGGATTTTGATAAAATAGTGGGAGACTAATAAGTATTAATTTATTTATTTGTCTCAATTTTTGTAATAAAGTATTAACCTTTGCTCATATTAATTTGTAGAAATGGCAAGAAAATGACTTCAAACATATCATTACGCACCATACTCGAAAAAGAAAACCTTCTCACCGGAACCAATTTACAAGAGTGGTAGAGGCGTTTACGCGTCGTCCTTCGCCACAAAAGGAAATTATATGTGCTGGAAGAGCCTATTCCAGTTGCACCTGGGAAAGAGGCTAGTGATGAGGAATTATCTCTCTACATGAAACACATGGATGATGCCATATATGTCCAGTGTTTGATGCTATCATCCATGTCTAATGAGCTCTTGAAGCAACATGAAAACATGGACGCGTATAGCATGATGTCTCACCTTAAAGATCTCTACCAAGAGAAGGTGAGACAGTAGAGGTATGAGATATCCAATTCTTTGTTTACCACAATTCTTGGAGAGTCTGAGCCAGCTGGGCCTCACGTAGTCAAGCTTATTGGCTACATTGAACGCCTGGAAATCATAGGGATTAAATTCCCAGATGAGTTGCGTACAGATCTCATCCTATCATCATGGACAAATACCTTCTCTAGCTTCATTGTCAACTATAACATGAGCGACAATGAGAAGAGTCTATCAGAGCTTCTGACCTTGATTCGCAAGGTAGATAAGGGCATGGGGCGTGACAAACCCGCGGTACTTACGGTGAACAATAAAAGGAAGGACAAGGCAAAGGGGCCAAAGACTTATAAACGGTCTGAAGCCCCCGAGCACCATCCCCATAAGAAGGGGAAGATCCAGAGGCAGGGCAAGGAACGGGAGGCAGTGTGTTTTGCATTTGGCAAGCAGGGCCACTGGAAGAAGAACTGCACCTAGAAGTGTGGGGACACTAAAGGTGTGTTTGTTATCGAGTAAAATATTTCTATTTCTACACATTTGGTATTAGATACAACTTGTGGGGCTCACATCTTTATTCAAATGTATGAACCAAGTAGATTTAGAAAGATCTCCAGAGGAGAGGTGGATCTTCGAGATTCCAATGTCGCAAGGCTGGCTACGTTGGCTATTGGCGACTACCACCTCTCATTGCCGACTGGGATGATTTTGGTTTTATATAACAGTTATTATGTTCCTAGTGTTACCAAGAACATAATTTCTGTATCTTGATTGGATATGGATGGATTTGTTTTCAAATTTGGAAATAAGTGTTGTCTCTTTTATAAGAACAATGTATGTTATGGTATGGCACATTTAAATAATGGTTTGTATGTATTGAATTACAAAAACCAAGCATGGGAAATCGATAACGAAATAAACTCACATGACTCATACATCACCCAGTTATGGCATCACCGCCTTGGTCATGTGAACGAGAAGTGTTCGACAAAGCTCTGCCAATATGGCTATTTAGACTCTAATGAGCTAAAACCACTTGATAGATGTCATTCTTGTTTACAAGGAAAAATGACCAATCTGCCTTTTGGTGGACAAGGTGAAAGGGCCACATAGATTCTAGGCTTGGTACACACAGATGTGTGTTGACCATTTCCATTAGAAGCTAGAGGTGGATATTCTTACTTCATTACTTTTACTGATGATTTGAGTAGATAGGGCTATGTCTACATAATGAGGTATAAGTCAGAGTCCTTAGAGAAATTTAAGGAATTCAAGAATGAAGTAGAGAATCATCTTGATAAGAAGATAAAGAAGCTTCGATCGGATCGAGGTGGAGAATATCTAAACCAAGAGTTCATCGATCTTCTACGAGAGTCTGAGATTTTATTTCAGCTCACTCCTCCTTATACACCACAGTGGAATTGTGTTAGTGAAAGGAGGAACCGTACCTTGTTGGACATGGTGAGGTCTATGATGAGTCATGCAGATCTTCCATTATCCTTTTGGGGATATGCATTACAAACTGCACCATACACATTAAGCCGAGTACCAACTAAGGCGGAAAATGGAATTCCATCCGAGTTATGTAATGGAAGGAAACCGACTTTGTCGCACACACGTGTATGGGGATGCGAGGTGTTTGTTAAGGACTTCTCAAGAAACAAAATAGAACCTCGGGGCATGAATTATATCTTTATAGGATATCCCAAGGAAATGAAAGGATATTACTTATATAACCCTCAAGACAAGAAAGTGATTGTCGCCAGACAAGTCGTCTTTCTTGAGAGGGAGCACATCCTCAAGAAGGATAGTGGGATAAAGATTGACTTCGATGAAGTTGATGCTCAAGATACACAGGAGTTGGTACAGGAACAAGTTCCACAGGTCCCCATGGAAGAGGTTCTAGAAACACAAGTACTGTGTAGGAGCTCAAGAGAGGTAAGGGAACCAGAGAAATTTGGTTTCCTAGTCATTGAGGATGGTGAATCATTATTGTTGGACAATGATGAACCTCTCTACTACAAGAAAGAAGTAGAAAGCTCAGAAGCTGCAAGATGGCTAGAAACTATGAATTATGAGATGGATTCCATGTATCAAAACCATGTTTGGGTTCTGGTCGATGAGCCAGTTGATGTAAAGCCTATTGGATGCAAATGGGTATTCAAAAGAAATCTAGACATGGAAGGTCAAGTTAGAACCTATAAAGCAAGGATAATGGCTAAAGGATTCAGACATCATCAAGGAATTGACTATGATGAAACCTTCTTGCCAGTTTCCATGTTTAAATCCATAAGAATCATACTTGCCATAGCAGCTTACCATGACTATGAGATTTGGAAGATTGATGTCAAAATAGCATTCCTTAATGGGATCCTTCAGGAAGATGTCTATATGACACAACCAGAAGGGTTTGTGACACCAGGTGAATCCAAACGGGTTTTCAAGTTGCATAAATCCATTTATGGATTGAAGCAAGCATCCAGGCCATGGAACATTCAATTTGATGAAGCCATAAAAGAATTTGTTTTAATTAAGAACGAATGTGAGCCATGTGTTTATAAGCGGTTTAATGGGAATGCGGTCGTCATATTAGTGGTATATGTTGATGACATATTGCTTATTGGAAATGGCGTACCTGCCTTACAGCCAGTTAAGGACTGGTTGAACAAGTGTTTCTCCATGAAGGACTTAGGAGAAGCAGCCTACATTCTAGGGATCAAGATCATTCATGACAGATCCAAGAGGCTGCTTGGACTAAGTCATGGTACATACACTGACCAGATACTAAAGAGATTTATTATGGAAAAATCCAAGAGGGGATTGGTTCCAATGTCACATGGCTTACATCTTTCTAAGAAAATGTGTCCCCAGACACAATAGGAGAAAGATAGGATGAGCAAGATCCCATACGCTTTGGATGTAGGATCCATCATGTATGCCATGTTATGTACCAGGATTGATGTTGCCTATGCACTGTGAAAGGTAGGCAGATATCAAGAAGATCCAGGAGAACAGCATTGGAATGCTGTTAAGACTATCCTTAAGTATCTGAGAAGAACTAAGGATATGTTCCTGGTGTATGTAGGAGACAAGGAGCTTGTCATCATAGGGTATGTTGATGCTGGTTTTCAAACAGATCATAATGATCTGAAGTAGCAATATGTATATGTTTTCTGTATCAATGGAGGAGCTATGAGATGGAAGATTTCAAAGCAGCCAGTTGTCACCGATTCTACAATGGAGTCTGTGTATATATCAACTTATAATGCAGCCAAAGAAGCTGTATGGATTTGGAACTTTTTCCAGGAGCTTGATGTGGTTCCTAGCTGTAAAGATCCCATTACATTGTATTGTGATAATACTGCAACAGTGGCTCTTGCAAAATAACCAAGGTCACATCAACGGAAAAAGCACATACTCTGGAAGTATCACCTCTTGAGGTATTTCTATCAAAGGGGTGAAGTTGCAGTGAGCAGAGTGTCCACGGAAGAGAACGTGGAAGACCCCATGACTAAAGGCCTATCTCAGAAGAAGCATGAATATCATGTGAGAGCTATCGGGTTAAAGGTTGTTAGCAGTTGGCTCTAGTACATGTGGGAGTCTGTTGGAGTTGGTGGTCTAGAACCAACTACTTTGTACTTTGTTCATTAAATAAAATCCTTATCACATCTTGATTATTCTTCTGCATGAAATGTCATGTGATAATGTCCTAAGGAAAGATTTTTCATTAAAGGGTCATAGTGGATCCCTACTATGATGAGAACCCGGAAGTCCCATAACATTGTTTTTGAATATATGATCTATGGCCGGATGATAATATTTGAGGGACACAAATAATACAGGTTATTAGGGGTGAGGACTCACAAAACATTGAGGCACCTTCTCATGGTGTGCGCCCTTGGTAATATCCAGGAGGATATTATGAGAACGAGACCCGCCAGTAGGAAATCCTCATTTCATAGTGTTATTGGATGTTCCTATCTGTGACCGTGTGTATAGGTCCTTAGAATTTAAGATTATTATTAATGGGTATTACCACTCGCGCACTTAGATTTATTGAAGAAAACTGTGATGACACACTGTTCGCAGTGAGGTAGGATACATTGGGTGCGTCACGAGTAATACCGCATTAATAGATAATGCGAGAAAGTATTTTTCCCTTCCGTTCCATAAAAGAAGTTGATATCTCAGGCCCTTTGATGGAATTGATATAGCCTAAATAAATCCATGTCCATGGTAAGGTATGGGAATGTTCAATTCCAGGAAGTTAAAGAAAGAAAAACCAAGCACATGGGTTGATGGCACTAGCATGCAACCCGCTTGATTGGAGATATCGAGACAAATGGATTATATTACACGGTAAGCATTTGTAGGAGGTGACATGTCATTTCGGCGTTAACTTCTTTCTCTATGGGTGCCTTGGCGTGTTTCTAGACGCTGACCTTGGACTTTAGGCAGGCTCAGCCTAATTCCATTGAGAAAGAGGCCTAGAGGGTCACACACTAAGTGTGTCCATGTATCTCAGTTAAATATTAATTTAACAAGTTAAATAAATATTATTCCTGACTGTGGTTTAATAATTATTTATGGATGTCTGATCGAATTTATTTTGATACTAGTTATTCGAGAGAATATATTTCAGATGAAATAATATATTTATTAGCGAGTAATGCAGTTACATTTATTTAAGAAATAAATAGTCATTACTCAAGGTCTAATAAATGTGGTGGAGAAAAATGGAAAATAAAAGTACATGCCGTGTATATTAAATATACATTCCATGTAGTTTTATGGAAAACAAGTACACGCTGTGTAGTTTTTCCAGTTGGGATTTTGAGAATTTAATATTGTTTTATTAAATGATATTTATTATAATTAGCGTGGGTGCATGTCAAGGAATTAATAATTTGACATGGGGGTTTTCAATAAGAGTTAATGAAATAAATAAAATGCGTAACACATTTATTTATTGTCATAACTCTATTAACCTCAAACCCGATTATAAATATCCTCGCAAACCCAACATTTTGAAGATCCATTGTTGTGAACAAAGGATTTGGAAATACTCTCAAGCCAAGAGAGAATTCCCTTTCCACCAAGAACGCCCTCAAGTTACGATAGCAAGATCCTCTACCAGATGAAGGCGGTCGAAGGCAGACATCGCAAGCGAAGTTTCTTCCGCGCTAGCACGCAGAGATCCGTTCAGCGAGGTCTGGAGATATGTGACACACGTGTGGATCACCGCTAGAGGAATACTACACTTGGATTCTACGACGCAACGATGGATCAATGAATCGTGACCGGACACATCAATGAAGAAAGAATTCCAATGAGGTAATTCTTATGCATTAATTAAATTAATTATAATCAACATATGATGATCCTCCTCAAGGGTTTCGTGACTCTTCTTTTCTTTTCGTTCATCGTTCTATTCCGAAGATTCGACATTTTATATCATGAATGATCTCGGATTGAACGTTGTTTAACATTAAAATTAAAGTTGGGCAAACCCACCAACGCGTTTCTGCTGCGCCTGGAACCTACAATAAGGTGGAGTGAGTTGAGATAGAATCCCAAACTCCAATATAATTTTGATGAACTCTTGGTTAAGAGATTCACCACCTCAATCCATTATAAGCTTCTTTATCTTCTAACCAAGATGATTCTCCAATTCATTCATGAAATCATTAAATTTCACAGAGGAATAAAACTTATACCTCATTAAGTAGATATAGCCATATCAACTCAAGACATCCGTAAAAGTTACAAAGTAAGAATATCCACATCTAGATTCTACTGGAAATGGTCCATACACATCATTGTGTACCCCTCCAAGAATCCCTATGGCCCTTTCACCCTATCCACTAAATGGTGTTTTGGTCAACTTTCCTTATAAATAAGGATGAAATCTGTCAAGAGATGTTAGCTCGGAAGAGTCTAAATAACCATCTTGAAATATCTTTGTCAAACGCTTCTCATTTATATGACCAAGATGGTGATGCTGAAGTTAGGTGTTATATGAGTCCTGTAAACATGATTGTTTATTAATTTGAAACACTTGTTTTTCTTAATTTAATACTTAGAGACCATTATTTAAATGAACCATACCACAATATATGTTGTCCATATAAAATAAACAACTTTTATTTCCAAATTTGATAATAAACCCATCTTTATCTAAACATGACACATAAATTATTATTTTTGGTAACTGTAGGTACATAATAAAAATATCTTAAAACCAAAATCATTCGCATTGGAAATGAAAGGTGGTAGTCACCAATGGCCATAACAGCTATCCTTGCACCATTGGAAGCTCGCAGATCCACCCATCCTCTGGCAATCTTCCAAAATCTACTTGGTACCTAAATTTAGATATAGATTTGAGCACAAAAATATTTATCTAATTCCAAATGTGTAGACATGGAATGATTTCACTCAATAACTATTGAACCTTAAACCTTCCATGCTTTTGGGTGCAGTTACTCTTCTATTGGCCTGGCTTGAAACATGAAAAACACATTGTCTCCTTTTCCTTTCCTTGCCTTAGGATCTTATTCTTCTTGGTAGGATAGTTCTCGGGAGATTTAGACTATTTATAAGTCTTGTGACCCTTTTCCTTGTCCATCATTTTATTAATTACCATAAAGAATACATTTTTGTCATGCCCCATGTCTCTACCCTTTTGGAGAATCATGGTTATATGTTCCGAATGACTCTTCCCATTATTTTTCATATTATAGTTAACAATAAAGATGGATAGGGTCTTGGGCAGTGATAAAAGTATGAGATCTGTATGTAACTCATCTTGGAATTTAATCCATGAGATGTCTAGGCATTCAATGTATTCATTAAGGTTGAATAAATGAGGCCCATATGTTGTATACTCTCTATGCTTAGTGGTAAAAAAATCATTTAAGATCTCATACCTCTCTTTTCTTTCCTTGTTTTGACAAAGATCCTGAAGGTGATAAAACATTCTATATACATCCATTTCCTCATGTTTCATTAAAATATCATTGGACATGAATTATAACCTGAATCACCAAACATCTATAGCATCATTCAAATGTTTCTCATAGAGAGATAGATCTTCACCAGTTTCCTCATTTCCAAGAGCAACTACTAAAGGTTATTTAAGCACATATAATTTCCTTTCATGGTGAAGGATGGTGAAAAAATCCCTCTAACAATCTTGTAAATTCGTGCTAGTTATAAGGTTTTCCTTGTAGAGTGTGGATCATAGTGATTTGTTTGATGTCATTTTTGATGATGTTTCTACAAATAAGATAAGCATGGATTTAGTACTTTATCTAATAAATTTAGAAAAATAAATTAATATTATATTTATTAGTCTCCCACTATGTTATCTAAACCCAATATCCCTCAAAAGTTTCTTCAGAATATCCTATTTCTTGGATATTCAAGTTTAAAGGATCCATATTCCTATTCTCATTACCCAAACTTTGGCTAGTAAAAAAAAATGAATAGTTTTAGGTAGGAATTCCAATGCGAACTAGATTAAATTACAATTCCTTGATCTAATAAGTGGACTCACCAATCCTTAAATCATTAATTTAGATTTCCTCAACCTTTTCCTCTAAGTTACACTAAGTACTACTTTGGAATTCAACCCTTTATGTGAAAAAAGTTAATTCTACCAAAAAACTCATATTAGAATTTCCTGAAAACTGAAAGCACCCCAACATTGGCTGTTCAAGCACTTTGAACTATGATTCGATTCTAACCGAAGTAATGGAAGGAAATAATGACATAATATTTTATTTAGGGATTTTATCCTTTATGAATAAATTGATAATTAATATCTTTATTACATGATTTTTAATATTAAGTGGGATTACATAAGTTATTAACCATGTATTAGATAATATTTATACACAAGGTAGTTTTTTTAGTTCTATCTTGCATACATGTTAATTCATTAATTATATGATCATGAAAACAAAATCCATAATGAAATAACTATGAAATTGATAGAAATAAAATAAAGGGTATGATCATGAGATTATACTAATTTTTAGTTTATCTAGTGGTTGATAAACTAACTATTGACCTAGGGGAGAAACACCTTGAACCAATTGAGGTTCATGTTTAATGATTTCCACCTGTCAATCTTTGTTTCTCCTTGGGTTGGTTTCACCTCGAATCTTAAGTTGAACCACCTCTACTAGGTTGGGAGCTCCATCCATTACATATTCCTTTTACTTACACATAGGTGAGGGGAAAATGGGGCTTACATAAAATAAACCATGGGAAAGAAGGGCCTACATAATAATGATGAGAGAAGGCACATATGCCAACAATTTAATTTAATAATAAATTAAATGAAACCAATCAAATAAAAAAGGTCTAGTTTATCTCATGATCATCCACATAAATGTAACTTATCACTCATTTATTAAAACTAGAATTAAATTATTTAATCATTTTTATTTAAGATAAATCATGCTCGAATCAATTAATTATTATCTTTAATTAATCATTCCTTTTTATCTTAATTATTATCTGAATTTACTTGAGATTCTAATCTATTATAATTTTAAAAAAATTAAATAAATTAATTCAAAATTAACCTTTTACATAAATGTACCTTGGAGGAAACATGGTGAATACAAGTACAAATCTACTCAACATTTATTATATTCATATATTTTTTTACTCTTTTGACATATGGAAAACAAGAATTATCACACACCTTCATGATGTGTACTCCATAGATAATTACACGAATTACATGATTTTTCGGTCACGTGCTTTGCTTAAATGTATGAAGAGTAATAACATGTAATCAACTCATACGTGATATGAAAATCTTGAACATTACAAAGATATTAATTAAAAATATAATTATTTATGTATTTTAAAACCTATCACATGACATGTCATATCTTTATGACCACATGCAAGTATATATCTCAAGTTTTTCATAGTAAAATAATTAAATTTTAAATATGTGTTACTTTGTATAAGTACATGATGTGTAGATTCAATCTACATGGGGTGTACAACTCTCACTGACTATCCGAGACACACGCCTTGTAACGACCCAAAATTTTATTAAAGAAAATTCTTTTTGATCTAATTAAATGTGTTATTATATAAAATGGTTATAAAAGACATATTTACTTCCTTGGTTTTATGTTTTTGGATTTCATAATACCATTATTAATGGTTACAATTGCTAATATATCTGGTGAATAGTGATCACGTGATTAGTATAAATATTAGGCTCTAACAAATCCAATTTACTCAAAAAAAATGAAGTGATGACCTCATTTAGTATAATTGCTCCATACAAAGCCTATTTTTCAGAGATTGGAATGGAGTTAGCATCACTATGCTTCGCTCTTGACCAAGCCCAAGCAGAGCATCAATACATTAAGCTTAAATCGGACTGCCTATGGGAGAAGTGGATGTTGATAGAGATTACCACCTGAACGATGATATCAGAGCCATCCCAAGAGTTTTTCACCATTGTACCCCTTACCCTTAGTTATTTTGAGAGTGTTATAAGGGGTTATGTAACAAGACCCTATCACTATGATTATATTATTTATTTTTTTTGTATAAATAATATACATTCATTTCATTATTGATACATTGTAAATGGGTTTTAAAGCACAAATAGTATTTTTAGTTAATATTCAATTAAGAAATCTATTTGGATGAATTAATAGATTTCTATAATTAAATAATATTTTAATAAAAAATTATTATTACTAAATAAATTTTTATTAAATATAAATGATCATATAATTTTTATGAATTCAATTGTAATTTTAATTAGGGATTAAAAACTGTTTTTGTCAAAACCCATGAATTTTCAATAAATGTTAGTTTTTATTTTAAAATAGGAAATTAAAATTTTTAGAAAATTATTTAGATAAAATTAATATTATTTTTTTAATTGAAATGTTGAAATTATCCAACGATGAATTTTTCAAATTTTTTTGAGACAGTCAAATATTTGGGTAAAAATTAAATATCGTTTAAATATATAATGTGTTTTATGACAACATAACGACCCAATAGTGATGTAATAATTTATTATAAAAGATATATTCTTCCAATATTTGTTTTATCTTTAAAATAATGTTATTATAGATATGTTTGATTATTTTTATGGTGCCTTAGTAGACCCTCCAAGACATATAAAACATTTTAACTTTTAAAATGAATTCCTTGAGATTGTGACTCACCTCCACAGAAGAAAGCCTAATATTTTAATAAGTTCGGTAATTTTACTTATAAAACAATGTTTTCCACTCCCCTTTGGCAAAAACCATGGGAAAAAACCATGGGCCAGTTTCTGGTTTTTAGTAGTTTAATGTGTGGTGTTTAAAACCTAAATAATAAAGAATTCCCTCTCTTTTCCAATATCAAACCACCCAATCTCCTACTTATCTTCACTAAAAACCCTTTTATCACATCCCTAATATTTCATAATCTCTATATTATCCTCCCAAGGCACCCCAATCTCCCAATAAACCTCTCACAAGCCTCTCCCAAGCCTTTAGATCACACTTCTAAGTAAGGGATTTCTTTTTTTCTCATTTTTGTCAAAATTTCATTACATTGTTACACCATTTGGTTTTCAATTAAAAATGTTGGGGTATGATTTAGAACCTACCCCAAACTTCCATCCTTATTTTTTAATGATGTTATACCTATTTCTCTCTCATTTATGCCTCCCATGTACACCCGTTACCATGCTAAAATTCCATAAGGAATTTCTCTCTTCACATTTACATTAAATAAATTATTTTGTATTATGAATCTAAATTCCATTACATATATTTTGAAATGTATCTATATGAACCCTTTACTTTACCTTTCACGACCATATTATTATACACCCATTTCTCTCTCATCAACCATTTTTATGAATTCTTATGTCACATCGTTACACTATCAAAATTGTACTGTGATTTTCCAATCCTAAGTCATGGGGTAGTGAATACCATGCAAATTTCTCTATAAAGGTTATTCACCTTTGTGTGCATTTGCTTATTGATTATAGAGTTTCATTTATTAATTACACATTACTTTATCATGGAATAAATGATGATGTTTAATGAATCAATGTTATATGATCCTTGTTGCACACTTATGAATGAAATGAAATGATTAAGAAGGGTGCACATTGATAGTGCTCCAATGAATTAGGTATAGATTAGTATCATAATACATCAAGTGAAATGAGGGTTTACTCAGGATCCATGTGCAATGAACCTTGTCTTATGCTAATATCATGTTAAATGTTGATGCCAAATTTCCATGTTATGATAATCATGTAATATCATGCCTTTATGATCTTGTTTATCTTATGCTACATTGATATCCCAATTGACTAGCATGTAATATATTCTTCATGTTATGCAATGTTTACTCCCTTACTGTGATTTATAGCTCACCATGTTCTTAAGAATGTCCTTAGGTTATCCTATGCAATACTATGTATGAAGGAATGTGTGCGGTCAGGTAAAAGAAGTTTTCAATAAAGATGTGTATTTCATGTTTTAAGTTGTTATGTAATGTTACTAAGCACCAAAGAAACTATAACTCTCAATCTTCATTGTTGAATCAAGTGAATATTTTTTGTAATAAATTATTTTTAAGTGTGAAATAAAGAGCATGGTTGTTAAAGTTGGTATCAGAGGACATGTTTAGTTAATTTTGGGATTAGGATTAGAAAAACATAGTGAAAGGCTTAGGGATAAAACTAAGTATAATAAAAACATCCCTAAATTTTGGTGAGTATTGAGTAAGTTGTTTATCAAGAAAATAAATCCCTATCTGGATACGAGTATGTAGAGGCGGGTCTAGCACATATGTATCTAGGGGTAAAACTGGAAAACACCGCTTTGAGCTAGACTTGAATGAGAACTGGTGCATGACAATGGGAATTTCTGTACTCTTGGTTACAACACTCTAGGGGGATATGCTTTGGAAAATTCATAAGCTTAGTACAAACCATTATTAAGGGAGAAAATCAACATTCTTCTAAGAATATACGTTGGGATGTAGATCATGGATAACATAGATTGAAGCCTATAAATTCACATGTTAAGGAAATAAAAGTAACTTATAAGTCATCCATTTTTTTCCTTGGATTACCCTTTATGTGTTACCCTTAAAATTCCTTTAATTCCAGCCAATGGATAGTAATATGAGAACTCAATAGAAAAATTGATGTGAAGATCAATGTGACAACTATTCTAATGATATTTCCAATATGATGGGAGTAGGAATCGTGAACTTTGTCACAATACACTATTATTTAACTCATGGTTTGAAAAGAAACACGGAACACGAGAAACACTCACCCCCCAAGAAATAAAAAGTTGCAATAGAGAGCTTCATGATACAAAGGCCACCTACTTTTAATAGATCATTTGATCCATCAATTTCCTAACAATGGAACAAATCCATTGAATAGATCTTATACATCCTTCAATTTACTGAATAAGATAAGGTTCTTCTGGATTATTATTGTATGGAGGGTGAATCTAATCAATGGTGGACATTGATCAAAAATACAAAGACTGAGGAGGAGATCGATGCGTTGGAATGAAAGGATTTCCAAAAAATGTTTTTCGATAAATATTTTCCTCACACCCTTCTACATAAGATGGAAAGGGAATTCCTTGGCCTCATGAAAAAAGACGATGAATCCATCAAATAGTATGAGGAAAACTTCGAAGGATTTCACGATATGCCTCAGGCTTTTTCATTACTCTCGAATACAAGGTTGACCGCTTCTTTGGTGGGCTAAAACCTAGCCTACAGAAATCCATTGTGATTTATGACTTCGATAGCTCTGAAGAAATTGTACTATGTTCCCACAAGGTCGAAATGGAGATCGATGAATATCATGGGTATCATGGGAATAAGAAGAATAATGTGGAATTTAATTCTTGTGGTCTGATGTATAAATCCAATGGTTCTAAGAAAATCTAGCACCCCACTTTCCAAAGGTGTGGAAAGAAGCACCCCAGAAATTCCCTGAAGGGGACAAGGAAAATATTTAGGTGTGGAAGAAAATGACTCTTGGCCATTAACTAAGGACAAGAAAAACACACAACTGCGATAGAGGAGAGGAATGATCTATTTGACCCTCAAAGTGTTGTTCATTGCTTCAACTACAAGGAACCAGGACACTTTTCAGACCAATTCCCTAATCCAATGGTTTTTAGAGTCAACGAACAACCTTCATGGAAGCAAGGGCAATCTTTTTCCATCACTACTGCTGAAGTGAACCTCGAAAATAAAGTGGTGAAAGGTAAGATAGTTATTCATTCAAGAATAACAAACATACTTTTTGATTCTAGTTCTATGCATTATTTTATATCCCAAATTTTTAGTAAAACAATCAAAAAACCCGCAAAAATCATGGAAGTAAAGATGTCGGTGATAATGAAAAATGGGGAAATCATTGCATCCCATGAATATAACTCCTCCCTTATCATAAATTTTGGATTGAACTTCCGGGTGAACCTCATCATACTCCCTCTAGTTGAATCTGATTTAATTATTGTAATGGATTGGATTTCCCTATATATATCCAACATAAATTTCTGTGATAAGGAAATAACTCTCCATATGGATAATCGACACCTGATTCTATACAATTACAAGGAGGGGGATGAATATTCTTTAGCACCATCATCTCTAGCATGGATATTACTGCACTATGAGCATTCCTATCTTTCTGAGATTATTGAGTCTAAGGAAACAAACATCCTTTAAACATTCCTTTTTTGTGGGAATTCACTGTAGTGTTTCCCAAGTAATTTCTTGGTCTTCCTCCTAGAAGATATGGTGAACTCTCAATTGATCTTATACGTAGGGCACTTCAAATATCCAAGACTCTATATAGAATGTATGTTGTAGAGCTTTAGGAGTTGAAGAAAAAAATATAGGAGAATATGGATAAAGGGTTTATTCTCCCCAGTGCTTCACCATGGGGTGCACTAGTCCTCTTAGTCAAGAAGAAGGATGGGTCAATGTGCCTTTGCATTGATTATCATGATCTAAACAAAATAACGATAAAGAACAATTATCCTGTACCCTGAATTGATGAATTGTTCGATCTTCTATGTGGAGCACAATACTTCACCAAGGTGGATTTGTGGCCGGGATATTACCAAGTAAGGGTGAAGAAAAAGGATATCCCGAAGACTGCTTTTAGTACACGATACATGCACTATGAATTTATAGTAATGCCTTTTGGACTCACTAACACTCTAGAAATCTTCATGGACTTAATGAATAGAATATTTAGAGATTACCTTGAAATTTTTTGGTAGTCTTTATAGACAATATTATAATATAATCCAAAACTAAGGAGTAGCATGAGGAGCATCTAATCACTTTACTAGAGACCTTGAGAAAGGTGAATCTCTATGTAAAGTACAACACATGTGAGTTTTGATTGAAGGAGGTATCATTCTTAGGTCATATCAACACAAGTAATGGGATATCTGTAGATCTCTCTAATATTGCTATAATTGTGGGATGACTAAGGCCAACATAGGTAATAGATATCCATAGCTTCTTGGGGTCAGCAGTATATTATCACTAATTTGTGAGAAATTTCTAATGATTTTCCAACCCTCTTACCAAGCTAAATCGGAATAGAGTAATGTTTTCTTGGAGTGATGAATGTGAAGATATATTCAATGGGATGAAAAAGAGGCTTATCACAACACTCGTGCTCACACTACCCACAAGTGGAGAACATTTTTTGGTATTCTGTGATGTTTCAAAGAAGGGCCTGGGTTGTGTGTTGATGAAAAATGACAAATTCATTTTCTATGCTTCATGGAATTGAAATTTCATGAGAAAAACTATCCAACAGATGTTCTGGGGTTGGCTACAGTAATCTATGCTTTAAAATTTTGGCGACATTACCTCTTTGAGGAGAAGTGTGAAATATATACAGATCACAAAATTCTCAGGTATATATTCACAAAGAAAGAGTTGAACATGCACAAACGAAGATGGTTAGAGCTGATCAAAGACTATGATTGGTCAATCCATTACCACCCTAGGAAAGTGAACATGGTGGAAGATGCTCTAAGTAGAAAGGATGTAACAAACTAAGATTTTATTAGAATTATTATTTTTAATTTCATTGATGTATACTGTTGTAAGCTACACCAAGATTATCTTGTGCTATACGCAACACTGTATTAGATTGCAGTATACGCAACACTATTCTTGGCTCGTGTTGCACACAATTTCATGTTCGTTTTGTAGATATTATTCTATGCAACATTAAGTATAGATTTTGTTTATTGTAAAAATGAAATATGTTTGTATTTTGTTATATCCAACAACAAAGGAGTCTTTCACTACATGTCACCCTGACTTGGCTTGCATTACACGCAATCGCGACCTTCCTCGATAGCATGTGTAGTACGCATCACCGAGTTTCACTAAACAACGATATATTGTTATAATATTATTATGGACTAGATGTTATGAATAGTATTAACTAAATTTTGAATTTTTAAAAATTATTATTAATCTTACATATTTTCTAGAACACGGTATGAGAACAAAATAAAATATTCGGGTAAAATAATTATTTTTCAAAAAATACAGTTTTGCCGCCTTTTGATGGTGCACCCACATTAAATCTAGTTTTTTAAATGTTTATAAGTTCAATTTGACAAAATAATATTCTTCCTTGGAATCAGGATATAAAAATTTAATTTCGATAAAATTTTCATATTATTCTGATAACTTTCATATTTTGATGAATAGTAAAAACATGCTATATTTTATTTAAAAACAACTTTTTTCATTGAAATAATTTTTATGGTTATATTTTCTTTTTAATTGGTTTTAAAGTGTAATTATAATATATTTTTACCATTTAATACAATTTTGGTCATTTAAATTAATTTTACTTTCAATTTGGAAATAAACAAGTGTCGATCTTTTGATAGTTATTGTTTATTAAAAACAAGCTATTTATTTTGATAATGGGAATTACTTTTAAAATTAATTAATTCCACTTCTATGTTTTGAATTTCAAAAAATAGACATCATTTTTCAATTCAAAATATCAAATATAGCTTAGGCTTAATTTTTGGTATTTTTCTGAAAATCTTCAATTTTTTATGAATAGTGAAAACACTGAGTTTTTTGGTTAAAACCGACTTTTTATTTAGATAATGATTTATTTGATTTAAATTTATTTTAGGTCAAAATATATACATAATACTTATATAAGTTCAATTAAATACATTGGATTCATTTTATAATAATTTTAGATTTATAAAAATTATATAGAAATATTCACCGTCTTTTTCCCACCTCCTAAGAGCTTTTGCAATTGTTCATAAAACATAATTTTACCGCTTCTGTGAGTTGAATTTCAAAAATATGAGAGACACGGTTAATATCAAGTATTAAAATGTGGTTCAATTAGATAAAAATAATTTTTGGTGAATAGTAATTGTTTACTTTTATTTACCACGGTTAAAAGTAAATAGGGTAATTCAAGGTTGAAAGAATATTATAATAGTTACAAATTACCTTAACAATTCTCCTAACCTTGTTGGATGAGTAGTGGCCGACCATGGGAATCCTTGGGACTATTTTGGGACCCCATTGAGCCACTTGGTAGTGATAATGACAATTTGGATTAATTAATTAAATGTAAAGACAAAATTGACATTAACAAAAATCTTTTAGTAAATTAATTCTTATATGGTGTTATATAAGTCATATTTTAGACTATAAATATTAATTATAAATATAAAAATATTTCCTACATCATGTTATTTTTTTCATAATTTTCTTATATCAAATGAATTAAATTATTTATGACATAATAATGATGCAGTATTAACCTCATTAAAAAATGATTTAAATAAATAAGATTATAATGATTAAAATATTATCCAAAACATGTCCAATTCTGATTGGATGATTTTATTTCGACCATGAGTAATCGTTTCATCATATTTAATGATTTTTGGAACTTTTGAAACTGAAGATAAGTTTATAATAAAATAATATTTTCACTCTTTCCCAAAGAGCCCCTCCTCCCCCTTATAAAATGAGACTATTTCTATCCAATTCCTCACACCTCTCAAGCCATTTGGCTCATCAATCCTCTACAAAATTAAGCTCTCTACATCCCTCACCTCCCCCTAGAAGCCTTACATTAGGTAGAAGGCACTTCAAGAAGTAATTTTGGTTCAAACCAAAGGAAGTTACCCAAATTAAAGGTAACCATTTCTCTTAAGTTGTTTTCTTTTATTCTACTTCTCCAACCCCTAAACTCTTTTTAATACTTTATTTTGTAACAAAAAAACTATCCTCAATATAATAAGATGTTGTTATGAGAATTATTATAACTAAACTTACACACACCTCCATCTAATGGATGAAGAACATAATGTTTATGTGGATGGAAAACTAACGCCTCACAAAATGATGATTATTCGATTTTCTCCTACCGCCTCTCATGGTGGCCATTATGATGGCACTGTATTCATATATTATATATATATATATATATATATATATTATTTTTATAATTTCCTTATGCTTTTTTAATTCCCAATTATATCAAGCCTTTATGGTTTCCATAGTCGGTAAAAACGATAATCTCATTTGAGGAAGTGCAGACTACTGCCCTCTCAAAGTGATGTGATTCATTAATACCTTGTGTGGGATGTATAAAGGATGTGGTAAATGATATTATATATCATATTGTACTGGAATTATAATATACCTCTGTATAATTACGTTTTAATTCCATTAAAATAATAAATAGAAATGAAAGTAGCATTCATGCGTACGTACGGCTTACCGTCTCCATGAACGATGCATTTGATTTCTTACCTATATATGTTATGTACTATTATAAATACATGTATATGCTGGATATATAATGAATATATATGATATATAAATCATGATTTACATTCTATAAGTAATTAAATCATGATATAAGTAATAATAACATCAAGAACAACAAGTCCAAACACGTACGATAAATAAGATTAGTTTACCCAAAACGTTGCTTTAACATGGGGTTTACAAAAGAATGGGTAATATAAAGTCATAAGTGAACCAAATATGATATCATGAAAATGAATATGATTCTGTAATAAGTCAATGACATTATTTAAATCATTATAGAATAGGTTCAGATACGTACGAAGCATATCAGACCAAAGGTAAGTGATAACTTTTCCGATCTCGTTTTTATCCGAGATTGTTTATTCATAAGTATTCACTATGGTTATATTTATCATCCATGTTCCTATTTTATAAAAATGGTTTCATTTATTTTTAAAGTCCTTTTACCCATTTTTTACTTTTACTACATGGTATGTATGGAATCTTTCTTTTGTTTACCATATGAGGTACTTTTTGAATTTTTTGGAAAGAGTACGAGAAGAATGTTTTTTTATATACGGAATGAAAGGATTTTTACAGTTTTATAAAGCCTTATTTTCATGAAGCTTCCTCCAAAATATTTCATGATTATTTTCAAAAAAATCCTTTTCTTTTAAAATTTCAAGACATTTTGTGAAAAGAAAATGATTTTGAAGAAGAAAGGATATTTTCGTCAAGAATTCATTTCAAGTGTTTTATCAAAACCATTTTTCATCTAAGATGAAATTATTTAATATGTGTATGTTTCAAGTATAATGTCTCTACGATTTACATGGTTTCACTTCTCTTATGATTAAATGACATCCGTTTGTTTTATGTGGATTATGTTATGATGGGATGATGTTTATGAAACACATTTTATTCTTTGGGTTATGATGAATGATTTATGTTTATGTTGTGGCACAAGTAAGAATGATTTCATTATGAGATGGGTGGGACCTATATATTCTGCCAATGAATTGGGTAAATATTTATATCTCATGAGATAGACATGGCTGAAACAGAAAGTAAAACCGGTTCAGTAATACAGGTCTGGAACGGAAAGTAAACCCAGTTCAGTAAGGGACTTTGTCCACTAAGATGGTCTTGGCAGCAATGCCTTGGCTACTATGGAAATCATATCATGTGCTTAATGTTTTTTCAAAAATTACAAGTTTTATTCCCATGCTATTTTATCATGATTTATGTTCCATTTTGATCTATGCCTTATGTACTTCAATGTTTTATCTCATTACTCAAGATTTTCATGATTAAACATTATGGTCATGTGTTTTAAATTAAATTGTACACGATTTGTTTTATTTTCTCCATGCTTACCCTTACTGACCATTTGAGATCACCCTTTATATGTTTTCTTTTCCCCAAGATATAAAGAAAGGTTTTAGGTAAGAAAACAAAAGGTGAAGATCTTTATGGGAGATGTTAAAGATCTTTCACTATGATTAGAAGATTATGTTCCATGTTTCAAAAGACACTAAACTATTACGGTCCTTGAGTGTTGGTTTTTTAATGTATTATGTATTCCGAAATAGTAATGTAATGTCCATGTATATCAAGATTTGGGTCTCTACAGTTGTTATCAGAGGAAAGGTTTAGTTAACCTTTGGAAACTAGGATGAAAAAACTTTAGTGAGATCCCTAGAGATAATTCTAAGGTATGTCTAGGGATGTCCCTAAGGTTAAGTATAAGTATAGGTTATAATCCTAGAATTACGGTAACGATCTTAGAATTAAAAATAAGATGTTAGATATTGAAGGTACTCTCCCTTTATTATGTTGTTTTCCCTAGCATGATTTATTCCTCTCACACTATTCTTTTTTAGGTTTTAGACGATGGCTGGAACCCGAAGGAATCATGTTGATCAATGTAATGCACAATGCAATAATTGTCCTCCTGAACAACCATATATGATGGGAGATGGAGTACAAAATCTTATTTCTATACTTACACAAGCAATGAATCATTCTGGACTTCCAAATGAGCATAGAAGGGAACAATATTCTATTGAGTCCTTCATGAGGAAACATCCACCTTCTTTCAGTGGGTCTTCTGATCCACTTGTTGCTGAACAATGGATTAGTACCATTGAAAAGATATTTTCCATACTTCGCTGTTCAGAGAATAAAAAAGTCATTTTGGATGTTTACCGTTTAAAAGGTGAAGCATACCAGTGGTGGACTCTAATTAAGAATACAATTCCCCAAGATGAAATTGAATCCATGTAATGGGATGAGTTAAAGAACATATTTTTCAATTAGTACTTCCATCATATTCTTCGAACAAAGATGGAAAAGGATTTCCTTGAGTTTAAGAAAAAGGATGATGAAAATGTTGGTATACACGACGAGAATTTTACAAGGCTTGCAAGGTATGCATCTGGCTTTATCATCCAACATGAAAGTAAAGTTGATCGATTCTTCAGTGGTTTAAAACCAAGTCTTCGAAGGGCATTATCCATACAAGACTTTAGTAGCTATGAAGAAATTGTGCGTTGTGCTATGAAGGTAGAACTGGAAGTTGGTGTTACATATCCATCTCATGGTTTTGACAAGAAACGAAAGATGGAGTTCAAGGAGAAATCTCAGAACAATGGTTAAAAGAAGATGAATGTTTCTTTATGCTCAAAGTGTTGAAAGAATCATGGTGGTGATTTCCTAAAAGGTACTAGAAAATGTTTTAAGTGTGGAATATAAAGTTATCGAGTAGTTGATTGTCGAAGTAATGGGAAAAAGGTTTCTAATGATGTGAATAGAGAAAACACTACAGAGAACTCTCCACCAACACTTCAATGCTTCAAGTGCAAGGAAATGGGACATTATACTAATAAATGCCATAATACACATGTTAGTGATGATCAACGTGAGCAACCTCTTAAGGAAAATGATAAAGGGAAGTCTCATACGATCACTATTTGTGATGTTGAGTATGAAAATGATGTTGTGTAATGATTAAGTGTTTATGTAATGGGATTTTAAAATACTATCATTGAATCTCGTTTATGGTATTGTGGAATTTTGGAATATCTATGTATTGGTTTTCAAAAATTATATGGTACTGGTAACCATGAAAATGTGATTGAAATATTTTTGGAAAGCAGATGAAATGAGAATAATGAAGGGATAGGGAGAAAATAATATGATAGTAATCTTGAGCTCATGACTAAAATAAGGATAATGTGATATCATGGTTGGAGTATATATAAATTTTGGAATTTTGGGATTTGGAAAGAGTTAACTTTTGATAGCATTCATGTTTTCACAAAGGTTCAATGGGTATTCATTTTTCAACAGAATACATGATTAAGGTATTCACATGATTGGAATGTGATCAACAAGATATATCAGGGATAAATGATGGTATTCACATGCTCGGTAGATGAAATTTCTAGTAATTGTTTTCATTATACTATAATCTTGGACAAAAGTATTTTGGATAATCCTAAATATTTGAAATGGATTATGTTGGACATAAGTTAGTATTGTTTTAGGCTAGAACTGTTTTCGATATTATTGATGGAATGTTATAATGATGTAATTTTAAAAAAATGACAATCTGTAGGATAGGCGACAACCCGTCGCGTCGGACAAGGATGTGGTAATCGAACCCACAACCGATGTGTGATAGGCCTTTATCACATACCACTAGCTTACATGAAGTCCTTGGTTAGTAGAAACTAGTTTTATTTTATTAAGAGGTATGATAGATGAAGTATAAGTCCATTTTTGGAACCATATACGTATAATATCTCCATAGATGGACTTTTGTATATAACTTTTTCTAACCTTATGTTTGAGACAGATGGAATGGCCTATCATTCTATCGCATGATCCGCTAACCCTTCATGGAAAACAAATTCAACTTCATTTCTTTAAGAGATGAAGTGGAAATTGTTCAAGACATGAACAAAAATGAGATTGTATGAAAATGAAGTAAGAATTTCTTTTAATTCAAAAATTATTCAACATTAGGGAAATTATCTTGAAAGACAAAAATGTTGTCCCAATACTCTTATATCTAATGAATCAGATGGTACCTTAGATCATCACAAATCTATGGCTTTGTGATTGTTGGATTTTTCATAGCCCTGTTCTCTACCACTCTCCATCAGAACATGATGGTTATATTTTTCTTCCATATCCATATTTTCACTTATGTTGTCCTATGTGGAAACCCAGTGCTGAGTTACATTAGGTGACCATTATGATTCTAACTTCCCTTTTTTAAAATGAAGATTTAGTATTCCTTTTTACGATGTGGGTTTCTATGAAAGAAATTTCAAGTAGTAAACCATTTATAACCCCGACGAATTTCGAGGGAGAAATTCATTTTAAGGGGTGTAGAATATAACAATCCGAGATTTTATTAGAATTCTTATTTTTAATTTCATTGATGTATTCTGTTGTATGCTACACCAAGATTATCTTGCGCTATACACAACACCATATTAGCTTGCAGTATACGGAACACTATTCTTGGCTCGTGTTACACACAATTTCAAGTTTGTTTTGTAGAAATTATTATACAAAACATTAAGAATAGATTTTTCTTAATGTATAAATGAAATATGGTTGTATTTTGTTATACGCAACAACAAAGGAGTCTTTAACTACACGTCACCTTGACTTGTCTTTCATTACACGCAATCGCGACCTTCCTCGATAGCGTCTGTAATACTCAATACCGGGTTTCACTAAACAATGATATATTGTTATAATATTATTATGGGCTAGCCGTTATGAATAGTATTAACTACATTTTGAATTTTATAACTTTATTATAAATCTTACATATTTTCTAGAACATGGTATGAGAACAAAATAAATTTTTCCTGTAAAATAAGTATTTTTAAAAAAATGCAGTTTTTCCGCCTTTTGATGGCGCACCGACTTTAAATCTAGTTTTTGAAATTTTTATAAGTTCAATTTGAAAAAATAAAATTCTTCCCTAGAATCAGGATATAAAAATTTAATTTGGATAAAATTTTCATATTATTCTGATAACTTTCATATTTTGATGAATAGTAAAAAGACGCTATATTTTAATTAAAAACAACTTTTTTCATCGTAATAATTTGTATGGTTAGATTATCTTTTTAATTGGTTTTAAAGTGTAATTAGAATATATTTTTACCATTTAATACAATTTTGGTCATTGGAATTAATTTCACTTTGAATTTGGACATAAACAAGTGTCGATCTTTTGATAGTTATTGTTTCTTAAAAACACGCTATTTGTTTTGATAACAGCAATTACTTTTAAAATTAATTAATTCCACTTCTATGTTTTGAATTTGAAAAAATAGACATCATTTTTGAATTCAGAATATCAAATATAGCTTAGGCTTAATTTTTGGTATTTTTCTGGAAAGCTTCCATTTTTGATGAATAGTGAAAACACTGAGTTTTTGGTTAAAACCGACTTTTTATTTAAATAATAATTTATTTGATTTAAATTTATTTTTGGTAAAAATAGATACATAATACTTATATAAGTTCAATGAAATTCATTGGAGTCATTTTATAATAATTTTTGATTTATAAAAATTGTATTGAACTTTTCACCGTCTTTTACCCACCTCCTAGGAGCTTTTGCAATTGTTCATAAAACTTAATTTTACCACTTCTGTGAGTTGAATTTCAAAACTAAAAGAGACACGGTTAATATCATGGAGTAAAATGTGGATCAATTAGATAAAAATATTTTTTTGTGAATATTAACTTTTTACTTTTATTTACCATGGTTAAAAGTAAATAGGGTAATTAAAGGTTAAAAGAATATTATAATAGTTAAAAATTATCTTAACACTTGAAATAACCTTATTGGATGAGTAGTGGTCGACCATGGGCATCATTGGGTCGATTTTGGGACCCCATTGAGCCACTTGGTAGTGATAATGACAATTTGGATTTATTAATTTAATGTAAAGACAAAATTGAAAATAACAAAAATCTTTTAGTAAATTAATTTTTCTATGGTGTTATATAAGTCATATTTTCTACTATAAATATTAATTAGAAATATAAAACTATTTAATACATCATGATATTTTTCTCATAATTTTTAGACATCAGATGAAATAAATTATTTATGACACAATAATGATGCAGTATTTACCTCATTAATAAATGATTTAAATAAATAAGATTATAATGATTAAAATATTGTACAAAACATGTCCAATTATGATGGGATGATTTTATTTCGACCATTAGTCATCTTAACATCATAGTTAATGATTTTTGGACCTTTTTAAACTTAAGATATGTTTATAATAAAATAATATTTTCACTCTTTCCAAAAGAGCCCCTCCTCCCCCTTATAAAAGGAGACCATTTCTATCCAATTGCTCACACCTCTAAAGACATTTGGCTCATCCAACATCTACCCAATTACGCTTTATACATCCCTCTCCTCCTTATTTAAGAATTACATTAGGCAGAAGGCACTTCAAGAAGTCCTTTTGGTTCAAACCAAAGAAAGTTACCCAAATTAAAGGTAACGGTTTCTCTTAAGTTATTTTCTTTTATTCTACTTCTCCAACCCCTAAACTCTTTTAAATACTTTATTTTGTAACAACAAGAGTATCCTAAATATACTAGGATGTTTTTATGAGAAGTATTAGAACTACACTTACACACACCTCCATCTAATGGATGAAGAACATAATTTTTCTGTGGATGGAAAACTAACGCCTCACGAAACGATGATTGTTCGCTTTTCTCCTACCGCCTCTCATGGTTTCCATTATGATGGATTTGTATTCATATATGATATATATTATGTTTATAATTTTCTTATTATTCTTTACTTCCCAATTATATCAATCCTTTATGGTTTCCAAAGTCGGTAAATACGATAATCTCATTTGAGGAAGTGCGGACTACCGCCCCCTCAAAGTGATGTGATTCGTTAATACCTTATGTGGGATGTATAAAAGATGTGGTTAATGATATTATATATTATATTATACTGGAATTATAATATACCTATGTATAATTATGTTTTAATTCCATTAAAATAATAAATCTAAAGGAAAGTAGCGTTCATGAGTACGTACGGCTTACCGTCTCCATGAACGGTGCATTTCATTTCATACCTCCATATGTTATGTAATGTATATGCTGGATATATAATGAATATATATGATATATAAATCATTATTTACATTCTTTAAGTAAGTAAATCATGATATAAGTAATAATAACATCAAGAACAACAAGTCCAAACACGTACGATAAATAAGATGATTTTACCCAAAACGTTGCTTTAACATGGGATTTACAAAAGAACGTGTAATATAAAGTCATAAGTGAACCATATATGATATCATAACAATGAATATGATTATTTAATAAGTCAATGACATTATTTAAATCATTATACAGGAGGTTCAGATACGTACGAAGCATATCAGACCTAAGGTAAGGGATAACTTTCCCAATCTCATTTTTATCTGAGATTGTTTATTCGTAAGTATTCACTGGGGTTATATTTATCATCCATGTTCCTATTTTCTAAAAATGGTTTTAGGTATGTTTAAAGTAATTTCTACCCATTTTTTACTTTTACTACATGGTATGTATGAAATCATTCTTTTGTTTAGCATATGAGGTACTTTTTGACTTTTCTGGAAAAAGTACGAGAAGAATGTTTTTTTTATATGGCATGAAAGGATTTTTTCAGTTTTATAAAGCCTTATTTTTATGAAGCTTCCTCCAAAATATATCATGACTATTTTCAAAAAAATCCTTTTCTTTTAAAATTTCATGACATTTTGTGAAAAGAAAATGATTTTGAAGAAGGAAGGATATTTTCCCCAAGAATTCATTTCAATTATTTTATCAAAACCATTTTTCATATAAGATGACATTATTTAATATGTGTATGTTTCAAGTATAATGTCTCAATGATTTACATGGTTTCACTTCTCTTATGATTAAATGATATCCATTTATTTTATATGGATTATGTTATGATGGGATGATGTTTATGAAACCCATTTTATTCTTTGGGTTATGATGAATGATTTATGTTTATGTTGTGGCATAAGTAGGAATGATTTCATTATGAGATGGGTGGTACCTATATCTCCCTCCAATTCATTGGGTAAAGATTCATATCTCATGATATAGACATTGATGAAATGGTAAGTAAATCCGGTTCAGTAATATAGGGCTGGAATGGCAAGTAAACCCGGTTCAGTAAGGGACTTTGTCCCCTAGGATGGTCTTGGCAACAATGACTTGGCTACTATGGAAATCATATCATGTGATTAATGTTTTTCCACAGTTATAAGTTTTATTCCCATGCTATTTTATCATGATTGATGTTCCATTATGATATATGCCTTATGTACTTCCATCTTTTATCTCATTGCTCAAGATTTTCATGTTTAAACATTATAGTCATGTTTTTTAAGTTCAAATGTATACGGTTTGTTTTATTTTCTCCATGCTTACCCTTACTGGGCATTTGATCTCACCATTTATACGTTTTCTTTTCCCTAGGATATAAAGAAAGGTTTTAGGTAAGAAAACAAAAGGGGAAGATCTTTATGGGAGATGTTGAAGATCTGTCACCATGATTTGAAGATTATGTTCCATGTTTCCAAAGATACTAAACTATTACGGTCCTTGAGTGTTGGTTTTTGTTATGTATTATGTATTCCGCAAAAGTAATGTAATGTCCATGTACGTCAAGCTTTGGGTCTCTAAAGTTGGTATCAGAGTAAAGGTTTAGTTAACCTTTGGAAACTAGGATGCAAAAACTTTAGTGAGATCCCTAGAGATATTTCTAAGATTTGTCTAGGGATATCCCTAAGGTTAAGTATAAGTAAAGGTTATAATCCTAGAATTATGGTAACAATCTTAGAATTAAACCTAAGAGGTTATATATTGAAGGTACTCCACCTTTATTATGTTGTTTTCCCTAGCATGATTTTTTCCTCTCACACTATTCTTTTTGGGTTTTAGACGATGGATGGAACCTAAAGGAACTGTGTTGATCAATGTAATGGAAAATGAAATAATTGTCCTCCTGAAAAACCAAATGTGATTGGAGATGGAGTACAAAATAATATTTCTATACTTACACAAGCTATGAATCATTCTGGACTTCCAAATGACCAGAGAAGGGAACAATATTCTATTGAGTCCTTCATGAAAAAACGTCCACCTTCTTTCAGTGGGTCTTCTGATCCACTTGTTTCTGAAAAATGGATTAGTACCATTGAAAAGATATTTTCAATACTTCGCTGTTCAAAGCATGAAAAAGTAATTTTGGCTATTTACCATTTAGAAGGTGAAGCAGACTAGTGGTGGACTCTAATTAAGAATACAATGCCCCGAGATGAAATTGAATCCATTGAATGGGATGAGTTCAAGAACTTATTTTTCAATAAGTACTTCCCTCGTATTCTTAGAACAAAGATGGAAAAGGATTTCCTTGAGCTTAAGAAAAATGATGATGAATCTGTTGGTATATACAAGGAAAATTTTGAAAGGCATTCAAGGTTTGAATCTGACTTTATCATCCAACCTGAAAGTAAACTTGATCGATTCATCAGTGGCTTAAAACCAAGTCTTTGAAGGGAATTAGCTATAAGAGACTTCAGTAGCTATGATGAAATTGTGTTTTGTGCTACCAAGGTAGAACTGGAAGTTGGTGTTACATATCTATCTCATGGTTTTGACAAGAAATGAAAGATGGAGTTCAAGGAGAAATCTCAGAACAATGGTGAAAAGAAGATGAATGTTTCTTTATGCTCAAAGTGTGGAAAGAAGCATGGTGGAGATTTCCTAAAAGGTACTAGAAAATTTTTTAAGTGTGGAAAAGAAGGTCATTGAGCAGTTGATTGTCTAAGTAATGGGAAAAAGGTTGCTAATGATGTGAATAGAGAAAAGACTACAGAGAAATCTCCACTAACACTTCAATGCTTCAAGTTCAAGGAAATGGGGCATTATGCTAATAAATGCCATAATCCACAGGTTAATTATGATCAACGTGAGAAACCTCTTATGGAAAATGATAAAGGGAAGCCTCATGAGATCACTATTTGTGATGCTGAGTATGAAAATGATGTTGTTTCATGATTAAGTGTTTATGTAATGGGATTTCAAAATAGTATCATGGAATCCCATTTATAGTATTGTGGAATTTTGGAATATCTATGTATTGGATTTCAAAAATTATATGGTACTGGTAACCATGAAAAAGTGATTGAAATATTTTTGGAAAGTAGATGAAATGCGCATAATGAAGGGATAAGGAGAAAATAATATGATAGTAATCATGAGCTCGTGACTAAAATAAGGACAAAGTGATATCATGGTTTGAGTATATAGAAATTTTGGAATTTTGGGATGTGGAAAGTGTTAACTTTTGACAACATTCATGTTTTCACTAAGGTTCAATTGGTATTCCTTTTTCAAGAGAATGCATGATTAAGGTATTCACATGATTTGAATGTGATCAACAAGATATATCAGGGATAAATGATGGTATTCACATTCTTAGTAGATGACATTTCTAGTAATTGTTTTCTTTATACTATAATCTTGGAAAAAAGTATTGTGGATAAGACTAAATATTTGAAATGGATTATGTTGGACATAAGTTAGTATTTTTTAAGGCTAGAACTATTTTCGATATTATTGATGGAATGTTATAATGATGTAATTTTAGAAAAAGGACAACTTACAAGACGGGCGAAAACCTGTCACGTTGGACAAAGCTATGGGAATCGAACCCACAACTGATGTGTGACATGTCTTTATCACCTACCAATGGCCTACAGGAAGTCCCTGGTTAGTTGAAACTAGTTCTATTTTATTAAGCGGTATGATAGATGAAGTATAGGTCCATTTTTGGAACCATATACGAATAATATCACCATAGATGGACTTATGTATATAACTTTTTCTAACCTTATGTTTGAGACAGATGGAATGACCTATCATTTTATCTCATGATCTGCTAACACTTCATGGAAAACAAATTCAACTTCATTTCTGTAGGAGATGTAGTAGAAATTGTTCAAGACCAGAACAACAATGAGATTGTACCAAAATCAGGTTAGAATTTCTTTTAATTCAAAAATTCTTTAACATTAAGGAAATTATCACAAAAGCCAAAAAAAAATTCCTAGTACTCTTATATATGGTCAATTAGATGGAACTTTAAATCATCACAAATCTATGGCTAAGTGATAGTTGGATTTTTCATAGCCATGTTCTCTACCACTCTCTATCAGAACATGATGGTTAGATTTTTCTTCCATATCCATATTTTCACTTATGTTGTCCTATGTGGAAACCCAGTGCTGAGTTACTTTGGGTGACCATTATGATTCTAACATACCTTTTTAAAATGAAGTTTTAGTATTCCTTTTTATGATGTGGGTTTCTATGAAAGAAACTTTCAAGTAGTAAACCATTTATAACCCCAACGAATTTCGAGGGCGAAATTCATTTTAAGGGGGGTAGAATGTAACAAGCTGAGATTTTATTAGAATTATTATTTTTAATTTCATTGATGTATTCTATTGTACGCTACACCAAGATTATATTGCGCTATACTCAATACCATATTATCTTGCAGTATACACAACACTATTCTTGGCTCGTGTTACACACAATTTCAAGTTCATTTTGTAGAAACTATTCTACAAAACATTAAGTATAGATTTTTTTAATGTATAAATGAAATATGGTTATATTTTTTTATAAATAACAACAAAGTAGTCTTGCACTACACATCACCATGACTTGGCATTCATTACACGCAATCGCGACCTTCCTCGATAGCATGTGTAGTACGCAATACCGGGTTTCACTAAACAACGATATATTGTTATAATATTATTATGGACTAGCCGTTATGAATAGTATTCACTAAATTTTTAATTTTATAACATTATTATTAATCTTGCTTATTTTATAGAACATGGTATGTGTAACGCCCCGACCCCAGCTACCCAGAGTCGGTGCATTACTTCGTAACATTGGCATGATCACAAGAAAGATCAAATCTCGAAAGACCGATTGGTTTAGTAGCCTTGGAAACACTAGATATAATCATAAAGTTTTACATTACATTTCAAAGTGAAAAACTACTACAACAACAAAGTCTTCATATCCACACTATTAACCCCTCATAATATCCCTGCAAGTCATTCATAAATTACTTCTTCACTACCTGGGAAAAATAAAACATAGAAAAGGGGTGAGCTCAAATGCCCAGTAAGGATAACAATATAGCGGAACATTCAAAATAAGCATAAACATTTAAGGCAATGAATTACTAAAACAAAAGCCTTTTAAAATTGAACTTCAACATAGTATGGCAAAAGTAAAATGAAATAATGCCATTTACTTGTTCACATGGATATTCTACTAATAGAATAATCACATGCAATATCAATAACCACTTTCATAATGTTTGAATGCATAATGCCAGACTATCATAACCACATAGCCAAGGCCTCGTGCCAAGACTACAATTAAGATTTTGTCAAGGCCTTGTGCCAAGACACTAGTTTGTCTCATGAGACCTACCGATGCAATTGTTTTTAGAAGATACTTATGTTTAAAATTGATAAAATATACTCCAGTGTTTTTCTGAAAGCAATATGCAAGCTTCTGAAAACAAAATAACTAATTCTGAGACTTCTTGATTAATTACAGGCCATGATGGGTCCACTCCCAATCCCTTCCTGTCTACCAAACTCGAGAGTCCGGTTTTCTGAAAACATTTTTAAGCTTGCGTTAAATACGTATACATTTACACTGGATTTTCATATATTTGAGGGAAATATCTCTCTTTTGAAATCATTTAAAAATCACATAAATATAAAATAAACATTTTCTTTGAAAATATTCTTATAAGCTTGTAAGGAAAGATTCGACGATTTTATAACGGCGGAAAATAACCGCACCCGCCGTATAAGTAAAAAAAACATTCTTACCTTAATTCTGTCGAAAAGGTTAAAAAGGACCTTGTTGTGAAAACGACTGAAAGATTCCTTTATAAACCACTTATAAAAGTCAAAAAGGGTATAAATGACTTTAACTCATATTCTAGTAAATAGTAAAAATGTTTTGAAATGCATTTTTAAGAAACATGGATGTGGATGATAAAGAGATCCCAGTAGATTATTACGTATAAACAACCTCGGATAATGAAGAGATTGTGAAATAACCCTTACCTTGTACTTTTCCTTGGTTGGGGTAGGTTAACCTCCTGTATAATGGTGAAATAGTTTTTATTAAATTATACAAGAATCATATATAATAATATGATATCATATATGATCTTTTAACATTGATTTGTTAATAATATCTTAGAATTATCGTCGTTTCGGGAGTTAACTTACTCATTTTCTTTTATATGTTTTGTTACATAAGCCATGGTTGTTGTATTTTATTCATATCCAGAATGATATCTAGTCCTTAAACATCATTTTTAAATCATCAAATGATAATTATACTTGAATGGATACGATGGAGAATGAATCTCATCGCGTTCGTGGAGACGGTAGTCCGTACGTACGCACGAGCGACAATATCATTCTTTTGATATTAAAATAATATATAAATGGATGGTATATCATATATACAGAATCATTAACATGTTATATTTATTATTTACATGAGTTACACATCATTATTATACCCATCCAAATAATATTATATTGAATAACAATTACACCACGACGTGGAGACGGTAAGCCGTACGTACGCACGTATGGTGACATGTTATTCAAAGGGTGGATAGAATACTGAATATGGTTGTACCATATTTATAATAAAATCACAGTATATGTAAGATACTGGAGTTATTATTTTAGAATGGTAAGAACAAAGAAAGAGGAAGTGGAAGAAGAAAGGAACTTAGAAAAGGGTGGTGAAATCATTACCTCTTCTTCGGGTTCTTCCTTTTGATTTGATCAAAAGGGATCCTTAGGTTGGCTTTCTGATCAAACTAAGGCCTCTAGGTTGTAGTGAGGGATGTTGGGAGAGTATTTGGGCAGAGTTTGGCCGAACCAAAAGGCTTTGAAGGTGTGAAGAAAAGAGAAGGAGGAGTTCCTTTTTATAAGAGGGGTGAGGGGCACCTTTGGAAAAGCTAGAAATATTAATTTATAATAAATTCATATTCGGTTTCTAAGGGCTCCAAAATTGACTATTCAAAGGTTAAGGTGGGGATAGGTCGAAAACAACTCAACCAATAGAATTTAGACAGGTTTGGGTACTTATATTAACCTTATCTTTAAGTATTAACTCTAAGTTAATTAGTTTCACTTTTACAATGTCTCTTTGTATTTTTATATAATATGGTTAATAAACTTACCATATACATACACGAGACCCCCAAGTGGTCCATTAATGATACAACTATCATGATATAAGTCTCTTGGCCGAACCTTAGATTTTTAGGAATTTAATATCAATTAAGAATATAATATTTGTTTTAAAAACTCTTTTATGTCAATTTTGACACTATTCAATAGTTGATTTTTTTGAAACTCATAACAGATTGATTACTTCGAAAAAAGTCAATTAAATCAATCCTAATATATCATATTATCCTAGAAAATTAGTTTAATTCATTAAAAGTTTCATATTATATTTATTTGGGTATTTATAATATCAATTATTTTAATTTTTCACTATTATAGTAATTACTGCATCATCATTGTGTCATAAATAAAATAAATTATTTAATGTCTAAAAATTATAAATAAAATATCATTATGTAGGAAATCTTTTTATCTTTCTAATGAATATTTATAATCTAAAATCCAACATACATAACCCTATGTAAAAATTGTTCTTCTAAAAGATGTAAGCTTGTGTCATTTTTGTATTCATTTTAACTTAATTAAAATAAAGTGTCATTATCACTTACAAGTGGATCCATGGGGTCCCAAAATCGACCCAAAGATGCCCATGGTCGACCATGTATCAACCAATAGGGTTAAGACACGTTTTAGGGTAATTTAGTATTATTATAATATAATTTTTTAACCCTTATTTACCGTATTTACCCTTAACCATGGTAAATAAAATATTTACCGCAGTAATTATTCAAAATGTCTAAAAATAAAAGTTACCTATTTACACAATTTGAACATCCTGATTCCAAATATGGAATCCATTTTCCTAAATTCAAAAGACAGAAGTGGCAGAAATTAATTTAAAAATAATTCCCGTTGTCAAAACAAAAAGCGTGTTTTTAAGAGATAATAACTATCAAAAGATTGACACTTGTTTATGTTCGGTTTAATTGTAAAATTATGTCCAATGACCAAAATTATATTAAATAGTAAAAATATATTCTAAATATACTTTAAAACCACTCAAATTCATAATTTATCACTATTAATTATTTTGATTAAAAAAGTTGTTTTTAATTAAAATTTAGTAATTTTCACTATTCATCAAAATATGAAAGTTATCCGAAAAGTACCAAAATTTCACCTTAGGCTAAATTTGATATTCCGAATCCAAAAATGAAGTCCATTTTAAAATATAAAATATATATAACTTCAAAAATTAGGTATTACTATTCATAACAGCTAGTTTGATTGGTTACGGTGTGTTAGAACTCGAAGTTGCGTACAACACACGCTACTGTTTTATTCAAAGGAAAGCGTACCATGGAAGCTTGGTATGTTTCATTTTAAATTTTTTGATGTCTCCATTTAGTCAAAAAGTTTAAAATATTGTATTTAAAAAGGTTTCATTATCAAAAGTTGATAAAAGTGCAATACTGAAAATGAATCTGTTCTTGCATTATGACTAAGAAACTCATAATATGGATTCTAAAATTATAAGGATTATATAAAGTTTAAAATTTAGTTAATACTATTCATGACCTCTTTTAATGGCTTTTTTTTGGTAAGTCATGGTGCAATTGAACTCAGTGTTGCGTGTAGTGCAAGTTATTTAATTATTTTGAAGAAATAACACACTATGAAATCTTGGGGTGTTACATTCTCCCCTCCTTCAATAAATTGCGTCCTCGCAATTTGAAATTGTTCTTCAAAAATAAAAGGTTGAAAGTAGAAAATATATTTGTGGGAAAACCCACATCGGAAATTGGGTTACTAAAATTTAGTCTTAATATGAGGAAAAGAGAAATCAAAGGGTCACCACCAAATTATGATCTCGATTAGGAGAACATTGGTGGAAATTAGAGACATATAATCGGAGGAAAAACGTAAATATTTATAGGTAGTGATTGAGGTCATCAATCACAAACAAGTATAAAATTGAGGTCCTTAAACTCATCAATCCATGATGATTTGAAGTACCATCGGTTCAACAAAATATATGGTATTGGGACAACACATTTTTGACATTTCAAAATATCTTAGTTGAAATCCCACATCGAAAAATGAATTAATGAGGCCTCTATTTAAAATAAAGAGTGGAAAGTATGAAGATTACCGAAAATAACACATACTAGGGTTCCATGTAGGAAAATATGGATATGGAAGAGAAATCTAACCATCAATTATCTGATGGAGAGTGGTAGAGAACATGGCTATGAAAAGGCCAACAATCCCAAAGCCATAAATTTGTGATGATTTAAGGTACCATCTAGGACAACATTTTTGTTCTAAGTTTCTATTATTAATGTTGAGGAATTTATTTATGAGATTGGATAAGATAATAAGGAGATATACTTACTTTATAATTAAAATTTTACCCATTAATAAATTTCTACCACAAACTCATCTTTCATTCTAAAAGATAATAGAACGTAATTTTTTTTTCTATTTATACTATTCGTACAGTGTAACAGCCCAAGATTTTATATTCTTTTTAATTTTATTAATGTCTTGTGTTGTACGCTACACCAAAAGAAGCTTGCACAACACACATCCTTGACTTGACTTGCATTACACGCAATCGCGACCTTCCTCGATAGCGTGTGTAGTACGCAATACCGAGTTTCACTAAACAACGATATGCTATAAAAATATTATTAAAACTAGCCGTTATGAATAGTAATAACCACTTTTTGAAATCCAGTAAATCTTATTTTTCAAAATGAACTTTGTTTTTGGATTCGGAGTATCGAATTTAGCCTAAGGTAAAATTTTGGTACTTTTCGGATAACTTTCATATTCTGATGAATAGTGAAAATTACTAAATTATAATTAAAAACAACTTTTTTAATCGAAATAATTAATAGTGATAAATTATTAATTTGAGTGGTTTTAAAGTATATTTAGAATATATTTTTACAATTTAATACAATGTTGGTCATTGGTTGTAATTTCACATTTAAACCAGACATAATCAAGTGTCAATCTTTTGATATATATTGTTTCCTAAAAACACACTATTTATTTTAACAGCAGGATTTAATTATAAAATTAATTAATGAAACTTCTATGTTATGAATTTGGTAAAATAGATTTAATTTTTGAATTCGGAATATGAAATATAGCTTAGGATAAAATTTTGGCATTGTTCTGAAAAACATCAATTTTTGATGAATAGTGAAACTACTAAGTGGTAGTTAAAAAAACTGAATTTTTCATAAAACTTAATTTTGCTGCTTCTGTGAATGGAATTTCGAAAATCCGAGAGACACGGTTAATATCAAGGACTAAAATGTGGTTCAATGAGATGAAAATAATTTTTTGGTGAATAGTAACTTTTTACTTTTTTTACCGTGGTTAATAGTAAATAGGGTAACTAAGGGTAAATATGATATTACTATTACCCTAACACATGTCCTAATTCTATTGGACAAGTGTAATTCGACCAAAAACAAACTTAGGAATAAAATATGACCATTTAGGCCCACTTGGATTAGATTAGGACATTTATTATTAATTTATTTAAAGAAAGGTTAAAATAGTTAAAATCAAAGTTTAATAAGTAAATCATTTTTAATATGGGGTTATACATAAGATAAATTCGATTGTAAATATTCATTAGAAAGATAAAAAGATTTCCTACATGATGGTATTTTATTTGTAATTTTTAGACATAAAATAATTTAATTTATTTATGACACAACGATGATGCAGTAATTATCTTATTAATGAAATATTGACATAATTGATGTTATAAACACCAAAATAAATGTAATTTGAGATTTTTTATGAATTCCACTAATTTTCTAGGTTACTATGATATATTAATGTTGATTTAATCAACTTGTTTCGAACATTTAATTCTGTTATGACTTTCAGAAAAATCATTTATCAAATAGTGTCAAAATTGACACAAAATAGTTTTTAAATCAAATATTATATTATTAATTGTTATTGTATTCCTAAAAATCTAAGGTTCGTCCAAATGACTTAGATAAGGATATATATATTACTAATAAACAATTTGGGGTTCGTTTGGCATGTTATAGTAAGTTTATTAACCATATAGTGAAAGAAAACAAAAAGACATGGTAAAAGATAAATTATTTAACTTAGAGTTAAATCTAATTGATAAGGTTAAAATAATATCCTAAACTTTTCTAAATTCTATTGGTTGATAGGATTTCGACCCATCCCCACTTTAGCTTCGAAATAAGACCCTTTGGAACCATTATAAACCGATTTTGACTTTAATATAAAATAATATTTTGAGATATTCCTAAGGTGCCCCTCTCCTCCCCTATAAAAGGACACCTCCTCCCCCTCCTCCTCACACCAATTTGAGCACTCAAGCTCGGCCAACCCCTGAAAAAATCTCTTCTCCACTTCCCTAGAAACATCCTAGAGGTTCTGGTCTTCCTCAAAGACCAATTCTAGTGCCCTAAGAGGAGGTCTCAAAGAGGCACTTCAAAGAAGAGGTAATTACCGTTACCAATTCTTTCATCTTTATTTATTCTTCCACTTCTTCTTCTTAGGTTGTTTCATTATGAAGTAATAACATCAGTATCACTCATATACTGATATGTTATTATAAGTATGAAACAACCCTATTTCACCATCTATCCATCCTACGGAAAAAGAAATCACCGCGCGTGCGTACGTACGGAATACCGTCTCCATGCCGTGGTGTAATCTATTTTCCACCACCACCTTACATGGATGGGTATAATGGTGTAAAGAATAACTATACATAGTTATTACAACATCATATTGATTATGATATATTGTATAATCCACTCCAATTCAATTCAATATTTATTGAAATGATATCGTCGCTCGTGCGTACGTACGGACTACCGTCTCCACGACGCGATGAGATTCATTCTCCATGTTAACCATTTAAGAATGATTATAATGTATATATAAGAAATAATAATGAAATATATGACATTATAAAGCTACTGGATTTATGTATATATATACATATGTATGTTATCTACTTACTTCCATTTCAGGACAATAAGGAAAGAAAAACAGCGTTCATGCGTACGTACGGACTACCGTCTCCATGAACGGTGTTTTTCATTTTATTTATCTATCTATTATATATATATATATACTGAATATATATGATATATAAATCATATTTTATATTCTGGAAGTAATTAAATCATGATATAAGTAATAATGATGTCAAGAACAACAAGTCAAAACACCTACGATAAATGAAACGATTTTACCCAAAACGCTTCTTTAACATGGAATTTACAAAAGAACGGGTAATATAATGTCATAAGTGAACCATATATGATATCATAACAATGAATATGATTCTGTAATAAGTCAATAACATGATTTAAATCATTATACAGGAGGTTCGGACACTTACAAAGCAAGTCGGACCTAAGGTAAGGGAAATATCACAATCTCAATTTTATCCGAGATTGTTTATTCGTAAGTATTTACTGGGGTGTATTTTATCATCCACATCCATGTTCCCTCAATATGTAATATTGTTTCCATCCACTTGAAATAGTTTAAATCCAATTTTACCCTTAGGTGAGTTTTTAGTAAAGAATATGAAAGGAATCTTTTGTTGTTTTTCCGTACGAGGTACTTTTTGACTTTTCCGACAAAAGTACGAAGAATGTTTTTTTTAACTTATACGGCATGAATGGATTTTTAAAACATTACTTCAAAGAAGCTTCCTTTACAAGTTTTCAAGTTTATTTTTAATCAACTTCTTTTATTTTAAAGTTGTATGACATGTTATGAAAGGAAAAATGTTTTTGAAGAAGAAAGGATATTTTCCTCAAGAATTCAATTCAAGTGTTTTATCAAAATTATTTTCCATATAAGATAATAAAGGGTTCTGTTTCTATCCATATTTTTACATTGGTTTGACTATGTTGTGATGGAATTATGTTTATGAATTCCTTTATCATATATGAATTGATTTATGATGTCATGATGTTTCAAGAATCCCATTTTTGTTATGCGATGATGTATGTTTTATGATTATGTGGCACACATAAGAAAGGATTCATTATAAGATGGGTGGGACCTATATCTCCCTCCAATGCATTGGGTAAAGATTTCATATCTCATGAGATAGACATGGCTGGAATGGTAGGTTATACCGATTCAGTGAAACAGGACTGAAACGAGGATTACTCGATTCAGAAAGGGACTTTGTCCACTAAGATAGTCTTGGCAATGAGTCTTGACTAACAAGAAATGATTCTCTATGATTATGTGTGTATGCCACAATGAGTAATGTTTTAAGTAAGGGTTTCATTTTCACTACTATGATTTATCCCATGTTATGAAATTATGCTCTCTTTTGCAGGTTAAGATTTCCAAAAATGTTATGTTCTTATGAAAATTATGGGATTGATATTTCTTTTGTTTACCCTTACTGAGCATTTGAGCTCACCCTTTTATGTTTTCTTTTCCCCAGGATATAAAGAAAGGTTTTAGGTAAAAAAAAGGAAGATCTTTGTGGGAGATTTTGAAGATCTTTCACCAGGATTAGAAGATTACGTTCCGAGTTTCCAAAGACACTAAACTATTACGATCCTTGTGTGTATATTTTTGTTATGTATTAAGTATTCCGCAAAAGTAATGTAATGTTCATGTACGTTAGGATTCGGGTCTCTACAGTTGGTATCAGAGGAAAGGTTTAGTCAACCTTTGGAAACTAGGATGCGAAAACGTTAGTGAGATCCCTAGAGATATTTCTAAGGTATGTCTAGCGATGTCCCTAAGGATAAGTATACGTATAGGATATAGTCCTAGAACTATGGTAACGATATTAGATTAAACCAAAGATGTTAGATATTTAAGTTACTCCCCCTTTATTATGATTTTTTGCATCTAACACTATTCTGTTTGGGTTTTAGAAAATGGCTGGAAACAAGATGATTCACAATAATGGAGGATATGATGGACAATGGAATGATATTCTTCATGAGCAACCAAATGAAAGGGGATTTGGATGTCCAAAAATCATTATTATGCCGAATCAGCAATCTCACAATATGATCAATAAAGTAAAATTTGGTAAGTTTCCGGACTCGACTAATAAGAGAAAGATGGAGTTCCATGATGATCATAGAGGAAAGAAAGTTCAATTTCCCCTATGTAATTCTTGTGGGAAGATGCATCAAGGAGAATGTTTCAAAGGAACTGGAAGATGCTTTGGGTGTGGAAAAGAAGGACACAAAGCAAGTAAGTGCAAAGGAAAAGGTTCAGTTAACACCATGGATGAGGATAATGGTATTGCTACGACATAAAAAATGGTTAAGTGTTTTAAATGTGGAATGTATGGGCATTATGCAAACAAATGCCCTAAGGGAAAGACTCATGAAGAGAATCAGTATGGTCATATGGGTAGTATTTATGTGGATGATGATGAAGAGACTACAAATGATATGTGAGATGAAAGAATTTTTGAAGCTCGGTCAATGGTTTGAGAATGTAGTGGAATGATTACATGTTTATCATGTGTAATTTTGGAATAAAGAGACATCTATGGATTGTTACACTGTTGTCTTTCCTTGTGTTTTGAAAGTGTATGATTAATGTTACCAGTATCCATGAAAGGTTATTCAGATATTTTTGGAATGTAGATGATATGCGCATAATGAAGGGATAAGGAGAAAATTAAATGTTTGATAGTATTCATGAGCTCATGATTGATATAAGGACTAAGTGATATCATGGTTTGAGTATATAGAATTTTGAGGATTTTGGTATGTGGAAAGTGTTAACTTTAAACTGCATTCATGTTTTCACTAAGGTATTCAAGAGAATACATGATTAAGGACATTGAATGTTTAGAATGTAACCAACAAGACATATCTTATGGGGATCGACGATGGTGTTAAATCTCTGGTAATCGTTTTCACTATGTTATGAGAGTGGACTGCAGTATTATGGATAATCCTAAAGATTGGAATGGATTATGTTGGACATAAGTTAGTATTGTTTAAGGATAGAAGTTTTCTCGATATTATTGATGGGATGTTATAGTAATATAGTTTTAGAAAAAGGACAACCTGCAGGACGGGCGACAACCCATCGCTTCGGACAAGGCTGTAGGAATCGAACCCACAACCGAAGTGCGACTGGCCTTTATCGCCTACCACTGGCCTACAGGAAGTCCCTGTTTAGTAGAAACTAGTTTTATTATATTAAGCAGTATGATATATGAAGTATAAGTCCATTTTAGGAACCATATATGATTAATCTCACTATAGATCGATTTATGCATATAAATTTTGCTAACCTTTTGTTTGAGACAGATGGAATGACCCGTCATTCTATCACATGATCTGCTAACACTTCACGAATAACAAATTCAACTTCATTTATTTAAGAGATGAAGTGGAAATTGTTCAAGGCACGAACAACAGTGAGATTGTACCAAAATAAAGTAAGTATTTATTCTAATTCAAATTTTCAACTTTAGGGGAAATGATCTTGAAAACCAAAAATGTTGTCCTAGTGATCTTATACCTGATGAATCAGATGGTACCTTATATCATCACAAATCTATGGATTTATGATTACTGGCTTTTCCATAGCCATGTTCTCTACCACTCTCCATCAGAACATGATGGTTAGATTTCTCTTCCATATCCATATTTTCTCCTATGTGGAAACCCAGTGATTAGTTTATTTGAGTAATCGTTACATTTCATACTTTAGTTTTTAAAGCCAAGTTTTGGCATTTCTTTTTACGATGTGGGTTTCTATTAAAGAAAATTTCGAATAGTAAACCATTTATAACCCCGACGAATTTCGAGGGCGAAATTCATTTTAAGGGGGGTAGAATGTAACAGCCCAAGATTTTATATTCTTTTTAATTTTATTAATGTCTTGTGTTATACGCTACACCAAAAGAAGCTTGCACAACACACATCCTTGACTTGACTTGCATTACACGCAATCGCGACCTTCCTCGATAGCGTGTGTAGTACGCAATACCGAGTTTCACTAAACAACGATATGCTATAAAAATATTATTAAAACTAGCCGTTATGAATAGTAATAACCACTTTTTGAAATCCAGTAAATCTTATTTTTCAAAATGAACTTTGTTTTTGGATTCGGAGTATCGAATTTAGCCTAAGGTAAAATTTTGGTACTTTTCGGATAACTTTCATATTCTGATGAATAGTGAAAATTACTAAATTATAATTAAAAACAACTTTTTTAATCGAAATAATTAATAGTGATAAATTATTAATTTGAGTGGTTTTAAAGTATATTTAGAATATATTTTTACAATTTAATACAATGTTGGTCATTGGTTGTAATTTCACATTTAAACCAGAGATAATCAAGTGTCAATCTTTTGATATATATTGTTTCCTAAAAACACGCTATTTATTTTAACAGCAGGATTTAATTATAAAATTAATTAATGAAACTTCTATGTTATGAATTTGGTAAAATAGATTTAATTTTTGAATTCGGAATATGAAATATAGCTTAGGATGAAATTTTGGCATTGTTCTGAAAAACATCAATTTTTGATGAATAGTGAAACTACTAAGTGGTAGTTAAAAAAACTGAATTTTTCATAAAACTTAATTTTGCTGCTTCTGTGAATGGAATTTCGAAAATCCGAGAGACACGGTTAATATCAAGGACTAAAATGTGGTTCAATGATATGAAAATAATTTTTTGGTGAATAGTAACTTTTTACTTTTTTTACCGTGGTTAATAGTAAATAGGGTAACTAAGGGTAAATATGATATTACTATTACCCTAACACATGTCCTAATTCTATTGGACAAGTGTAATTCGACCAAAAACAAACTTAGGAATAAAATATGACCATTTAGGCCCACTTGGATTAGATTAGGACATTTATTATTAATTTATTTAAAGAAAGGTTAAAATAGTTAAAATCAAAGTTTAATAAGTAAATCATTTTTAATATGAGGTTATACATAAGATAAATTCGATTGTAAATATTCATTAGAAAGATAAAAAGATTTCATACATGATGGTATTTTATTTGTAATTTTTAGACATAAAATAATTTAATTTATTTATGACACAACGATGATGCAGTAATTATCTTATTAATGAAATATTGACATAATTGATGTTATAAACACCAAAATAAATGTAATTTGAGATTTTTTATGAATTACACTAATTTTCTAGGTTACTATGATATATTAATGTTGATTTAATCAACTTGTTTCGAACATTTAATTCTGTTATGACTTTCAGAAAAATCATATATCAAATAGTGTCAAAATTGACACAAAATAGTTTTTAAATCAAATATTATATTATTAATTGTTATTGTATTCCTAAAAATCTAAGGTTCGTCCAAATGACTTAGATAAGGATATATATATTACTAATAAACAATTTGTGGTTCGTTTGGCATGTTATAGTAAGTTTATTAACCATATAGTGAAAGAAAACAAAAAGACATGGTAAAAGTTAAATTATTTAACTTAGAGTTAAATCTAATTGATAAGGTTAAAATAATATCCTAAACTTGTCTAAATTCTATTGGTTGATAGGATTTCGACCCATCCCCACTTTAGCTTCGAAATAAGACCCTTTGGAACCATTATAAACCGATTTTGACTTTAATATAAAATAATATTTTGAGATATTCCTAAGGTGCCCCTCTCCTCCCCTATAAAAGGACACCTCCTCCCCCTCCTCCTCACACCAATTTGAGCACTCAAGCTCGGCCAACCCCTGCCAAAATCTCTTCTCCACTTCCCTAGAAACATCCTAGAGGTTCTGGTCTTCCTCAAAGACCAATTCTAGTGCCCTAAGAGGAGGTCTCAAAGAGGCACTTCAAAGAAGAGGTAATTACCGTTACCAATTCTTTCATCTTTATTTATTCTTCCACTTCTTCTTCTTAGGTTGTTTCATTATGAAGTAATAACATCAGTATCACTCATATACTGATATGTTATTATAAGTATGAAACAACCCTATTTCACCATCTATCCATCCTACGGAAAAAGAAATCACCGCGCGTGCGTACGTACGGAATACCGTCTCCACGCCGTGGTGTAATCTATTTTCCACCACCACCTTACATGGATGGGTATAATGGTGTAAAGAATAACTATACATAGTTATTACAACATCATATTGATTATGATATATTGTATAATCCACTCCAATTCAATTCAATATTTATTGAAATGATATCATCGCTCGTGCGTACGTACGGACTACCGTCTCCACGACGCGATGAGATTCATTCTCCATGTTAACCATTTAAGAATGATTATAATGTATATATAAGAAATAATAATGAAATATATGACATTATAAAGCTACTGTATTTATGTATATATATACATATGTATGTTATCTACTTACTTCCAGTTCAGGACAATAAGGAAAGAAAAACAGCGTTCATGCGTACGTACGGACTACCGTCTCCATGAACGGTGTTTTTCATTTTACTTATCTATCTATTATATATATATATATACTGAATATATATGATATATAAATCATATTTTATATTCTGGAAGTAATTAAATCATGATATAAGTAATAATGATGTCAAGAACAACAAGTCAAAACACCTACGTTAAATGAAACGATTTTACCCAAAACGCTTCTTTAACATGGAATTTACAAAAGAACGGGTAATATAATGTCATAAGTGAACCATATATGATATCATAACAATGAATATGATTCTGTAATAAGTCAATAACATGATTTAAATCATTATACAGGAGGTTCGGACACTTACAAAGCAAGTCGGACCTAAGGTAAGGGAAATATCACAATCTCAATTTTATCCGAGATTGTTTATTCGTAAGTATTTACTGGGGTGTATTTTATCATCCACATCCATGTTCCCTCAATATGTAATATTGTTTCCATCCACTTGAAATAGTTTAAATCCAATTTTACCCTTAGGTGAGTTTTTAGTAAAGAATATGAAAGGAATCTTTTGTTGTTTTTCCGTACGAGGTACTTTTTGACTTTTCCGACAAAAGTACGAAGAATGTTTTTTTTTAACTTATACGGCATGAATGGATTTTTAAAACATTACTTCAAAGAAGCTTCCTTTACAAGTTTTCAAGTTTATTTTTAATCAACTTCTTTTATTTTAAAGTTGTATGACATGTTATGAAAGGAAAAATGTTTTTGAAGAAGAAAGGATATTTTCCTCAAGAATTCAATTCAAGTGTTTTATCAAAATTATTTTCCATATAAGATAATAAAGGGTTCTGTTTCTATCCATATTTTTACATTGGTTTGACTATGTTGTGATGGAATTATGTTTATGAATTCCTTTATCATATATGAATTGATTTATGATGTCATGATGTTTCAAGAATCCCATTTTTGTTATGCGATGATGTATGTTTTATGATTATGTGGCACACATAAGAAAGGATTCATTATAAGATGGGTGGGACCTATATCTCCCTCCAATGCATTGGGTAAAGATTTCATATCTCATGAGATAGACATGGCTGGAATGGTAGGTTATACCGATTCAGTGAAACAGGACTGAAACGAGGATTACTCGATTCAGAAAGGGACTTTGTCCACTAAGATAGTCTTGGCAATGAGTCTTGACTAACAAGAAATGATTCTCTATGATTATGTGTGTATGCCACAATGAGTAATGTTTTAAGTAAGGGTTTCATTTTCACTACTATGATTTATCCCATGTTATGAAATTATGCTCTCTTTTGCAGGTTAAGATTTCCAAAAATGTTATGTTCTTATGAAAATTATGGGATTGATATTTCTTTTGTTTACCCTTACTGAGCATTTGAGCTCACCCTTTTATGTTTTCTTTTCCCCAGGATATAAAGAAAGGTTTTAGGTAAAAAAAAAGGAATATCTTTGTGGGAGATTTTGAAGATCTTTCACCAGGATTAGAAGATTACGTTCCGAGTTTCCAAAGACACTAAACTATTACGATCCTTGTGTGTATATTTTTGTTATGTATTAAGTATTCCGCAAAAGTAATGTAATGTTCATGTACGTTAGGATTCGGGTCTCTACATACAGGGTTCCAAAATAAATGAATTATAATTCATCTACCAGATCTTTTAAAAAAAACTACATTATTTAATTCAGGACATCTCGTGGGACAGTGGTAGGTGATACACCCTTGTCGCCCTTCGGTTGCGGGTTCAAGTCTCGCAGCCTTGCCGGACGCGACGGGTTGCCGCCCGACCTCCGGGTTGTCCTTTTATGGAAATCCAAAATAATCCAAACTAGAACTATCCAAAATACTTCTGTCCAAACTCACAGTCTAACATTTATAAGGAAGGTAAACATAATATAGATCCTTTTTACCCTGTAATAGCATATGAATACCTTCATCATTTATTACCATATTCCTTATTGATTACATTCATGCTCCCTTATTCCATATAGAATGCTGGATATACTTCATTAATCCAAAAATGGTTTAATCCACAACAATGATGGAATATACAAATCATTAATCAGTTCCAAGGTAGTCAAGAATATCTAATATAATTTATCCAAAACAATCACATATTATTCCAAAATCACTACCTCAGTATCAGAACTATATTATGATTTATCATTCTCTCAACCATATATTTTCCAAAAAGTTATCCTGCTATTGAGTCACTTTTCTTTGTTCCACACAATCTCAAGTCCTTAATGAAATAGTACTGCAGTACAATCCTTATATACTCCATAATTATTATAACAAGTACATTGTTGATACAACACTCAATTGACATAATAAACATAAGAACTCTAATCATTCCTCTTCATCTGTGGTAGTATCATAACTTGATTATTATCCAATAGCATCATTTGCGGCATAGTCTGATGACTGGGGCATAGGTTCGCGTAGTGTCCAAACTCCTTGAAAATGAAGCATTGTACATTTAAAACCATTTTCTTACCCTTGCAGTCACGTACTTTGTGCCCTTTTCCTCCACACTTATAACAAACTCCCATTCCTTTCAGGAAAGTTCCAGGGTGTTTCTTTCCACAGTTACCACATATGGGAAAATTCTTCTTTTCCCTCTTCCCTTTATCCATCTTTCTCTCTTCCATCCTTTTCTTATATTTCTTCCCTTCAAAGCCATAGGACTCAGTAAAATCTTTACTTATCTTATCAACACATGATATTATTTCTTCATATGATGATAATACATGGGAGACTATTTCTCTTATAAATTCTATCTTAAGACCATGAGAGATATGATCCTTCCTTCTCTTTGAATCATGTGCATTTCTGGAGTTATCATTCCTTCTACTGGGCGCCATTTCTAAATAATGGCATAAACTAGATTAGTTTATGAGTCAAAATACATAATCCCAAACTTATAAAACACTTAACATAAATTGAACTATTTATGGATATAATCCATAATCATAAAAATGTTTTCTTTGAAGAAGTATATACTCATAAACCCTTCATAATGATTTGTAAAGAAAATGAGAGTTATCCTAAGAATATCCCCCGGGAGTGTCGTAACCAAGAGTGCAGCAAGGCCCGTTGTCATGCACCAGTTCCCGTTCGAGTCTAGCTCAAAGCGGTGTTTTCGGGTTTTACCCCTAGGTACATCTGTGCCAGAGCCGCCTCTACCTGCTCGTATCCAGACAGGGATGTATTGCTCGGAAAACTCACAAAATCTCTACAATACCAAAATTCTAGGAAGTTCTTCTATACTAATCCTCAAAGTTCATCTTAGGTCTACGTGCTCTAATCAGAGTTTATCTAAATCTAGCTTCCAAGGTTTGTACTAAACTTCCTCTGATACCAACTATAACGCCCCGACCCCAGCTACCCAGAGTCGGTGCATTACTTCGTAACATTGGCATGATCACAAGAAAGATCAAATCTCGAAAGACCGATTGGTTTAGTAGCCTTGGAAACACTAGATATAATCATAAAGTTTTACATTACATTTCAAAGTGAAAAACTACTACAACAACAAAGTCTTCATATCCACACTATTAACCCCTCATAATATCCCTGCAAGTCATTCATAAATTACTTCTTCACTACCTGGGAAAAATAAAACATAGAAAAGGGGTGAGCTCAAATGCCCAGTAAGGATAACAATATAGCGGAACATTCAAAATAAGCATAAACATTTAAGGCAATGAATTACTAAAACAAAAGCCTTTTAAAATTGAACTTCAACATAGTATGGCAAAAGTAAAATGAAATAATGCCATTTACTTGTTCACATGGATATTCTACTAATCGAATAATCACATGCAATATCAATAACCAGTTTCATAATGTTGGAATGCATAATGCCAGACTATCATAACCACATAGCCAAGGCCTCGTGCCAAGACTACAATTAAGATTTTGTCAAGGCCTTGTGCCAAGACACTAGTTTGTCTCATGAGACCTACCGATGCAATTGTTTTTAGAAGATACTTATGTTTAAAATTGATAAAATATACTCCAGTGTTTTTCTGAAAGCAATATGCAAGCTTCTGAAAACAAAATAACTAATTCTGAGACTTCTCGATTAATTACAGGCCATGATGGGTCCACTCCCAATCCCTTCCTGTCTACCAAACTCGAGAGTCCGGTTTTCTGAAAACATTTTTAAGCTTGCGTTAAATACGTATACATTTACACTGGATTTTCATATATTTGAGGGAAATATCTCACTTTTGAAATCATTTAAAAATCACATAAATATAAAATAAACATTTTCTTTGAAAATATTCTTATAAGCTTGTAAGGAAAGATTCGACGATTTTATAACGGCGGAAAATAACCGCACCCTCCGTATAAGTAAAAAAAAACATTCTTACCTTAATTCTGTCGAAAAGGTTAAAAAGGACCTTGTTGTGAAAACGACCGAAAGATTCCTTTATAAACCACTTATAAAAGTCAAAAAGGGTATAAATGACTTTAACTCATATTCTAGTAAATAGTAAAAATGTTTTGAAATGCATTTTTAAGAAACATGGATGTGGATGATAAAGAGATCCCAGTAGATTATTACGTATAAACAACCTCGGATAATGAAGAGATTGTGAAATAACCCTTACCTTGTACTTTTCCTTGGTTGGGGTAGGTTAACCTCCTGTATAATGGTGAAATAGTTTTTATTAAATTATACAAGAATCATATATAATAATATGATATCATATATGATCTTTTAACATTGATTTGTTAATAATATCTTAGAATTATCGTCGTTTCGGGAGTTAACTTACTCATTTTCTTTTATATGTTTTGTTACATAAGCCATGGTTGTTGTATTTTATTCATATCCAGAATGATATCTAGTCCTTAAACATCATTTTTAAATCATCAAATGATAATTATACTTGAATGGATACGATGGAGAATGAATCTCATCGCGTTCGGGGAGACGGTAGTCCGTACGTACGCACGAGCGACAATATCATTCTTTTGATATTAAAATAATATATAAATGGATGGTATATCATATATACAGAATCATTAACATGTTATATTTATTATTTACATGAGTTACACATCATTATTATACCCATCCAAATAATATTATATTGAATAACAATTACACCACGACGTGGAGACGGTAAGCCGTACGTACGCACGTATGGTGACATGTTATTCAAAGGGTGGATAGAATACTGAATATGGTTGTACCATATTTATAATAAAATCACAGTATATTTAAGATACTGGAGTTATTATTTTAGAATCGTAAGAACAAAGAAAGGGGAAGTGGAAGAAGAAAGGAACTTAGAAAAGGGTGGTGAAATCATTACCTCTTCTTCGGGTTCTTCCTTTTGATTTGATCAAAAGGGCTCCTTAGGTTGGCTTTCTGATCAAACTAAGCCCTCTAGGTTGTAGTGAGGGATGTTGGGAGAGTATTTGGGCAGAGTTTGGCCGAACCAAAAGGCTTTGAAGGTGTGAAGAAAAGAGAAGGAGGAGTGCCTTTTTATAAGAGGGGTGAGGGGCACCTTTGGAAAAGCTAGAAATATTAATTTATAATAAATTCATATTCGGTTTCTAATGGCTCCAAAATTGACTATGCAAAGGTTAAGGTGGGGATAGGTCGAAAACAACTCAACCAATAGAATTTAGACAGGTTTGGGTACTTATATTAACCTTATCTTTAAGTATTAACTCTAAGTTAATTAGTTTCACTTTTACAATGTCTCTTTGTATTTTTATATAATATGGTTAATAAACTTACCATATACATACAAGAGACCCCCAAGTGGTCCATTAATGATACAACTATCATGATATAAGTCTCTTGGCCGAACCTTAGATTTTTAGGAATTTAATATCAATTAAGAATATAATATTTGTTTTAAAAACTCTTTTATGTCAATTTTGACACTATTCAATAGTTGATTTTTTTGAAACTCATAACAGATTGATTACTTCGAAAAAAGTCAATTAAATCAATACTAATATATCATATTATCCTAGAAAATTAGTTTAATTCATTAAAAGTTTCATATTATATTTATTTGGGTATTTATAATATCAATTATTTTAATTTTTTACTATTATAGTAATTACTGCATCATCATTGTGTCATAAATAAAATATATTATTTAATGTCTAAAAATTATAAATAAAATATCATTATGTAGGAAATCTTTTTATCTTTCTAATGAATATTTATAATCTAAAATCCAACATATATAACCCTATGTAAAAATTGTTCTTCTAAAAGATGTAAGCTTGTGTCATTTTTGTATTCATTTTAACTTAATTAAAATAAAGTGTCATTATCACTTACAAGTGGATCCATGGGGTCCCAAAATCGACCCAAAGATGCCCATGGTCGACCATGTATCAACCAATAGGGTTAAGAGACGTTTTAGGGTAATTTAGTATTATTATAATATTATTTTTTTAACCCTTATTTACCGGATTTACCCTTAACCATGGTAAATAAAATATTTACCGCAGTAATTATTCAAAATGTCTAAAAATAAAAGTTACCTATTTACACAATTTGAACATCCTGATTCAAAATATGGAATCCATTTTCCTAAATTCAAAAGACAGAAGTGGCAGAAATTAATTTAAAATTAATTCCCGTTGTCAAAACAAAAAGCGTGTTTTTAAGAGATAATAACTATCAAAAGATTGACACTTGTTTATGTTCGGTTTAATTGTAAAATTATGTCCAATGACCAAAATTATATTAAATAGTAAAAATATATTCTAAATATACTTTAAAACCACTCAAATTCATAATTTATCACTATTAATTATTTTGATTAAAAAAGTTGTTTTTAATTAAAATTTAGTAATTTTCACTATTCATCAAAATATGAAAGTTATCCGAAAAGTACCAAAATTTCACCTTAGGCTAAATTTGATATTCTGAATCCAAAAATGAAGTCCATTTTAAAATATAAAATATATATAACTTCAAAAATTAGGTATTACTATTCATAACAGCTAGTTTGATTGGTTACGGTGTGTTAGAACTCGAAGTTGCGTACAACACACGCTACTGTTTTATTCAAAGGAAAGCGTACCGTGGAAGCTTGGGATGTTTCATTTTAAATTTTTTGATGTCTCCATTTAGTCAAAAAGTTTAAAATATTGTATTTAAAAAGGTTTCATTATCAAAAGTTGATAAAAGTGCAATACTGAAAATGAATCTGTTCTTGCATTATGACTAAGAAACTCATAATATGGATTCTAAAATTATAAGGATTATATAAAGTTTAAAATTTAGTTAATACTATTCATGACCTCTTTTAATGGCTTTTTTTTTGGTAAGTCATGGTGCAATTGAACTCAGTGTTGCGTGTAGTGAAAGTTATTGAATTATTTTGAAGAAATAACACACTATGAAATCTTGGGGTGTTACAGTATGAGAACAAAATAAATTTTTCGGGTAAAATAAGTATTTTTCAAAAAATGCTGTTTTACCGCCTTTTGATGGCGCATCCACTGTAAATCTAGTTTTTGACATGTTTATAAGTTCAATTTGAAAAAATAAAATTCTTCCTTGGAATCAGGATATAAAAATTTAATTTGGATAAAATTTTCATATTATTCTGATAACTTTCATATTTTGATGAATAGTAAAAACACGCTATATTTTAATTAAAAACAAATTTTTTCATCATAATAATTTATATGGTTAGATTATATTTTTAATTGGTTTTATAGTGTAATTAGAATATATTTTTACCATTTAATATAGTTATGGTTATTGTAATTAATTTTGACTTTGAATTTGGACATAAACAAGTGTCGATCTTTTGATAGTTATTGTTTCTTAAAAACACGCTATTTGTTTTGATAACGACAATTACTTTTAAAATTAATTAATGCTTCTTCTATGTTTTTAATTTGAAAAAATAGACATCATTTTTGAATTTAGAATATCAAATATAGCTTAGGATAAATTTTTGGTATTTTTCTGAAAAACTACAATTTATGATGAATATTGAAAACACTGAGTTTTTGGTTAAAACCAACTTTTTATTTAAATAATAATTTATTTGATTTAAATTTATTTTAGGTAAAAATAAATACATAATACTTATATAAGTTCAATTAAATTCATTGGAGTCATTTTATAATAATTTAAGATTTATAAAAATTGTATTGAACTTTTCACCGTCTTTTACCCATCTCCTAAGAGCTTTTGCAATTGTTCATAAAACTTAATTTTACCGCTTCTATGAGTTGAATTTAGAAAATCTGAGTGGCACGGTTAATATAAAGGAGTAAAATGTGGTTCAATTAGATAAAAATAATTTTTGATGAATAGTAACTTTTTACTTTTATTAACCACGGTTAAAAGTAAATAGAGAAATTCAAGGTTAAAAGAATATTATAATAGTTAACAATTAACTTACCAATTGTCCTAACCTTATTGGATGAGTATTGAACGACCATGGGAATCCTTGGGTTGATTTTGGGACCCCATTGAGCCACTTGGTAGTGATAATGACAATTTGGATTAATTAATTTAATGTAAAGATACAATTGACATTAACAAAAATCGTTTAGTAAATTAATTTTTATATGGTGTTATATAAGTCATATTTTCGACTATAAATATTCCTTAGAAAAATAAAAATAGTTTCTAAATCATGGTATTTTTTTCATAATTTTTATACATCAAATTAATTAAATTATAAATGACACAATAATGATATAGTATTTACCTCATTAATAAATGATTTAAATAAATAAGATTATAATGATTAAAATATTATCCAAAACATGTCAAATTCTGATTGGATGATTTTATTTCGACCATGAGTCATATTATCATCATATTTAATGATTTTTGGACCTTTTGAAACTGAAGATAAGTTTATAATAAAATAATATTTTCACTCTTCCCAAAAGAGCCCTTCCCCCCTTATAAAAGGATACCATTTATATCCAATTCCTCATGCCTCTCAATCCATTTGGCTCATCCAACCTCTTCCCAATTAAGCTCTCTAAATCCCTATCCTCCCCTAGAATCCTTATATTAGGAAGAAGACACTTCAAGAAGTCCGTTTGGTTCAAACCAAATGAAGTTACCCAAATTAAAGGTAATAGTTTCTCTTAAGTTGTTTTCTTTTATTCTACTTCTCCAACCCCTAAACTATTTTTAATCCTTTTTTTGTAACAAAAACAGTATCCCCAATATACTAGGATGTTTTTATGATAATTATTTTAAGTACACTTACACACACCTCCATCTAATGGATGAATAACATAATGATTCTGTGGATGGAAAACTAACGCCTCACGAAATGATGATTGTTCGATTTTCTCCTAAAGCCTCTAATGGTAGACATTATGATGGCTCTGTATTCATATATGATATATATTATGTTTATTATTTCTTTATTCTTCTTTACTTCCCAATTATATCAAGCCTTTATGGTTTCCATAGTCGGTAAATATGATAATCTCATTTGAGGAAGTGCGGACTACCGCCCCCTCAATGTGATGTGATTCGTTAATACCTTATGTGGGATGTATAAAGGATGTGGTTAATGATATTATATATCATATTATACTGGAATTATAATATACCTATGTATAATTATGTTTTAATTCCATTAAAATAATAAATAGAAATGAAAGTAGCATTCATGCGTATGTACGACATAACATCTCCATGAACGGTGCATTTCATATCTTACCTCCATATGTTATGTACTATTATAAATACATGTATATTCTGGATATATAATGAATATATATGATATATAAATCATGATTTACATTATTGAAGTAAGTAAATCATGATATATGTAATAATAACAATAAGAATAACAAGCCGAAACACGTACGATAAATAAGATGATTTTACCCAAAACGTTGCTTTAACATGGAATTTACAAAAGAACGGGTAATATAATGTCATAATTGAACCATATATGATATTAAAACAATGAATATGATTATGTAATAAGTCAATGACATTATTTAAATCATTATATAGGAGGTTCAGATATGTACGAAGCATATCAGACCTAAGGTAAGGGATAGCTTTTCCAATCTAGTTTTTTTCCGAGATTGTTTATTTATAAGTATTCACTGGGGTTATATTTATCATCCATGTTACTGTTTTATAAAACTGGTTTCATGAGTTTTTAAATTCCTTTTTACCCATTTTATACTTTTACTATATGGTATGTATGGAATCTTTCTTTTGTTTACCGTATGAGGTACTTTTTGACTTTTCCAACAAAAGTACGAGAATAATGTTTTTTTATATACGGCGTGAAAGGATTTTTATGGTTTTATAAAGCCTTATTTTCATGAAGCATCCTCCAAAAGATTTCATGACTATTTTAAAAAAAAATCCTTTTCTTTTATAATTCCATTACATTTTGTGAAAATAAAATGATTTTGAAGAAGAAAGGATATTTTCCTCAAGAATTCATTTCAAGTGTTTTATCAAAACCATTTTTCATCTAAGATAACATTATTTAATATGTTAATGTTTCAAGTATAATGTCTCTATGATTTACATGGTTTCACTTATCTTATGATTAAATGATATCCATTTGTTTTATATGGATTATGTTATGATGGGATGATGTTTATGCAACCCATTTTATTCTTTGGGTTATGATGAATGATTTATGTTTATGTTATGGCACAAGTAAGAAAGATTTCATTATGAGATGGGCGGGACCTATATCTCCCTTCAATGCATTGGGTAAAGATTTATATCTCATTAGATAGACATGGCTGAAAGAACAAGTAAATATGGTTCAGTAATACAGGGATGAAAAGGCATGTAAACCCAGTTTAGTAAGGGACTTTGTCCACTAAGATGGTCATGACAGCAATGCCTTGGCTACTTTGAAAATCATATCATGTGCTTAATGTTTTTCCACAATTACAAGTTTTATTCCCATGATATTTTATCATGATTGATGTTCCATTATGATCTATGCCTTATGTACTTCCATGTTTTATCTCATTGCTCAAGATTTTCATGTTTAAACATTATGGTCATGTTTTTTAAGTTCAAATGTATACTGTTTGTTTTATTTTCTCCATTCATAACCTTACTGAGCATTTGAGCTCACTCTTTATATGTTTTCTTTTCCCTAGGATATAAAGAAAGGTTTTAAGTAAGAAAACAAAAGGGGAATATCTTTATGGGAGATGTTAAAGATCTTTCACCATGATTATAAGATTATATTCCAAGTTTCCAAAGACACTAAACTATTACGGTCCTTGAGTATTGGTTTTTGTTATGTATTAAGTATTCCAAAAAAGTAATGTAATGTCCATGTACATCAAGATTTAGGTCTCTACAAAGGAACATCAATTATATCATTTATGAGAATTGAAAAGGATCCCATATTCATATATTTTATGAAGATGGACATGGGAATCATAAATAAGGGAACATCATCAATACTTTCACAAATTATTGCTCAAATTTCTCTTTTGGAAAGGTTAATGGATTCTCAAAATTATGATGTGAGAATTCAGAAGAAATTGGAAACTATCAGAAGAGGGAAATCCTTAGAGTTCAATGTTAATGAATAAGGAATTGTGAAATTTGGGTCAAGACTATGCATTCCATCAAATCTGGAGTTAAAGAATGAATTTTTGGATGATGCACATAGTTCAAATTTCTCCATTCACACAGGAAACACAAAGATGTATTGAGATCTTTAAAAGATTTATTTGTGGGATAACATAAAGAAGTAGATCACTGAGTATACATCAAAGTGCTTGGTATTTTATCAAGTGAAGTCTGAGAGGCCTAAGTCTAATGGGATGATGCAAACATTACCCATACTATCATGGAAATAGGAGAACATCACTCTGGACTTTGTATCTAGAATTCTGAACACATCCAAAGGAAACAATGCTATCTAGGTTGTTGGGGATCATTTTATAAAGACTGCACACTTCATTACAATTCGAGAGGATTTCTCTTTGGATTAACTAGCATGGATATTTATCATAGAATTGGTAAGGTTATATGGTGTAACACAATCTATTATATCTGATCAAGATCGAAGATTCACCTCTATGTTCTGGAAGAGTCTTCAACATGATCTGAATACTGAGCAGAACTTCATTATGACTTATAATCCTAAAACTGATGTCCAATCTAAGAGTACTATAAAAACACTTGAGGGAATGTTCATAGAATTCACAATGAACATCAAATGAGGGTGGTATCAACATCTTCCTCGGGTTTTGTTCTATTACAATAAAAATTTCCACTCAAGCATCCAAATTGTTCCTTATGAAGGCCTGTATGGGAAGAGGTGAAGAACACCAGCATGTTGGGATGACTTTGGGTAGCGAAAATCCTAGGTCTAGAAATGGTCAAAGAAATAGTAGAGAAGGTTAATACCATATAGAATCACATTAAAGCTGCTCAGATTTGACAAAAGAGTGATGCTGATAATCATTGATGAGACCTAGAGTTTGATGTCGGAGACATGGTATTCTTCCACATGTCACCGTGGAAGAGGTTTATGAAATTTGAGAAGAAGGGAAATGTAAGAAAATGGTTTCTATATAAAATAATTTGGAATTTTTTTGATGTTATTCTAGAGAAACGCCTTCAGACGGCGTACGATTCCGAGCCCCGGTGTGGCCGGAATTAAATTTTATGTGCGTTCACACTAGGAAATCAAAATAAACGGAATAAATCTTAAACCGTTTCTCTAATGGGAAAATCGAGGGCACCATGGAGTTTGTAATGTGCCTTTTACCCTAGGAGAGGTGTAATTTTCGCAGGTGCAGCCCTTCTGTGGAAAATGGCCCTAGGGGAATTTTCGTAATTTAGCGGCCTCAGGCGTTAAGTTTTATAACTTTTGAACGGGACCTCAGATTAAAATTATGAGACTACCATTTTGCTCGTGAGGTGGTTTTTACCCTAGGGGAGGCTTAACCTCAACCCCATCAAGAGTTTGGGATGCGTGTCAATATGGGGTGTTTAAAAAAGTTAATTAAAATTCTAATTAGTTTTCTACTTAAACAACAAACCCTCCCCTACTTCTCTATTTTTTGTTTTCCTCTAGAAGAAGAGATATAACACTTCCCTCAATCCCTCTCAACCTCCTCTCCTCCTCCCCCGAGCCAAGAGGAAGCGACAACGGTGGTGGCGTGATGAAGGATCGAAGCTTCGGGCAACGCCCAACGGGTAGAATCGTTGCAGTTTCATTTTTTTTAATTTCCGCATCACATTTGAGATTGATTTGTAGAATCTAATTGCCATTATTTTGTCGAGCGAAGCCCTTGGTTGCGTAGTATATGTTCCGAGCTATCCAACGCTTGTTTCGTATTGAAAATCCGAGTTCCGAGGCGATTGCAGTCGTCCAATGAAGATCTGTGGGTTTTGGGAGGTTTTCCGACGGTTCTAGCCTGTCTGGTGGCAGGCGGCTCGACATAGGTGGTGGGCAGCTTCGGCTCAGGTGGTGGGCGGCTCCGACTTGGGCGGCGGTGGCTCAGCCTCAGGCATGCACCGGCTCAGCGGGTTCGGAGGGGCTCCTCGGCAGCGAGCATTGGTGAGGGCGAGGCGGCTGCAGGGGCTCCGGCTGCGACGTCTCGGTCGAGCGAAAGCACCAGGCGAGGGCGCGCAACGCGGGAAGACCGACCGGCTTTTCCGGTCGGGTTGACGTGGAAGACCATGGTCGTCTGACCCCGGCTGGCGATAGGGACATGCAATATGTGGGTCCCGTGGGAGTTAAGCCGGATCGGCTTAAGCCGACCCGGGTGAGGCGACCCGGCCCAAGGTGAACCGTGTGCCAGTCCTGGCGCAAGGTGGGCCTGCTGAACCAGCCCGACCCACCTATTTTTTTCATCCTAAAATTTTAAACTCCCCTAAAATTCAAACCGTAAATCAGATGCCCGTGCCGTCAGTGGAGACACATTCCTTGGATCAAGGCGAACATTTTGATATGGTCTCGAGAATTTTTAATTCCCGAGACGAGGGGCTCGGTGGCCCGACACTTACGTTAAGTGGATTGGCGTTTTTTTGGGAGTTCTTGTTTTCGATGTTGCTGACACATCCGATGTCTGATTTGAGCACCATCAGCGGCGTTGGGACCCTGGCGCCGAGGTGGATCTTTATAGTGTGGTTTCAAGCACTGAAGACGTAGTTGAGGTATGTGCCCCATGACCCGTCTTTTAAGCTGCGAGCAGCATTTAGCAACTTTTTCATCCGATGTCTGTTCGGGGCATGAAAGCAGTCGATTTTGGGTGTTTTTCTGAGGGCATTACAATGCCACAATTTTCCCACTTTAATCCTGTATGATGGTTCGGGCCCCACGAGGGCCGTTTTGGGAGTTGGCGGTGATTTCTATCTTTATAACCGGGTGTTCAAATCGGACAAGTGGATAGTCAGTCTTGCGTAATTTTTCGAGAGGATCAAAACGGTGTGATCCATTAGTTGCACTTCAGGACCGGGATGTGGGTCCCACGTAGCACCGCTCATGCGCAGTATGGAAATATGCATCTTTTTCTCCGGACATCCATTCCACGGAAGTAATAAGTCACTTTCATGTGTCTTTCTAAGGAGATTGCAATGGTGCGATGCGCCCGACTATTTTTGGGACCGAGGCTCGGGACCACGGGATGTCGTTCGGGCATAAAGCAGTGTTGAACGACTTTTACATCGAATGTCCATTGTAAGCGAGTAAATATTCTATCTTTTATGTTTTTCTGCGAGGATTACGATGGTACGATCCATTTGGATGTGCGGTGTCTCATTCAAGATCTCATTAAATGGGGAAGCATGAAACGTGCTCTGTTGTTGGTTCTTCTTGCTGTGTTTGGAAGCGAACCCTTAACGTGTGATCGCGTTCACTATCGTATGAGTGAATTTGATTTTTGAAGAGATGTGGTTGGTCGTGCTAGGGCCATGGAGGAAGCATGTTGGTGAAATTACGTTTTTACCCTTCGTATTGAAGTTGGGGGTCGTGTGGACGACAGCCCTTGGGCTAGAAATGTGGCATACTCTGGGAGTATACGAGAATGCTTGGATGTACATGTTGTAGTTTGTACCTAAGAACATTTTTGTACTTGGTTTGGAGATGAGTTTGGGTGACACGTCGTGTGGGCCCCATGTGTGTTTCATGTTCTACTTTACGTACATTTGACCTCTTGTGACGTAGATGGTCCCCCTGTTCTTGATGGTTTCGACCAGTAGGGTTGAGTGGGTTTCCCCATGGTCCTATTCACGATGGTTTAGACCAGCAGGGTTGAGTGGTTTCCCCTAGTTCTGTTTGCAGCAGTTTGACCAATGGAGTTGTTTGGGTTCCCCTTTCTGCTTTAGCCATGTGTTCTTTCAGTATCATGTCCCTTCGTGATCCCTGGTAGAGTTTTTGAGGATTATGTGTGACCAATACACCACACGGGCACCGATCCTCTACCCATGGGGTTGTTTCTAGTAGGGATGCATAGAGCAGTTCCGGGTTTACCCTCCAACAGGGCTGGGCAGTGGGTTTCTCATCGACTTCTTCGGGTTTACCCTCCAGTGGGGCTGGGTAGTGGGTTGCTCATTGAATTCTTCAGGTTTACCTTCCAGCGAGACTGGGCAGTGGGTTACCCGATGACCTCTTAGGGTTTACCCTCCAGTAGAGACTGGGTAGTGGGTTACCCGATGACCTCTTAGGCTTTACCCTCTAGAAGAGACTGTGCAGTGGATTTATCATTGAATTCTTCAGGTTTACCATCCAGTGGGGCTGGGCAGTGGGTTTCTCATCTTCTTCTTTGGGTTTACCCTCTAGTGGGGTTGGGCAGTGGGTTGCTCATCGACTTATTCAGGTTTACCCTCCAGCGAGGCTGGGCAGTGGGTTTCTCATCGACTTCTTAGGGTTTACCCTCTAGCAGGACTAGGAAGTGTGTTACCCGACAACCTCTTAGGGTTTACCCTCCAGCAGAGACTGGGCAGTGGGTTACTCGATGGTCTCTTAGGGTTTACCCTCCAGCAGAGACTTGGCAGTGGGTTACCCGATGACCTATTAGGGTTTACCCTCCAGCAGAGACTGGGCATTGGTTTACCCGATGAACTCTTAGGGTTTACCCACCAGCATGGGATGGGCAGTGGGTTACCTGACGACTTCTCTCAGACTCAGTCCTTGCTATTGAGATAGTCTATGGATTTTCTCCCTGACAACCAGAGCGGGACCCTTGGTTGTACGGGCCAATGATGTGATAAATTTGACTTTGAGGACCTCTCGATTGTGTGACAGTGATGAGGTGTAGTTTTAATTTCCCAAGAAATATCAAGAATGATGGGTGCATTCCCCACTGAGACACGTCTTTGTGATGCAACCTAAAACCTTGCGGGTGAGTAAGTGCCGCCCAAACCGGATAGTGTCGAGGTGCGGTGATTTGAGCCCCTTGACTTGCAGTTCGGGGCGGTCATATATGATACTGGGCATCGATGGTGTTTACTTCTGGGACTGTTGGCTAATCACTTTATTAGGTTGAGCTATGGGATGGAGATCACCTTACAATCTTGTTCGGGTTTCTTGACAGAGCATATATATATGTTTACCTTGTTACGGTACCCACTTCTTGTGTTTTGGTTACTCTCCTTCCAAGAGAGGCGAAGACGCACGGGGTATGCCAGGTGCTTTCTGTGTCTAGCTTCTCATGGTTGGACGAGTCTACTCTCCTGCTATAGGTAGTGAAAGCTCGAGGGGAAGTTCATCTTCTTACCATTTCTATCTCCTTGTGTTAGGATGAGTCTACTTCCTTCCTCTTGTTGGGTTGAGTTGTACTCTTTACTGCACTCTCTATTTTACTCCTTACTATTCCCTGTTCGATCTACTTCTCACCTCTTCAGCACCTCCTTTGTTACTCCCTTGAGCCTTCGGGGCATCCTACTAAGTATTTTTATACTCACCCCTACTTGGGCTTTGCCCTCACTTTATGTGCCCTTGAAGACGATGGACAGGTTGGTCATGAATTTAGTAGAGCTTAGGAGTTGGTGAGCTTGGACCGCGTACGGTGGTCGTAGTCGGGTTTCAGGTGTGGGACTCTCACAATTGTTTTACTTTTGTTTACATATTGTCAGGTTATGGCACTTTTCTGGTTAGGCGCGTGTTTTATCCCTTTTCTTTTCAGTTTACCTTCACCACTCACTTTGTATTTTTTAGAGGTTGATGCACCTTGTTGGTTTGTTTAGGGCAGTTGGCACTTTACTTCACTTTTATTTTACTCTCCTCTTCTGCATTGATTGGGCTGCATGTGTGTGTACAGGTACTTAGGAAAAGGCCTCCTTGAGTTGTTTAGCCTTTGGCACTTGTCACCAGCCCCTGGCCTATGGATGAAGGCTTGGGGTATTTGGGGATCGAGCCAGGGTAGGTTCGGGTCATGACAGGAAAGCTTCGTCCAAGGTACATAGACCCTTTTGAGATCCTTGATCACATTGGAGCAGTGGCCTATCGACTAGCACTCCCACCGAATCTATCTCAAGTACGTGATGTATTCCATGTATCACTCCAAAAGAAGTACATACCTGACCCATCACATGTACTCAATATAGAGGTGGTACCATTAGAGAATGACCTTTCCTATGAAGAGAACCTAGTGAAGATCTTGGATTATAGGGAAATAGTTCTACAAAATAAGACAACACCCCTCTTCAAGGTGTTGTGCCAAATCCAAAAGTTTGAAGAGGAAATGTGGGAATTGGAGGAAGTGAGGAAGTAGAGATACCCACATCTATTTTAGTGTGGGAAAAGAAAATGTTGAGGGTGAAATTCCTTTATGGGGGAAGATTGTAACGACCCAAACATTTATTAATGAAAATTATTGTTAATCTAATTAAATGTGTTATTTTGTAAAGAGGTTATATAAAACATATGAAATTCCTTGGTTTTAAGTTTTTGGATTTCAAAATAACATTAAGAATGGTTACCGTTGCTAATATAGCCATTGAACAATGATCACATGATTAGTTTAAATATAGGGATTTAACAAATCTAATTTACTAAGACAAAGGAAGCGATGACCTCATCTAGTAGAATTTCTCCATAAGAAGACCATTTGTCAAAGCTTGAAAAAAAGGTAGTGTCACTGGGCTTCTCTTTTGACCAATCCCAAGACAATATTCAATACGTTAAGCTTGAATAGAAATGCCTATGAGATAAGAGGAAGTTGATAGAGATTACCACCTAAGTGATGTTTTCCGAGCCACCCCAAGAGTCTGTCACCATCATACACCTTACCCTTAAATCTTATGCATATGTTATAATGGGTTATGTAACAATAACCTAGAGCTATTATTATGTGCTTTATTTTTTCTGTATAAATAATATAATATAATTTCATTATTATTACTTTGTAAATACTTTTTAAAGCACATATAGTATTTTTAGTTAATATTCAATTAATAAATCTATTTTGATGAATAAATAGTTTTTTGGAATTAAATAATATTTTAATAAATATTAATATTACTAAATTACTTTTTATTTAATATAAATTATCATATACTTTTTATAAATACAATTGTAATTTTTATTAAGGTTTTGAAACAGTTTTTGTCAAAACCCATGAATTTTCAATTAATGCCAGTTTTTATTTTAAAAGTAAAAATTCCCATGTTTGGAAAATTATTTAGATAAAATGAATATTATTTTTGGAATCAGGTCTTTGAAATTATCCCACGGTGAATTTTTCATAAATTTCTGAGATAATCGATTTTTTGTGTAAAAATTAAATACTGTTAAAATATATTATGTGTTTTATGACATCATAATTACCAAATAGTTATGTAATATAAAACTATAAATGGTATATTCAGAAAATAAATGTTTTACCTTTAAAATAATGTTATTTTAGATTTTTTTTGATTAATTTTATGGTGCCTTAGTGGACCCTCCAAGACTTATAAAACATTTTAACATTTAAAATTATTTTCTAGAGAGTGTGACTCATCTCCACATAAGAAAACATATTATTTTAATAATTTACTCCATTGGCCTTATAAAATAATTTTTTCCACTCCCATTTTGAAAAAAACTTGGGAAAAAACCATGGATTGGTTTCTGTTTTTGATTAGTTTAATGTGTGTAGTCCAAAACCTAAATAATAAATAATTCCCTCTCTTTTCCTATATAAACCTAGCCAAGATCCCACTTCTCTTCACTAAAAACCCTTGTTAAACGTCCCTAATCTGACCTAATCTCTCTATTATCCTCCCAAGGCACTAAAATATCCCAATAAGCCTCTCTAAATCCTCTCTCAATCCTTTGGATCACACTTCCAAGTAAAAGATTTCTTTCTTTCTCATTTTTGTCCAAATTTCATGTTGTTGTTATACCATTTTGTTTTCAATTAAAAATATTTAGGTATGATTTATAACCTCCAACATACTTACCTCCTTATTTTTGAATGATTATATACCTCTTTGTCTCTCATTAATGCCTCCCATGTGCACCAGTTACCACGCTGAAATCCTGTAAGGAATTTCTCTTTTCACATTTACATTCAAGCAATTATTTTGTATTATGAATATAAATTTCATTACATATGTTGGTAAATGTATCGATATTACCCCTTAATTTCAATTTCCTTTAAATATTATGAGACACCCCTTCCTCTATCATCAACCATTTTTATGAATTCTTATGTCACACTGTTACACTATCGAAATTGTACTGCAATTTTCCAAGCCAATGTCATTGTGTAGTGAATGTCATGCCCATATCTCTATCAAAGGTAATATCCTTTATGAAAATTTACATATTTATTATAGTGTTTCATGTATTAATTCAATATTCAATTATTTTTGTATAAATGATGATTTAATGAATCCCTTTTATATGATCCATGTGGCACAGTTATGCTTGAAATGAAATGATTAAGAAAGGTGTGCCCTGATAGTGCTCTAATGAATTGAGTAAAGATTAGTATCATGATACATCAAGTTCAATGAGGGTTTAATCATTAAAATTCAAGTTAAATGAGGGTTAACTCATGATCCATGTGCAATGATCCTTGTCTCATGCTAATACCATGTTAAATGTTGATTCCACATTTCCATGTTATGATAATCACTCTATATCATGTCTTTATGTTCATGTCTCTCTTATGCTCCAATGATATGACTATTTCCTAACATATACTGTATTCTTCATTTTATGCATTTTTTACCCCATTACTGGGCTTTATATCTCACTTATGTGTAAGGATTTCGCATGTATTTTTACAATTTTCTAACATAGTTTTAATTAATTAGTTCAACCGTTTTTTATATTTTTTGTTTGTTTTTATAGATTTATAGTAGTTTAGGTATTTTGATAATTTTTAGTCAATTTTTATACAAATATTAGTAATTTACTAATTTTATTAGTTTTATGAATTTTATATATTATATTTAAAACTATATATTATTATTATTTTCACAAATTTTAGTTTATTTTATTTTATTAATTCTTATTAGTGTGTATATATTTTAATTATCCATTTATATTTTATTTTATTTCATTATTTTGTTGTATTAATAAAATAGTTTATTATTAGTTTATTATTATATTTAATACTAGTATTATATTTAATTACACGTGCATTAATATTTAATTTTTAAAACTATTTTATTATTATTATTACTAATTAATTTTTAGATAATAGTTTTCTTTTATTTTGAATTTGAATATAACTTTTTTTATTAAATTAATCATTTTTCCCCTCACCCCCTACCCACATCACCCCTCCCCACCCCACACTCCCTCTCTATAATCCTATACCTCTTTGACCCGCTCCCCTTTCTCCTATTCCCCCACCAACTCTCCCATTCCCCCTTATCCCTCCATGCTACCTCATCCCACCCCCAGATCCCATATCATCTCTCCACCACACCACCTCTCCCTTGGACCCACCTCCCCCACTAATCTCATCTCCCCAGACCGTTCTCGCCCCACTCACCCAGCCTCCACCTACTCACTACCCCCGCCCCCCTTCCCACTCACCCAGCCTCTGACCCGTTGGACCAACCACCCCACTCTCCCTCTCCCCTCCCTCTTGTTCACCTACTCACCTACCTGCCCCCATGACCCAAAACCCTCCCCCCTTCCCCTTCCCTTTCTACGCCCACTCCCTTACCACTTCAGCGCACAAAAATCCGCGACGACCCCTCCTCGGTCCGATCCAACAGCAAACCATCCTAAAATTCATCATACATCCTAACCGACCTAATCTGATGACCAACACAACAGCCGGCGATCACGTATCCTCTATTCTAGGAGTATAGTGGTGGTTCGGGCACATCATCGACGTCAACAGAGGTTCGCTTGGACTTCCAGAGATTGAAGTTCCACAGTGAGAGCAATTAAACATCATATCATTTTTTCAGTGGCAAGATGGTATGGTTTAACATTTATACAATCAGCTGAGTTACGATTATTATTGTGGAATCTTTGATAGCAGATTACAATGAAAACTGTGATGACATGAGCACAATGATATCTATTTATTATTTTATGTGTTGTGTTGTCGTCATAATGGTTGGATAATTTCATTGGTGTCTGAGTTGTGATAAATGTGATGGTGAATGCATTCATTTAATTTATTCCCATGTTTGATTTCCTTTTAATTAATTTTAATAGGATATTTGTTTAATTAATTATATATACGTTTTAGTTAATTTTTATTTGGTTCTGTATGAATGATTTTGTGCCTGTTCGTGTGATACCTAATAAATAATCACATACATGAGTTCATGAATGAATTTATTTATCTTGAATTCTATCACATGCCGAAGAAAATTATGAATAAATAAATTTATTAATTGAAAAAATTAATATTTTTTTGCACTCTTCTTAAAACATGCATGAGTGATACTTAATCAGTAATCTCATATGAGTGAAGATGACGCAGTTTGATACTTCAACTTTGTGAGAAACGGGTCATTGTATTTCACCAAGTGATTTAGTGATATAATGACACACAAATTATTCTTCATTTCATTGTATGTGAGCTTAGAGGTGATGCTTTAGGAATATTACATCATGTGAGATTATAGATGATGCTTTAGGAAGATAAAAGCGAGACTCTTAGGAGTTTCAATAGAGTAATCAGGCCAGAGACTCAAACAGACCACCAATGAGTGGGTGTTCAGTATCATGCTTATACTATAGGCAGTTAGGGCATATGAAGATTTTGTTAGAGTGGGATCCAGAGGAGTTATAATCATGTGGTTAAATGGGTCATTTGGAGAGGTTTTTCTGGAATACATCTCATATAGCTATAAGAATTGAATCGGGTTAGACTCAGAGACTTGAGGTAGAACCTATAGTGGTACCAAGAGTTGGAAGATAGGATTTAGCCACACACAGAGGTCATGAAAGGGTGAGAGAGACCTAGTAGTGGGATCAGTGATCTATAAGAGGTGTAGCTATGGAGGAAGGCTAGGTGCAAGTCAGTCATCCTTTAGGCTAGGTGCATGTTGTTGAGATGGAGGGCATGAGTAGGGTATGAAGTTAATGCTGGTGTGGTGTATTCCTTGATCATGGTGTGGCCTCCTATTTTGTTTTTAGCATGGCTAGTTGTGAGTACACAATATACACATGTTGGTTTTGGACTAACAAGGTACTGGTTAGTTTGTTAGAATCATTTACAATGTATGGTATATATATGAGGTTTTTATGATTTGGGGTTTACTGTGGGCATATTTGTGATGTGTGGATTATATGATCTGTGTAGGAATCAAGATTATGATGAGAATTTATATATCTATATATATGATGCATGATTATTTTTATCAATTGTTGAGGTGCATGACTTAGGGTAATCTGATGAGATGAAGGTTTTGATGTGTGTCGTTTATGGAATAAGTATGAAATGGTCACCTGATGAGATGTGGAACATGATGGGTTTGAGATTTAAAAACAAATTGAACACTTTATGAGTTTTAGTATTGATTTATATGTCTTGGTTGGACTTGTATGCACAAGGATGGTCAGTGGAACCTTATTATATTTAATTTTTGGTCTAGTAAGTAACCAGGTATGGAATTCCTAAGGCGGGGAGCACCACAAGGTGAATAGACCATTAATGATAACTATGGTATATCATGTTAATGGTTATGAGACAGGTATTTTTGGTACCATCTTATTGGGACACCTTATAGCTTGGGTATGATCCATCTTAATATTGGGAGACTGCAACGTACTGTGTTCTTGAGCTGGTTGAAATTCACAACCTTTTTTAATTTTCAATTTTGGTGAGTGGGGAATTTTTTTTGGGTTTCAAAACCTATTTTAGATATATTTATTTACCTAGGGACATTTCTAGAAGTATTCTAAGGCTTCTCAAGTTACTTAGGGGTTCATATTGGTTTTAGGAGTATGGGGTCGCAAAAACCCATTTTTTAGAAACTGAAGGTAGAGGTGCATCATTATATTTAACCGTACAGGCTACAATGGAAAACCATGTGACCAAATTTTTTATTTGAAATTGTTTTTGAAACCATGTGGGTTGGGGGATAGGTAAATGTGGCAATTATATAGTTTTTGGTAGAGGGGAAACACACGGCCTACACATATTTTGGGAGACTGTATTTCTAGTCGTGTTAGGTGTGGTGCTTGGGTAGTGGGAACCACACAATTGTCACACAACTATCCAAACCATACATCCAAAATATAATCGTCATTTATTAGGTTGAAATTTATTTTCTTCCACTCCCTTATATCTATTATTCTCCTCCTCTTTTCTCCTCCATTTCTTGTGCATTATAGAGGGATCACCCATTTTCTTCTCCATCTATGATTTTTCCTTCGTTCATCATTCGAGATCTAATCTGAATATCGTTGGTCTCATTGTAATCATATAGATAAGGAATTAAATTTTGTTTCTTCTATTTATTTTTTATCTCTATATATAGAATTATAAATATTTTTGAGCTATTTTTCTATATTTTCTAATATTTCTTATAAAAGAAAATTTTCTCTTGTTTTAGATAGAATTAGTTAAAGATATATAATGAGCATTTTCTTTAATTATTATAATAGTGGAACCAATATTTCTCTTTAATTTTATTTTTGATTTGGGGTGTGTATAAAAATGCGCATGTTGGGTTATCCAAGTGAGACCACTGATTAATTAATTAATGAATTTAATTTCATTAATTAATGTTTTGTGATGCTATTGGGTATGAACTATTTTATATAAATCATGATAATCTGGGTAAGGGGATTAACCAACTGGGCCGGTTATGCTGATTTTATGCTTTAAATTAAATTTAATGTGATATGATGGATATGGTTCCATGGGAATGATACAACCACAAACCGAGTTTTTAAGGTGTCATAGTTTATCAGGTTGGACTCGACACAATGATATTGGGTGATGATGACCACCAGGTTGAGGTCACATGGCTGCTGGGAATTAATGTGATGAGGTCATAATGATGAGGGTGTGACCTATTTGACTTGGGATGGTGTTGACCAATGGGCCTTAGTGGCGTGGTGACAGGGGCATGAGGTGATGAATGATATGTCTTAGGTTATTGTTTGTGGTTTACTATCAGCATTGTTGGATGATGTTTTATTGGAGTTGTGTCCACATATAGAGGACTCGGTAGAGGAGGTTTTGACCAATCATTTTGGGTGGAGGTCTTCGTAGATATTGGGTCTTAAAATATTGTGTTGACCATTAGTTATGTTGAAGGTGTTCACTGTAGAAATCCATGATGTATGATGATGGACCATTGGTTGATGGTGTTAATTCCATCAGTTGGGGGATGAGTTATAACGTTCCAAACATTTATTAATGAAAATTCTTCTTGATCTAATTAAATGTCTTATTATGTATCATGGTTATATAACATATGAACTTCCTTGGTTTTATGTATTTCTATTTTAAAATACAGTTAATAATTGTTAACATTTCTAATATAGCTGTTGAACAGTGACCAGATGTTTGGTATAAATATAGGGCTTTAACAAATCCAGTCTACTTAGAAAAAGGAAGTTATGGCCTCAGATTGTAGAGTTTCTCCGTACGAAGCCCATTTGTCAGAGCATAAAAATAAGGTAGTGTCATTGGGCTTCACTCATTACCAATCCCACGATGAGATTCAACAAGTTATGCTGGAATGGAACTTCCTACAAGAGAAGTTTATGTTAATAGAGATTACCACCCGCGCGATGTTATCTGAGCCTCCCCAAAAGTCTTTCACCATTACACACCTTACCCTTAGGTCTTATTCAGTTGTTTTAAGGGCTAATATAACAAGACCCTAGCACTATCATTATGTGAATTATTTTTTTATATAGAATATACATTCATTTTATTAGTGTTACTTTGTAAATAGATTTTAAAGGAAAAATAGTGTTTTTAGTTAATATTCTATTAAGAGATCTATTTTTATGAATTAATGGATTTTTGAATTAAATAATATTTTAATAAAATATTATTACTAAATTAATTTTTATTAAATATAAATTATTGTTAAATTTTTTTTGAATACAATTGTAATTTTTATTAAGGTTTGAAAGCTGTTTTCGTCAAAACCCATGTATTTTTTATAAATTTTAGTTTTATTTTAAAAGTAAAAAATTAAATATTTATAATATTATTTGGGTAAAATGAATATTATTTTTGGAATTGGGATGTCGAAAATATCCAATGGTGAATTTTTCATAATTTTCGGACATAATCGATTTTTGGGTAAAAGTAAAATAACATATAAATATATAATATGTTTAATTAAATCATAATGACCCAATGGTGATATAATAAAATAATATAAAAGTTTTTTCAGCCAATATATGTTTTACCTTTAAAATAATTTTATGTTAGGTTTTCTTGATTTATTTTACAAAGCCTTAGTGGACCCTCCAATACTTATAAAACATTTTCACTTTTAAAATGATTTCCTTGAGAGTGTGACTCACCCCTAAATAAGAATGCCTTATATTTTAAGAAGTTAGGATATTGGCCTTATAAAATAATGTTTTCCACTCCCCTTAGAAGAAATCTATGGGTAAAAACCATGGGTTGGTTTGTGGTTTTGATTAGTTTAATGGGTGGTGTCCAAAACCTAAATAATATAGAATCCCCTGCCTTTTCCTATATAAACCCACACATGCTATCACTTATCCTCACTAAAAACCATTTTATAACCTCCCTACTCTACCCTCTTCTCTCTATTATCCTCCCAAGGTTCTACCAGCTCCCAATAATCCTCTCTCAAGCCTCTCCCAAGCCTTTGGATCACACTTCCAAGTAATGGATTTATTCCTTTCTCATTTTTGTCCAAATTTCTTTATTTCATTATGCCATTTTATTTTTAATTAAAAATGTTGGGGTATGATTTCAAATCTCCCACATACTTCCCTCTTTATGTTTGAATTATGAGATACCTCTTTCTCTCTCATTAATGCCTCCCATGCACACCCGTTACAATGCTGAAATTCTATAAGGAATTTTTCTCTTCTCATTTACATTTAAGTAATTATTTTATATTATACACGTAACTTCCATTACATATATTGTGACATATATCAATATGATCCCTTAATTTACATTTCTTGTACATCTGATAAGATACCCCTTTCTCTCTCAACAACCATTTTTATCAATTTTATGTCACGCCGTTATGCTGCCGAAATTGCACCATGATTCTCCAAGCCAATGTCATTATGTAGTGAATACCATGACCATTTCTCTACCATGGTTATTAACCATAATGAACATTTACTTATTGACTATATAGTTCAATTTATGAAATCTAAATTCTTTTATCGTTGAATAAATGGTTATGTTTAATGAATCCATGTTTTATGATCTATGTGGAAGACTTATGCTTGAAATGAAATGATTAAGAAGGATGAACTTTGATAGAACTCCAATTAATTAGGTAAAGATTAGTATAATGATATTGTTAGGATGGTATGTGACTAAGTAAGATATACTCTATAATGCCAAACATAGGATCAAAATAAGAATGAGATTCTCAGATACAAGAGGGGGGGGGGTGAATTATACCTTTTAAAAATTCCCTTAGGAAATTTTGAGGATGGTAATGTTTTACACGGTTAAACAAGATAATTCAAAAGACCTCTATAAGTTCTTAAGACTTTCTAGATTCTGGAAAAGTGATTCCGAAAATGAATCTTAACTAAAGTTTACAAATATGAATACTATACCTTAAAGCATATAGAGTCTAACTATATCAAAGTACAAGTAAGGAAGTATAAAAAAGTTATACTTTCCTTATCAAAACAAAATGCACAGTGAAAAACAAAGTAGTAATACTACAAGTAACAAACAATAAATCTTTTGACCCAAAGAGAAGGGTATCCAAAATCCATGGATAAGAGGTCCCTTGATTTATACTTTCAAGAAAGTTTGTCTTACCCACACCAGGGTAATCCCTCAATATGAAGATCAGAGTCTGTCTTGCTATCCTCGCAAGCCCTCAACTATCAAATAGTCGGCACCTCTATCTTCCTCAGTAAGGAAGCCCTCAACTTCAAGGTGTTGGAACCTCTATCTTCATATCCTCGGAAGTCCTCGATTGTACACAGCAATAATTGGAGTCTCATGAAGCAAGTCTGCACAAGGAAAAGTTTGAACAATCCATTCAAACTTTCTACATGAATCTTGAGAGTTGATAAGAGCATCTCTCTCTAGAAATCATTTCAGTAAAATCTGAGCATCAAAATTCCAAAAGTTATAAAAGTTCTGAGCACGTTCAAATGAGTACCTATTTATTGGTGAAGCTCCAATGGTCGGATCCCTCCTCCAACGGTCATATTATTCCTCAAATTTCGGAGGGACTTGTACATGTGTCACTCAAACAATGGTTAGTTAATAACTAAAATCACGACATTGTTTTATAATAGGACAAGTGTAAGCATAACCAAAAACTAATATTCGAAATGTAAGAAAATATGAAAGTTTAAAATGAAAGTAAATAAAAGTTCGGAGTCTAATGAAAAATTTATTAGGAGTATATAAAACGAGGAAATTCATATTCTCTTTTTCTAAAGAATTCGTAATGAGAATTCTACACGAGAATTCGTAATGACAATTCTGCACCAGAATTCGTAATGAGAATTTTGCACGAGAATTCATATTGAGAATTCTGTACTGGAATTCGTAATTAGAATTCTGCACTAGAACTCGTAATGATAATTCTGCATGAGAATTCTTAATGAGAATTATACTCCAGAATTCGAAATGAGAATTCTGCACCAGAATTCGTATTGAGAATTCTGCAACAGAATTCGTAATGAGAATTGTGCACCAGAATTCGTAATGAGAATTCTGCACCAGAATTCGTAATGAGAATTCTGCACCAGAATTCGTAATGATAATTCTGTACTAGAATTCGTAATGAGAATTCTGCTCTAGAATTCTTAATGAGAATTCTTCTCTAGAATTTATATTGAGAATTCTGCACTAGAATTCGTAATGAGAATTCTGCACTATAATTTTTAATGAGAATTCTGCACGAGAATTCGTAATGAGAATTCTGCACCAGAATTCGTAATGAATATGATGCTCTAGAATTCGTAATTAGAATTTTGCACTAGAATTTGTAATGAGAATTCTGCACTATAATTCCTAATAAAAATTCTTATCTAAAATTATTAATTAGAATTCTGCACGAGAATTCATAATGAGAATTCATGATCAGAAAACAAAATGTTTTATATCTAAGTATTATGTGATTATGAGGTTTTAGACATGAAACGAAATTTTATACTTAGAAAATTTATGATATGAATAATGAAATATAGGCAAGGGTAAATTTCCTTGGTAAAGGAAATTCTCCTTATAGAATTAAAATAGGGGTAAAATAAGATTTTCCTTAAAATAAGGTGTTTGTGATTTTCAAAATAAGAGCAATGGTAATGTCATAAGGAAATCTTTAATGAGTTAACAATCTCCCCCTTGAATGAAGGAATGGAAAAGGTCATAAGGAACACCTTATTGACTCAACAATCTCCACCTTTTTGTAAAGTAAAAACATCCATTCGAAAAATAATTTAATGACTTAAAATAAATTTCTAGACTTGAAATTAAAGATTATCTCCCTTTGTTTATGAATAATAGTGAATACGACTAACTCCCCCTTAGGCTTTGGAACACTAAGGATCATATTCTAGATTTCTATAATGAGATTTTCATTATGAGTATGGAAGTCATCGTAATTAGCACTCCCCATCAAATAAACTCCCCCTTACGTAGGGATAGCTCTTCTTATACTTAAAAATTTTTCTTCTCCCTTTTAGATTTTTCTTTCTCCCTTTTGAGTTATTTTTCCTTCTCCGCCATTGTGATTTTCAAAAAGAGTTTGGGGGAATTGAAAAGAAATATGGTACCTGAAACATTAAAGACATACAACCAAGACAAGTATCGATAATTTCTTTATGATTGGAAATATTAGTACAAGGAAAAATACAGTCAAATGATCGGGGTGGCCTATTTTGTTTCTTTTTACTTGGGCATTAGCATCCTGGCAATTGTCATCAGCTTCTTTATTTCTTTATGGTCCACTTCTACATGCTTCTCCAAGGCTGTGATCCTTTGTTCTTGAGTTTTCAGGACCTCTACCTAAGCCTTCATGGCCTCTTCCTAAAGATTCAGCAATTCATTCTTATTTACAAGCTTCTCTTCGATCTCAATCCGGAGATCTCTTTCCCCCTTCCAGCTTTGAGCAACAGAGTTAAGCTTCCCATTCAGATATCTCACCTGTTGAATCCGAGTATTTTGCTCTATGGTTATCTTATCCTGAAAACTGTCTGAAATATTTTTGATTTTGACATCCTCAGTCCCAAAGGCTTCCTTAACATCTTCTTCAAACTAATCAAGCACTACCAAATCTTCATTGATTTTTTTGACCATAAAGTCATTTTGCTGCAAGACTTTCCATGGACCTCATAATCGATAAGGAAACTTTTATGATCTGCCTCAATTTTCACACATTTATCCATCACCATGGATAAGGTTTCTAACTTCTGATTCATGTTGTACTGAAGCATCTCACATCTAGAGTCTATTATAGGAAATATCATAATTGTATTTAACAAATTCTTAAAGGACTCAATAACAAAATCGTGTCCCAATGAAAATGAATCCGAATCAGACAACTTCCTAAAAGATTGTTATTCTTCTATTTCCACCAGTTTCCTTTTTGAAGAGCCTCCAACTTTCATTATCCTTATAATATTTTTCATTAGAGTGTCAATAAGAACTTTCCTCCCTTGCTGATCTTCGGAACGACCTCTTCATCAGGGGATTCATGTTCACTTCCGAAAAGTTGGACAACATTATCTTCATCCACACTCTCTTTTCCTGCTCCAGCTTCAACATCCTCAGGGAGGATAAAGTCATGATTATGACTTTATTCTTCAGATAACTTGTTCACTTCCTCTTCACCCTTTTCATCTTCTACGGGTGTAGCCAATTTTGAGGATCCGGCTTGAGAAGTCTGGAGTGAAAATATTTCGGAAGCACTCTCTTTTTCAGGATACTCTTCAATCTTCTTGATCACATCATTAGAGCCACCACTGCTCTCAGCTTCTTACACTTCTTCTACAGATTTCTTTTCTTCCACAACCTTCTCTTGTGGTTTTTCCAAAGTAAAGAAATTATTCCCCAGAGTCTCAGGTAATGATTCCACCAAAAAGGTTTTCAGTACAAGAATTTTTTCGGATGCAACCTCAGCAGCCTTCAAAAGAGAATGAACAATCTTAGCCTCATACGTTTTCTTCTTGAGTTTCTTCACCATGGCCTGCTTCTCTAACTCATCAGCAGCTTTTTCTTTTAAGGCCTTAGCCTTAGCAGGATCCAAACCAAATTGTGGCTCTCCTACTTTTCTGGTCTTTTTATCCTCCCTCCACATTGAAACTACTTCATCTAGGTAGGATTTTTGCTTTTTGGGTTTAGGAGGCATGGATTGAGGTTCCTTGGATTTGGATGTTTTATATGTCTCCTCCACTTCCTTTAGCTTTATCTTATTCCCGGAATTCTAAGATGGTTCAGCCTTTTCTACATTTTCCGGATTGAATTTTGCCTCTTCCTATGGAAGATAATAGAACTCTCCTGACTGTTTGGAGAAACCAACTTTCATTCTCTTCAGAGTGTCATCACTGGTTAACATTACCTTAACCTTTCTCGGCTTGGAGCTACATGGGATTTTGAATGATTCTAGGCACCGAACTATCAACTTAGAAAGCAATGACAGATACATAATGATCTGAGCTCTGAGGTTCCCATTCTTGATGTTCTGAGTTGTAATGAGGATATGTCTCATGAGATTCACCTTCCATATATTTACCAAGAAATCTAGAATATACATGTCACTCTTCTTGAGAGTATACTTATCTAACTTCCTCGGAATAATGAATCCTTGTACCCAGAGCTGTAGAATCCGATTATTTGTTGATAGATGGGAGATCTTCTTTGCAGTCTTGATATCAGAAAGACCTAGACACTCCATATCTTTCACCACGATGAAACTTCCTTCCACATCTGACAACTTGTGAGAGAAAAATTCTGCCTCCCCTTCATATGATAGCCCCACCAAGCTTGGAGCCTTGGTGTAAGATAAAGCATATGTATTCCCATAGCATTTTAAGGAGAACTTCTCCCTTCCATCTTCTTTGAAAAAATTGGCTGACTCATAAAACTCTATGAGCAAATCCAGATAGACCACATCCTGATACCCTCTCTTAGAAATTGATACATCTTCCCATCCATTTAGCTTGATGTTCTGGGAAATTAGAGAGTCATACTTATTGAAAAGGTTTGGGTGTACCATCCTTTCCCTATAAATCTTCCATTCTAAAATTGTCTTGATGGAAGACATATCCTAAGAAGGGGCTTCTGCAGACATTCGGACTGAGCACTTCTGAAGATTCGGAATGGGCTTAAGAACTGAGGAAGAGCTTCGAGACATGAGAGCATGGAAACCGATGTGGGACACCATTGGGGGTCCCCTTTATATAAGAGATGGTGGTGGCCTTTCAACTTCTAAAACCAATATAACTGTTGAAAAACTCTCTGATCTGATATGATGGTTGAAAACATGCCCGCAAGGAAATATTTATTCCAATCTTTTGAGGTTTTAAAAACATTCAGATTTAAGAAGAAACAAATCCAAAATATTAAAAGAAAATACCAGAAATTTAAAAATGAAACAAAAACTTGAGTAATGAAATCATACCTTTCAGATTTTATAGGAAATTTATTTGTAATAGGTGATATTCTTCTTGAAGAAAATTTGACTACAAAAAAACTTACTATGATAAACTCACTACGAAAAACTGACTACGAAAAATTAAAATCAAAAAGTTTTTTTGCAAAACCTTTGAGTATAAAAAGTCGATTACGAAAATATATGAGTACGAAAATTTCCATTATGAAAATTTACAATACGAAACTTTCCACTATGAAAATTTTGAATAATAAAATTTCCAGTATGAAAATTTCTATATCAAAAATTTCAATTATGAAAATTTCCATTATGAAAATTTCAAAAACCAACTAAGAAAATTATAATACTAAAATTTTGAAAAACTAACTATGAAATTTTTCATTATGAAAATTTGAAAAATAGACTTCGAGAACTTTTATTATGAAAATTTGAAAAATAGACTACGAAAAATTTCATTACAAAAATTTTAAAAAACTGACTACGAAAAATTTGTTTTGAAAAATTTGAAAAACCTTCAATAAAAAATGTACCCCCCTATGAAAAGAAGTTTTTTACTATAAGGAGATTGATTCAACATGAAGTTAATGAAGGAATATTTCCTCATGGTTATCATTCTTAACTTTAGTTTAATGTATTCAAATATATTGGTAGGTAAAAATTTTGTCAAAATGTCAGCAAGTTGAACTTGCATTCTGATGAATTGAAGAATAATATCTCATTTTTGTGTGTGATACCTAAGAAAGTGATGCCTAATATCTATGTGCTTTGCATGAGAGTGATGTGCAGGGTTTTTACTAAGGGAAATGGCACTTGTGTTATCATGAAGAATTTGAGTCTTAGTAAAACTCAAGTCATATTTTGTGAGTGTGTGTTGCATCCACAACACTTCAGCACAACAATTTTAAGCTTCTACATATTGAGCTTCAACAGTTGAAAGTGCTACAGAATGTTGCTTCTTGCAAGACCAAGAAACTAATGAATCTCTTAAGAAATGGCATGTTCCGGATGTACTATTTCTATCCATTCTACATCCACCAAAGTCAGCATCTCAAAAAACTCTTTAAAACAAAATCATTTCCAGAAGGGTAAAATAGTCCTAAATCCATGGTTCTCTTTAAGTAGTGAAAAATTATTTTCACTGCCTTTAAATGATATTCCATAGGATTGGACTGATATCTTACACATAAGCATACTGAAAACATTAAGTCAGAATGACTAGATGTAAAGTAAAGTATACTTCCTATCATTCCTCTAAAAGATGTTTGATCTACTGGTTTCCTAGCTTCATCAAGATCAAGTGTGTTTGAGGTACCGATGAGAGTACTTATACTCTTAGTGTTGTCATATCCATACTTTTTAAGAAGATCTTTAATATACTTATGTTGGGATATGTAGATTCCTTTTGGTTTTTGAGAAATTTTAAAACCAAGGAAAAATGTTAACTCACCCATCATACTCATTTGAAACTCATATTTCATTAGATCCGCAACAGAATTAGCTAAAGATTGCTAAGTTGAACCAAATATAATTTCATCAACATAAATTCTAACAATCAAAACATTTTTCTTATCTTTCTTTATTAAAAGGTTTGGATTTTCATTTCCCTTAACATAGTGATTTTGAAGCAAAAATCTTGTAATTCTATCATACCAAGCTCGAGGGGATTGTTTAAGGCCATAAAAAGCTTTGGTAATTCTAAAAACTTGATCAGGATGTTTTTTATCTTCAAATCCAGTAGGTTGTTCAACAAAAACATCCAATTGAACATAACCATTAAGGAAATCACATTTCACATCCATTTGAAAATGTTTGAAAATAAAGAATGCTGCAAAGGCAAGTAAAATATGAATAGATTCAAGTCTAGCTACTGGAGCATAGGTTTCTTCATAGTCTATTCCTTTTGTTGATTATATCCTTTAGTAACCTATCTAGCTTTATTTCTTATAATGATTCCATTTTCATCACACTTATTTCTGAAGACCCATTTTACTCCAATTATAGATGTTTCCTTAGGTCTTTCAAACAAGGTCCGGACATTATTTCTTTCAAATTCATTTAGTTCATCTTGTATGGATTTTATCCAATCATCATCACCTAAAGCTACATCAGTACTTTTTGGTTCTAATTGGGAAAGGAAAATCTAGATGTTCTACTTCATTTCCTAAGGAACTTCTAGTCCTTACAGGTTTATTGACATCACCAATGATACTATCACTCAGATGATTATTTAGAAATGAATGATTTGGGTTTTGTAAAACCTATTCATCAACATTGGGTAGGAAATCTTTTGGGGTAAATGTTTTATAAGTATCTTCTTGAACATTTTCCTTATCTGAAGGATCTTCTATCAATGGTTGATAATCAGTTTTTGAAAACACATCTGAAGATATAGGTTAAGGTTGTTTAAAAACAAAAGGATCAGTTTAATCAAATTTAACATGTAATGTCTCTTCAACAGTACAAGTGTTTTTATTTAAAAATTAATATGCCTTGGAAGTTTTGGAGTAGCCTAAGAAAATTCATTCATCAGATTTTGGTGTGAATTTGTGTAAATTATCTTTAGTATTCAGAATGAATAACTTTCAACCAAAAACCTTAAAGTAAGAAAGTCTAGGTATTCTACCATTCCATAACCCATAATGAATTTTATTAAGAAAAGGTCTAATAAAAACTCAATTTATAGTGTAACAAGATGTACTTACAGCTTCAATCCAAAATTTTTTAGCAATAGAATACTCACTAAAAATTGTTCTAGTTATCTCTTGAAGAATTATATTTCTTCTTTCAACAACACCATTCTTTTGAGGTGCTCTAAAAGCGGAAAAGTTATGAGTAATGACTTTTCTATTAAAAAAAATTTCAAAATTAGAATTTTGAAATTCTCCTCCATGATCACTATGAATAGTTATCAAGGGAAGGTTATTCTCATTTTAAACATGGGCTCTAAAACTTTTGAAATAATAAAAAACATCAGACTTCTTTGCTAGAAAATATACACATGTAAATCTAGTGTAATCATCAACCAAAACAAATACATAATATTTTCCCCCAATGCTTCCAGTTTGTGTAGGACCAAAAAGATCCATATGTACTAACTGTAATGCATTAGTAGTTGAGACTTCACAACTAGATTTAAAACATTATTTGTGTTTCTTACCATATTGACAAGGTTCACAAACTATTGAATAATCTAATCTAAGCCCCGATAGATCGTTAACTAATCTATTCTTAGAAAGTTTTCATAGGTTCCTAAGGTTACAGTGTCCTAGCCTTCTATTCCATAACCATGAATGATCTTCTATTGCACTAAGTCAAGGTATGTCTTGGATCCTAAGGTCTACTAATTTTAGTGTATAAATATTTTCTTGCCTATGGGCAGAAAGAATAAACTCTTCCTTGGAATTGTGTACTAAACACTTATCATTCCTAGAATTCACAAGGCAGCCTTACTCACATAATTGACTTATACTGGTAAGGTTGTGTTTAAGACCCTTAACAAATAAAATATTTTACATCAAAGTTTTTCCAAGAAGAACAATGTTACCTATACCAAAATTTCTCCCTAAGCATTATCTCTGAATGTTACTTTTCCTCCTTTCTCCTTGATAATCTTTTCAAAATATTTTTTGTTACCAGTCATATGTGAGGAACATCAACTATCCATGTACGATGTATTTCTGTTGGTACTTTCCCTATTTTCTGGAAAATAAGAAAAAGTTAGGTTTTCAGAATCTAGACTTTCTTGGATCCAGAAATCTCAGAATGTAAAATTTTGGGAACCCACACCTTCTTTGAAAAATAAGTTTTATGAAATCATAAATATTGGGTTTTATTTAGAGACCAATTCCTTCCCTAGTGACCACCACATTGACACTTTGTGTAGAATGGGTCACTTTTAGGAACAATGTAATTGTTGCTAAAAATCAGTTTGGAACTTGTGTAACCAAAACTAGAAGTATTCCTTCGAGGTCAGATTTGTGAATACATTTTATCAAAATTTTCTTTACCTAGGGTAAAGTTTAAAAAAAACTTCCTCAAGGAGAATATTTCAGATTTTAGTTTTATAACAATGTTCTTGTCTTAAAAAACATTAAATTTTGAACTAGAGTTAGGCTAAAAAACATTTTTCATAGAAATTACTTTTTCTAGATCTTTAGAAAGTTTATTATTCTAAGAACATAATTCCTCAAGATTATTTGAAATAATTTCAAAATTTTCATTTTTTTATCAAGATCTTTAGAAATATTTGATATTTCCTTAGTAAGAATAATATTCCTAGAATTTTTCTTATCATGTTTTTTCATGAGTTTTGAATTCACATTCTCAAGGAGTTTGGCAAACCTAGAAACTTCTTCACAAGTAGGTAAAGTATTATCTTCATCAGAAGAAGATTATTCATCCAAAGAGTTATAATATTTACTATCATTAGCATTTAAAGAAACATTTGTCATTGATTCAACATTGTTTACCATATCCATCAAGAAATGATTATCAATAGGTAGCCTGACTAAAAGACCAATATTCTTCTATCCAAAAGATTCATAATCCGAAGATTCATATGAAGAGTCTCCACCACTAAAACTCCATGTGTCATTAGCTTTCAACACTTTCTTAGCTTTGTCCTTGTAATACTTCTTTCTATTTTCCTCAGAATTCCTTTCCTTTCTTTATTTTCTCTTGAGCATAGGGTAGTCAGGTCTTATGTGTCCAGCTCGCTTGCATTCATAGCATGTAACTTTAGAATCTTTCTTGTCTTTCCTATCCTTCTTTTTTTATTTGGATTGAAAGTTCCTATGTCGATATATCTTGTTCATCCTTCAAGAAAAATTTGCTAATTCATTTTCTGAGGATTCACTTCCACTAGATTCAGAATGGATAACAACTTTCTTAGAACTGGATCTAGTAACTCACTCAAGAGTTTTGGCTTTCAAATGATTGGAAGTAGTAGTAAAAGCTACACTTCCATTTCCATTCTTCTTCTTCACAATATAAGCATCTCTCTTCATTCTAGTCTCATGCTAAAGAAGAGTTCCAAATAGATCATCAAGGGTAATCTGAGTGAACTTTATATTCTCATCAATTGCAGTCCTTTTAGATTCCCACACATTTGGCATGATGTTGATGATCTTGTCAACAAGGGATTCATCATCTAATGCTTTGTCACCCATTGATTGTAAACTATTCACAATAGTTATGAATCTCTGTTTCACCTTGCTTATGGGTTCACCATAAGAAAAACTAAAACCATGATATTCAGCTCTAAGCATGGCTCTTCTGGTCTCAATTACTTTGGAAGTTCCAAAGTGAGTAACTTCACATTTTTTCCATATAAAATTTGATGCTTCACAAGATGAAATTTGGCTATATATATTTCTTGTTATTGAACACAGTAAAGTATTGATTACCTTATAATTAAGTTGATAATCATGATTTTATTGATTTGTAAAGTCACTTACTTCTTTATCAGTAATATTGTATCCACCGGTAAGCATAAAAAAAATTTCAACCCCAGTGTTGATAATGAAAGTCTTAATGAAATCTCTCTAATATTCGCAATAATTACCAACAAAGATAGGTGGTCTGGTTGGATTGAGATTGTCTATGGAAACAACATTAATTCCTGCCATCATTAATAAAAGTGTTTCCACAAAAACTTGTTAGTATAAAAAGTTTGTAAACAAGAAAAGTATTCAATGATTGAAAATATAAAGCAAAATTATCTCTATGAAAAAGTGAATCCGAACTATGAGTTCGAAAAACAGATTCTGAAAAATATGAATCTGGAAAATATGATTATAAGAAATCAATTCTGAGAATTCTCTTCTGAAACTAATCGTGAGATTAATTCAGATTGAACCAAGTGCTCTAATACCAATTGTTAGAATGGTATGTGACTGAGTGTGATATACTCTATAATACCAAAATTAAGATCGAAATAAGAATGAGATTCTTAGATACAAGAGGGGGGGGGGGGGGGTAAATTGTACCTTTTAAAAATTCCCTTAGGAAATTTTGAGGATGGTTATGTTTAACAAGGTTAAACAAGATAATTCACAAAACCTATATAAGTTCTAAAGACATTCTAGATTCTGGAAAACTGATTCCAAAAATGAAACTTAACTAAAGTTTACAAAGATGAAGATTCTATCTTAAAGTGTATAGAATCTAACTATATCTGAGTACAAGTAAGGAAGTATAAGAATGTTATTATTTCCTTATCAAAACAAAATGCACAGTGGAAAAAAAGTAGTAATACTATAAGGAACAAACAATAACTCTTTTGACCCAAAGATAAGGGTATCCAACAACCCTAGATAAGAGGTCCCTTGATTTATACTTTCAAGAAAGTCTATCTTACCCACACCAGGGTAAGCCCTCAATACAAAATTGATGTCTGTCTTGTTATCCCCGCAAGCCCTAAACTATCAGGTAGTTGGCACCTCTTTCTTCCTCAGCAAGGAAGCCCTCATCTTCAAGGTGTTAGAACCTCTGTCTTCCTATCCCTAGAAGCCCTCGATTGTACACAGCAACAATCAGAGTCACACGAAGCAAGTCTGCACAAGCCAAATTTTGAACAATCCATTCAAACATTTTTCACAAATCTTGAGAGATAATAAGAGCCTCTCTCTCTAGAAATCACTTCAGAAAATTATGAGAATCAGAATTCCAAAAGTTCCAGAAGTTATGAGCAGGTTCAAATGAGATCTTATTTATATGTGAATCTCCAACGGTCGACTCCCTCCTCCAATGGTCATATTCATCCTTGAATATTAGAGGGACATATACCTGTGTCACTCAAACAACATTTAGTTAATAACTGAAAGCATGGCATCGTTTTATAATAGAAAAAGTGTAAGAATAACCAAAAACTAATATTCGGAATGTAAGAAAATATGAATGTTCAGAATGAATGTAAATAAAAGTTCAGAGTCTAATGAAAAATGTATTAGGAGTCTATAATACAAGGATATTTAGATTCTATTTTTCTAAGGAATTCGTAATGAGAATTCTGCACTATAATTCATAATGAGAATTCTGTATCAGAATTCGTAATGAGAATTCTGCACTAGAATTCGTAATGAGAATTCTGCTCCAGAATTCGTAATGAGAATTCTTCACTAGAACTTGTAATGAGAATTCTGCACTAGAATTCGTAATGAGAATTATGCACAAGAATTCGTAATGATAATTCTGCACAAGAATTCGTAATGAGAATTCTGCACCAGAATTCGTAATGAAAATTCTTCACCAGAATTCATAATGAGAATTCTACACCAAAATTCATAATGAGAATTCTATTCTAGAATTCGTAATGAGAATTCTTTTCTAGAATTCATAATGAGAATTCTGCACAAGAATTCGTAATGAGAATTCTCTACTATAATTCGTAATGAGAATTCCGCACTAGAATTCGTAATGAGAATTCTGCACTAGAATTCGTAATGATAATTCTGCACTAGAATTCATAATGATTATTCTGCACTAGAATTCGTAATGAGAGTTCTGCACTATAATTCATAATGAGAATTCTGCTCTAGAATTCGTAATGAGAATTCTGCACTAGAATTCATAATGAGAACTCATGATTAGAAAAGAAAATTCTTCATATCTAAGTATTATGGGATTTTGAAGTTTTAGATATGAAACCAAATTTTAAACTTAGAAAATTTATGATATGAATAATGAAATATAGGCAAGGGTAAATTTCCTTGGGAAAGGAAATTTTTATTATAGACGTAAAACATGGGTAAAATAAGATTTTCCTTAAAATAAGGTGTTTGTGATTTTCAAAACAAGAGGAATGGTAAAGTCATAAGGAAATCCTTAATGAGTTAACAATCTCCCCCTTGAATGAAGGAATGGAAAAAGTCAAAAGGAAAATCTTATTGACTCAACAATCTCCCCCTTTTTGGGAAGCACAAACATCCTTTCTAAAAAGAATGTAATGACTTAGAATAAATTTCTAGACTTGAAATTAAAGAATATCTCCCTTTGTTTATGAATAATGGGGAATATGACTAACTCCCCCTTAGGCTTTGGAACACTAAGGATTGTATTCTAGATTTCTGGAATGAGATTTTCATTATGAATTTCGAAGTCTTCATAATGATCACTACCCCTCAAATAAACTCCCCCTTACTTACGGATATTTCTTCTTATACATAGAAAATTTTCTTCTCCCTTTTAGATTTCTCCTTCTCCCTTTTGAGTTCTTTTTCTTTCTCCCCCTTTGTGATTTTTAAAAAGAGTTTTAGGGAATGTAAAATAAATATGGTACCGAAAACATTAAAGACATACAACCAAGCTATATATCAACAATTTCATTATGATTGGAAATATTAGTAAAAGGAAAAATATAATCAAAATATCAGAGTGGTCTATTTTGTTTCTTTTTCCTTGGGCATTAGCATCTTGAAAATTGTCTTCAGCTTCTTAATTTCTTGTTGGTCCTCTTCTACTTGCTTCTCCAAGGCTGTGATCCTTTCTTCTTGAGTTTTCCGGACCTCTTCCTGAGCCTTCATGGCCTCTTCTTGAACCTTCAGCAATTCATCCTACTTTACGAGCTTCTCTTTGATCTTAATCCGGAGATCTCTTTCCCCCTTCTAGTGTTGATCAACAGAGTTAAGCTTCCCATTCAAATCTATCACCTGTTAAATCTGAGTATTTTTTTATAGGGTTAGCTTATCCTGAAAAATATCTGAAATATTTTTGATTTGGACATCCTCAGTATCTAAGGCTTCCTTTACATCTTCTTGAAACTGATCAAGCACTACCCAATATTCATTGATTTTATTTAACCATAAAGTCATTTTGCATCAAGACTTTCTGTGGACCTCATAATCGATAAGGAAATTTTTAAGATCTGCCTCAATTTTAAAACATTTATCCATCACCATGGATACAGATTCTGACTTCTGATTTATGTTGTGTTGAAGCATCTGGCATCTGAAGTCTATTGTAGGAAAGATCAGAATTGTATTTACCAACTTCTTCAAGGACTCAACAACAAAATTGTGTCCCAATGCAGATGACTCCGAATCGGACAACATGCTAGGAGATTGTTCTTCTTCTATTTCCACCACCTTACTTTTAGAAGAGACTCCAACATCCTTCATAATTATAATATCTTTCATTTGAGTGTCAATAAGCACTTTCTTACCCTTGCTGATCTTCAGAATGGAATCTTTATCAGGGGATTCATGTTCAATTATGGAAAATTGGACAACTTTATCTTTATCCACTTTCTCTTTTCCTGCTCTAGCTTCAACATCATCCGGGAGGATAAAGTCATCATTATGAATTTCTTCTTCAGATAGCTTGTTCACTTCATCTTCACCCTTTTCATCTTCTACGAGTGTAGCCAATTTTGAGGATCCGTCTTGAGAATTATGGAGTGGAATTTTTTCAGAAGTACTCTCTTTTTCATGATACTCTTCAATCTACTTGATCACATCATCAAAGCCACCACATCTCTCAACTTCTTGCACTTCTTTTGCAGCTTCCTTTTCTTCCACAACCTTCTCTTGTGGTTTTTCTAAAGTGAAGAAATTCTTCCCCGGAGTCTCAGTTAATGATTCCACCAAAAAGGTTTTCGGTACATGAATTTTTTCGGATGAAAATTTAGTATCCTTCAAAAGATATTGAACAATATCAGCCTCAAACATTTTCTTCTTGAGTTTCTTCTCCTTGGCCTGCTTCTCTAACTCATCAGTAGCTTTTTCTTTTAAGGCCTTAGCCTCAGAAGGATCCAAAACAAATTGTGGGTCCCCTTATTTTCTAGTCTTTTTATCTTCCCTACACTTTGCAACTACTTCATCAGGGTAGGGTTTTTGCGTTTTGGGTTTAGGAGGTGCGGATTGAGGTTCCTTGGCATTGGAGGTTTTATCTGTCTCCTCCACTTCTTTTAGATTTCTCTTCTTCCCAGACTTCTTAGATGGTTCAACCTTTTCCACATTTTCCAGATTTACATCTGCCTCTTCCTTTGGCAGATCATAGAACTCTCCTGACTGTTTTGAGAAACAAACATTTATTATCTTCAGAGTGTCATCACTTATCAACACTACCGTACAATTTCTCATATTGGAGCTACATGGTATTTTGAAGGATTCTAGGCACCGAACTGTCAATTTAGAAAGCAATTATGGATACATAATGATCTGAGCTCTGAGATTCCCATTCTTGATGTTCTGAATCGAAATGAGGATATGTCTCATGAGATTCACCTTCCATAGATTTACCAAGAAATCTATAATATACGTGTCATTCTTCTTGAAGGTATCCTTATCTCCTTTCCTTGGAACAATGAATCCTTATACCCAGAGCTATAGAATCCGATTATTTTTTGATAGATGGGAAATCTTATTTGCAGTCTTGATATCATAAAGACCTAGACACTCCATATCCTTCACCTTGATGAAACTTCCTTCCATATTTGGAAACTTGTGAGACCAAAATTCTACCTCCCCTTCATATGATAGCCCCACCAAGCTTGCAGCCTTGGTGTAAGATAAAGTATATGTCTTCCCATATCTTTTGAAGGAGAACTTCTCCCTTCCATCTACTTTGATAAGAGTGATTGACTCATAAAACTCTATGAGAAAATCCGTATAGACCACATCCTGAGCTCCTATCTTAGAAATGTCTACATCTTCCCATCCATTTAGCTTGATGTTCTTAAAAATTAGAGAGTCATACTTATTGAAAATGTTTGGGTGTACCAACCTTTCCCTATAAATCTCCCATTTGAAATTTTCTAGAAGGAAGACATATCCTCAGAAGGGGATTCTGTAGACATTCGGACTGAGCACCTCTGAAGATTCAGAATGGGTACAAGAACTGAGGCAGAGCTTCGAGACGTGTGAGCTTGGAAATTGATGTGGGACACCATTGGGGGTCCACTTTATATAGGCAATGGTGGTGACCTTTAATCTTCAAAAACCAATCTAACGGTTGAAAAACTCTCTGATCTGATCTGACATTTGAAAACATGCTCGCAAGGAAATATTTAATCTGATCTTTTGAGGTTTTGAAAACATTCCGATTTAAGAAGAAACGAATCTGAAATATTAAAAGAAAATACCAGTAATTTAAAAAGGACTATGAATACTTGAGCAAAGAAATCATACCTTTCAGATTTTCTAGAAATTTTATTCGTAATAGGTGATATTTTTCTTGAAGAAAATTTGACTACAAAAAAAACATACTACGATAAAATCACTACAAAAAACTGACTACAAAAACTTACAATCAAAAAGTTCTATTGCAAAGGCTTTGAGTATCAAAACTCGATTATGAAAATATATGATTACAAAAATTACCATTACCAAAATTTATATTACGAAAATTTCCACTATGAAAATTTCTAGTACAAAAATTTCCAGTATGAAAATTTCTATTATGAAAATTTCGATTACAAAAATTTCTATTTCGAAAATTTTCAGTACTAAAATTTGCAGCTCAAAAATTTTCATTACGAAAATTTCCATTGTGAAAATTTCCTTTACGAAAAATTCAAAAACCAACCATGATAATTTTATTACTAAAATTTTGAAAAACTAACTATGAAATTTTTCATTACGAAAATTTGAAATACAGTCTTCGAGAACTTTTATTACGAAAATTTGAAAAATAGACTATGAAAAATTTCATTACGAAAATTTTAAAAAACCGACTCTGAAAATTTTGTTTTGAAAATTTTTGAAAACCTTCAATAATAAATGTACTACACCTATGAAATTGAGTTCATTACTGTAAGGAGATTGATTCAACAGGATGTTAATGAAGTAATATTACCTCACGATTATCATTCCTAACATCTGTTTAATGTATTAGAATCTATTGGTAGGTAATGATATTGTGAAAATATCAGCAAATTGATCTTCCATTCTGATGAATTGAAGAATGATATCTCTTTTTTGTGTGTGATCCCTAATAAAGTGATGCCTAATATTTATGTGCTTTACATGAGAGTGATGTGCAGAGTTTTTACTAAGGGCAATGGTACTTGTGTTATCACACAGAATTTGAGTCTTAGTAAAACTCAAACCATATTCTGTGAGTGTGTGTTGCACCCACAACACTTGAGCATAATAAATTTCAGCTGCTACATAATCAGCTTTAGCAGTAAAAAGTGCTACATAATGTTGCTTCTTAAAAGACCAAGAAACTAATGAATCTCCTAATAAATGACAAGTTATGGATATACTCTTTCTATCCATTCTACATCCACCAAAGTCAACATCTGAAAAAATCTTTAAAACAAAATCATTTCCAGAAGTGTAAAATATTCCTAAATCCATAGTTCCCTTTAAGTAGAGATTTTTTTTCACTGACTTTAAATGATATTCCTTAGGATTGGATTTATATATTGTACATAAGCATACTGAAAACATTAAGTCTGGATGACTAGATTTCAAGTAATGTAGACTTCCTGTCATTCCTCTAAAAGATAATTGATCTACTGGTTTCCCAGCTTCATCAAGATCAAGTGTGTTTGAGGTACCGATGAGAGTACTTATACTCTTAGTGTGGTCATATCCATACTTTTTAAGAATATCTATAATATACTTATGTTGGGATATGTAGATTCCTTCTGGTTTTTGAGAAATTTGAAAACCAAGGAAAAATGTTAGCTCACCCATCATACTAATTTAAAACTCATATTTCATCAGATCCACAAAGGAATCAATTAAAGATTTCTGAGTTGAACCAAATATAATGTCATCAACATAAATTTGAACAATCAAAACATTTTTCTTATCTATCTTTATAAAAAGGGTTGGATCTGCATTTCCCTTGACATAGTTATTTTGAAGCAAAAATCCTGTAAGTGTATCATTCGAAGCTCGAGGGGCTTGTTTAAGGCCATACAAAGCTTTGGTAAGTCTAAAAACATGATCAGGATGTTTTTTATCTTCAAAACCAGATGGGTTTTCCACAAAAACTTCCTCTTGAACATAACCATTATGGAAAGAACATTTCACATCCATTTAAAAAAGTTTGAAATTGAATAATGATGCAAAGGAAAGTAAATTACGAATAGATTCACGTCTAGCTACTGGGGCATAGGTTTCTTCATAGTCTATTTCTTCTTGTTGATTATAGCCTTTAAAAACCAATCTAGCTTTATTTCTTACAATGATTCCATTTTCATCACACTTATTTCTGAAGACCCATTTTACTCCAATTACAGATGTTTCCTTAAGTATTTCAACCAAGGTCCAGACTTTATTCCTTTCGAATTCATTTAGTTCATCCTGCATGGCTTTTATCCAATCATCATCACCAAAAGCTTCATCGGTGTTTTTTGGTTCGAATTGGGAAAGGAATGATAGATGTTCTACTTTATTTCTTAAGGAACTTCTAGTCCTTACAGGTTGATTTACATCACCAATGATACTATCCCTAGGAAGATTATTTAGAAATGACTAATTTGGGTTTTGTAAAACCTATTCATCAACATATGGTAGGAAATCTTTTGGGGTAAATGTTTCAGAAGTATCTTCTTGAACATTTTCTATATCAGAAGGATATTCTATCAGAGGTTGATAATAAGTTTTTTTAAAAACATCCGAATACGTAGGTTGAGGTTGTTTAAAAACAAAATGATCAGTTTTATCAAATTTAACATGTACTATCTCTTCAATAGTACAAGTGTTTTTATTGAATACTCTATATTCCTTAGAAGTTGTGGAGTAGCCTATGAAAACTCATTCATCAGATTTTGGTTTGAATGTGGGTAAATTATCTTCAGTATTCACAATGAATACCTTGCAACCAAAAAACCTTAAAGTAAGAAAGTCTAGGTTTTCTACGATTCCATAACACATAAAGAGTTTTATTCAGAAAAGGTCTAATAAAAACTCAATTTATAGTGTAACAAGAAGTACTTATAGCTTTAGCCCAATAATGCTTGGAAACATAATACTCAATCAACATGGTTATAGTTATCTCTTCAAGAATTCTATTTCTTCTTTCAACAACACCATTCTGTTTAGGTGTTCTAGGTGCTAAAAAGTTATGTGTAATACCTTTTCTACTACAAAAAGTTTCAAAATTAGTATTTTGAAATTCTCCTCCATAATCACTATGAATAGTTATCAATGGAAGGTTTTTCTCATTTTTAACTTGGGCTCTAAAACTTTTTATATAAGAAAAAACATCATACTTCATTGCTAGAAAATAGACCCACATAAATCTAGTGTAATCATCAACCAAAACAAATACATAATATTTTCCCCCAATGCTTCCAGTTTGTGTAGGAATAAAAATATCTATATGCACTATCTGTAATTCATTTGTAGTTGAGAATTCACCAATGGATTTTAAACTTGATTTGTGTTTCCTTCCATATTGACAAGTTTCACAGACTATTGATTAATCGAATCTTAGCTCTGGTAGATCCATAACTAATCTCTTCTTAGAAAGTTTTCATCGGTTCCTAAGGTTATAATGTTCTAGGTTTCTATTCCATAACCAAGAATGATCTTCTTTTGCATTAAGCCAAGGTATGTCTTGGCTCCTAAGGTCTACTAAGTTTAGTGTATAAACATTTTCTTGCCTATGGGCAGAAAGAATAAACTCTTCCTTGGAATTGTGTACTAAGCAATAATCATTCCTAAAATTTACAAGGTATCCTTTATCCCATAATTGACTTATGCTGATGAGGTTGTGTTTAAGACCCTTAACAAATAAAACATTTGAAATCAAAGTTTTTCCAAGAAGAACGATGTTCCTATACCAATAATTTCTCCCTGAGCATTATCTCAAAAAGTTACTTTTCCTCCTTTCGTCTTGATAATCTTTTCAGAATAGTTTTTGTTACTAGCCATATGCCGGGAACATCCACTATCCATGTACCATGTATTTTTGTTGGTACTTTCCCTATTTTCTTGAAAATAATAAAAAGTTTGGTTTTCAGAATCTAGACTTTCTTGGATCCGGAAATCTTAGACAGTAAAATTTTGGGATCCAACATCTTCGTTGAAAAATAAGATTTATGAAATCTTAAAGATTGGGTTTTTTTTAGAACAATTCATTGACTAGTGACCACCACATTGACACTTTTTGCAGAATGGGTCACTTTGAGGAACAAAGTCATTATTTCTAAAGATCAGTTTAGAAGTTGTGTAACCAAAACCAGAAGTATTCCTTCGAGGTTGGATTTTTGAATACATTTTATCAAAATTTTATTTACCTAGGGTAAAGTTTGACAAACAATTCCTCAAGGAGAATATTTAGGATTTGAGTTTTATAACAAAGTTCTTGTCTTCAAAAGTATTCGATTTTGAACTAGAGTTAGCCTCAAAAACATTTTTCTTATAAATTATGTTTTCTAGATCTTTAGAAAGTTTATTCTTCTTAGAACATACTTCCTCAAGATTTTCTGAAATACATTCAAAATCAAAATTTTTCTTATCAAGATCTTTAGAAAGATCTGATATTTCCTTAGTAAGAATAGTATTCCTAGAATTTTCCTTATCTTGTTTTTTCATGAGTTTTGAATTCTCATTCTCAAGGAGTTTGGAAAACCTAGAAACTTCTTCATAGGTAGGTAAAATATTATCTTCATCAGAAGAAGATTCTTCATCCGAAGAGTTATAATATTTACTATCATTAGCATTTAAAGAAACATTTTTCATTGATTTAGCATTGTGTACCTTAGCCACCAAGAAATGATTATCAATAGGTAGTCTAGCTAAAAGACAAAGATTCTTCTATCTAGAAGATTCATAATCTGATGATTCATCACAAGAGTCTTGACCACTGGCAGTCCATGTGTCATTAGCTTTAAACACTTTCTTATCTTTGGCCTTTTAATACTTCTTTATGTTTTTCTTAGAATTCATTTCCTTTCTTTCTTTTCTCTTGACCATAGGGCAGTAAGATCTTATGTGTCCAGCTCTCTTGCATTCATAGCATGTAACATCAGAATCTTTCTTTTCTTTCTTATCCTTCTTCTTGTATTTGGATTGAAAGTTCCTTTGTCTAGCTATCTTTTTCATCCTTCGAGAAAGATTTGCTAATTAATTTTCCGAGGAATCACATCCACTAGATTCATAATGGATAACAATATTCATGAATATCTGTTGCACCTTGCTTATGGGTTCACCATAAGGAAAACTAAAACCATAATATTCAGCTCTAAGCATGGATCTTCTGGTATCAATTACTTCGAATGTTCCAAAGTGAGTAACTTCATGTTTCTTCCATATAGAATTTGCTTCCCCACAAGATGAAATTTGGATATATATATTTCAAGTCATTGAACAAAGTAAAGTATTGCGTACCTTATAATTAAGTTGATAATCATGATTTTCTTGATTTATAAAGGTACTTACTTTGTTATTAGGAGTTTTGTATCCACTGGTAAGCATAACAAATTTTTTTACCCCAGTGTTGATAATTAACGTCTTCATGCGATCTCTCCAATATTCGTAATCATTACCATCAAAGATAGGTGGTCTGGTTGGATTGAGACTGTCTATGGAACCAAAATTGATTCCTACCATATTTAATAAAAGTCTTTCCACAAATACTTGTTAGTAAAAAAAGTTTGTAAACAAGAAAAATATTCAAAGCAAGAAAATATAGAGAAAAAGTATCTCTACAAAAGAGTGAATCTGAAAAACAGATTCCGAAAAATATGAATTTGGAAAATATGATTTCGAGAAATCAATTCTAAGAATTCTCTTCTGAAACTAATCATGAGATTAATTCAGATTGAACCAAGTGCTCTGATACCAATTGTTAGAATGGTATGTGACTGAGTATGATATACTCTATAATACCAAAAATAAGATCGAAATAAGAATGAGATTCTCAGATACAAGAGGGGGGTGAATTTTACCTTTTAAAAATTACCTTAGGAAATTTTAAGGATGGTTATGTTTAACAAGGTTAAATAAGATAATTCACAAGACCTCTATAAGTTCTAAAGACTTGCTAGATTCCGAAAAAGTGATTATGAAAATGAAACTTAACTAAAGTTTACAAAGATTAAGATTTTACCTTAAAGCGTATAGAATATAACTATATCAGAGTACAAGTAAGGAAGTATAAGAAATCTATACTTTCCTTATCAAAAAAAATGCACAGTGGAAAAAAAATTAGTAACACTAAAAGTAACAAACAATAACTCTTTTGACCCAAATAGAAGGGTATCCAACCACCCTTGATAAAAGGTCCCTTTATTTATACATTCAAGAAATTCTGCCCTATCCACACCAGGGTAAGCCCTCGATTCGGTGATCGGAGTCTATATTGATATCCCTGCAAGCCCTCAACTATCAGGTAGTCGACACCTCTGTCTTCCTCAACAAGGAATCTTTCAACATCAAGGTGTTGGAACCTCTGTCTTCCTATCCCTAGAAGCCCTTGATTGTACACAATAACAATCGGAGTCACACAAAGCAAGTCTTCATAAGGAAATGTTTGAACAACCCATTCAAACTTTCTGCACAAAGCCTGAGAGTTGATTAGAGCCTCTCTCTCTAGAAATCACTTCATGAAATTGTAAGCATAAAAATTCAAAAAGTTCTGAGCACGTTCAAATGAGCTCTTATTTATAGGTTAAGCTCCAATGATCAGATCCATCCTCCAACAGTCATATCCTTCCTTGAATTTCAGAGGGACCTGTACACGTGTCACTCAAATTACGGTTAGTTAATAACTGAAAGCATGACATCGTTTTATAATAGAACAAGTGTAAGAATAACCAAAAAAAAATATTCGAAATGTAAGAAAATATGAAACTTTGGAATGAAAGTAAATAAAAGTTCTGAGTCTAATGAAAAATGTATTAGGAGTCTATAATACAAGGAATTTCAGATTCTATTTTTCTATGGAATTTGTAATGAGAATTCAGCACCAGAATTCGTAATGATAATTATGCACCAGAATTCGTAATGAGAATTCTGCACCAGAATTCGTAATGAGAATTATGCACTAGAATTTTAATGAGAATTATGCAATAAAATTTCTAATGATAATTCTGTACGAGAATTCGTAATGAAAATTCTGCACCAGAATTCGTAATGAGAATTCTACACTAGAATTCGTAATGAGAATTCGGCTCTAGAATTCGGAATGAGAATTCTGCACCAGAATTCGGAATGAGAATTCTGCACCAGAATTCGTAATGAGAATTCTGCTATAGAATTCGTAATGAGAATTCTGCTCTTTAATTCTTAATGAGAATTCTGCACTAGAATTCGTAATGAGAATTCTACATGAGATTTCGTAATGAGAATTCTGCATTAGAATTCATAATGATAATTCTGCACCAGAATTCGTAATGAGAATTTTTCTCTAGAATTTTTAATGAGATTTCTGCACTAGAATTTGTAATGAGAATTCTGCACTAGAATTCGTAATGAGTATTCTGCACAAGAATTCTTAATGATAATTCTTCTCTAGAATTCGTAATGAGAATTCTGTACTAGAATTCTTAATGAGCATTCATGATTAGAAAACAAAATGCTTCATATCTAAGTATTGTGTGATTCCGAGGTTTTAGACACAAAATCGAATTTTATACTTAAAAAATTTATGATTTGAATAATGAAATATAGGAAAGGGTAAATTTCCTTGGGAAAGAAAATTTTTCTTATAGAAGTAAAACATGGGTAAAATAAGATTTTCCTTAAAATAAGGTGTTTGTGATTTTCAAAACAAGAGGAATGGTAAAGTCATAATGAAAGCCTTAATGACTTAACAATCTTACCCTTGAATGAAGGAATAGAAAAAGTCATAAGGTAAACCTTATTGACACATGGATATGTTAAGTGAAATGAGGGTTTACTCATGCTATTTCAGGTTAAATTAGGGTTTACTAATGCTCCATGTGCAATGAGCCTTGGCTCATGCTAATATCATGTTAAATGTTGTTGCCACATTTCCATGTTATGATAATCATGCTATATCATGCCTTTATGTTCATATTTCTCTTCTGCTCCATTGATATGCCTATTTCCTAACATGTATTATATTATTCATGTTGTGCCTTATTTACTCCATTACTGGTTTTTATAGACCACCATTTTCTTATGCATGTCCTCAGGTTATCCCATGCAATTCTAAGTACGAAGGAATGTTGTGGTCATGTAAAAGAAGTTTTCAATAAGAATGTTGAGGTTTTTGTTCTAAGATGTTATATAATTTTTATAATTTTCCAAGGAACTATACCTCTAGATCCTCAAATTTTTCTTAAGCACATGTTTATGTTATAAATCATGTTTAAGTGTGTAATAATGAGCGGGGTTGTTATAATTGGTATCAGAGGAGAAGTTTAGTTATTTTTGGGATTAGGATTAGAAAACTCTAACGAAATCCTTAGAGATAAGACTAATTATAATAAAAAAATCCCTAAATATTGGTGGGTATTGAGTAAGTGGTTTATCAAGACAATAAATCCATCTCTGGATATGTGCAGGCAGAGGCAGCTCTGACAAAAAAGTATCTAGGGGTAAAACCCAAAAACACCACTTTGTGCTAGAATGAAATGGGAACTAGTGCACAACAATGGGCCGTGTTGCACTATTGGTTATGAAACTCATGGGGGTATATGCTTTGGTAAATTCATTAGCTTAATATGAACCATTATTAAGGTAATTAAAAAAATTCCCCTAAGAATATATGTTGGGAAGTAGATCGTGGATAACATAAATAAGTTAAAGAAATAAATTTAATTTATAAGTTATCCATATTTTTCATTGGATTATCCTTTATGTGTTACCCCTTTCATTCCTTTTATTGTAGACAATGGCCGGTAATAGGAGGACATGGTCTAACAAACGATGCAAAGATCAATGTGATGACTGTTCTAATGAGATTCCAAATCCGATGGGAGTGGGAATTGAAAACTTTGTCACGATACTCTCTCAGTTAAATATTGTTTTGAATAGAATCATGGGTAAAGAGGAATATTCAACCCACTCTAAGAAAGAAATATCCGCTACCGAGAGCTTCATGAGACAAAGACCTCCTACTTTTAATGGATCATCTGATCCCTGAATCTCCGAACAATGGATTAACTCCATTGAGAAGCTCTTATCCAACCTTTAATGTTCTGAACAAGAGAAGGTAGTTTTTGATTTTTATTGTACGGAGGGTGAAGATGATCAATAGCGGACATTGATAAAAAAATAAGAAGATAGAGGAGGATATTGATGCATTATAATGGAAGGATTTTCGGAAAATGTTTTTTGGTAAATATTTTCATCGCACCCTCAATCATAAGTTGGATAGGGATGTCCTTTCCCTTAGGAAAAAAGGTGACGAATCCATAAAAGTGTATAAGGAAATATTCTAAATTCTTTCATGATATTCCTTCGGCTTTGTCGCTACCCCTAAATTCAAGGTTGACTACTTCTATGGTGGGATAAAACCTAGCCTATGGAAATCCCTAGAGATCCGTGACATCGATGGATATGATGAAATCATCTGATGTGCCCTAAAAGTTGAAATGGATATTAGAGAATCTCAGGGTTATCATGGGGATACGAAGCTTAAGGTTGAATTTAATTATCGAGGTCTGATTGATAAATTTTATGGGGATAATAAATTCCAGAACCCCACTTTCCAAAGGTGTGAAAAGAAGAACCTTAGAAATTTCTTGATGGGGATGAGGAAATGCTTTTGGTGAAGAAAAGAATCGAACCTGGATATTAACTACTGACATGAAAAACATGATGCTATGACATAGGAGAGGAACTCTCCGTTTGACCCTCAATGCATTGTTCATTGCTTCAAATTCAAAAAACCATGGCACCTTACAACCCAGTGCCCTAAGGCAAGGGTTTTCAGAGGCAACCAACAACCTCTAGGGTAGCAAGGGGAAGATTTTTACATCACTACCACTAAAGTGAACCCTAAAAACAAAATTGTGATAGGTACACTCGTTATTAATTCAAAATAGAGAACATAATTTTTTTATTCTGGTTCTTTGAATTCTTTTATATCCCGAAATTTTAGTAGAACAGTCCCAAAAACATGAAAAATCATGGATGTAAAGATTTCAGTGAGAACAGAAAATTGGGCAATCATTTCATCCCATGAATATAAATCCTCCCCCATCATAATTTGTGGATTGAAATTTCCAGTGAACATATTCAAATTCCCTCTGGTGGAATTTGATTTAATTTTGAGAAAGGGTTGGATTTTCTAATATAGAGCCAACATAAACTTCCATGAGAGGTAAATAACTCTATATATGGAGAATCAACCCCCAATTCTGTACATTTTCAAGGAGGAGGATGAATATTCTTTAGCACCATCATCTCAAGCATGGATATTAATTCCCTATGAGCATGAGTATCTTTCTTAGATGATTGAGTCTAAGGAAGAAAACACCATTCAATAAATTACTATTGTGAGGGAATTTGCTGAAGTGTTTCATGAGGAATTTATAGGTCTTCCTCCTGGAAGAGACATTGAATTCTAAATTGATCTTATACCTGGGGAATTTCCAATATCCAAGACACTGTATAGAATGGATGTTGTAGAGCTTGATGAGAAAAAGAAACAAATACATGAGAATCTGGATAAAGGGTTTATATGCCCAAGTGCTTCACCAAGGGGTGCACCAGTGCTCTTCGTCAAGAATAAGGATGGGTCAATGCACCATTGCATTGATTATCGTGAGCTCAAAAAAATCACAATTAAGAACAAGTATCCTATGCCACAAATTTACGAATTGTTCAATAAGCTACGTGGAACATAACACTTATCTAAGGTAGATTCATAGTTTGGATATTATAAAGTATGGGTGAAGAAGGAGGATATCCCCAAGACTTATTTTCGTTCAAGATATGGGCACTATGAATTCATAGTAATTATTTTCAGACTCACTAATTCTCTAGAAATATTCATGGACGTGATGAATATTGTCTTTGGAGATTACCTCAATAAATATGTGGTAGTAATTATAGAGGATATTCTAATATACTCCAAAACCATGTGGGATCATGAGGATCATCAAAGAACTATACTAGAGACCAAGAAAAAGGAGAAGCATTATGAAAAGTATAGAAAGTGTGAGTTTTGGTTTAAGGTGGTCTCATTCCTAGTTTATATCATCAAAAGAAATGGGATATCTGTGGATCCCTACAAGATACTTACAATTGAGGGATGGTTGAGGCCAACATCAGTAACAAATATCTATAGATTCCCAGGGATAGCTGGATATTATCACTGATATGTGAGAAATTTATCATGATTGTCCAACCCTCTTACCATGATTACTCAGAAGGGAGTAATGTATTCATTGAGTGATGAATGAGAATATATCTTCAAGGAGTTGAAAAGGAGGGTTATCACTGCACCCTTTCTCACACTAACCACAAGTTCATAAATTTTTCTGTATTAAGTGATACTTTGAATAAGGTTCGGGGATGCGTGTTGATGTAAAATTACAATTTCATTGCCTATGATTCAAGGAAATTGAAAGTTCATGTAGAAAAATATCCAACGCATGATCTAGAGTTGGATGAAATAATCATTGCTTTAAAAATTTGGTGACATTACATCTCTGGGGAGAAGTGTGAAATATACACATATCTCAAAAGACTCAAGTATATATTCACACAGAATGAGTTGAACATGCACCAATGAAGATGGTTAGAGCTGATAAAAAATTATGGCTGCTCAATCCATTACCACCCTGGGAAAGAGAACAAACTGGCAGATTCTCTATGTAGAGAAGACCAAATAATTCTATCATTAATAATAATTGTAAAGGATCCAATATTCTTAGATTTGATGAATATGGACATGTGAATCATAAAGAAGGGAACATCATCAATCCTTTCAAAAATTATTTCCCAACCATCTCTTTTGGAAATGTTAATGAATGCTCAAAAGGATGATGTGGGAATTCAGAAGAAAGTGGAAACTATTAGAAAAGGAAAATCCTTGGTGTTCAATGTTAATAAAGAAGGAATTGTGAGATTTGGGTCAAGAAAATTAGTTCCATCAAATTTGGAGTTAAAGAAATAACTTTTGGATGATGCACATAGTTCAAATTTCTCCATTCACCTAGAAAATAGAAAGATATACCAAGATCTCAGAGATAATTATTGGTGGGATAACATGAATAAGAAGATATATGAGTATACATCAAAGTTTCAGGTATGTCAGCAAGTGAAGGCTGAGTGGCAGAAGTCTATGGGGATGATGCAACCGTTACACATACCAACATGGAAATTGGAGAACATCACCATGGATTTTTTCACCAGAATTCTGAAGACATCCAATGGAAACAATGATATCTAGGTTGCTGTGGATCATTTTACAAATACTGCACACTTCATTTCAATTTGAGAGGATTTTTCATTGGATCATGTAGCAGAGATATATATCATAGAAGTGGTAAGGATGCATGGAGTACAAATATCTATTGTATCCGATCAAGATCCAACATTCACCTCTATGATCTAGAAGAGTCTTAAACATGATATAAATACCGAGATGATCTTTAGTACATCTTATCACCCTCAAACTTATGGACAATCTGAGCAGACTGTCCAAAAACTTTAGGATATGTTGAGACCATACTCAATGGAATTCAATGGAGGAAGGGATCACCATATTCCTCTGGTTGAGTTCTCTTACAATAATAGTTTCCACTAAAAATCCAAATGGATCCTTATAAAGCCCTTTATGAGAAGAGGTGCAGAACACCGACATGATGGGATGATTTTGGGGAGTGAAAACTCTTAGGTCAAGAAATGATAAATGAAATGGTGGAGAAGGTAAAGACCATCCAGTAGCACATTAAATCTACTCAGAGTCGATAAAAGAGTTATGCTGATAATTATCAAAGAGATATAGAGTTTGTTGTCGGATACATGGTATTCCACCTCATATCACCATGGAAGAGAGTTATGATATTTGGGATGAAGGGAAATCTTAGTCCTAGGTACATTAGCCCTTTTGATATCCTTGATCACATTGGGGCAGTGGCCTATCAACTAGCACTCCCACTAAACCTATCTCATGTACAAGATGAATTCCATGTATCACTCTTGAGGAAGTACATACCTAACCCATCAAATGTACTCCATCTAGAGGTGGTACCATTGGAGAATTACCTCTCTAATGATGAGAAGCTGATGAAGATCTTAGATCGTTGGGAAAAAGCTCTTTGAAATAAAACAATACCCCTCATCAAGGTGTTGTGGCGAAAACAAAAATTTGAAGTAGAAACATGGGAATTAGAGGAAGTGAAGAAGAAGAGTTACCCTCGTCTATTTTACTGTGGGAAAATGAAATTTCTAGGGAGAAATTTCATAATGAGGGAAGATTGTAACGACCCAAACTTTTATTAATGAAAATTACTCTTGATCTAATTAAATGTATTATTATGTAAAATGATTATATAACATATACACTTCATTGGTTTTCGGTTTTTAGATTTTAAAATACCATTAAGTTTTGTTACCGTTTCTAATATATCTATTTAATAGTGACCATATGGTTAGTACAAATATAGGGCTTGAACAAATCCAATTTACTCAGACAAAGGAAGCGATTGCCTTATCTAGTAGAATTGCTCCATACAAAGCCCATTTGCCAAAGATCGGAAAGGAGGTAGTGTCATTGGGATTTTTTCTTGACCAAGCCCAATATTAGCTTCAACAAGTCAAGCTTAAATTGAACCACCTACATGATAAGTGGAAGTTAATAGATATTACCACCCGAGTGATGTTATCTGAGCCTCCACAAGAGTCTTTCACCATTGCATACCAAACCCTTAGGTCTTACGTAGGTTTTTTAAGGGGTTATGTAAGAATACCATAGCACTATAATTATGTGAATTATTTTTGTAGAGGGAATATAGATTCAATTTAATATTGTTACTTTGTAAATTTATTTGAAAGAAAAAATAGTATTTTTACTTAATATTCAATTAAGAAATATATTTTTATTAATTAATGGATTTTTTAATTAAATAATATTTTAATGAAATATTACTAATAAATTACTTTTTATTAAATATAAATGATCTTACAAATTTTTTTGATTACAATTGTAATTTTTATTAATGTTCCAAAGCTATTTTTTCAAAACTCATGAATTTTCGATAAGTGTCAGTTTTATTTAATAAGTAAAAACTCATTAATTTATAAAATTATTTAGATAAAATGAATATTATTTTTGGAATCTGGAAGTTGAAATTATCAAATGGTGAATTTTTCATTATTTCCTAAGGTAGTCGATTTTTGGGTTAAAATTTAATACCGTTTAAATATATAATGTGTTTTATTACATCATAATGACCCAATAGTGATGTAATAGTATACTATAATTTTTTTTCGGAAAATATATGTTTTCTTCTAAAATAATGTGATTTTAGGTTTTTTGATTTATTTTACAAAACCTTAGTGGACCCTTCAATACTTATAAAACATTTTCACTTTTAAACGATTTCCTTGAGAGTGTGGATCACCTCCACATAAGAAAACCTAATATTGTAAGACCTTAGGATATTAGAATTATAAAATAATGTTTTAAACTCCACTTTGAAAAAAACCATGGGAAAAAACCATGAGTTGGTTTGTGGTTTTGGTTAGTTTAATCTATGGTGTCCAAAACCTAAATAATAATGAATTCCCTCCCTTTTCCTATATAAATCCACCCAAGCTCCCACTTATCTTTACTAAAAACCCTTGGAGCACGTTCCTACTCTGCCATTCTTTCTATAATATCCTCCCAAGGTGCCCTAAGCTCCCAATAATCCTCTCTCAAGCCTCTCCCATGCCTTTAGGTCACACTTCCATGTAAGGGATTTATTCCTTCCTCATTTTTTTCCAAATTTCTTTATGTTGTTATTCCCTTTTATTTTAAATTAAAAATGTTGAGGTATGATTTTTCACCTCCACCATACTTCCCTCCTTATGTTTTAATGATGAGATACCTCTTTCTCTCCCATTAATGCCTCGCATGCACACTCATTACCATGCCAAAATTCCATAAGGATTTTCTCTCTTCTCATTTACGTTCAAGTAATTATTTTATATTATGCATATAAGTTCCATTAAATATGTTGGAACATGTATCTATTTTACCCCCTTACTTTCCATTTCATGTAAATATGATGTGATACCCCTTTATCTCTCATCAAAAAATTTAATGAATTCTTATGTTACAGCGTTATGCTGCCGAAATTGCATCAGATTTTCCAAGCCAATGTCATTATGTAGTGAATACCATGCCCATTTATCTATAAAGGATATCCACCATTATGAACATTTACTTATTTATTATATAGTTCCATTTATAAATTCCACATTCCATTATCATGGAGTAAATGATGATGTTTAATGAATCCATTTTGTATGATCTATGTGGCACACTTATGCATGAAATTAAATGATTAAGAAGGGTGCACCCTGATAGCGCTCTAATGCATTGGGTAAAGATTAGTATCATGATACTTCCTGTGAAATGAGGGTCTAATCATGCTAATTCATGTGCAATTTGGGTTTACTCATGCTCCATGTTCAATGAGCCTTGTTTCATGCTAATACCATGTTAAATGTTGATGCCACATTTTCATGTTATTAAATTCATTATATTTCATGAATTTATGTTCATGTTTATTTTATGCTCCATTGATATTCCTACTACCTAACATGTAATTTATTATTCATTTTATGCCTTGTTTACTCCATTACTGGGCTTTATAGCTCACACATTTTTATTCATGTTCTCAGTTTGTCCCATGCAATACTAATTACGAAGGAATGTGTGTGGTCATGTAAAATATGTTTTCAATAAAGATGTGTATTTCATGTTTTAAGTTGCAACATAATGTTCTTAAGACCAAAAGACACTATACCTCTTGATATTCCATGTTTTATAAAATAATAATTTTATATAATAAATTATGTTTAAAAGTGAAATAATGTTCAGGGTTATTATACGCTTAGGGACATTGCGTGTTGTATGTCCCTCAGAAAAATTTGGAGTACATGGCATGTACAATGGGACAAAAACCATGTTGAATATGAGTTACACAGTCTCCCATAAGGTAGGCTACATATTTAATATATACCCCCTCTTTGATGAAAAGGGACCACATGCCGTGTCCAATGGGCCACACGATGTGTAGTACAATTGATCGTGTGCTAGTTTTTCATAATCAACATGTGGTGTAAGAATTTACTAAACTACGTGTCATTAATGCACACATATTGAGTAATTATCAAATTAAATCATGGTACATTTAACACAACTACACAATGTTTTTCTTTGGTTACGTGATTTTTACTATTCTGTCATTTGGGTAGAATCCTTGGCTCCTCCGGATGAGTTCCTTGATTTTATTTTAATAAAAAAAATTAAACGTCTCAATTAGACTACAAGAAATGAATAAAGAATAAATAGATCACATCAATTTAGATTAAAATAATGATTATGATTTAATTCCAAAACAAAATTTTAAATGCATAAATCACCAATGATCTTAAATAATTATAAACAATCATGTGCCCGCTCTGATACCACTTATAGGTTCTGAGCATAGCAGAAGCGTGCGATGGTTAGCGTCTGACTTTAATATTTTCCATAATCAATGATTAATCTGAGACCTATACTGAGATGAAATCTGTGATCCATGTAATTGAGTAAAAGAAATAGAAAAATAAGAATAGAACTAGAATAGAGAGAGGAGGACCAACACATATTGTTTATAATTAATTTAATTAGATAATGAATTACCTCTAATTAATTCTTTATTCATTAATGTGTTTTATGTAAGATCTATAGTGCACCATCATTGTGTTGTAGAAACCAAGCGTATATTTCCTCTAGAGATGATCTACATGTGTTCCATGAATATTTAGACATCACTGAAGGAGTCTCTGGGTGTTAGCATGGAAGATCCTTGTGCTTGCGTCGTCCTCCTTTGATCACCTTGGGAACCACTTCCAAAGCATTATCCATGATCTAGTGGAGGAAGATTTCACTTTGTTCCTAAGAGCATTATTGGATAATATATCTCTCTAGGCCTTAGAGGGTTTTCTCCAAATCTGTTGTGAAAAACAGAATAGGTTTATGGGAAAATAACATAATTTTGTATCTGTATTGCTAGGGTTAAAATAAAATAATTACACAAGTGAACTTATTATTTATTAAATACTAGAAAACCCCATGTAAAATAATAATAGTAATATTATTATTTCTTGACATGAACTGAACGGGGAAATTAAAATTAAATATCATTTAATTAAATAATATTCAATATTATCATTTCCCACCGGACCATTAAAATTTTCCTGCCATTCCTACAAAATATTTATCAGGACTTGAATAATTTCAATTTATTTATTAAATAAATATCATGACATTGTTCAATATATAATTAATAAATATTATATTCACTAAATAGAAAATAAATATTTATTAAATATTCCACTCATAATATATTCTCTCAAATAAATAGTTCTAGAATAAATTTGATCAAGCACACATGAATAATTATTAAACAACATTTGAGAATAATATTTAATCAACCTGTTAAATAATAAAAAACGATATATTATTTAACTAAGATTTTGGATACACTTAGCATGTGACCCTGTAGGCCTCGATCTTAGTGGCATTTGGAAAAGCAGCCTAAAGTCTAAAGGTAGTGTCTAACAACATGCTAAGGCACCTATAGAGAAAGACGTTAATGACACAATGACATGTCACCTCATACAAATGATTACCATGTAATATAATACCTTTATCAAAATATCTCTAATTGAGAAGGTTTCATGCTATTGAAATCTACCTATTTTCTTGATATCTATTTCTTTGACATTCTAGAAATATAACTTGATAGAGAACACCATGGATATAGATTTATTTAGGATATATCATTTCCATCAAAGGGCTTGAGATATTAACTTCTGTTAATGAATAGAAGGGATAAATCCTTTATCTCATTATTCATTAATTCAATATTAATCATGAAACACCCAATATATCCTACTTCATCATGATCATTTGTCATCATGATTTTCATCAATTCATCTACGCGCGTGACTCATAATACTCAATAATAATAATCTTAAATTCTAAGGACCAATATAATTGTACATGAATAGTAACATCCAATGACACATGGAAATGTGTATTTCCTACTGGCGGGTTTGTCCTCATAAAATCCATACTAGACATTACAAAGGGTGTATATCATAAAAAGGTGCCTCAAATTCCTATGAGTCTACACCCCTGATAGCCTGTATCGTTTGTGTCCCTCAAATGATATCTTTCATCTATAGAGGACATATATTCAAGAATAGTGTCATAACACTTCCTGGTTCTCATCATAACTAGGAACTTCTATGACCTTTTAGTGTGACAGCTACTCTTAGGACATTATAACATACGATGTAATGTAGAAGAACAATCATGATGTGATAAAGAGTTTTTGAATATTCAAATACCCTGAATAAATGTTTATCATAAAGTATAAAGAATTCGGTTATCGGAAACCAAATCCAACATCACTATTCTTTTATAAATTTATTAAGACATAGAAAAGAAATGAGTTTCATGTCAATTTATTTGAAAAATTATTAACATGTGGAAAAGAAACAAGTTTCACAATAATCTATTTAAAAAATTCATTATACATCTAGAGAAATAATGATGATATTAAAAAATATCCCCATTGGATAATAATTGAATACAAGGTTTTTTTGTCCTTTATGAATTTAAAACCATTAAAATATCATTAAAAACAATCTTGTGGAAAATATCCTTTTCATTTTGGAAATCACCTTTTGAAACATAAAACATTTTTAAATTAATTTTCTTTGAAAATAACCATGAGGACTTATAAAAGAATATTTAAAAATTATTTAAAAATTCTCTTGGATAAAATGAACTTTCATATTTGAAATAACTTTAAAAAAAATCTTGAAAATAGTTTTTTAGAAAATAGGTTTTTGGAAGAAAATAGATTTCTGAACGAAGAGAGAAATAATGTCTTATTTTCATAAAAAAGTTTAGGAAAAATTTTAAATAAAAAAGACTGTAAGAATGGTAATATTACATTTAAATTTCATTAATAACCTGAGTATAATAAAATTCACATATTTCTTGAGATATTGATCATGAAATATCATCATTGGAAGCATAACCATAAAAAATCATGATAAATAAGGAGATCTTAACATAAAACTCTTACCACTTTGGTAACTTTGAATCATTATACCCATGAAAGAATAAAATTAAATTTAACATAAAATATCAAGAAGATAAATATATTCACGATATAACATTTAAATGAGGGAAGTGTATACAAAATATTGAAGATGATAGGTTCATAAGATAACCAATGTCCGAAAGAAGGAAAATTGAGATAAAACCCCAAATTAAGATGTTAAATTTTGAAACGTAAACCCCCTGAAAGAGTGATCCAAAAATGGATATGTAAATACCTATAATTTAAAGGATAAACATCATAAAATAAATTTCTATAAATTAAATATTCCAAAAAAATAGGTGGTGAATATGGCATGTGTCTCAAAGAAGTAAAAAGTGAGACGAAAATACTTTAAGTATTGACTTCCATCGTACTCATTAAAATTTTTTTGTATAATAAATATATTTTTATTATAAATATATTAAATAAAAATAATTATATATATAATAACAAATATTATTTTCTTATTCCCCTTCTATTAACCATTTATTAATAATTCCTTGTTAAAGTTGTGTTCTGAGTAATAACTACTTTGTTTTCCCTATATGTTTCGACTTTTTATTTTTTTACTATTACATAAATCAATATTTAATCATATATATAATTTAAACAATGATATAAATATCATATATATTAAATATAAATATATTTATATTAATCTATAAATTTTTTTTATAGGAAATGAAATACACTGTTGTGTCGATGGTAGGCCATGTATACACATGAATAATGTTTCCATTTTCTTGTCTTATTGAAAGAAATAAAATTAAATGATATATATAAATATATATTATAGTAGAATTTTTTTTCTGTATATATAATTTTTTTTATTAAACCCATCCTTAATACATTCTATGTAAAGCCTGAATGAATTATATCGCTCCGCGAGGTGGTAGTCTGCCGTACACACCAACAACATCATTGTATTGCTAAAAATGGAAATCATGATGGTATGTGTGATATAATAATTATTGAATAATAATAAAATAATAAATAAATTAAATATTATATATAAATTATAAATATATCATTTTTAGAAATCGTGATACGAGGTAATTGAAAAATGAACGATATTGGTTAATGAGGTGGTAGTCCGTTGTACACACGAATAATGATTTCATAACCCATTTGATATAAGTGTGTGTTTTTATATTATAAAATTAACATAAAAACATTTATGTATATATAGTATACCTATTTTATTATATAATCATGTTATATTAAGAATTGATAGAGGATTATAAATAAATAAAATAAATACACTTGTTGAAAAACATTACATCTTCTTGAGGTGTCCTCCTCAGGTTTTCACTAAATCCTTCTTAGATTTCACTTGAAACAAAACTAATGTTTCTTGTAGGGGGATGTAATTTTGGATGTTTTGTTTTCAACTTTTTTCAGTCCAAATGCCTTTATATTTGTGAATAAGAGAGGTTAGTGAGTTCCCTTTTTTAATTAGGAAGAGTGGCATTCTTGTAAATACCCAAAATTATTCAATATTTGGAGGTCTCCCTTAACTCACGTGCCTATAAAATAGATATATAATGTATTTTAGGGTTTATTTGGTCTATATATAACATACACCACATAGAAATAAATACATTTTTATCAGGTTGTTCCCTAGTCTTTATGTTTACTCAATTTTACCCTTTTTATTTTTACCGTGGTAACTTGTATCTTTTTATTTTTCTAGGAAATTTATCCTTTAATAATACAATTAAAATATAATTATTAGATAATTTATACCAAATTATTTTAAATATTAAATCTAAATCATTAAATAAATATCACATTAGTGTGTAAAAGTATTTTTAATACAAACACATATAATGCACAATACCCTATTTTACTCTTAACCGCATTAATTAATTTTAACTATTTTCACTAATAATTATGGTAAAAAATTAAGTTAATATTATTATATAATATATATTATTATTATTAAAAATATGGAGTCCAGTTTTTAAAATTCAGTACATAGAATTGGAATAATTTAATTTAAAATTAATCCCGTAGATACAATAAGAAAGAAGGTTTTTAATGTGAAATGTTCTAAAGATTACTGTGTTTTTTATATCCAATGAACTATGAATAATAAATAGATATATAATTGAACTAATTATAATTTAAAACAATTTTAAAATATAATTTAACTATTTAAGTAATTTAGGAGAAAAGACAGTTTTCAATTAAAATTCAATATTTTTTACCATTCATCAAAAAATAAAACTTTTAAGAAAGAACCCAAAAATTCATCCTAATATAATTTTTATATTCAAAATTTCAAAAATTATATTTATTTTATCATATTAATTTTCTAAATGTATATATTTTTTTAAAAAAAGTGTGCCATAAAAAGGTTCCATAACTTGTTTTTTGAAAAAAATATTTGTTTTAAACGTTAAATTGTTTTTATTATTATCATTTTTCTAGAAAATAAATGAGATTAATTTTAAATAAATTATTGAATATATATTTTATAAATTTTATTAATATAATTCACCAAAAATTATTCATTTAATTTATTGAGGTAAAATAAATTTATGTGCATAAAAATAGTTCTTCAGAAAATGATTTCTTTTATTTTAAAATGATTTTTATTTTAATTTGTAATTAATTTGTAACAAAAGAATTCATTATATATATACATGTGTAAAACAAATATTTTCATAATTTATTTAGTCCTATTCGTACACTACATTCCAATGGTTATGTGGTAACTATCATAATAACATTTTAATAGTATGACATGTTTCATTTAAACTCCGTGTTCTGTGTAGCACAAGATAGAATAAATATTGTGTATAAAAAAAGAAAAAATTTGGTTTTTGGGTAATATAAGATAAACTCAAAGTTTCATGAAATGTAAAATATCAAAATGATAAAATATATTTGAAAAAAATATTTCACAAAATCATGGGGTGTTACATTCTACCCCCAATTAAATTTAATTTCACCTCGAAATTCATCTCAGTCATCAAATTTTAAACATTTAAAAATTACTTATTAGAAACCAATAGTGTACAAATGATTAATAAAACATCCTTTAAAAATGTAAAGTTGAAAAAATAATGGTTACCCAAGGTAACTCATAACTAAGTTTCCACATAATATAAAATAGGTGGAAAATGATGATGTGGACATGGAATAAAAGAATAAATAATAATAGAGAGTGATAAAGATAACTGATCACAAGAAAGTTGGTGATATAGAGAAAGTAAATAACCACAAAACCATATATCTGTGATGATTTAAGAAACCATTTGATTCATTAGAAAGTAATTTACTACATGAATTTTTTTTCAATATCCTTTTCTTAAATTTTATGGTTTTTATGAGAGGATATAATTACTTTATTTTATTCCATTTCATAAGCACAATATCACCAATGAGTTGCGCCTTTATCAATTTACACTTCTTCTCTTACTCTGAAAAATAATGGTGGATTTTTTATGCCTAAAGTAATAACATATCATAATATCCATAGATATAATGATAAGTCATTCCATCTATATTTATTATCATTCAAAGTTCAACATAAACCATTTCCTAAATGTTTAAACTTCTGAACCATCCAAAAGATGACAATCCATAACTTTTTAAATATGGTCTCTAAAATTTTCAAAATATTCTTATCATTGATCCTCCATATATTATAAATTATAAATTTATTTTCACTCAAAAAACATGTGAATACCTTCATTACGAAGTCTATTGAAACAACATAATAACATGAATTACCTTGAAACCGTACTGAAAAAATTATTGTTTCTTTATTCCTTACATAGAACACAGATTATTGAATATATTCCTTAAATCCAAAAATGTTATATATTCTATCCATGATAGAATAACCATTTTTTTTCAACAAATCATTAATCTATTACAAGGTAATAATTACTATCAAATTTAATTTATTATTTTCCTACACTTTTTTTTCCAAACTGAACACCATCTTCTCAACATCAAGAACATATTAAGGGTTAAATTCCCATAATCACGTGTTTACATAAAACAGAACCTTTCCATTTAATAAATTTCCATATTCATTATCATCATTCAAAATTTTGTTTCAAATCCTTAGTGAAAAAATTATATCGATAAATCCATATATATTTCATTATTCTAAAATCCCAATACAAAAAATACATTAATCATACCACTTCCTTCTCACACTTTTAACTAGGATTCATCATATCATTCCTTAACACCTCTTTCCAATCATAATTCATCCATAGTCCCATCATCATCAATATATTATCCATTAATCATATAATCTTTCTCATTGACTTAATAATCTATCCCCTTAGGACATCGATTTTCATAATGACAATTATTTCCATGTTTAAAACATTCTAAAATTGACAATACCTCAGTAAGACCAATATTAGCATCCATTGCGTTGACCAAAATTTTCATTTTTTAATTGAAATTACTTGGTTTGTTTCCTTCTATTCCACACACAAAACATTTTCTCATTCCTTTAAGACATTCCCTTGAGTAATTATTTCCACATTATTTACATATAAGGAATTGAATATTCTTTCTTCTATGGTCTCCACTACCCAAAATCTCAATGAAATCGATTCTCAAATTCTTTGCTGTGTTAAAGAGTTATTCATGGAACACATTTTTAATCCTGTTGTGTGATAACTAATTAGGCATGAACAAAATATCCTTATTATCCTATTGGGATTCTCACAATAACATTTTCCATCACATTCAATGTTAAACCAGTTCCTTCTAGTTTCATCCATTAACTAAAATCAAAAATCATTGTGTGAGAAACACTAAACATAGTGTAAAAATACATATCATAAAAAATAACTTATTGGATGTCTAAATCATGGCACCTCCTTCTTAATCTATGACACCTTAGGTTTATCCTAGGTTGTTCATAGTCATCATCTATTTAGATCCATCATGATGGTTCATATAGAGTTTGTGAATTTCCAAAGTATATCCCCCGAGAGTTTCAAACTAGGTGTGGAACAAGGCTCATTTTTGTGAACCAGTTCCCAATCAATTCTATCTTAATAGGGTGTTTTCAGGGTTATTACCCCTATGTATATCTATTGCAGTGCAACATCTAGTTGTAGTATCTAGACATGGATATAATTTCTTGAAAACTGCAAGCACTATCCTTTAAAAAAAATCCATGACTTTTTCCCTAAACCTAGAATAATCATTGTACTTATCTTTAGACACATATCAAGACATATATATAAAAATATCCATAGGCCTCTCATTAATGTTTTCTCATCATAGTTTTAGAAGGTTATCTAAACCTTTCATTTGATACCAACTATAGTGACCCAAGATTATCATACATTGATATTATGTATTTTTAGATGAATATTTAATACATTATAAAACACATGTTTGAGGACTATAATGTTTTAGTTCCTTTAGAAACATGGTACATACTATTCTAATTTTGTGGAAGATCTTCAACATCTAGAAAAAATATCTTCTCATATAGTACTCCTCTTAGGGCAACCCTACCTAAACTATTCTTTATAACTTGGGGAATGTAACGTAAGAAAGTGAAACCTCAAATTCTTAGTAAGGGTAAATATATGATATATCCATATTTGATCATATAAAAGATAAGATAAGAATTAGGGTATATGATCCTGAACATAACTTATGAGGTTCATACCCAACATGCCATAGATTGTAAACTGAAGTAATGGCATAATTATTGGCAGGTCATAAGACATGAATCATAAGAGAATCAAAACATGATCCATGGGAGCCTAAAATTGGAATAAAATATATATTTGTGGCATACACATATTCTTATAAAATTTTGAAAATATATAAATAGAAAATTTTCACTGATTAGGCTAATAACATGAAATTAAAACCTCACATAAACTCATGGACATGTAACTAGGTCCACACATAACATTACAAACATGAAATGTAAAGACCCGTAAAATTCAAGGGAAATTTTTTCTTAATTTTCTTTGAAATTTTACAAGAACTCTGTTTCAGACGGCACTTGATTCCGAGGCCCGGAGTGCCCAGAATTTCTATCCGAAGTTTAGCTCGGGTACGTTCAGTGAACGAACGAGCGGGAATTTCTAACTTTTAAACCGGTGCCTGGAATAGAATTCCGAGGGCACCAATGGAACCGCAGTGCTGGTAATTGATTAGGAACTCCTGTTCCGGAGATGCGTTTACACGAGTGTTGATGATAAAAATTGTGGAAGTTTATTTTATAATTACTCTACAATTTTTATTATTTTTACTACAAGTGTTTAGTTCTTGATGGAAGTTGGGTAACCACCCAACCTCCCTTGGGAGGTTATGAGGGTGGTGGGGCCCACACAAACTCCACCCCTTCATATCCTCTAAAAACCCCCTCAACTCCCACTTTAATTTTGTTAACTTAAGTTATAACTTATGAATTTAATGTAATAAGTTTAATGAGGTGATTTGTGTGTGGTTAATTGAATTTCAAACTCTTGAAATTCAAAAGAGTTGTTGTGTTAATAAAATAAGAAAGGAACTTATTTTATTTGGATTGTTAGAGTTTGTCGTTGATAGGTTTTGGGAAGAACATCTTCTTCGTCAACGAAGAACATCTCCGCCGAAGAACGCGGAGAACTTCTTCCTCAACGTTTCCTCTTCGGACACACCTCGACGACAACGGAATCGATGTTCATTCTCCACGACATCGACCCGCGACGCGACGTCTCTTTCCGCAACAGTTCTTCCACGACGCCGTATCCGTGACGCGGCGTTCTTCTTCCGCGTTGTCTCTTTCGCGACGGTTTTCCGCGATGAAATCTCCGTCAGCGACTTCGAATCCTCGCTTCCTGACGTTGACATTCTTTTTCCGCGACGCCCGACCTCCGCGACGCTCATCTTCCGCGGCTCGTTGAGGTACACCGTTCTTGAAACCGAGGTAGGGGGTTTTATTTATTTATTTTGTTCGTGAATACCAACTTGACGATCTTCTTGGATTAAAAACAATTGTTATCGAATAACGCGAGGGGGCCGGACTGCACAAACACGGCCGAACCTCCTCCTTATTTCATGAATGATTCCTTGTGGTTTGGTACGGGAAGGCGTGGTGCCGTCGCACCACATGGAATCAAGAGAAAGGAAAATGCGCGGCGCCGTCGCGCCGCGCCGTGGAAAGAAATTCAAGGACGCGACACCGTCGCGCCGCGTCGAAGAAAACCAAAGACGCTGCGGACAGACCAGGGCTGTGGCGGAGGGGCGTGGTGCCGTCACACCACGCCAGACGACAAGGGTCGTGACCGGTTCCGAGCCGCGGCGGAGCAAGGTGACCGGCGGCCGGACCGGGCCACCGGCGTCGGAGCCGGAAGGGGACCGGCCATCGCCGGTCCCGTTGAGCAGGAACCGGCCGGCCAGGTCGGGCCGGCCGGAAGGGGAGGAACTAGGGGAATTAAATTCCCCCGGCTGGATATCCAAACGGCCCCCAAAATAATGGGGGGGGGGGGGCACAGTTACAGAGGGGGGCAGCCCCCCCCCCCCCCCCCCCCGCCGCCTTGCCGAAACGGCTCGGCCACTGGCCGCGCCGACAGCGCGCTGGGTGCGCTGTGCCCAGCCGGTCTGCCAGGCCGGGCCGGGACGCGTCGGGCCGGGCCGACCCAGACCGGGGCGGGTCGACCCGGTTCGGGCCAAAAAGGGGGTCTCGGGCCAGGTCGGTCTCGGGCCCGAAACCCCCGTTATCAGACTGTTTGGGTTCAAATGCCCATAACTCGGGCTACGGACCTCCAAACGATGCGCCGTTAGCAGCAATGCGATCCTTGGATCTAGACCGTCGTTTTGTTATATTGAACTCAAGGTTTCATAATACTTTGAGTTCGTCTGGGTTGGTTCGTACACAAAACCAACCGGGCCCTCGGTGCGGAAACACTCATATCTTGAGCTTCGGACGTCCGATCGACGTACCGTCGACTTTGTTGGTTTCCTCTTAGTGTGACGGATCTTTGGAATACTCCACCCGAGGTTTGGACGCAGGTGGAGAACGGTCGGGTTGGTTTTGCCTTAAAAACCAACTGGGCCCCTGGGACGAAAAAGCCAATAACTCTCAGACCGAGCGTCCGATTGACACGCCATCTGCGACGTTGAGTTCCTGTTGACGATACGGAACATTTGGATACATAAACTCTGGTCTATGTGTCAGATGATGTATCAGACTCTCGGCTCGTGGAGCGGACCCTCCCGAATGAGCTTGCTGTGTGCGGGAACCCTAGTGCTGGCTGCGACTGCTACTGTGACTGTGACGATGACTGTGCACAGATCCTCAGTGGATTCGACAACAACAACTACAGCACTCAGCGATCCTGTGTGGATCAGTGCTACCGATCCTGTGTAGGTCCGATCCTGTGTGGGTCAGTGCTCAGCGGTTCTGTGTGAGCCAGCGCCTACAGATCCTGTGTAGGTCTGATCCTGTGTGGGTCTTTACGGGGGTTAGTTTCCTACCGATCCTGTGTGGGTCTTTGTGGGGGTTAGTACCTATCGATCCTTTGTGGGTCCGACTACTTAGATGGTTCAGTGATCATCTCTCTCATCTTTCGAAGAAGTATACCTGTGTGAGCTGAATCCTGTTTTCTTTCCTGTGTGGATTGTGTTGTGCTATCCTGTGTGGATTACATTTTTCTTTCCTGTGTGGAATACGTATACTTTCCTGTGTGGACTGGTTTGTACTTGGGATCGGAGGTTGGAGCATTTTGGAATTGATGACTTAGGTATATGTATGGGCATATACCTAAGCAGTGTCAGTTGTTACTTCGTGATTGTATCTTTCCTTTGTGGTTTATCCTTTGTGGATTTTGGGAGACCTTCGGGGGTCTCGGGGTCCCTACTGAGTAGCTTATACTCACCCCTACACGGGCTATGCCCACACTATGTTGTGTTGGTTGCAGACGACGGACAACGTTGATCGTGGTTGAGGCTTGCAGAGCAGGATGGTACCTGGAGGTGGACCACTGGGCGGGACATACTCGAAGCGGACGGCGGGACCCAAGGAGCAGTGGAGCTATCTGTACCCACCCTTCAAGTGGGATTTCAGTGGACAGCTCGGCGTTGTGGCTTTACTTTACAATTTCTGTTTTCCTTTTTGAGTTGTACTTTACTTTCAGTTTGGGTTTGTATACTGGCCCATTTACTTTTTCCGCACTTATTGTTGTACTAGCTTTTACTTAGTGTTTACTTCTTCTGTTGCTTACTCTGTGGTGTTTGTTTACTTTAAAAAGGAAATTCCTTCCCTTTTACCAGGATTTTATGCCTTGGTGCTAGTCGCCAGCCCCTGGCCTATGGAAGGCGGGCTTGGGGTAGTCACGGCACGGTCCCCGAGGATGGGTCGTGACAAATTGGTATCAAAGGAGTTCGGTTCTACCGCGAACTCTGATCTTTTCTATGTGAAGCAATAGTGTTTAGCGTATTGAGTGTGTTTATCAGTCCATGGATTCCAGTGTTGGTGTGGAGACCGACATATCCGTACACCAGGACCCTGACTTCTGATTTCCGACTTAATACACGAAAACATCGATTGCATGAGTGTTTCAAGTTATCTTTGTGATTACTTTGTGTCAGCTCACGAGGTATACTGTTTGACCGTGGTGCACCTGTTCCTTTTCAGGATGGCCCCATGATGGCAGCCAGCTAGGGTTCCGAGAGTTGAGCGCGACGACAGCCCACCGAGCGACGAGGCCTCGGTGCATGGCACTTTGTCAGCAGTGGCACTGGCGGTAGCTTTACCCGCCGAGACACCGATACTTCCAGCACCAGCCGCTGACGATGCACATCACCTCAGTGCACTGCATGAGTTCCAGCGCCAGCGACCACCCAGGTTCCGTGGGTAGACGAACCCCCAGGCAGCCGAGGACTGGCTGGAGGCAGTGGTACGTGTGTTTCGGTTAGTGAGGACACCAGCAGGCCTCATGGTGATCCTCGAAGCGAGCCTACTACATGCACCAGGAGGCAGATGGTGGAGCATGATGCTCCAGGTGCACGATGAGGCATCTCTTCTCTAGAAGGATTTTGAGAGCCTCTTCCGCTCTGAGTTCGTCCCAGCCACCCTCCGTGCGGTGCGCATTCAGGAGCTTCTTCAGCTGCGGTAGGGCAGTTTGACGGTCGCCCAGTACTCGGCGAGATTTACCGATCTCTCGCGCTACTCGACAGACATGGTACGGGACCCATTATTCCGGGATCGGACCTTTGAGCAGGGATTGAGACACGATATCAGGGCATCACTGATCTATCTCAGCATTCCGACTAAGACAGGAGTACTGGAGCGAGCCCTTTTGATCGATAGATTTCTTGCTGAGTCTACACCAGCGCCGAGACCCACCACAGGGCGGCACGTAGCAGAGTCTTCTATAGTAGGTAGTCGACAGATGACACATGAGTCCAGGCAGACCAGACCCTCAGGCAGACGACCTCAAGACACTGGCTCAGCAGTGCGGGGCACACAGCGCGAAGTCAGTCTTACGAGTGGAAGACAGTGCTATTCATGCGGCGGGCAGAGACACATGGCTTGTGACTGCCCGACCCGTCATGCAGAGGAGAAGCAGACGGTTGAGGAACCACCTAGGCAAAGGCAGAGGTTTGACCGTGGCGGTCCGCAGGGAGCAGTCGGACGAGGCAGAGGAGCTGGCCGAGTAGCAGGTGGTGGACGACGCTTTGAGGTTCTACCACCACCACCACCAGGAGGTCCACCCCGACCTCAGGGGAGAGCACAGCTTCAGGAAACTGAAGCTTACGATCATGGAGCTCCGGAAGTGAGTGGACTAGTGCAGGACTAGCTCCAGGCAAAGTGGCCTTTGCCCATAATTCCTCTAACTTCGTAGTTTGTGTTGCCTTGTGTCCTTGTACTTTGAGTTGAAGTAATAGAAGACACTTTCTTTGGTGATGTTTTCCTTCTTGTATTTTGTTTGTTATTACTAAGAGGTGCTGGTTAAAAACTGTTGACTTGACCCTCACTTGCGAGATTCTTACAGGAGGAGACCCAGTGACCACACACTGATGCTGACAGTGTGACTCAACCCTTGGAGGTGAGAGTAACAGTTGGATCTCTTGGTAGCAGCATCGAGGCCATACGACGTCATCCATGCCATGAATTAACTAATCATGATGGGATTGACTATATTAGGCAAGGAACGTGGTTCACCCAGGGGATGAGACCAGATTTCCCTTTTCAGCAAAGGAGAAATCTTTGCAGCTTTGCAGAACGTTAAGGAGGAAGGGGAAACCCTTCCTGTGGTCAGACAGATGTTAGTAGAGCTTCCAGGAGTTGATACAGAGATTGACCAGCGCACCTATCTTAAGGTTGCCTGAGGAGGGAGTAGGGTACGTAGTCTTCTGCGATGCATCAGGGACCGGACTGGGATGTGTCTTGATGCAGGATCAGGCCATGATCGCCTACAGATCACGTCAGTTGAGGCCGCATGAGAAGAACTACGCTACCCATGACCTAGAGTTAGCAGCAGTGGTCTTCGCTCTGAAGACATGGAGACACTATCTGATGGGCGAGCACTTTACACTCTTTTCTGACCATCAGAGTCTCAGATATATATTCTCTCAGAAGGATCTGAATCTGAGACAGCGGTGATGGCTCGAGTTCCTCCAGGACTATGAATATGAGATAGTCTATACTCCCGGAAAGGGGAAAGTGGTAGCCAATGCCCTCAACAGGAGGACGAGCATTCAGCTACATGAGGAGGCGACAGGGCAGCTAGCCTCTTTGCAGATATCCTTCGTGGATAGAGATGGAGCAACCTTCCTTCAGTCTCTCACAGTCACTCCTCCACTACTACAGCAGGCCAGAGAGGCACAACGTGGGGACGCTGACTGTGAGATGCGGCGTGCACAGATATCCTCAGGACAGGCACCTGATGGTTTCTCCTTTGGAGCAGAGCACAACATCCTTTTCAGAGGACTTACCTTGGTACCAGTTGCTTTACGGGAGGAGGTGCTGAGAGAGTTTCACACTTCTCCCTTGGCGGTACATTCCGGAGTGGCAAAGATGTACCAGGATCTCAGACGACAGCACTGGTGGCCAGACATGAAGTAGGCTGTGGCAGAGTTCGTTTCTCGATGCCTCACCTGCCAGCAGGTGAAGGCTGAGCATCAGGTACCAGCAGGCTTGGTACAACCCTTGGAGGTCCTGGAGTGGAAGTGAGGCGGGATATTTATGGACTTCGTTACTGGACTTCCACGCACTTCTAGAGGTCACGACTCCATCTGGGTGATTGTCGACCGACTCACCAAGTCGGCTCACTTCTTACCCATCATAGAGCAGGGCTCAGTGGAGAGATTGGGAGGTCTTTACATTTAGGAGATTGTTCGGATTCACAGTTTGCCATCATCTATCGTCTCCGATCGAGATGCTCGTTTTACTTCCCAGCTATGGAAGGGATTGCAGGAGGCGTTCGGGACACAGCTACGTCTGAGCACAGCCTTTCACCCTCAGACAGATGGTCATATGGAGAGGACCATTCAGACTCTCGAGGACATGCTCTGCGCATGTGTCCTCGACTTTGGTCACAGCTGGGAGGACCACCTACCCTTGGTGGAGTTCCCGTACAACAACAAATACCACTCCACCATTGGGATGGCACCATACGAGGTGTTGTATGGCCGACCTTGCAGATCTCCATTGTGCTGGACAGACCCTGGGGAGTCAGCACTTGTGGGATCGGAGATGGTCCAGGCCACGACAGAGAAGGTCCAGGTCATCCAGGAGTGGATGAGGACAGCTCAGAGCCTGCAGAAGTCTTATGCTGACAAGAGGCGGAGGCCACTAGAGTTCGAGGATGGCAACCACGTGTTTTTGCGTGTCTCATCTCGACGTGGATTACAGAGATTTGGCTGAGGCGGCAAGTTGTCTCCACGCTTCATCAGACCATTACAGGTCCTCAGTAGGATTGGAGAGGTGGCTTATTGCCTGGCTCTACCACCTCAGTTGCACCGGGTGCACGACGTCTTCCACGTATCTCAGCTGAGGAGATACGTGCACGACCCGACGCACATCATTGACCATGGGGAGCTAGACTTTGATGATGGGGTGACTTTTACGGAGGTTCCAGTTGAGATCGAGGATCTACAGGAGTACGTCCGACGTGGACGGTCTATTCCTCTAGTGCGCATCAGATGGCAGCACGGGAACCTCCAGAAGAGCACTTGGGAGCGGGAAGCTCAGATGCGTGCTCAGTACCCACATTTGTTTCCCTAGTTTTCGATGTATCATTACGGGGACATAAAGCCCTGAGGTGGGAGTAATGTAAAGACCCATAAAATTCAAGGGAAATTTTTTCTTAATTTTCTTTGGAATTTTACAAGAACGCAGTTTCATATGGCACTTGATTCCGAGGCCCGGAGTGCCCGGAATTTCTATCCAAAGTTTAGCTCGGGTACGTTCAGTGAACGAACGAGCCAGAATTTCTAACTTTTGAACCGGTGCCCGGAATCGAATTCCGAGGGCACCAATGCAACTGCAGCACCGGTAATTGCTTAGGAACTCCTGTTCCGGAGATGTGTTTACACGAGTATTGATGATAAAAATTGTGGAAGTTTATTTTATAATTACTCTACAATTTTTATTATTTTTACTCTATGTGTTTAGTTCTTGATGGAAGTTGGGTAACCACCCAACCTCCCTTGGGAGGTTATGAGGGTGGTGGGGCCCACACGAACCCCACCCCTTTATATCCTCTAAAAACCCCCTCAACTCCCACTTTAATTTTGTTAACTGAAGTTATAACTTATGACTTTAATGTAATAAGTTTAATGAGGTGAGTTGTGTGTGGTTAATTGAATTTCAAACTCTTGAAATTCAAAAGAGTTGTTGTGTTAATAAAATAAAAAAGGAACTTATTTTATTTTGGTTGTTAGAGTTTGTCATTGAGAGGTTTTGGGAAGAACATCTTCTTCTTCAACGAAGAACATCTCCGCCTAAGAATGCGGAGAACTTCTTCCACCACGTTTCCTCTTTGGATGCACCTCGACGACAACGGAATCGACGTTCGTTCTCCGCGACATCGACCCGCGACGCAACGTCTCTTTCTGCAACGGTTCTTCCGCGACGCCGTATCCGCGACGTGACATTCTTCTTCTGTGTCGTCTCTTCTGCGACGGTTTTCAGCGACGAAATATCCGTCAACGACTCGAATCCTCGCTTCGTGACATCGACGTTCTTTTTCCACGACACCCGACCTCCACGACGCTCGTCTTCCGCGGCTCCTTGATGTACACCGTTCATGAAACCGAGGTAGGGGTTTTATTTATTTATTTTGTTCGTGAATACCAACTTGACGATCTTCGTGGATTAAAACCAGTTGTTATCGAATAACGCGAGGGGGCTGGACCACACAAACACGGCCGACCCTCCTCCTTATTTCATGAATGATTCCTTGTGGTTTGGTACGGGAAGGCGTGGTGCCGTCGCACCACGTGGAATCAAGAGAAAGGAAAATGCGCGGTGCCGTTGCGCCGCGCCGTGGAAAGAAATTCAAGGACGCGACGCCGTCGCGCCGCGTCGAAGAAAACCGAAGACGCCGCCGCCGGAGTGGGGCCGCAGCGAAGGGGCGCGGTGCCGTCGCACTGCACCGGACGACAAGGGCTGCGACTGGTTCCGGGCCGCGGTGGAGCAAGGTGACCGGCGGCCGGACCGGGCCGCCGGCATCGGAGCCGGAAGGGGACCGGCCATCGCCAGTCCCGTTGAGCAGGAACCGGCTGGCCAGGTCGGGCCGGCCGGAAGGGGAGGAGCCGGGGGAATTAAATTCCCCCGGCTGGATATCCAAACGGCCCCCAAAAAAATGGGGGGGGGGCCGCGGTTACCCAGGGGGCAGGCGCCCCCCCTTTGCCGAAACGGCTCGGCCAATGGCCGAGCCGGCAGCGCGCTGGGCGCGCCGGGCTGGGCCGACCCGGACCGGGGCGGGTCGACCCGGTTCGGGCCAACCGGGGGGTCTCGGGCCGGGTCGGTCTGGGCCCGAAACCCCCGTTATCGGACTGTTTGGGTTCAAATGCCCATAACTCGGGCTACAGACGTCCAAACGACGCGCCATCAGCGGCGATGCGATCCTTGGATCGAGACCGTCGTTTCGGTATATTGAACTCAAGGTTTCGGAATACTTTGATTTCGGCTGGGTTGGTTCGTACACGAAACCAACCGGGCCCTCGGAGCGGAAACGCTCATATCTTGAGCTTCGGACGTCTGATCGACGTACCGTCAACTTTTTTGGTTTCCTGTTATTGAGACGGATCTTTGGAATACTCCGACCGAGGTTTGGACGCAGGTGGAGAACGGTCGGGTTGGTTTTTCCTTAAAAACCAACCGGGCCCCTAGGACGAAAAAGCCAATAACTCTCAGACCGGGTGTCCGATTGACGCGCCGTCTGCGACGTTGAGTTCCTGTTGACGATACAAAACTTTTGGATACATCAACTCTAGACTATGTGTCAGTTGATGTATCAGCCTCTCGGCTCGTGGATCGGACCCTCCCGAACGAGCATGCTGTGTGCGGAAACCCTAGTGCTGGCTATGACTGTTATTGTGACTGTGACGACGACTGTGCAGAGATCCTCAGTGGATTCGACGACGAAGAATACAGCACTCAGAGATCCTGTGTGGATCGGTGCTACTAATCCTGTGTGGGTCCGATCCTGTGTGGGTCAGCTCTCAGTGGTTCTGTGTGAGCCAGAGCCTACAGATCCTATGTGGGTCCGATCCTGTGTGGGTCTTTACGGGGGTTAGCTTCCTACCGATCCTGTGTGGGTCTTTGCGGGGGTTAGTACCTATCGATCCTTTGTGGGTTCGACGACTTAGATGGATCAGTGATCATCTCTATCGTCTTTCTAAGAAGTATACCTGTGTGAGCGGAATCCTGTTTGCTTTCCTATGTGGATTGTGTTGTGCTATCCTGTGTGGATTACGTTTTGCTTTCCTATGTGGAATACATATACTTTCCTGTGTGGACTGGGTTGTACTTGGGCTCAGAGGTTGGAGCGTTTTGGAATTGATGACTTAGGTATATGTATGGGCATATACCTAAACAGTGTTAGTTGTTACTTTGTGATTGTATCATTCCTTTGTGGTTTATCCTTTGTGAATTTTGGGAGACCTTCGGGGGTCTCGGGGTCCCTATTGAGTAGCTTATACTCACCCCTTCACGGGCTATGCCCGCACTACGTTGTGTTGGTTGCAGACGACAGACAGCGTTGATCGTGGTTGAGGCTTGCAGAGCAGGACGGTACCTGGAGGTAGACCACTGGGCGGGACATACTCGGAGAAGACGGCGGGACCCGACGAGCAGTGGAGCTATCTATACCCACCCTTCGGGTGGGATTTCAGTGGACAGCTCAGCATTGCGACTTTACTTTATAGTTGTTGTTTTCCCTTTCGAGTTGTACTTTACTTTCAGTTTGGGTTTGTATACTGGCCCATTTACTTTTTCCGCACTTACTGTTTTACCAGCTTTTACTTAGTGTTTACTTCTTCTGTTGCTTACTCTGTGGTGTTTGTTTACTTTACAAAGGCAATGCCTTCCCTTTTACTGGGATTTTACGCCTTGGTGCTAGTCACCAGCCCCTGGCCTATGGAAGGCGGGCTTGGGGTAGTCACGGCATGGGCCCCGAGGACGGGTCGTGACATGAAAGACATGTCCATGCATAACATTGTGAACATGTAATTAGTTTCATGCATAACATTGTAAAAATATAATCAAGTTCACACATAACATTGTGAATATGTAACAATGTTCATGTATAACATTATAATAGTGAAGGTTTACAAAAAAGACTATAAACATAGTGTGTCAAGATGCACCCATTTCCCATAGTGGATTAGGATGCACTTATTTACCATTATGGATGAATCCCATTGACATGTTTCCAATTTTCTTCTCATGAAATATAAATATTTACACAATACATTGGAGAACTATTTAGGACGACCCATTATATAAGCTGTAATTGGATTACCTATTTCTATCTAGTCTACCCCATCCTATAAGGTGTAATGGGATTACCCGAATCTATCCAGGACACCCCATTATATAAGTTGTAATGGTCTTACCTGACACTATTTGGGATGCCCCATCATATACGTTTTAACAGGGTTAACCGATGCTATCTACCTTGCCCAATAAGATAATAAATTTATAAGAACCACAACATTAATAAAGTACAATGATCGTTCATTTCATTATAAAACTCATAAAAATCATTATTTATTCATAACCTGATTAACCTATGTAAAATAAATCAGTTCCATGTCAATCTCCTTAAAACATGATTAACCCATGGTAAAGAAATAGGGTTTATAAAAATATCTTTAAAACAATCATAATCCATACAAAAAATAATGATGATGGAATAATTAAAAAATATCATAATTCGAGAATAATTAAAAACCAATATTTTGACATTTATGAATGTAAATACCAATAAAATATAATTAAAAACATTCTTGAAGAAAATATTTTTTTTATTTTGAAAATCACTTTTTAAAAAATAAAACATTTTGAAAATCTAGTTCTTTGAAAAACACAATGAAAACATATAAAGATATATTTTTAAATAATTTAAAAAATTTATTGAATAAAAAAACCTTTTATATTTTAAAACACTTTTTAAAAAGATTATTTAAAACAATTTTTTAGAAAATAGGTTTTTGGAAGAAAACAAATTTCCAACCAAAGAGAGAAATATAATCGTATTTAAAAAAACATTATCAACAATTTTAAGTACCAAAGAGTAAAAAAATGGTACTATTAATTTTAAATTACATGAATAAATATAGGATAATAAATTTAATTAGTTTCTTAAGAGATATATCATAAGATATCATCCATTGAATCACAACTTTAAACAATCCTGATAAACAATGAGATTGTAACATAAAACTCTTACCACTTTAGTAACTTTGAATTGTAATCCCCATGAAATAATAACATTAAATGAAACATAAAATATAATTAATTTATTCATATTAATGATATAAAATTTCAAATGTGATGTATATATACCTTATAGAAGAGGATTGGTGCATAACATAACATATGTCCCAAAGAAGAAAAATTGAGACAAAATCCCCTTATCGATTTATTAGCATTTGTACCACAAACCCCCCTAAATGGAAGATCCTAAAATAGATATATAAATCCCCATAATTATAAGGACAATATTCATATAATAATTTCATGGGTATTATATACATCACATAAATGAAATAAGTGGCGATTGTAGCATGTGTCCAATAGAAGTAAAAAAGTGAGTTGAAAATATCTCACATTAAGAATTGACTAACATCATACTACTTAAATCCTCCTTTATAATAAATATATTTTTATTATACATCTATTAAATAATCATACATACATATATCAAACCATATATTTTTTTATTACGACCCTTTTATTATCAATTCCAGGTTAAAGTTACATTTTAAGTAATAACTGTTTTGTTTTTCATATATGTTTTGATTTGTTATTTTTGGTCCTCTTACTTAGTTCATGGTCTCATCATATCTAGAATATAAAAAATAATATAAATATTATATATATTCAGTAAATATTTATTTATATGAACCCATAAAATTTAGTGATAGGAAATGAAATACACTGTTAATGGAGACGGTTGGCCGTACCTATGCATGAACGTTGTTTCAATTTTATTATCGTATTAAATGAATGAGAATTAAAGGATATATATATATATATTACCATTATAGTATAATTTATATTTCATATAAATCACATATTTTTATTGAACCCATCCATAAAATATTTCATGTAAAGCATGAATGGATCCCATCGCTTGGTGAGGTGGTAGTCTGCCTGACTCACGATCGACGTTTTCATATTCCAAAAAATGCGAATAATGAGTGTATGTCTAACATAATAATTAAATAATAATAATAACATAAAAAATATAATAAAGATCATATATAAACTACAAATCTATCATTATGTCCAACTATGAGAGGTAGTAATGGAAATAAACGACATCAGTTCACGAGGAGGTAGTCCGTCGTACACATAAACGATGATCTCATAACCCATTTGATTCAATTGTGTGTGGTTTTAGGTAAAAAACATAAATTTAAAAACTTATATATATATATATATTATATAATTAATTTATAATATAATCATGTCATAATAATAATTTAAGGTGGCAGGGAAAGAAATAAAAAAAGATGCTCGTTGAAGAACATTACCTCTTCATCAGGTATCATACTTAGGTTTCCACAAAAGCCTTCCTAGGTTGGATTTCAGACCAAAATAAGGATTCAAGGAATAGGGTAGGGTGTTTTTAATGTTATTTTGGTAGGTCTTGGTTGAGACAAATGTCCTGAGTGTTGTGAATAAGGGAGGGAGGTGAGTGAGCTTTTACGGTTGAAGAGTGTAATTCTTTAAATACCCAAAAGTATTCACTATTGGAAGGTATCCCTTACCTCACGTGCCTCTAAAATAGACCAATAATGAAGGGTATGATTTATTTCATCGACAAAAACCTCCAAACACAATTATTAAAATAGTTTTATCTTGTTGTTCCTTTGTCATTAAGTTTAGTCAATTTTACCCTTTTAATTTTTACCATAATAAATTTTATCATTTTATTTTCCTAGGTAATTTATCCTTTAAGAATAAACTTTAAATTAGAATTATTAGATAATTTATACCTAATTATTTTATAAATTAAATATAATTCATTAAATTAAATTCATATATCTGCGTGGAATTAGTTTTAATATAATTTCATATAATGCGCAAAACCCCATTTCAATCTTAATCATGTTAAATAATTTTATATGTTTTCACTAATAATTATGGTAAAAAATTAATTTAAACTTATTATAATATATAAATATTCTAATTCCAAATATATTTTGATTTTTTCTAAATTAACTAATATAATTGGTTGAATTTAAAATGAAATTATTCCCGTGGATGCTAAGAGAAAAAAAGTTTTTATGTGAAAGTGTTCAAAAGTTTACAATTTTTTTATATATAATTTCAATGTTAAATTGATTAAAATGAACTAAATTTAATTAATATTTTTATAATTGAACTAATTATACTTTAAAACAAATTATAAATATAATATAACTATTTAAATAACTCTAGAAAAAATATAGTTTTCAATTAAAATTCTGCATTTTTTAATATTCATCAAAAAATAAAACTTTTCCCAAGGAACCAAAAAATTCATCCCAAGATAATTTATATATTTTAATTTGAAAAAATATTTTTATTTTATCAAATTTATTTTATAAAATTGGAAAAAAATTTATTTTTTAAAAAGTGTCCTATAAAAGGTAACAAAACTACTTTTTAGAAAAAAAATACAAAGTTTAAGTATAAAATTAGAATTATTTTCATATCTTATATAAAAAATACAAAATATGACTTTTAAATAGTTTACTGAATATATAATATATATATATATATATATATTCAATTAAATAATTCACTAAAAGTGATTTTTTAGTTATTTGAGGTAAAACACATTAATGTGCATAAAAATAGTTTTTTAGAAAATAATTTCTATAATTTTTAAATGGTTTTCTTTTTATTTAAAATTTATTGGTCACTAAATAATTAATTATATAAATAAATGAATGTTTAAATAATATATTTTCATAATTTAGTTAATCCTATTCATACCCGACCTTAAAAATACTATGTCATAACTATAATAATTGTATCTTAATAGTATGACACATTTCTTCTAAACCCAATATTGCATGTTACACATGATAAACTTGATATTGTGTATTAAATAACCCAAACATAATGTTTCATTTAATGAAAGCTAAAATTTGTGTTGTGTGTAATGTAAAATATCCAAAAGATTAAATACATTTGAAGAAAATATTTCATTAAATATTGGGGTGTTACATGATCCATAATTGATAAAACCATTTAATTTTTCCTATCATATTATTATTTCTAGAGATTGGAATCTTTTCAATTCATTTTAATATCTTTAGGTAAAAATATAACTATGAAATTTTTTAATGAAAACTTACTTTATTTATCACTTCGATCGAAAATAAGTTTTCTTCCATATCCATAATTTTTAAAAATGTTTTCAAGAATTTTTTTACTATTATCCAATGACTGTTTAAATTCATTTTTAACCATTTTTAATTTTCTAAAATTTTTCTAGGAGGAATTTTATTATCGTTTTCTAAATGATGTGCTTTTAACTTTTATCAAAAATATTAAATGAATTATTATTTTAACAAAAATTGCATGAATACAATTTTATGCCATCATGACCGATAAATTATTTGAAGATTACCTTAAAAGTCTCCAATGTTTTTTTTAAAATAGAATTTTTTATTTAATATTTGATTAATTATATGTTTTGAAATATTTTATTTCATATTAAAATGGAAATTTTCCATAAGAAATGTGTCGAGTGATATTTTAAAAGAATTATATATCTAAGACAACATCCCTTTATGTTTCTTAAGGTTACTTCCATCCTTAATCTTTCCATGGATGATTTGTGATTATGATTACAAGATGTTTATGAATCCCATTTCTTTTCCATGGGTTATTATATGTATAATTTAGTAAAAGTTTATAAAACCCTTTTATTTTCCACTGGTTATGAAATGTTGAAATGTATATGAAACCCATTTCATTTACATGGGCTATGATAAGATGAATGTTTTATAGCCTTGTTTCACACATATGTATGATTTTCATTATGGGATGGGTGGGCCTAAAATTATATATCCCTCAATGTATTAGGTAAATATGGATATCTCATGAGATAAATAAGAATAAAATGGGGAGTGGAACCAATTTTTTGGGGTCTCTATCCACTATGATAGTCTCAGGAGTGAACGTTGACTACTATGATGGTTTGGGGAGTGAACCCATTCCACTATGATAGTCTCCTCCAGAAACCATGAAAATTAAGGAAATTATTTTCTATGCTTATGTGTATTCCGAAAATATATGTCTTATTCCAATGTTATGATATTATGGCTTATGTTCTTTGTTTCTATTATGATTCATGTCTTATTAACTACCATAAATTATTCGGTGACACAAAATTATGATCTATGATATATAGGGAATGATTTTCAAAAGTTATGATCATATTATCATACCCTTATGCTCATGTTATGATTAAGTGATAATTTTTACCTCCCTTATTTACCGTTAAGGTATATCTGAGCTCACCCATTTTTATGTTTCCTTTTACCTAGGCCATGAAGTAAGAAATTAAGTATGATATGTCAAAGAAGGTTTCTAGTTATGAAGAACAATTTTTCTGTATCCATGTTTCCAAAGGAACTAAAACTATTCTATTATAGAATAGATTTTTATGTTTTGTTTTTATCATAGTGAGTATCTCATGTGGGAGGGGGGGGGGGGTTAGTTGATTACCCAATAATTTTTTTATTAAAAAATGGATTATTTTGAAATTCCCCAAATATTTAAATATGATAAATTTTACCAAAATAATTACTATGATATAGACCTTAATATTTTTAATGATTTATATAAATATTGATTAGTTCTTAGATTAATAATATGTAATTTTATTTAATCTTTTGAAATAAATTTACTTTATGAAAATTCTATATGAATATGAATTAAGATAAAATATCAAAGTATTATTTTTTGATGAGAAAACATAATTTAGTTTTAAATCAGAAATAAAAAAAATTAAAACACACAGTAGAAATATTGAATACAAGAGGTTCAATCTCAAGTTAAGACTTAGTCCTCTCTACTTGGTGATCAGCTACCAACAAGAATTTTATATAATATAAAGATAATAATCCACAACTTGGATTGGATTTTACAATAGTTAACACTATCCAAGTCACACATGGCCTCTTTGACAGTTATTCATGGGAGTAAAAAGAAATAGACCACACAATACCTCTACCACTCTTATCAGTGGGATAAATAAATAAGAAAATTGATTGAGAAGATATCAAGTCTCTTCCAATTTAGTGAAGGAGACAATGTGTATATGTAAAATAAAGTATATCACACACTTCTCAAAAAGTAATAAATATATACAAAAATAATAAATCTAGATGTATAGAGTTTAGAGATGTTATGTCTATTTTAGTGTAACTTGTGACTTTTGATTTGAATTAACAATGAATCTTAACTCGGGTTATTTTGAAATATTTATGGAAAACTTGTCTCAGAAATATTGTTTTCTAATTGGAAGAAATCACTGGATGAGATGATATTTTTCTTCCTTAGTCAGACATTCATAGAAAGTAAGCTCTTCATGTTTTCAATTAGGTTCAACTCTTTAGTTATCAGATATTCAGTGAATCAAGAGCTCTTTTCATCTATGTGTTTCTTTGAATTATCTCATTGTTCTCTATATGAAAATGTGTGTCTCTTTCAATATTGCACAAGGGAGTGTACTCCACTTTTTTTTAGTAGGAACATCTGAAATAACTTCCTCATACTGCACGTTATGACATGCTTTATGTCAAACTTTTAATAAATAATCATTAAAATAGTAAATTTCTATTAAATTTGAGTAATATATCACTTATAGTAATATAATATAAAATAAGTAAATTAATAAAATACAGATAGTGTCTTAGGATATGATAGTTTCTATATTTGTGGCAGAATCTCTAGTGGTGTTAATCTCTAGTGGTATGACATTAGTGGCATGACACTGGTAGTTTGTGGCTAGAGGAATCTTAGACATAGAAAAATTTCTCAGTATGATGGTGGTGTCTCAACTAATTGTGTATGGTTTGACAAAGTATTATCTAATAGTCTCTCAGAATAAGGAAATTTTTCAGTGTTTGTGGTATGAGTCTGAAAGTGTAAGATCTAACAGTGTCTCATCTAGAGGTATCTCATACATTACCACATTTTTGGTTTGATGAAATAAAATCCTGGTGATATGTTGATCAATGGTGTCTCATACACTGTCAAATGTTCAGTCCCACGATATAAGAGTCTGATAGTGTGATGTCCTGATGATATCTGAGACTTAGAGATTTTTAAGCTGGTGGTGTTTCGGGGAAAATGGTGTCTGAATAAATGATGTCTAATACTTAGACTAACTTACTACATGTTCTCAAAAAATATATTTCTTACTGGAAACCATTAAATGCATCATTTTTTTTAGAATCATTGATTTTTTATCATTAAAACTAATAGGTCAACAATCTCCTCCTTTTTGATGATCATAAATATTAGAATCAAGAGAATATTAGAAAAGTAACAACATGTCATCATGGGTATTATACAGGTATAAATATGATATCTAATGTAAGATCCAAATATAAATCAAGACTTATCAATCATAGTATGTGTAGATAGTTCAAGGAAAATATTAATAAAATTGGAATTATCAAAGATAATAAGTGTAGAAGAAAGATATACATAATTCCAAAAAATTATTATAGTTTAGGCATGTCATAATTTTTTTAGAAATACATATTCCATGAAAATTTTCCCCCATTTAGGATTATAAAAAAGGTATAGAAAAGATAAAATCCATAAGGAACTTGAAAAATATATTAGACATATACTGTTAAACTTGTCAAGGTACATTCCCATAAAAAAGTAAAAAATGAAGTTCAAGGCATCTGAATGGTAGGATCTAAAGGTTCTTTCCCTTTATCAGATGTGCTCGGAGTAGAGGTTGAAAGCATAGGGACAACTATTGAAAATTTAGGAGGATATGAGGTAGAATAGGAAGTTAATTCACTATAAATAACCTGTCTCAAATGTCTAAGGGCCTTATTAAGAGTCATGAGAAAAGGTTTAAGTCTAGGAGGTAAAGGTTCAAAAGGTTTGGTTACAAAGGAAGAATGGTATTGTGGATTAGGAGAATGGTACATAGGTCCAATAGTGAGTCAAGTAGTAGTTGAAGGAATAGAAAATGAAGTTCAAGGCATCTGAATGGTAGGATCTAAAGGTTCTTTCCCTTCATCAAATGTGCTGGGAGAAAAGGCTGAAAGATTAGAGACAACTGTTGGAAATTTTGGAGGAGCTAAGGTTGAGGAGGAAGTTAATTCTCTGTAAATAACTAGTCCCAAATGTCTAAGGGCCTTAGTAAGAGTCACGAGAAAAGGTTGAAGTCTAGGAGATAAAGGTTCAAAAGGTTTGGTTACAAAGGAAGAATGGTATAGTGGATGAGGAGAATGGTACATAGGTCCAATAGTGAGTCAAGTAGTAGTTGAAGGAATGGGAAAGTCATCTAAAGCTACAAATATAGAGATATGAACAAGCTAGTAATCATTTAATATATTGATAAAATCCATAATGAATTGTCCACCCCTTTCCATGGTACTAAAAAAGTCTCCCTTATCTTCAATAATCTAGTTCAACTCTAGGGACATCTCCTTAATCTTTCTAACATGTTCTCTGAAGGCTTAATGCACCCGAGGCTTTCAAATATTTTCAGCCAATAATTTGATTTTTTTTTTTCATATGATGTTTTTTATTAATTTAAGAGAATAATACTTAATAGATTTAGTAATAGTCTCTACATCATCATTAATATATTTTTCATAGTTGGAAACAAACCTAATAACATGGTCAGAATTATAATGAATTCTTTTCCAAGTCTCTTGGGGCTGATCTGTGACACTACCAGAAGCACTGGTAGTTGTAGCTCTAAGATAATCTCTTTAAACTGATCTCAACTGATCAACATAAATCAATATAGGAGGAATAAAACTATTATAAGAATTTGTGTAAGTATCCCTAATAATTTTAATAATACCATCCATGTAATCTCTATTATTAAATTTCATTTCCTCAACCAAAGTCTTAAGAGAATCCAACACACCACTTATCCTCTTATTATTAATTTACAATGCATTTATGTGATGAATCATTTTTGGCTGGATATTCAAGAAAATAAAATCAAATAAATACCTATAATATTCTTCACTGAGCTTTTTCAAAATAGGTGTTTGATTTCTTAAACACTTTTGAAACTCAAACATCATCCTTTCACCAAAATATTTTATGTCTGCTAGAGTGACTATATCCATTGGAACAACTGGAGGATCTAGAACACGTTCAAGAACAAGAGGTCTCATAGAACTGATTTTTTCAATAATAACATCAAGATAAAATTGTGATATCAAGGATTACATAATATCACCATGAATACAAATTTAAGGATTGTCATTCATAGAAGAGTTTCTTGAAAAATTTGATAACTTCCCCACCCCTCTTCCATAGGGTCCACCCTACGATCTAAAACAAAAACTGAGGTATGAGGTACCACACTGGAAGAAAAAAATAAAACATCCATGTTCCTATGACCTTTTAAACATAGATAAAACATTGTATGATCAACATTGGAAAGTTCAGCTTCCAACTCGTAGTACCCCCAATTTGAGGTATGTGACCCATTTTTTGGTTCATTTGTTCCTTTTGAAGGGGTTTGTTGAAGTTTGGAAAATTCTAGGAAAACATTTTAAAGTTGTGGAAGTTGTGCAGGGGCGCACAGTTAGTGCACAGTCTGAACTAACTGTGCGGCCAACCTAGGAAACCATGCACCCTTGACAGTGGGCTCCGCATGAGCAGCACACTGTTATTCAAACCGTGCGGTCAAGCTGTGTGAAGTCCCTAGGTTAGACAGTGGAAACCGCACAGTTGGCGCACGGTTTTCCAAACTGTGTGGGGTAACCGTGCAGCCTCATAAATTTAGTGTTTTTAAGTCTGGGGCTACTTGGGATTTCCCATTTTTCCCTCATTCTTCCTCCCACTAGTGGCTCATGCATGAGTAACATTTTTTAGAGGTTTGGGGATCTCCTTAGCTCGTTTGGGAGGCTAATCGAATGGGTTTTTTGGTGGATCAAAGGTGGTTCTCCTCGGGTAAGTCCCTCTTTTGGTTCTTTGATGTTTTGGTCAGAGTTTCCCCTCTCTCTCTCTTATTTTCCTAGATCTAAAAGGGTTGCATGTGGATCTGTGGTTGTGTTTCCTTTTTGTGTTAAAGGATGAGCTTGTTGATGTTAGGGAAATGTTTTTGTGGTGGTTTTGAGGAGGCGTTCACCTGGTTTGGGGGGGATTTGGGAAAAGGGTCGATTTCTCCAAACCCAAAGAGTTAGGTGGATTCTCTCTCAACTCCACTAGGTTGAAATGTGAAGTTAATTTACAATTAAATTGGTTTCTTTAATTTAATTGTAAGCATGTCGTGTGAATTTTGTTGGAAAATCAAATGGGTAATGATTTGGGGGTTTTGGCATGAAATTGGGGTTTTGTTGAAATGGGCTCAATTGGTTAATTTTGAATTGGTGATTTTAAAATGGTAATGATTGTGAGCATAAGTATTTATTTAAATAAATGAGTGATATTGAAATGTGTTTAGCATTGAAATGGTATTTGTCGGTATTGACAATAATGCATGATTATTGTTGTGGCTTGTGTGGAAATGGGTGATCTTAATCGGTGGATGATGTTGGGAAGTTCTATAGTGGACGCGGAAGTGCCATTATAAAAAGGGAGATAGATAGTGGATGAAAGGGCCACCATCAATAGTAAGTGGGCGGGAAGTACCACTTGAGTGGATTGGTAATGAATGGGGTGGATGAGGAAGTGCCACTATAAAAAGTTGATGGATAGTGGACGGAAGGGCCACCATCAATAGCAAGTGGGTGGGATGTACCACTTGAGTGGATTGGTAATGAATGGGTTCGATGAGAAGTGCCACCATGGTTGGTTGTGTGCTTTGTTGGTGTTGTTTTTAGATGGGGCTTGTGAGTGAAATATGAAAATGGTAATCAGATTGTGGCATTGTTGAATTGGGTTCCTTGCATGGCATGGTTGATTTGGCTTCCTTGTGTGGCATGTTTGGATTATGGCATGTTTGGATTATAAGAAATTGGTAGCATTGTTTTTCTTTGTATAAAATGTTTATATAAATGTGATAACAGTTTTATCCTAGTGGCGTGTGTAGGGAGTTCAGTTGGTGAAATCCTACTGAGTAGTTTTACTCATCCCCTAATTTGGAACTTTGGTGTCTTTGCAGATGTCTTGTACCCTGACATGGGAAAAGGTAAGGAATCACCCTCCTTTAGTGGTGCACTATGATGTTTTGGTGGATCATGGAGATTGGAGCTTGGTGTGGAGCTGTGGTGGTGTCATGGCTTGTGGTGTTTTGTTGTTTAGATTTCTCTTTGTACTCTGTTGTTTATTTGGACATGTCTAGTTGAATGGTTTTGGGGTTTGTGATGGAATTTTTAGTATCACATGGTTGGGTTTGAAAGTGCATGCATCTTTAGTTATTGGTTGGTTGAGTTGGGTTATCTTCTTAAGGGAAAATAGTTCCCCACAGTTCGTTGATGCCCTCGGCATTTATTGCCAGCCTTTGGCACCTTGGGAACGTTTCTTAAGGCCAAGTAACCCTATCCCCCTCCTCAAGCCAATGAGGTAGGGGCAGAGTGTTACAAGTGGTTTCAGCTTGTTTGGTCCTTTGGAGTTGATTCTCAGATTTCAAGTTGACATTCTCTATGGTATATTCCTTGAGTCTGGATGGTAGAAAGGTGTAGCAATGTCAGAACATGGAATGTATAGCATAAAAGGATGTAGCTAACCTTTTTATTCGGAACTTCGAGTTACCAGGGAGTTGGGTATATAAGTGTTTTGCAGACACTTATAGGCATTGGCAATCTCGTTGTCGTGGTTGTAGCCAATGAGATGTTCATGACATATATAGTAGAAATGAATTCCCTCTTGGATGCATATTTCATCGGGCATAATGATTTATGGGATGAATTGATAAATGGGTTTTCAAATGTGTGAAATTGTAATGTGAATAAATTCGTTATTTTGAAAATGGGTTGGTTTTCAAAAATGGTGAGACATGGAAAATGTGTAATGGTGGAAAGGATCGTTGTGATAGTGTTGTATAATGTGATTTCAAATGAGAATTCTTGATGTCTCTGGAAGTGAGACTCATGGTTGTTTGTTTTATATTTATAGAAATGGCACTGAGCATGCATCGTAGAGACAAACCAGAAGTGGATGATGTGAAATTGGTTGCACCTGAGCCCCAGGTGAACCAACAGTTAGTCGAGAGCATAGTGCAATCATTCCAAGCTATGGGAAGTGTGAATCGATCATCGGTGTCTGAGCGGGATTTTATGGGAGCTCCGGGTGGAGGAAGCATGGTTGTACCCATGGGGAATAGAGGGAACTCTAATGATGGGTTAAAGTGGAGGAGGGAAACTTATTCACAGGGTGGGAGTATGGCACATAATCTGATGGCAGGATGGGTAAATCATTGACCGAAGCCCCAGAGCAAACTAGTATGTTTTCAGTGTCGCTCTATGGCACACAATGAGCGGGAATATATGACAGAACCTTGAGCATGTCACAATTTCAAGCAGATGGGGAATCTTCAGTGCTATTGTAGGAATTCTCCAAGGCCAGGTGCGCGTGACACTCCTCAGGGGTCGCAGACGTCATATTCTTTGACTAGACGGGGACCACAACATACCCCTCATCAGCAGAGCAAAGTTAGTTATGATGATTCTCAGAACACCACAACTCCTCAGCAGGGCAATAAAGAGCAGAGTGTGGCATCCAAGGCGTTGTTCAGAGCCGAGCAGGTTGTGGGGGATGATCAGTCGGGACCATCCATGGTGCGATGTACTATTCTTTTAAATTCTACCTTGATGCATGTGCTATTTGATACGGGTTCTTCACACTCTTTTATTAATACACGTGTGGTTGAGTTTTGTGTTTAAGGGTAGAAATGATGCCTTCAGTGTTGAAACATCAAACTCCTCTGGGTCGAAGAGAGTGTTGAGCCTTCTTGTGTAGAGCATGTTGTATCGTTCTGGGCAAGGTTGAGCTAATGTGGAATTTCTCAGTGCTTGAGATGGATGAATATTATGTAATCCTGAGAATGGATTAGATGGTGTCGTTTAAGGACCACATTGACTATAATGCAGAAACAATGGATTTTACGACACATGATGGTGTTAGAAATTTCTTTAGAGGAGAGAGGCATGAAAGGCAGGGTGTAACAAGTTTGTTGACACCAATAGTGGGCACATTTTCATATCAGTAGGTGGTTTTGTCGTTGGAATCAGTAGAGGGTGTTGAGGAGAGTGTTCTTCCGGCAGTGGTGGATCAATTCATGGATGTTTTTTCCGAAGAATTCTCCAGGTTACCTCCCATATGATAAGTGGAGTTTATGATCGGTATCCTTCCGGGGACCAGTCCTATATCACTTTAGTCTTACTGAATGGAACCTACTGAATTATGGGAATTGAAAGTCCCATTGGAAGAGTTTGAAAACAAAGGGTTTATCTGGCCTAACATGTCTCCCTTGGTAGCGCCAGTGTTGTTTGTGAAAAAGGAGGATGGAACATTGAGGCTCTGTGTTGATTATCATATACTTAATCAAGTTATGATAAAGAACATATATCCACTTCCAAGAATTAATGATTTGTTTGACCAGTTGAGGGGAGCCCAGTGGTTCTCCAAGATCAACCAAAGGTGAGGATATCATCAATTGCGGGTGAGGAACGACGATATTCCTAAGACAGATTTCAAAAGTAGATATGACCATTATGAATATGTGGTTATGTGCTTTGGTATAACAAATGCTCCAGTGGTGTTCATGGAATTAATGAATCAGATATTTCAGAGATATCTGGATTCATTTGTGGTGGTGTTTGTAGATGATATTCTGGTGTATTCAATGACAAGGGTGGAGCATGGGCAGCGATTGGAGACAGGGTTGGGGATCTTGAGGGATCATCGGTTGAATGCCAAATTGTCAAAGTGAGACTTTTGGATACAAGAAATCTGTTTTCTTGGCCATGTGATTTCTGAAAGGGGTGTTTCAGTGGATCCAGAAAAGATATAGGCTCTTATCTCATGGAAACTGCCAAAGAATGTGTTTAAGGTACAGATTTTCCTCAGTCTAGCTGGGTATTATCGGCATTTTGTTCATGATTTTTCAAGTTCGGCTTCACCGATGATACCTTTGACAAGAAATAATGTTCCATTATAGTGGAATGAATAGTTTCAATAGTGTTTCAAAGAGCTAAAAGGTCACCTTACATCAGCACCAATCGTGGTTTTTCCAGAACCATGAAAAGGGTACGTGGTGTATTGTGTTGCATTAGGATTAGGGTTTGGGTGCATTTTCATGCAAAGGAATCACGTGGTTGCGTATGGCTCATGGTAGTTTAGGGTGCATGAGAAGAACTTCCCAACTCATGATTTAGAATTGGCAGCAGTGGTCCATGCTTTGAAAGTGTGGATTCATTATCTCTTTGGTGATAAATTCACTGTATATATAGATCATAAGATCTTGAAGAACATTTTCTCACTAAGGGATTTGAACTTGAGGAAAAGGAGATGGATCGAATATCTCCAGATGTTTGATTTTGATTTGATGTACACACCGGGTAAGGGAAATTCGGTGGAAAATGCATTATATAGAAAATCATATGCTTAGGTGGTGAAATAGGCATCAGAACAGTGGTAGTTGATGTCAGTTATAGATGACATGTGGTTGAAATGTGAGGACCAGGGTGATAGAGCAGTTTTCTTTTTAGTATTGTTGATTCTTGACTTGGTTGGCCTGGTTAAAGAGGCACAAATATCGGATTCTATGTTTGTAAACATGAGGTTGGAACCCAATGGTGGGGAGACCATTGAGGGATGGAAACAAAATATAGATTCAGTTATGTGTTTTCAGAATCAGATGGTTGTACTAGTTTATTGTCAGGAGGATCGTCTTAGGGAGTATCATTATTCTAGGTGGGCTGTTCATCTTGGAATACAGAAAATATATAAAGCATTGAAAGCGTAGTTCTGGTGGGATGGTATGAAAAGAAGAGTGCCTGAGTTTGTTTTGAGATGCTTTACTTCACAGCAGGTCAAGGTAGAACATTAGAGGCCAGCGGGAATGTTGCAATCTTTACCAATCCCTGTTTGGAAGTGGGAGAAAATAGTGATGGATTTTTTCACAGGTCTCCCATGAATGGTCCGAAAGAACGATGCCATTTGGGTTATAGTGGATCAAAAAACGAAGTGGACCCATTTAATTCCAACTCGTAAATCTCATATGGTGTAGGATCTGTCTAAAATCTATATTCAGGAGGTGGTAAAGAGGCATGGTATTCTAGTTTCGATCGTATTCGATAGAGATCCGAGGTTTAAATCTCATTTTTGGAAATCCTTATAGCAAACCCTTGGAAATATGTTGACCAGGAGTACGACGTATCATCCTCAGAAGGATGGTTAATCTGAGAGGACGATAAAATCTTTGTAGGACAATTTGTGAGCTTGTGTCATGGATTTTGGTGGCTCATGGGAGGAGCACTTGTCGTTGGTTGAGTTCTCATACAATAACAATTATCAGGAATCCATACATATGGATCTGTTTGAAGCATTGTATGGGTGGCTACGTCATTCTCCACTATGCTAGTTGGAAAAGGGTGAGTCCTCGATGGTTGGACAGAGCCTTATCAAGGATAATACAGAGAAGATCAAGTTAATCAGGAAGAGAATGGAGACGAGTCAGAGTCATCAAAAATCGTATGCAGATCATCATCGATGACTGTTGTCATTCAAGGTTAGTGATCATGTTTTCTTGAGGATCTCTCATAGGTTGGGACATCGTCGATTTGGGAAACATGGAAAGTTATCTTCGAGGTATATTAGAACTTTTAGATTCTTGAGTGGGTTGGTGAGGTGGCTTATCATTTGGCTTTACCACCTCGGTTCAGTTCGGTGCACAATGTGTTTCATGTGTCATAGTTGAAAAAGTATCAGCCGAATATGGGCCATGTTATTCGATGGGATCATGTTGAGCTAGATCCGGATGCTTCATTGGTGCATGTCCTAGTGTGGGTTGTGGATAGGTAAGAAAACGTATTGTAGGGTAAAAGCATCGGTCTGGTTCGGGATTTGTGGTAGCATGGCCAGATCCAAGAGAAGGCTTGGGAGTGGGAGAAAGAGATGGTCAAGCAATGGCCTGAGATGTTTCGGCAAAGGGTGGGTTCACTAACTTCTGTGGATGGAAAGTCCAATGGTGGGGAGAATGTAGTACCCCGCAATTTGAGATATGTGACCCTTGTTTCAGTTCTTTTGTGATTTTTGAAGTGGTTGGTTGAAGTTTGGAAAATTCTGGGAAAAACTTTTAAAGTTGTGGAGGTTGTTCAGGGGTGCATAGTTGGCACACAGTCTCAACTAACCATGCGGCCAGCCTAGGAAACCATGCACCCTTGACAGTGGGATCCACATGGGTGGCACACAGTTTTTCAGACTGTTCAGGAAAGCCGTGCGAAGTCCCTGGGTGAGATAGTGGCAACTACACAGTTTTCTAAACTATATTGGGTAACCGTGCGTCCACTTACTGTTTGAGTTTTCAAGTCCCAGGCCACTCGGGATATCCCATTTTCCATCATTCTTCCACCCACTCATGGATCATGTGGGAGTTCTGATTTTCAAAGGTTTGGGGATCTCCTTATCTCATTTTGGAGGCAAATCTAAGGGGTTTCTTGGTGAATCGAAGGAGGTTCTCCTTAGGTAAGTCTCTATTTTGGATCTTGGAGGTTTTGGTTAGGGTTAGCCCTCTCCCTCTCTTAGTTTCCAAGATCTGCAATGGTTACATGTAGATCTAGGGTTTTGTTGACTTTGTTTGTTAAAGGTTGAGCTTGTTGATGTTAGGGAAGGGTTTTTGAGGTGGTTTCGAGGAGGCGTTCACCTGGTTTAGAGGGCGTTTGGGGGAAGGGTCAATTTCACTAAACACTAAAAGGTAGGTGGCTTTCTCTCAACTCCACTAGGTTGAAATGTGATGTTCATTTACAATTAAATTGGTTGATCTAATTTATTTTTAAGCATGTCATGTGGATTTTGTTGGAAAATCAAATGGGTGATTATTTCGGGGTTTTGGCATGAAATTGGGGTTTTGTTATAATCAGATCAATTGGTTAATTTTAAATTGGTGATTTTAAAATGGTAATTATTGTGATCATGAGTATTTATTTCAATAAATGAGTGATATTGAAATGTGTTTGGCATGGAAATGGTATTTTTGGTCTTGAAAATAATGCATGATTATTGTTGTGGCTTGTGTGGAAATGGGTTATATCATTGGGTGGATGATGTTGGGACATGGTGGAGTGAATGAGGAAGTGCCACTATTAAAATGGGGATGGATAGTGGACCGAAGGGCCATGATCAATAGAAAGTGGGTGGAAAGTACCCCTTGAGTGGATTGGTAATGAATGGGGTGGATGAGGTAGTGCCACTATAAAAAGGGGATGAATAGTGGATGGAAGGGCCACCATCAATAGCAAGTGGGTGGGAAGTACCACCTGGGTGGATTGGTAATGAATGGGTTGGATGGGAAGTGCCACCATGGTTAGTTGTGAGCTTTGTTGGCGATGTTTGTAGATGGGGATTGTGAGTGAAATTTGAAAATGGTAATCGGCTTGTGGCATGGTTGAATTAGCTTCCTTGCATGGCATGGTTGATTTGGCATCCTTGTATGGAATGTTTGGATTATGGCATGTTTGGATTATAAAAAATTTTTATTTTGGTTTTTCTTTGTATAAAATGTTTATACAAATGTGCTAATGGTTTTATCCTAGTGGCGTATGTAGGGAAGTCAGTTGGGGAAATCCAACTAAATAGTTGTACTCACCCCCTACTTTGGAACTTTGGTGTCTTTTCAGCTGTTGTGTACCATGATGTGGGAAAAGGTAAGGCATCACCCTCCTTTAGTGGTGCACTATGATGTTTTGGTGGAGATTGGAGCTCGAATCTTGGTGTGGAGCAGTGGTGTTTTCATGGCTCATGGTATTTTCTTGTTTAGTTTCAGCTTTGCACTCTATAGTTTTGTGGACTTGTCTATTTGAATGGTTTTGGGGTTTGTGATGGAATTGTTAGTATCACATGGTTTGTTTTGAAAGTTCATGCATCTTAATTTGTTAAATGGTTGAGTTGGGTTATCCTCTTAAGGGAAAATCGTTCCCCACTGTTCCTTGTATCCCTTAGCATTTATTGCAAGCATTTGGCGCCTTAGGAAAGTTGCTTAAGGCCAAGTAAGCCTCACCTCCTCCTCAAGCCTATGAGGTAGGGGTGGGGTGTTAAACAACTTGTTACCAATAGTTGGTGCATCTTCCACATTGACATCATTTTGAGAATCAATAATAGTGGACTCACCTTTTACATTTTCTTCTAAAATGTACCTATGATCATCTACAATAGCCAACTGATCATCTTCAAATTATTCCTCAATAAGATCATTTTTCTCTTTCTCAACAAAATGATATTCAACCTCAACTATAACTCTCATCCACTCATCCATAACATTATCTGAAATATCTTGACCCATAGAAACTGAACTAGCATCCACAACGTCAACAGTTGGAGTTTCATGAAAAAAATCCATCGATGGGGGAATAATCTCCCTCAACAAATGCATCCTTAATCTCATGATGCATTTCCATATCCTTAAAATTTATTTGGATAATATCATCATCATATTTAGAATAACTTTCATCATCACTTACATCATCTGCAACTTCTTTTTCATTACCATCTTCTCCTCCCTTTTCTTTTTCACCACCACCACCACCATCATCATCACTTTCATTAAATTTGGAACTTTTATATTGATCCTCTCTAGAGAAATCAATATATTCTTCATCACTCTTAACCGACTTCTCTATTTTTGGAAACCTCCAAGGTGGACTAGGATATCCATAGGTGATGAGAGAGGATTTCGGAGAAAGGTTTGGGTCACTCCCTTTATAAACATATTATACCTTTTCCACTTCTTCATCAATATATTCTTCCTTATATTAGTATTCCATAAATTCATCAGGTTCCAAACATGGATCCACTTCATCCTTAGGTCTGGTTGGATGATCAAATGGATTATATTCAACTTACATATTCTTACAATTTGTAACCTATTTTTTTTCCATGGGTTCTAGATTATTGTCAATCTTGAGCATGTGAAACTTGTTATGAAGAAACCAACGTAGTCAATAATAGACACTTCATCATCATGAAGTGGGCCATTGGCATTTATCATAGTAGAAATAATCTTAGGATATATCTAAAAATTTTATATAGAGGAATATTTGACCATTTCAAAAATATGCACCATTAGTTATATACATATATTAATATTATGAGCTTCTGTAATAAGAGATAATAGATATAAATCTTGAAATCTAAGCATTTAAAAATCACCCTTCTTCAGGGAAAGAATAAACTAGACAAATTTTAAAAGCTTCCTATATTTACCATCCAACTCAGAGGAAACCTACAATCTAGATGCAACATCTCCTATTATCATGACTAGATCATTAGCATACATAATGAAATCAATGGTTTTTGGAATATTACCTTAGTAGTCATCCCAGACTCCATCATGTTGTACAATTATTCACTTATCCCATTTCCTTGAAGAAAAACCAAAAACCTATCCTTTGAAATGACTTTTAATCTAATCTACACCATCTTTATTAAATGAAAAATCTATGTTCTGATAAAAATCATGTACCAACTTTAGATAGAAAGGCCTCTTATTTGACAAAAACCATTCTAACCACCCTTAGTTTTAAATAACCTTAAGTACCAAAGACTTACATGACAACAACCACTTTGAGTCTACTTCCTTTTACAGTATAACAATGTGGTTTGAAAGATCTGGATTAACTAAGGCAACTGGAGTAGGAACACTCTATTCATTATTCCTCTTATTTGATGATATAGACTTAAATTGAGAAGACATTAAATGCCGATTAATTCTTGGTATTTGGAATAGGTCGACAAGCTTGGTCAAAGGTAAGGAGAGAGTTTGAAAATAATGAGGCAATGTGTTTCCCTAGGCTCAAGAGAGATATGTGACTATCAAATGGTGATCAAGGTATGTCGGGAATAAAAATATGCCACTTTCATATAATTTGGGATATTTGGTATTCTAAAATTATAATTATACATGAAATCTAAATAAAAATTGAGAAAAAAAACATGCATGGGGTTTCAGTAAATAAAATAAATTGAGAAATAAATAGGTGGTTTGAAAAATAAAAAAACAGAATAATTTCATAAAGGTTTTGAATCAACGACATGATAAATCAATGAAATGACATATCCAATTGTATGAAAAACCAATGGTATGAAAAACTAAGGGTATGAAAAAACAACGATTTGAAAAATCAAAAATATGGAAAACCAACAATATGAAAAACCAATTGTATAAAAAACCAATGGTACAACAAACCAATGGTATGAAAAATAAGATTAGACTTTATCATTCCTAATTCATGTTTGATATAATTATTTCTCTCAGAATTCAATGTCTTGGTGAATATATCAGCTCATTGGTGTTCTGTGAGAATAAATTGAATAGTGATTCATCCTTTTAGAAAATTATCTCTCAAAAAGTGATGTCTTATATCAATGTGTATTTTCCAAGAATGAGAATCAAGATATTTAGATATGTTTATTTCACATATATTGTCATAGTTTGTGGGAAAATGTCAGAATTGATATCTACAATCTCGTAAAGTGTGTTTTATCCAAAAAAATTTGTGCACAAAAACTACCTGTATTTATGTGTTCATATTCAGTAGTATACAATGAAATAGAATTTTTCTTTTTTACTACACCATAAAACTGGAGACTTTTTTAAAAAGAGGAAGATTCCAGAGGTTCTTTTTCTATCTCACTTTCATCCACCAAAATATGTATAAAAATAACATAGTAAATCAAATTATTGTCCTCAAGGGTAAAATAATCCAAAATTATTTGTATATTTGAGTTATTTGAAAATTATTTTAACATCATGTAAGTGTTACACTGTTGGGTTTTCTTGAAAATGAGTACACATACACACACTAAACAAAATATCTAATTGAATATCTGTTAAGAAGAGAATAATTCCAATCATATATATGTAACTAGTTTGATCAACTGGTTTCCTAATTTCATCAAGATCCTATTTATAGGTGGTAGTCATAGGAGTATCACAACTTTTATCATTATCCAAATTAAAATGTTTTAAAAGAAATATAATGTATTTATTATGGTTCAAAATAATTCCATATTTTTTTTGAAAAATATAATATCTAAGAAGGAATTTGGGTTCACCCATTAAACTCATTTCAAATTCATTTTGTATCATTTCATAAAAATCCATACGAAGAGAATTTCTTAATGATCAAAAAATAATATCAACAACAAAGATTTGTACTACTAATACATCTTTTAAAATTTATTTACTAAAAGGGTAGGATAAACTATTACTTTTGTAAAATCTTTGGAAATTAGAAAATTGACAAGGCTATCATACAAATCTCTAGGAGCTTGTTTTTAACCACATAAAGCATTGGTTAATTTAAAAACTTGATTTAGAAAATGGGTATTTTGAAAACTCGGGGGTTGTTCTACAAAAAAATTATCAATTATAAAACCAATTCAGAATGCACTCTTGACATCTATTTGATAATTCTTTAAATCTATATGTGCGGCATAAGCAAGCAAGATTCTTATAGACCCAAGTTTGGATATAGGTACAAAGGTTTCCTTATAGTAAACACATTCTTCCTGAATATAACCTCATGAAACAAGTGTAGCCTTGTTTCAAAATATATTTCCTGAATCATCAACTTTATTCCTAAACACTCATTTAGTGACAATAGTGATGGTGTTATTGGGTATATCTATAGGTTCCCAAACATTTTTCCTTTAAAAATAATTTTACTCTTATTGCATGTCAATTAACTAGAATTAATCATTAATAGCTTCATTTATGTTACTGGATTCAATGTGAGACAAGAGAGCTAGGTGTTCAACCTAGATTCTAATAGAAGTTCTAGGGTAAGAGGGACTTGTTACATTTGGATTTTCATGTTTATGTTCTTGATGTTCTGGAAATCATTTAGAAATTGATGATTTTTATGATTTTTTTACAAACAAATATAAAGGTTAATAATTCACATTCTGATATGATAAATAATCTTCAAGGTTATCTAAGAAGTTATTAGGCTCAAGTCGATTAGTTTCTTCAAATTTTACATAAACTGATTCTTTTAAGGTTTTGGCCTTTTTATTGAAATCTCTATAAGATTTACTAGAAATTGAGTAACCAAGGAAAATTACTTCATCACTTTTGGAAGAATTCTTTTCTAAATTATCCTTAGTATAAAGAATAATGGATTTGAAACCAAAAACTCTAATGTAATTTACCTTAGGATTCATATTATTCCACACTTCATGAGGGATCCTCTTAAGGATAGGTTTAATTAAGACTCTATTGATAATATAACAGAATCTATTAATAATATTTTCCCCTAAAAATATTGGTAGTTCATACACATTAAACATGGTCTAGGATGTCTCTTGTAAAATTATATTTCTTCTTTCAACAAATCTTTTCTATTATAGTTATCTTGGTGGAGAAAAGTTATGACTGTAGCCATTTTGTGATAAAAAATGATTCAAAATCAAGATTTTCAATCTCACAACCATGGTCACTCCCTAAGGTCTTAATCTTAAGTCCATTGAGATTTTATACAAACTTAGTATACTTGGTAAAGGAAGAGAAAGCTTCACTTTTGTGAGATAGAAAATATTACCATGTATGCCTAGAAAAATAATCTACAAGAACATAAACATAGTTCTTCCCATTAAGAATAGAATATATAGAAGGTATAAAGAAATTCATTTGAACCAACTCAAGAGGCTTATTAGTTAAAACTTCTTTCTTTATTTTAAAAGAAACATTATATTACTTTACTTTTTGATAGTGATTATAGACTTTATCTTATGAGAACTCAAGTTTAGATAAATTAATAATTAACCCTTTCTTAGTTATATTTTTATGTGAATGAATGTTGCAATGGACTAGTATCTTATTCCAAATCCAAGATTCCTTATGAAAGAAACTTGATCATGAAACATTTTGAGACAATAAGAAATTTAAATCAATAAAAAAAGTTCATTTCATAAATTAGTAAAAATAAAGAATTTTTTTATTAAAAAAAATTACCAGAATAATTCTCAAACATAACATAGAAAACATCATAAAAAATGAGAAATAATAACACGATTATAGTTTATACCATGAACATATAAAACTTTTAAAATTAAAACTTAATTTTTGTTACCAATCTAGCCTAGAATGATGATTACTCATTTTTCATTGACAAAAAGGTGACATTCCCACATAAAACATAACAAGACTCTTGAAAAAATAATAGTCTTATGTCATATGTCTTGAATAGACACTATCAAAGTTCCATTAATTTCGACTAGAGGTCTTCAACAAAAATTTCTTACAAAACAATTTTTAAACAAGAAACAATTCTTCTTCCCATATCTATTTGGGTCCAGAAATGTTAGAAATAAAAGGGTTGGGAACCCATATTTTCCTCATGGTCTCTTATAAATAGATTGAGAGAATTTAGAAAAAAAACCTTGTTGGGTCCTTCTGAAAAATGTTTCATAGTAGAGGTTTCAAATTGGAATTTAGAAACAAAAGTTTTCATTGTTATTATACTTTTTCTAGGTTCATATCCTATCCCAGTAACATATTTTGGGTAAACTTGGTATCCCAATATTTGTGTCAATTTCTCTCTACCATTAGTAAAATTTTCAATATCATTCTTCAATAGATAGTTTGAAAGTTAAAGTTCATTATTATCTTTGATTAGTTGAACGTATTACTCATTTTCTATACATAACTAGGATTTACAGTTTTTAATTAGAGTAGGTTATCTTTTAATAATTTTGTACTTATCCATTTATCCATTAAATGTATACTATACAATGTTATAATCTTAAAATAATTCATCATTTGACATATTATCATCATGTTTTTAATTTTCATAATTATTAAACATATGAAAATGAAAAATATAATAAATAGTGGGTAAATCGATACCTCACTGACTTTAGTCTGGAAACACATATTTTATTGGTTTAGATTTTCTTCAGGTGAAGAATTTGAGTCAATTGAACTATATATAGATGCACTCAAGGTGTCTTTCATATCCTTCTTGTATCTTTTTCTGTGTCCTTATATTTCTGCTTGTATTTTAGCTTTGGACAGTTATAATTTATGTGACCTTTTCTTTTTTATTCATAGTATACAACTTCCTTTGAATAATAATCCTTTTTCTTCCAATCATTCTTTTAGTTTTTTATATTTTTATACTTTCCTTTTTAGTTTTATTTTATGAAATATTTTCTTCCGGTAAAATTTCTTAAAACTTCTAGATATGTGATCTATTTTTTCATTACTATCAACTGATGAATTTCCATCACTTGACATTTTAGTTTGAACATGTGATTTCTCATTTTCTTTTTTCATAGTTGTAGTGGTTTTGAAAGAAATAGATTTTTTGTTATGTTCATCATCTTTTTCTAGATTAACATTGTGTTTTTACTCTTAAATAATTTATTTCCCTACATCCTCTTATACAAGAAGTGAATTAATGTCACATGATTGTCTAATTTACACTGATTTTCCTCTCTATCTTTATATAAGACATCTCAATAGTCACATGATATACTATTTTGTCGTGACTAGCTTTATTAGTGAGCTAATTATATTCACCATCTCATTGAACATGAAATATATGTCATAGATAGCCTCCTCATGATTCATCTAAAAATTATCATATTTAATAGTGTAATTGTTAAGCCTTATTTCTGTAACATTTGTAGTTCCTTTATATGAGACAGCTAGAGTATCCCATATCTCATAGTTAGTTTTCCATGCAGAGATTCTATTAAACTCTTCATCTCTTAAGGAAGAATATAATGAATTTATGGCTTTGAAATTATTATTATAAGAAACCTTAGTTGGATCATTCTTAGTATTTTTAGCAGTATTAGAAATTTTATACTCATACACTATGGAAGACCGTATTTAAAAACCTTTAATTTCAATATGTATTTTAATTTTTATATTCCATTGTGCGTAATTAGTTCCATTAAAGAAAGTCGGTCTATTAGTAGCATCACCTTATTAATGATTATCCATATTTAATAACTAAATTTACAGCTAACATAAATTTAAAATCTTTAAAGTATAACTAAATCACTATTATTTTTGTTTGAAAACCTGAATACCAAATAAAGAAAACCTCTATTATGAAATGTTGGTGGAAGTATGAATCTTAAGAGGGAGTGAATTAAGTACCCAATAAAATTTCTATTAAAAAATGGATAATTTTGAAATATCCAAAAATTTTAAATAATGGAAATTTTACCACAATAAGTAGCATGATATAGATATTAATATTTCTAAATATTTCTCAAGATATTGATTATTTCTCAGATGAATAATATAAAATATTATTAACTTCATTGAAATAAATTTACCAAAATGCTATATGAAAATAGATTAAAAAAACTATCAAAGTATAATTTTTTTAGATAAAATAATTTCCATTCTTATAGTGGGAAAAAATTAAAAAAATTAAAACACACAATAGAAATATTGAATACAAAAGGTTCAGTTAGAATTTGAGACTTAGTCCTCTCTACTTAGTGATGACTTGCCACCAAGCAGATTATATAATATAAACTCAATTATCCACAACCTGAATATGGTTTTATAATAGTTTACATTATCTAGTTTACACACAAACCCTTCCACAATTATTCGTTGGAGTAAAAAGAAATAGGCCACACAAAGACCTCTATCACTCTTATCTATGGTACAAATAAGTTTGAAAAGTGATTGAGAAGATATCAAGTATCTTATAGTTTAGAATATGAGATATTGTGCATATATAAAAATGTGTATAGAACACATTACTCAAAAAGTAATAAATATAAATAAAAATTAGTAATCTATGAGTGTAGAGTTTAGAGATTCTCGGTCAGTTTTAATACAGCTCATGACTTTTGATTTGAAACAACAAAGAATCTTGCGTCAGGTTCATTCGAAATATTTTATAAAGTAGAGTGTTACAACTCTTGTTTTGTTTGAATGATGAAAATCAATGGATGAGATGATTTTTTCCTTGGTCAAAGATTCATAGTAGGAAAACCCTTCATGTTTTAAATCAGGTTCTACTCTTTAGATCTCAGATATTCAGTGAATAACAATCTATTTATATCCACACATGTATTTTTTTTATCTCATTGTTCTCTATATGACTCTACGTGTCTCGATCTATATTGCATGATAGAGTGTGATCCAATTTTATTAGTAGTAGGAACAACAAAAAACGTTCCCTCGTACTACATGTTCTGACATGATTTCTTTTAAACTGTTAAAAAACAATAATTAAAATAGTAAATGACATGAAATTTAATGAACAAAGTCATGAGAGAAATATAATTCAAAATAAGTAAAATAAAAAGTAGTGATAGTGTCTTAGGATCCAGAGGCATCTAGAGTCATGGAATCATCTCTGGCAGTGTCAAGCACTGTTGGTATGACAATGGTGGTGTGACATTAATGGTGCGTTCTTGGCGGTGTCTTATACTTAGCCAAAATTTTTAGTATGATGGCCATGTATTAGCTAATGGTGTATAGTTTGATGGTGTATGATCTGATAGTGTATTAGGAATCATAAATTTTTCAGTGTTGGCTGTTTGAGTCTAATGGTGTGATGTTGATGGTGACTCATTTGGAAGTATCTCATAGTTTTCCACATTTTTGTTTAGATGGTATGACATCTTGGTGATATATTGATGAATATAGTCTCATACATTGTCAAATCTTCAGTCCAATGGTATGATAGTATGATGGTGTGAAGTCATGATGGTATCTTAGACTTAGATATTTTTAGGCTAGTGGTGTGTCAGGGAAAATGGTGTATGACTCAATGGTTTCTTATATTTATCATAATTAAATACCTATTATCAGAAAATAGTTTGCTTACTGTAAAACAAGAAATGCATCAGTATTGTTAGAATCATGAATTTGTGATCATTAAAACATGGAGGTCAACATTAAGTAATAAATATTCATTTATTAATATGTTATATCTATGTATTAAAATTAGCGGTTGACATAGTTTTCATCATAGAAAGGTTTTGTCACATTTGGAAATAGGATGAGTAAAATTTAGTAAGATCCTAGGGGATAATTCTATGTGTGGGATAAAATATTAATATTATGGTAATGATCATGGATGAATAGTGCTAAACTTAAGGTTTTTTATATTTAAAAATAACATCTCTTCATTTAGACGTAGTATAAATTATTTTTCATGACTTTGTGTTTTCCAAATATTATTATTGTTTCCCACAGTATGATTTTGGTTGTAGTCGATGGTTTGAACTTGAAATAATCATGTTAATGATGAATGTAATGGAAAAAATAATGATTGTCCTCATGAGCAACTAAATTTTATGGGAGTTGGAACAAAAAATCCCATTGATATTATTAAATTAATTTCTCAAGATGTGAATCATGCTGGACTTATAAATGAGAAAAGGTGGGAATAATAATCTATTTATTCCTTCATTAGGAATCATATACCTTCTTTTAGTGACTCCATTAATCTACTAGTTTTTTAGAAATGAATCAGTACTATTGAAATATGATCTCAGTTCTCTAGTATTTGGAGTATGAGAAAATTGTTTTGGCAGTCTATAATTTATAAGGTGAACCAAATCACTAGTGTAATATTTTCAAGAATATGATGCAACATGATGAAATTAAAACCATGGATTGGGATGAAATTCAAGAGATAAACTTTAAATAACTAATTTATTTGAATTCTTCATTTAAAAATGTAGATGGAATTTTTGGAGATAAACCCAAAGTAATATTAAACCATTGGTACCTATGAATAAATTTTTAGAAGACTTGTGAGGTACTCTTCTGGTATTATCATCCCACTTGAAATTAATGTTGGTTAATTCCTCAGTGTCTTAAAAGTAAGTCTCTGAAGGGTTGTATACATATATGACTTTAGTAGTTATGAATATATCATTCCATGTGCTATATAGGTGGAAATAGAGAATGGAGTTACCCATCAGTCTCATGGTTTTGAGAAGAAAAGAGATATCAAATTAAAATGAAACACTAAAAACCCTTGGTATAAGAATATAAGACTTCCTTTATGCTCAAATTACTAGAGGAAACATAGAGGAAATTGTCTTAAGTGGAATGAAAAATGTTTTAAGTGTGGAAATGAAGGTCATTTAGAAATAAAATGCTAAAGTTGTGGAAAATGTTAGATAATTATGGTAATATAGAGAAATATCCATAGAAATCACCACCCACACTCTAATGTTTCAAATTCAAGGAGTTTGGGAGTTATTCTAACCAGTGCTCAGATATAAAAGTTAATGATGATGATTGATGTTGGAAACCTCTTAATGCTATATAAAAAGGGAAATATCATCTGATTACTATTTCTGATTAGGGGTATGATAATGAATTGGTGAAAGGTACCCTTACCACCCACTCTAAGACTCCCAATTTAGAATTTATTCTAGATCTATCCACTCTTCATTATCCAATGAAAATTTTAAGGGTATCAAAATTCCACTCCAATAATTAGATATTGAATTAGTAGGTAAAAAACCAAATGATATGATTATCACCTCTCATGATTTTTTTTATTATTTGGTTGAAGTTTATGGGAATGTGCTTCCTTCAAGTCTTTTTATTCTTTAATTAGTTTAATTTAATGTTATCTTAGAAATGGATTGGATTTCACTACATAAATCTCAATTCATTTTCTTATGAAGATAAGTGACATTTGATATTAAAAACCAACCTTCAATCATCTATTTGTGTGACGATAAATTTGAACTTCCAATGGAAATAACATCAATTGTATAGGTCTTGATTTCTATTAAAAAGGGATGTTTATCTTATATGGTTGGGGAGAAACTCATCATTGAAGATATTCCTATTTTGTTGAATATTTTTTATGTTTATCTAGAAGAGTTTCATAGTCTTCCACTAAATTTCTACATGATGTTTTTAATATAACTCATACTTATTTCAACACTTATTTTAAGGACTATATATAGAATAACCCCAATTGAGTTATAAGAATTGAACAAGAAATCCAATCGAATATTTACAAGAGATTTATTTAGACAAGTATTTCACCTTGGGTGTCACTTTTTATTTTTATTAATATGAATGATGGATTAATGAAATTCTGAATTGATTATCGGGAACTAAACAAGATCACAATCAAGAATAAGTATCCTCTACCCCATATTGATGATTTGTCTATATAGTGATCAATACATTTCCAAGATTTACCTTCATTACGGATATCATCAATTGATAATCAAGAAGGAGGATATACACAATATATAATTCCATATAAGGTATGGAATCAATGAATATATAGTGATTCCACATGGTTTTGATAATTCCCCTGCTATCTTGATTGATTTAATGAATACAATCATTTGATATTACCTTGAGTAATTTTTTTGTATTCTTTATAGATTGTATTCTTATATATTCATAGATAAAGGAAGAGAATGAATCTTAATTGATAATTATGATAAAGATAGCGGGGAAAGATAATTTTTATGAAAAATGTATGAAGAGTGAATTTCAGATACAAAAGTTTTCATTTTTGGGTCATATAATCTCAATTGAGGGTATATCTATGGATCCCAAAAAGATTGAAGTTATTGATCATTAGACCAACCAAGCACCATGAATGAGATCTATTGTTTTATTTTTTTGGTTGGATATCATCAATCTTTTTTTTATAATTTATCATAGTTCTATAATCCACTAACCATGTAAACCTATAATGGATCTATGTTCCTTTGTACAAATGAGTATGATGAAAATTTCAAGGAATGAAAGAAATGGTTTGTCAGTTTACTTGTTCTTACATTACTTATAGCGGAGAATAGATTGTAATCTATAGTCATTCATTGAATAAGAGATTGTGATGCATTCTCATACCAAATGAAATGGTTGTAACTTATGCCACATGAAAATTGAAGGTTCATGAGATAAATTATGCATTAATGACTTAAAGTTTTCCATGATAAATTTTACATTAAAGATATAAAGTTTTTATATTTAAGGAGAAATGTGTGATATATAGAATGATCATAAACTTTTAAAGTATATATTCTCATAGAAATAGTTGAACATGCAGCAGAGAAAATGGTTGGAAATGATTAATGATTATGATTGTTCAATAAATTACTAGCCTAGGAACACAAACAAGGAAGAAAATACATGAAGTACAAAGTACAAAACTATCTTATCTTTAGTGATGATCCCAAAAGATCCAATATTTCTAGATTTACTATTTATTGATATTTAACTATGGACAGAAGGAGAGAAATATTATCTTACTCAAATGAGTGTTTAACCATCTATTCAAGTGAAGATTAAAGAGGTGTAAAAGGAATATATAGAACTAGAAAAGAAGGATAGAAATTTAACTGAGTTTAACCTTAGAAGTGATGTAGTGATATGGTTTAATAAACTTGTTTGTTTTATGTCTATACCATATTTGAAGAAGGAGCTATTTTATGAGGCTTATACTTCATCATTTTCAATTCAACCTAGAAGTACGAAGAGGTATAGAGATATTAAAGAGTATTTCTTGTGGAATGACATAAAGAGAGATGTTGGAAAGTATATATCATGGTTATTGGTGTGTCAACAAGTTATAGTTGATAGATATAAGTCTAATGGGATTTTAAAACCATTACCCCTACTAGAATGGAAATGGGAGAAAACCCCATGGATTTTGTCATCAGACTACCCAAAACATCTGGGGGCCACAGAACTATTTGGGTTTCAGTTGATTTACTTATAAATTAAACACACTTAATTTACTTTAGTGAATAATTTTCCCTTGTTTAGATTTCCATAGTGTTCATTAAGAATGTGTTATGTTTTCCTAGAATATGACATTCTATTATATCTGATCGAGATCCAAGGTTTTCCTTAAAGTTATGTAGAATCTTAAACAAGATCTTGATATATATATTTGGGTTTTTTTAAATATTATTATCCTTATAATGATAGTTAGTTTTAGAGAACCATTAAAACCCTAGAAGACATCCTGAGATTTTTTGATAGATTTCAAATATGTTTGGGATCAACACCATACTTTAGTCATGTCTTCATACAACAATATCTTTCACTAGAGCATTCTGGTGGCTCCTTATGAATCCATCTATGTAATGAATTATAGAACTACAAAGTTTTGGGTTTAAGTTTGATAATTAAATCTATTGGGACATGATCTGTCTAATAAAATGGAAAATAAACTCAAAACCATTGAATATCACATCAATATAGCTCATAATCGATAGAAATGTTATAACGATAATCATCAGTGTGATCTGGATTTTGGTAATTATGAGAAGTTTTTCCAATGAATTTGACTATGGAAGAAAGTTTTGAGATTCAAAAAGTTTAAAATTCTGAACCCTAGGTATATTTTACATTTTTTGATTCTTGATTGATTCGAGATGGTAGCTTATTATTTGGCACATCCACTGAATCTCTCTCAAGTTAATGATGTGTTCCATGAATCTATCCCTAGGAACTACATTCCCGAACGTTCACATATAATAAACTAATAAGTCATACCAATGGATTAATATATATCTTATGAGGAATATCCATTGGATACTATAAATAATAAAGAGAAAGTGATATAAAACAAGACCCCTCAAATGGTCACCGTTTGGTGGTGAAACCTCGAATTTGAGAAATCTATATAGGAACCTAAGGACATGATGAGGTATAAGTATCCCCAGTAGTTTTTTTAGAATAATATAATTTTGTGGGGAATATTCTGTTTAAGGGGTATATAATATAACACACTTTGATTTTATGAAAAATATTTTTTCAAATAAATAAAATTTCTTCTATAGATTGCGTTACTTGGAACACCAGGTTCAAATAAACTACAATATACTATTTAAATATTATTAATTAATGTGATACGTATAAAAAATCCATCAAATTGGTAGGTATGAATATAAATAACAAAATTATTAAAAGTACATGGTTTACAAATTTATAAAATAAATTTATTTTTTATCAATTGATTATGAATGAATATAAAAATCATTTTTTCGAAAAAAATATATTTTTTACATGTAATGTGTTTTTATATCAATAAATTAATTTAATCACTACTGGTGAATTACATTAATGAAATATATATATATATATATATATATTATTTTCAATCAAATTCTTTATCATTCATATAATATTTTTTCTAGGCATGAGATGAGAATAAATCTAGTTTTATGCTTAAAAACAATATTTATCTAAAAAGTGATTTTGTTGTGTTTTGTGCACTTATTTTTAAATCAATTTTTTACACTTTTAAATTTTTTTTTGAAAAAATGAAATTTATTTTTGAGGCCAACATGTCAAAATTAACATACATTTAATTCCAAATAATTTTCTGAAAATATTAATTTTTTGATGAATTGTGAAAAATAAAATTTTTTATTAAAAATTATATTTTCGTTTAAATCGTTTAAAATTTTATTTTTTTAAATTGTTTTAAAAGTAAAATTAATTAAATTATTTAATTATTGATTCAATTAGTTTATTTTAATCAAATTTATGTTAAATTTTGATATAAAAGCTGTTAATAGTTAGGAAACTGTTTTTCTTTAGAAAACTGTATTTTCATTGCATTTGCAGGTTTAATTTTTACTAAATTTCCCAAATTTGATGAATTGAATTTGGTAAAATGGATTAAATATTTTAAATTATCATAATTAATATTGGGTAATAAAGTCAACTAAATTTTTTTCATTAAAAAATAGAAAAACAGAAAAAACGGTTACCCCGATTAATGTTAAAAATTTGTTTAATTGGGGGTAGGTGAACCAAAATATAAGGGTATATTTTACAATAAAACTTGTTCAAATAATATTTAATGGAAAAATATAGAACTAAAAATATCAATTATTTGAATATATATCAATTTTTGAATCATTTTTCTTGAGAATCACTTTGTTATATTGTATTATTTTAAGAACATTATAATTGGGATCCTACTTCACTAACAAAATGAATCTTCCTCTCCTCTCCTCTACAAACGTTATGATCATTTTATTTTATCCAATAATATTCCAAAAAATGTCCATAAATTAATTAAAATTAACTAAACTCTCTATTTTGATTATAAAACCATCATAGAATGGCTTTAGGTGTAATCCTAAAGAGGTTGTCTGAAGAAGAGGCATAATTCATAGCCATGTGTTTTCATTTTATTTTCCTTTCATGTAACACCCCAACCCCAGTTACCCAAAGTTGGTGCATTATTGCGTAACATTGGCATGATCACAAAAGATCAAGTCTCGAAAGACTGATTATTTTAGTAGTCTTGGAAACACTAGATACATTCATAAGTCTTACATTACATCATAAAGTGAAAAATCACAATAACATAGTCTCCATTTTCCATATTCATATCCCCTTCAGACTATCCCTGCAGGTCATTCCTAAAATACTTCTTCACATCCTGGAAAAATTAAAACATTGAAAGGGGTGAGCTCAGATGCTCAGTAATGATAACAATATAGAAAAAGATTTCATAAATAAACATTAACAATTAAGTCAATGTATAACTAAAACAAAAGACTTTTAAACTTGAAATTTAGCATAATATGGTAAAAGTAAAATGAAATAATGCCATTTACTTATTCACATGGAAATTCTACTGGTTGAAAAATCACATGCAATATCAATAACCACTTTCATAATGATGGAATGCATAATGCCAGACTATCATAACCATGTAGCCAAGGCCTCGTGCCAAGAACACAAATAAGATTTTGTCAATGCCTCGTGGCAAGACACTAGTTTGTCTCATGAGACCTGCCGATGCATCGAGGAGCTATAGCGGGCTCCACCCGTCACTTATTAAGTCCAATGCATTCCTCATATGAATAGGTTTAAACATATCATAAACCATAACATAATCGTATCACATAAAACATGCATAAAGGAAACATAAAATTTCCCCATTTCAATCAAAAGATATCAATACCACACATTGATATAATAAAAACACTTTCAAAACCATTTTCAATACCAAAATAAAAGAAAATTAAAACTTTGTGTTTAATTTTAAATTAAAAAAAAGCTATGGGTTGTAGAGGAAGCCGAAACTCAAATAATAGTCATGGCGGCAGAGAAGTCATTGTCGCCGCATATATAAGAAAATATATTCCTATTGTCATATAGTAAAAATGATTCGTATAAAAAGATTCCTTTTGAATAAAAGTAAAAGTCAATGGGGTCTATACACAGTATAAAAGAAAGTTGTGTATAAAACAAAATATGCCTCAATAAAAGTAGATTGAGATGAAGTCCTAACAAAGATAATTTTTTAAATAAAATAGATCTGTTATGTGTATTCACTATAATTACACATAAATAAAGTATAAATACAAGATAGGACATAATAATATCATGACATAATTTGAAAGTAAGATATTAACCCAAAGAATGGAAATTGGGTTAAGAAGTTCCCTTACCTCATGTCCGACTTGACACGGCCGTTATTTAACCTCTTGAATAATAAACTAGAGTTAATTTATAATTTCTTAAAAACATTTTTCAAGTTTATTATTCCTTTTATATCACTCATTACCATGTCATGAACATTATGTAATTATTTATGTTAATAATGGTCGTTTTGTTGATCTTTGGTACTTGAGTCAAAAATAAACTTCTTATAATTACAAGTTGTTCATGTGGTGAAAAATCCATTATATACAGAATTATATTCATGATGTATATATCATATATATATCATATATATCCAGTATATACATGAATTTATAATATTACATAACATTTAGAGGTAAGAAATGAAATGCACCGTTCATGGAGACGGTAATCCGTACGTACGCATGGACGCTACTTTCATTTCTATTTAGTATTTAATGGAATGAAATTATAAATATATAAAGGTATACTATAATCCCATTATAATATAATGTATAATACCATTTACTCCATCCTTTATACATCCCACATATGGCATTAATGATTCAAATCACTTTGAGGGGGCGGTAGTCCGCACTTCCTAAAATGAAATCATCGCGTTCACCCATAATGGAAATCATAAAGGTGTTCCATAAATGAAAAATAAAGAATCATAAGAAAAAAAAACATAATATATATCATATATAAAAATAGTGTCATCATAATGGCCACCATGAGAGGTGTTAAAAGAAGATTGAACAATCCATCATTTCGTGAGGCAGAAATTCGCCAACCACAGAAACAGTATGTTCTTTAACCATTAGACGAAGGTGTGTGTAAGTGTAAATAAAATAATTATCATAACAAAATCCTAGTATTTTGATGATACTGGTGTTGTTACAAAATAAAGAAATAAAAAGAGTTTAATGGGTTGGAGAAGCAAAATCAACCAAAAGAACACAAGTGAAGACATTACCTTAAAATCGGGTAACTCTTTTTCATTTGAGAAAAAGGCTTCCTTGGAATGACTTATGCTAAAAGTGAGGCTTCTAGGAGTAAGAGAGGGATGTTGAGAAATTATTTGGTCAGAGTTTGGCCAAGCCAAATGGCTTGAATGTGTGAATAAGGTGGTAGTGGTGGGGGCCTTTTATAAGAGGAGAGGAGGGGCACTCTTGGAAAGATTGAAATGTTATATTATTATGAAATGATTTTCGGATTCTAAAGGCCCGAAAATGATATATTTCAAATATAAGGTGATAAGGGTTCGAAATAGTCTCATTAAATAGGTTTTAGACAAGTGTAAGCCATAGATTTTACATTATCTTTCCATTTTATTTAAAACGTTAATTAATGAGGTAATCATTGCATCATCATGGTGTCATAAAATATTTAATTTTTTAATGTCTAAAAATTATAAAAAAATATCATGATGTAGGAAATTTTTTTATCTTTCCAATGAATATTTATAGTCAAAATGTTAACTTATATAACCCCATGTAATAATTGTTTTAGTAAAACAACACATGTTTGTGACAATTTTATTTTTACTTTAAATAAAAAGTTATTAATATCATTTTCTTACCCAAGTGGCTCCATGGGGTCCCCAAGTTGACCCATGGATTGTCTTGATCGGCCATGAATCATCTAATAAGGGCAGGATTAGTGTAAGGGTGTTTTCATATTTTTATAATATCATTATTACCTTAAATTTCACTAATTACCTTTAATCGCGATTAATTAAACATAAAAGTTACTATTCACAAAATTTCTTTTAATTGCATTGAACCACAATTTACTTCTTAATGAAAACCATGTATGTCAGATTTTTGAAAATCAAATCACAAAAGTGGTAATGTTTCATTTAAATGAAAAATCAGTTTTTTAACTACCACTTAGTGGTTTCACTATTCATAAAAAATTGATGTTTTTTCAGAACAATGCCAAAATTTCACCCTAAGCAATAATTGTTATTCTGAATTTAAAAATGATGTCTATTTTACAAAATTCCAAACATATAAGTTTCATTAATTAATTTTATAACTAATTCCCGATGTCACAACAAATAGCGTGTTTTTAAGAAACAATATATATCAAAAGATTGGCAATTGTTTATGTCCAATTTCAAAGTGAAATTAATTCTAATGAACACCATCAGATAAAATGGTAAAAATATATTCTAATTATACTTTAAAACCACTCAATAGTATAATTTATCACTATAAACTATTTGGATTAAAAATATTGTTTTTTAAGTATTTTTTTACTATTCATAAAAAATTGGAAGTTCTCATAAAAATACCAAAAATTCAACATAGGCTAATTTCGATATTCCGAATCTAAAAATGAAGTCCATTTTGAAATATAAAATATATATAATTTCAAAAAGTGGGTATTACTATTCAAAATGGCTATTTTTATTGGTCGCGATGTGTTAGAATCTTGAACTTGCGTACAATGCAAGCTATTGCATTATTGAAAGAGAAGCGTATCGTGGAAGCTCGAGGTGTTACATTCTCCCCTAATTAAATAAATTTCATCCTTGAAATTTGAAATTTTTCTTTTAAATAAAAGGTTGAAAATAGAAAATACCTTTGTAGAAAACCCACATCGGAAATAGGGTTAATAAAAATATAATATTAAAATAAAGAAAGAGAGGTACAAAGGTCATCCGAGATAGCCCATACTAGGATTATATGAAAATATGGATATGGAGGAAAAATAAACCATCAAGGTCTGATGGAGAGTTGTAGAAAATAGGGTTAGGAGAAAGTTAACCACAAGAAAATCACAAACTTGAGATTGGTTAAACAGACATTGAATCCCCAGTTGGAAAAGTTAACCGACAACATTTTTGTTCTAAGTTACCTTTCATAAATTTGAGGAATTTATTTAAGATATTTACTACGAATGTATGGAAATATACTTACTTGTCATATAGGCTTTCATTGTTTAATAAATATTTACCACGAACCCATATTTCACTCCAAATGGTAACAGAACTCGAAAATATTCTATTTATCCTAATTGTATAAGGTTCTAAATATTACCACACACCATTTAGATTAGGAAAACTATTTTTTAATAACCAGGGACTTCCTGTAGGCTAGTGGTAGGTAATAAAGGTCTGTCGCACTATGGTTGTGGGTTCGATTCCTGCAGCTTTGTCCGATGCAACGAGTTATCCCCAACCTGCAGGTTGTCCTTTTCCTAAAAGTATAGTATTATAATATTCCAAAAATAATCTTCAGAAATGTTTTAAACTTAAAAAATACTATCCAAAGTTCAACTTAATTCATTCCAACCTTTAAAGTTATCCAAAATACCTCTATCCAGACTTTCTCTAAAAGGTCTCTAAATTCCAAAATCAATTGTAACATCAGATTCCCCAAACAAAGTAATGTTTCTCTTATTTTCACATATTAAAAATATGATTACCTTCATCATATTAAATACTTAATGAAAACAACAAGTACTGCAGTACAATCCTTATATATATATATATATATATCACATTATCCTTATAACCAGAATATAATCCTTGAGTCCAAAAGCACCAATACATTAATTATTCCACTTCAACTGTAGTAACAACATAAGATTTTCCTTGATCCCTTGTCCTTTTCTGAGGTAAGTTTCCCTGATGCTTAGGACATTCATTTGTATAATTCCCCATTTACCTACAATTGTAGCATTCAACATTGATAGCCTCTTTCTTTCCCTTGCAATCACGAGCCTGGTGACCTTTTTCACCACATTTATAAAAAACTCTCATTCCTTTTAGGCAAGTACCAGGGTGATTATTCCCACAATTATCGCATAATGGAAAATCCTTCTTTCCCTTTTCCCTTTATCTATCTCTTGTTCTACCATTCTCTTCTTCTCTTTCTTTACTTTGTTGTCATAAAACATAGAGAATTCCTTTTCTGTCTTGATAGCACATGAGCCAATATCTTCATACGACGAGAAAGATTATGAGACTAAGGATCAACTGAGATATGGTTTTAACCCATCAAAGAAATGATCAATATTACTTCTTGGGTTACGTATATAATCTGCTGCATGCCTCGCTAACCTTATAAAGTTAGCCTCATACTTTGCGACATTCTCATCCTCCTTTTGTCTCAGACTCAGAAATTACCTTTCCATATCTGCTCGATGGTCACGAGGAATGTATTTTTCTAAGAAAAGCTCTTTTAACTATCTCCATTCCATACTTGATACTTCTTCATCTTCCATTATATATTGAATCAATGACCACTATTGATCTGCATCTCCAGTGAGGCGGTAATCTGCAATTATAACCTTTTCCCTTTCACTACTCCCCAAGGTGTGGAATATTTTCTATAAGGAGATTATCCATTGCTCAGATACTAATGGATTTGTACCCACATTAAATGTTGGCGGTTGTTTCCTTATGAAGTAGTCTAACATTGATCCTACATGTTGCGGATCGGGGTGCTCCATTTGAGTAAGGTTATTATTCATAACCGGATTGAGTTGTCCCAGTATGGTGATAAGGTGATCAACATCAGTTGTATCTCCATCTCCACAATAATTATCTTGAGTAGGAGGGAAATCCCTACCTGGAGTGTGTGCATTTATACAGTTTCCATTTCTCCCACTAGGCACCTTTTCTAAACAATGGCATAAAATAGATTAGTTTATGAATCAAAATACATAATTCGATACTTGTAAAACACTTACATAAATTGAACTATTTATGGATATAATCCATAATCATAAAAATAAATTTTTTCCTTGAGGAAGTATATAATCATAAACCATTCATAATGGTTTGAAAATGAGAATTATCCTAAGCATATCCCCGGCGAGTGTCGTAACCAAGAGTTCAGCAAGGCCCGTTATCGTTCACCAGTTCCCGTTCAAGTCTAGCTCATAGCGGTGTTTTCGGGTTTTAACCCTAGGTACATCTGTGCCAGAGCTGCCTCTACCTGCTCGTATCCAGACAAGGATGTATTGCTCGGAAAAGTCACAAAATCTCTACAACAACAAAATTCTAGGAAGTTCTTCTATACTATTCCTGAAAGTCTATCTTTGGGATATGTGCTCTAATCAGAGTTTATCTAAATCTAGCTTACACGGTTAGTAAAAAACTTCCTCTGATACCAACTATAACTCCCCGACCCTAGCTACCCAGAGTCGGTGCATTATTGCGTATCATTGGAATGATCACAAAAGATCAAGTTTCGATAGACCGATTAGTTTAGTAGTCTTGGAAACACTAGATACATTCATAAGACTTACACTACATCATAAAGTGAAAAATCACAATAACATAGTCTCCATTTTCCGCACTCATATCCCCTTCAGAATATCCCTATAGGTCATTCCTAAAATACTTCTTCACATCCTGGAAAAATTAATACATTGATAGGGGTGTGCTTAGATGCTCAGTAAGGATAACAATATAGCGGAAGCTTTCATAAATAAACATTAACATTTAAGGCAATGTATAACTAAAACAAAATCATTTTAAACTTAAAATTTAGCATAATATGGAAAAATTAAAATGAAATAATTCCATTTACTTATTCACATGGATATTCTACTGGTCGAATAATCACATGCAATATCAATAACAACCTTCATAATGATGTAATGCATAATGCCTGACTATCATAACCACGTAGAAAATGCCTTGTGCCAAGACCACAAATAAGATTTTGTCAAGGCCTTGTGCCAAGACACTAGTTTGTCTCATGAGACCTGCCGTTGCATCGAGGAGCTATAGCGGGCTCCACCCGTCACTTATTAAGTCCAATGCATTCCTCATATGAATAGGTTTAAACATATCATAAACCATAACATAATCATATCCCATAAAACATGCATAAAAGAAACATAACATTTCCATATTTAAATCACAAGATATCAATACAACTCATTGATATAATAAAAACACTTTCAAAACCATTTCAATACCAAAATAAAAGAAAATTAAAACATTGTATTTATTTTTCATTTAAAAAAAAGTTATGGCTTGTAGAGGAAGCCGAAACTCAAATAATAGTCACAGAGGCAGAGAAGTCGTTGTCGCCGCATATGTAATAAAACACATTCCTTTTGTTGTTTAGTAAAAACACTTCGTATAAAAATATTCCTTTTGAATAAAAGTAAAAGTCAAAGGGGTTTATACACAGTATAAAAGAAAGTTGTGTATAAAAAAAAATATGCCTCAACAAAAGGAGATTGCGACGAAGTCCTTACAAAGATAATTTTTTAAATAAAATAGATCTATTATGTGTATTCACTATAAGTACACATAAATAAAGTACAAATACCAGATAGGACATAATAATATCATGACATAATTTGAAATTAGGAGAGTAACCCAAAGAATGGAAATTGGGTTAAGAAGTTCCCTTACCTCGTGTCCGACTTGACTCGACCGTTCTTTAACCTCCTGAATAATAAACTAGAGTTAATTTATAATTTCTTAAGAACCTTTTTCAAGTTTATTATTCCTTTTATATCACTTATTACCATGTTATGAACATTATGTAAGTATTTATGTTAATAACGGTCATTTTGTTGATCTTTGGTACTTGAGTCAAAAATAATCTTCTTATAATTACAAGTTGTTCATGTGGTGAAATATCCATTATATCCAAAATTATACTCATGATGCAGATATCATATATATCATATATATCCAAGATATACATGCATTTATAATATTACATAACATTTAGAGGTAAGAAATGAAATGCACCGTTCATAGAGACGGTAAGCCGTACGTACGCATGAATGCTACTTTCATTTCTATTTCATATTTAATGGAATGAAATTTTAAATATATAAAGGTATACTATAATTCCAGTATAATATAATGTATAATACCATTTACTCCATCCTTTATACATACCACATATGGCATTAATGATTCAAATTACTTTGAGGGGGCGGTAGTCCACACTTCCTAAAATGAAATCATCGTGTTTAACCATAATGGAAATCATAAAGGTGTTCCATAAATGAAAAATATAGAATCATAAGGAAAACAAAAAAATAATATATATCATATATAAAAATAGTGTCATCATAATGGCCATCATGAGAGGTGTTAAAAGAAGATTGAACAATCATCATTTCGTGAAGCAGAAATTCACCAACCACAGAAACAATATGTTCTATAACCATTAGACGAAGGTGTGTGTAAGTGTAAATCAAATACTTATCATAAAAAAATACAAGTATTTTTAAGATACTGGTTTTTTTACAAAATAAAGAAATAAAAAGTGTTTAAGGGGCCGGAGAAGCAAAATAACACAAGTGAAGACATTACCTTAAAATCGGGTAACTCTTTTTGATTTGAGCCAAAGGCTTCCTTGGGAAGACTTCTGCCCAAAGTGAGGCTTCTAGGAGTAAGATAGGGATGTTGAGGGAGTATTTGGGTAGAGGTTGGCCGATCCAAATGGCTTTAATGTGTGAATATGGTGGTAGTGGTGGGGGCCATTTATAAGAGGATAGGAGAGGCACTCTTGGAAAGATTGAAATGTTACATTATTATGAAATGCCTTTCGGATTATAAAGGTCCCAAAATGATATATTTAGAGTCTAAGGTGATAAGGGTTCGAAATATGCTCATAAAATAGGTTTTAGACAAGTGTAAGCCTTATATTTTACATTATCTTTCCATTTTATTTAAATAGTTAATTAATGAGGTAATCGCTCTATCATAATGGTGTCAAAAAAAATTTAATTTTTTAATGTCTAAAAATTATAAAAAAATATCATGATGTATGAAATATTGTTATATTTCTAATGAATATTTATAGTCGAAAATTTAACTTATATAACCCCATGTAATAATTGTTTTAGTAAAACAACACATGTTTGTGACAATTTTATTTTTACTTTAAATAAATAGTTATTAATGTCATTTTCTTACCCAAGTGGCTCCATGGGGTCCCAAAGTTGACCCATGGATTTTTTGGTCGACCGTGACTCATACAATAATGGTAGGACAAGTTTAAGGGTATTTTCATATTTTTATAATATCATTTTTACATTAAATTTCACTAATTAACTTTAATCATGATTAATTAAACTTAAAAGTTACTATTCACCAAAAAACTATTTTAATCCCATTGAACAAAAATTTACTTCCTAATGACAACCATGTATGTTTTATTTTTGAAAATAAAATCACAAAAGTAGTAATCTTTCATTTAAACCAAAAATCAGTTTTTTAACTACCACTTAGTGGTTTCACTATTCATCAAAAATTGAAGTTTTTCAGAACAATGCCAAAATTTCACCCTAAGCTATAATTGATATTCCGAATTCAAAAATAATGTCTATTTTAAAAAATTCCAAACATATAAGTATCATTAATGAATTTTATAACTAATTCCCACTATCACAACAAATAGCGTGTTTTTAAGAAACAATATATATCAAAAGATTGACAATTATTTATGTTCAATTTCAAAGTGAAATTAATTATAATGAACACCGTTGGATAAAATGATAAAAATATATTCTAATTATACTTTAAAACCAATCAATAGTATAATTTATCACTATAAATTATTTTTATTAAAAAATTTGTTTTTTAAGTATTTTTCACTATTCATAAAAATTGGAAGTTCTCAGAAAATACCAAAAATTCAACATAGGATAATTTCGAAATTCTGAATCCAAAAATTAAGTCCATTTTGAAAAATAAAATATATATAATTTCAAAAAGTGGGTATTACTATTCATAATGGCTATTTTTATTGGTCGCAGTGTGTTAGAATCTCGAACATGCGTACAATGCAAGCTATCACATTATTGAAAGAGAAGCGTATCATGGAAGTTCAGGTTGTTACATTTCACATAATTCAAATATTATTTAAAAAGTATGAAATAATAGCAGAAAAATATTCCTTATAAATATATGTTATTATTTTACTGTAATAACCTATATCCATCTCGTCATCCATCATATGGGAAATGAAACTATAGATCGTGTGTATAATGGACTACAGCCTCATGAACCAATGTAATTCATTTTCCATCACTGCATATCAAGGATAGATATAATGATTGATTTAAAGTATATATATGTTTTATTATATTTATGACATAATAATAATTATATAATTATAATATCACATCTACATTCTTACATTCCAATCTTTTGAAAAATGATAATGTAGTTTGTGTGTACGTTCGGACTATAGTCTCCATGAAGGGATTTGTCACATATTTCATTTTATTTTTAAATGAATGGTAATAAGGATATATTTGATTAATATATATTATATAAATTATTTAATAATTATTTTTTAAAGGTGAATTATTATATAATTTTCTTTTATTCCATTCATTGAAAAAAAGGAAACAACATTCATGCGTACGTATGACCCACCGTCTCCATGAACAATTTAATTATTTTTATATCTCTAAACATTATGGATGAATATAAATATTTTTATAATTAATTTATATTATTTATACATAATGATTAATATTTTAGAAAATATGAAACCATAATAAAAGTACAAGTAACAAAACTACAGAATTAAAACATACATGAAAAATGATGCAGTTATCACTCAAAATAATGATTTTAATAAATAATTGTTAATACAAGGGTGGGAAAAGGTTATAGATAAATAATATATTGTATGATATATATGGGTATGGTTTCTTACTATATTTAAAATAAATCTATATATATTATAAATAAGGTTCAAAATGTACAAATGATGTCGGACATGAGGTAAGGGATTTTCATCTCACTTTTATTTTAGTGACATACATGCCATATTCACCACTTTATTCTTTCATGTGGTGTATATACTGACCATGAGTGTATTTTTTGATGAATATTATGAAAATTAGTGTTATTTAAATATATAATTGAGTTTATTTATTTCATGTGGTATATGATTCAAAAGTTGTCAAAGTGGTAAGGGATTTTTGTTCATTCTTATTTTTAATCAGGATTGTTTATTCTTGAATTTACATTGAGAAAATTATATAATAATTATCTAATAAACCAAATTAATTTTTTTATACTGTGGTTATTTCTATATATTACATTTTTTATTTCTTTTTTCCTCTCATTAAGTTCTCAATAGACCAGAATAATATATTTTTATGGAAAACATAATCTACATTTATCTTTGGTAAAAAATCAATTTTCTTATATATCCATGTTTTATAAAAATTATTTCATGAATGTTTTTATTATTATAAAATTATTTTTCAGAGTAATTTTTAACCATGTTTGATTTTTTTATATTTTTTTAGAAGGAATGTTATTTTCATTTTTGGAATTATGTACTTTTGAATTTTTATCAAAAATATAAAAGGAACCCTCATTTTATCATAAACTACATCAATATAATTTTCTAAAATCCTGAACACTAAATTATTTGAATCATCATTTAAAATTTTCCAGGGTTATTATAAAAGAAAAAAAATTCTTTAATATTTTGGAAAATTTTAGATTTTAAATAATTGATTTCAAAGTAAAAAGGGTTTCTTCTTTAAGAGATGTTCCATGTGTTCTTTTAAAATTATTTACTATATAAGATGACATCCTTTGATGTTTCATAACCTTTAATGGGGATATTTTCTAATTATACCTTCCATAATCATTCTCTAGATGGTTAATTATTTTGATGATAAGATGTTTTTGAAACCTGTTCCTTTTCCAATATTTATGATATGATGAATTGATGAAATGTTTATGAATCCTGTTTCTTTTCAATTGTTTATACAAGGTTGAATATTTTATGAAACCTATATCATTTTCATGGGTAATGATATCATTAAGGTTTTTTGATCTTTTGGAATAAATATATATTATTTTCATTATGTAAAAAGTGGGCTCATAATTATATTGACCTCTAATGCCTTGGGTAAAGATGGGAAATTCCCTAAGATAAACAGGACATGAATGGGGAGTGAACCTAGTTCAGTAATGTACGTTTTCCACTGTACTATTCTTGGGGTGAACCTTGAATACTAGGATGGTTTTGGGAGTGAATACATTCCACTATGATAGTATTGTAAACATGCATTGAATAATAAAGAAATGACTCTTATGCTTATGGGTATACCACAAATCTTTGTCTTATTCCAATGTTATGATCTCATGGATTATATTCTTTGATTCCTTTATGATTAATGTATTACAAAATACAAATAATTATTCTATGAAAAACAATTATGATCTATGATATTTATGGTATGGTTTTCAAATGTTATGATAATGTTATCATATCATTATTATCATTTTATGTTTAAGTGATCGTGGATAACTCCCTTTTTACCATTATTAAGCATCTGAGCTCACCCTTTTTATGTTTCATTTTCCCTCGGTTTTAAATAATGGTATTGAGTATGATATGTTTAATTAGGATGATAGTTATTAAGAACCAGTTATTTATTTATCCAGGTTTCTAAAGGCACTTAGGTTATATGATTCTAGAAATGAATTATTATATTATAAATTAAATATTCACATATTAAGATGTGATATCTATGTATGAAAATTATGGGTCTCTATTGTCTTCTACATCAACACATTTTCATTTTAGTCAGTAATCTATACCGGTATCTAAATAAAGAATACATCTAGCTCCAACTCAATTTTCTCATTTTCATTGAAAAGTGTAGGATATGGCTCATACCTTAGAAGCTGATAAATGTGGAACATATAATACATACCTTGATATTATGGTGAAAGGTTTAGTTAGTAATCCAATGATATGGTTCACTCTGTAATATCAAACTATCCCACAAACTGTGGTGGTATTTTCCCTTTCCTCTACAAAAAAAGATATACCAACTGATATGACACCCATAAGAAAAACTGATCACCCACAATGAACTCTAAAGGTTAGATTATCTGGTATTCATATAATTTATTTCTACTCTGTGTATTTACTATATAGTTCCAAATCAATCACACCCTCTCTAAGGTCTCTTTTTCAATACTCAATCAAACAAAAAAATCCTCACCCACCTTATGCCATCAAAATAACAAGTGACATGACTGACTATAAAGATCCAAAACAATGTTCCATATAAATAAAATCCTAGAAACTAGTATTGTATGTCAAATATACCAATGATAAATGATCATACATAGATCCTAAAAATTCTTGGTTGCTTGCACAATTCATATCCTCCAAGATATGTATCATCCTTTATAACTATCAAATCAGACACATATTACACGTCATGCTCATTTTCAACTGATTCTATACATAATTATACAATTCTTGAAAAAATAGTAGTGTAAAATAGGCTTATCTGTTTGATATGATACCAGAATGCACTCTATCCTGTCCTGAGATATCTGTGAATTTTTTTCCCAACTCATATATTGAATGAGTCTCTAAGATAAAAAAAATGTATGAAATTAGTTATCCAATCAACTATTACCCAATCATAATCATGAATTCTATATATCTTGGGATACCCCTTCATGAAGTATATAGTCAACTCTCCCACTTTCACATATGCATGAGAAGTGGATTATGTAATACCCTTATTTTATGGAGATCCTCCTTGATCATCTGGTAGGTCAATAAATGAGAGATGAAACCCACAATGAATCTCTTCATCCCCTAAAACTAGAAGTATCTCATGGTATAGTAATTATTATTTGTTAAACATGGGTGTACTTCTCACTAAGAGGCATGAGATTACTTCATCAACTCTTACCTCATGGATGAAGGAACCATTACTCACCTTTGAACATTAATCATGTCATCAATATCTAGTGACCAACCTAGAAGTTGGTCACTTTCTTCCAATCGTTCCTATATCACTATGCATTTGGTATCTATCTTCTGGATAGTTCTTACCTAGTTTTTCGATGTTGATGTGATAACCAAAGAAGCATTTTTCTTCACCCCTCAGTATACAAATACATCCACTAACCATTTGGCCAATAATGTCATCAACAACCATTCCTCCACTAAAGGCCTCCCTCTAAGTTATTATGTTTTCCTACTAGAAACATCTACAAAGATGTTACCTTTCACTAGACCATAATATATCTCAAAATAAAATGTCTTCAGATACTTCACCTAATTACTCTTCTATAAATTCATGTCCCGCTGAGAGAAGATGTAACACAAGTTCTTATGATCTGGGTATATGATAAACCTCTCCCCAAGTATATGATTTTTCTGAAACATCAGAGCGTGGACCAACATTGAAAACTTCAAGTCATGCATATGGTAGTTCTACTCATGAAGTCACAACTGACATGCCCCATATGCTACTACCTAGACCCCCTATATCATCACATATCCTAAACCAACACACGAGGAATAATAGTAGAATTTATAAGAAATATGAGGCTCAATAAATGTCATAATTAGATCTAATGAAAATATTCTCTTTAGCTCTAGGAAGGCCTCTTCACATTGATCTTTCCACTCAAATATTACACCCATTTAGATATACCCAGTCATAGGAGCTTCAAAATTAGAGAAGTCTTGAATGAAAAAATTGTAGTATCCTTAAATACTAAGGAAACTCCTAAACTAAAACATATTTTTAAGGTGCACCTACGATTCCACAACATCTAACTTCCCTAGGTATATCGAAATTCCCACCATAAATATCACATTCCCAAGGAAATATATATCCAGGACCCAGAAGTGAAACTTCATGAGATTGGAATAGATCGTATGTTCTCAATGTGTAATAAACCCAAACCCCATGTGTCTAGCATGTATCAATGAGGTTTGTGGGTATATGGGGATTTCATCGCCCAAAAAGATAATTAAGAAGTCGATATATGTATGGAACATCCTATTTATGTGATCCATGAACATCATTGGTGAATTTTTTAAAATGAATGAAATGAAAAGATACTCACACAATATCTATTTTAGAAAATTGTATTGGGAATAACATTATTTCTAAATTGAAGTTGGTGGTATCCTGATCATATGTCCATAATGGAGAACTATTGGGATCCTCAATATTGATTAAACAAGTCATCTATCCTCAATGACCGGTATTAATTCATAAATATCACTTTATTTTTCAACATTCAGTCCACACATAATAAAATAGTATAATCAACCTTCTTTTTGAACAACACCAGATCACCCTAAAGAGATGTACTTGTAATGATAAAACCTTTCACCTCTAAATCCTTGAGTTATACCTTCCCTTACATTAACTCAACTGACTCCATATGATATGGAGGAATTGATATGGGTTATACACCACAAAAATAGTTCGATATCAGTGTTAATTCCTATATCAGGAGAGAATCCTAGGAAATATTCTTGAAATACATCTTCATAAAGGTATACAATAGAAGAAAAGGAGGATAGAGATAATGCCTAATCTGCTACATGATCCATTCCTACTACTTGTGCTATAATATATCTAAAATGACTGAGTTACAATCCTATTTTTATTATTCCAACATCCCATTCACCATTTAAAATAAACATCCATCCCATAGGAAAACTAAATGATACTTATCTTTTATAGTAGTTGTTGTGCATCTGATAACCGGTCAACTGGTCCATGCCAATGATCACATCGAAGATAGTCGTCTCATGAATTATTAAATCCCACAGATGTATATAGATAGAAAATAATATAAAACATCCTATATATATCTAAATATGACTCACTTTCTTCCCAAAGGGTGTTTCAAGTGATAAAAACTCAGAAGATAATTTGGCCAAAAGATATGCCCAAAAATCTTAATCAGATATAAATGAATGGGAATATCTTATATAAAAAATAGAAACGATCATAGAGGAAATTTATAATATACCCATTATAGTTAAAGGACCACATCTACTACTAACTAGAACTTTACCTACAATACATATCGTTAATACATTCTAACCACATCCCTACCCCTATGATATGTGACATGTCATAGTCACTATGGTATGTGGAGTCGAAGTCTTCTGTTGTGGACCCTAACATGCATCTCAACCAACCCTATTAAAATCTAAATGCATAACTTTATAATAATGATGATATATAAGACCAATCATTTCAAAACAATGATACTATATAAACGACTTCCCATATGATCTGTAGGATTTTACCTTTTTTCCACATTTATAGCATCTTTAAAAAATCACTTCCACAAGGGAAACATATTATCCATTCTTTTGCTCAACCATTCATCTCCTATCCTAGTGAATCTCCTCATACTTCAACATCCAACCACCAGAAGAGTCTCCCACAACATCACCATAGAACCCACACACTATCTTAATGAAAGATGATAGGATTCTTGTCATTTTTCTCCTCTAGAACCTTATCAAATTTCAAGGCCTTGCATATCACCCCAGAATACGTCTTCAAGTTAAAACTCTGAACATGACACTCAAATATAGAAAAGGTCGATATATAATTTCTAGGCCATCCACCCCTTATCGTAATCTAAGAGAGGTGTGAAGTGAAGTAGCTTTGTGAAATTATAGAAATATGTAGCTACTGTCATCATCCCCTGCTGAATCTCAATAAACTATTGAGAATAGTATAGAATTAATGTATATTGGAAAATCTCTACAAAGAAGGGATTCTTTATTTTAATTCATGTAAGACCCTCATATATTCCTACATAGTTCATAACATCCCATAAGATCATAGCAGGGTTCTAAATCATAAAAGAAGGTATCTTTTCCCATCAATCCTCTAATGTCTCAACTATGTTGAATTCTACTTTTGGGATGTCAATGTTATCCTCAACATATCGATGACAGAAAATATATTTTAAGGGTCATAGATATTGAAGATGAAATTCCCTATCACAGTTGACCATAATCCTCTTTACCCCACTACCTTGAATCAACATTAATTTGAAGACTTTGTATTGTAACAGTTCCACTTCCAAAACCACTAGAGAAAGTATCAGATAATTCTCAAGTTCATACCCCAAGTAAACTGATGGTGGAATGGGTGAATCCTCTCTACTAGAAACTTTTTTTTAATTTTCTAGGTGATCCCCTCAAACATCTCTAAGGTGAAATTATGTAAAATTATATAAGAATTATTTAAAAACCTACAATGGTTTACTTGATTTACTAAAGATGACAACCAAATATGTTTATAGGCATAAAAGAGAATTTTATATTATTATTATATTCAGAGGATGCCCATAATGTTAAGGAATATCCATACTAACATTGCACGAGGTTCAATACAAACCCTCCACACCTTAATGTTAATAACAGTCATATACATATAAAAACAAGCATATTGAAGTTTAAAAAAATATAAATGTCACCAAATTATATCAAAAGAGTAGAAATAAATGTTGATGAAATTTAATTAAATGAACTAACTTGCATAACTTATATAAAGAATATATGACATGTGATCCTATGTTCCTAGTAATATTTCATGAATATACCAAAATTTTAGAAACTATTACAAAAAATATACCCAAGATCATCATGAAACCATAAATCAAAATTTCCAAAAACAACTCCATCCCTAGTAACATAGAGGCACACCACATAATATTTGTCCATATACTTACATAACTCCCCTACCCGAGTTTCAAATGGACCAACTCCTTTCCACCATTCCCAAACATATTCAATAATAAAAGAAAAGGGAAAAAATATTTAGATACCACATTTTAACATCCCGAACCAAATCATCTAGTCTAGGATGGAGTGCCAAATTACCTCATGCATGGGTCCCCATATGAAATAGGTTGTTAACTGGAAGTGAGGGTTTAAAAAGTGTAGTGGGGAGACTATACCCTCAGTATCAAGAACCAAAAATCCAAATCATATCCTGAAATGGATAACATCATAAAGGGTAGAAATTCAATCGAGTAATAAAAAATATATAATAGGGGACATTGAGTATTTGTCAAGTGATACTGACCCCCAATGTGGTAGTTCAAACTATAGTATAGAAAAGGAACAAGGAAATAAATAAAGACACCATGTCATTAATCCAATTTCCATCCCAATACTACTTCTAACCACCAAGATCCATATCCTTATCTCCCTATCATTGTATCATTACCCTTTCTCAGATACCTAATCATAAAGTTTTTATGTGCAACAAGTTTTCCATTTATAGTGTGAGTATAAACCTTTTAGGACACCGCCAATGTGTCCTTAACATATATGAACATACATAATAGGTTCATTCCATTAAAATAAGTATATTCAAATATAAACAATAATAAAACATATTTCAAGTGGTAGTGTACTAACCACACCTCCATTAACCTCAGATGCACATACATCAACTCTATGTTGGAAGGAAAGTCACCAAGGTGGGAACATGAATCATATCATACAAAAAATTTCACACATAGATCAGCTCACTGATCTTTTAATGTTTCGTTTCCATTCCACCTAAATGTAATAAATTCAGTCCCTCCTTCATGGACTAGCTAAATTCTACCTTTAAGGATTTTTCATCTGAATTATCTAACTAGCATTGTCCACATGGCTATTTTACTCACATGATAGTACATACACTAAGTAAATGTTGACCCTTAAGATCTATCTTAATGAAACATTCTCAATCCCCAACCAGAAAAATCTGTTCATCTCCAACTCATTCCATTAATACAACAAACATCTCTCCTGAAATCATAACCTTGGCTTAGTGATCATCACACTCTAAGTCAAACCATCAACTCAGTGTGCACAACATTCTAAATCATGGATCTATACCCATACACAAGTCCAATCACCATTGATATGTCATTACATATTCCAAAAAACACCATAATTCCATCACATATTTATTAGTAAACATTAACATACTCGTACTCCCCCTATAAGGCATGAAACAGTCTCCCATGAGAAACCATCTATCTTGATACAAGCCGTAATTTTCCACAATACACGCAACATTCATAAAAAAGAACAACATATAAATCATATGAACAATGTAAAAAGTAACGGTTCTCATGGGAACACACACCCATATTCCCATCAATCATGAACAGGTATTGTGGGATACATTGGCATGCACAGTGGAATCATGTCATACAACTTGATACAGGGGACCCAAAATATATGACTTCATACCTCAAGCGTATTGATTACAAATAGTAATAGCCATAAAGAGTCATCAACCAAATAAATCCCACAAACTATGGATTTCTAAAACAAGTCACAATTCATCAAAAATGGTATTATAGAATAATATTCAAGAATAAGAATGTGATAAGTGTTTTATTTCAATTAGGCTTACCCAATGAGATTTGCTATCAACAGTCTGTCTAGATCCATTTAAGGGAGGGATGGAAATTCACAATAGATTTGGGATTTTATCCTTCAATGATCTAATTTTTATTTATTAGATCAAATAGGAATATATAGATCTATCCATAGAAACCCAGATATATGATTAATCTAAAGAGATTGAGGAAATATCTAGTGAGATCATGAAGAACAATGAACCATAACCAAATACCTTGAATTCTCAGGACCCAATGCATCTAGATTCATTGGAAACAATGTTTTAAGAGATTTTATTCCACAAAAATCACACCAGAGTCCCTAGGTTTTATATCCCTAGTCATAATAGGATGAATATGGAGTTTTAGGGAGGTTTTAGGTTTAAAATCCAATTTTCATATTAATCAAAACTCAACTCATGGTTCGTTCATAAAATTTACTAAACCAAGCACCTACTATGTGGGGGTCACTGCCTCTTCTAGGAACCCACATGGGATGGCCACATTTCTTGCTAAAATATGAACCAACCATTCATTTTACCTCTTCCTTGAGTCATATGTTTTTTGGGATAATAAAACTGTTATCTCTAAATGGGTACCAACCACGCGCCACCCATTATCCTTCTCCAACATGCTCTATGATTACCAAGGACAAAAATAATGGTTTCACATAACTATTTACCAACCATGTTCCCCATTAAAGTCTACTAAAACCATCAAAAACCATCTATAATATAACCGAGACTACACCCAAGAAATTCATAACTCAAAAAAATCAAAGAAGGGATAAAATGAAGGTGTAAGTTACTTTAAAATCTCGGGCTATTACAAATGATATATGTGTTATGACTCAGTACAATAAAAATATTAGATCTATCTATATAGATCTTCATATTGTGTACATATGAAGTATCTCCCATGTATTTCATTGAGAAACATTTTCCAAATGATATGTTTACAAAATAATGTGTTGAGATTTACTTTTAGGTTAATATGTCATCTTCATAAAATATTATAAACACTATGAATCTCCCAGTAACCCTCTTATACACATCAAAATCATAGAAATATTTGATGAAAGAAAAATATTTGATTATATCATCAAACTAGAGATTCCAACTATGATAATCTTACTTCAATCCAAAAATAGATGATTGCATCTTGCCATCCTTAATAGTCTCATTTGGAAATTCAAAACCTTTAGGCTATATCATATACATGTACTGACCTAAATTACTATTAAGGAAATAAGTTTTTATATCCATTAGATATATCTCATAATAATAATTACCTTCTATGACAAGAATAATCCAAATAGACTTTATCATCATAACATGTCAAAAGGATTTTTCATTGTCAATACCAGGAATTTGTGTATAAAATTATTCAACAAAGTGTACCTTATATTTAAACACTCTACCATCGATGATTTTTTATTAATATCAACCCACTTACACCCTATTGCGATCAACCCTTCATGTTCATCCACCAAGTTCCAAACTTAGTTTGTGTATAAGGATTTTTTTAAAAGGTTGGGGCCGAAGCCTCATTTTATTATTAAAGCAAATCAAATACCTCTTTTAACTGGGTAGAGGGAGACCCATTACATAGCCCAAAGGCCCAGTGAGATTGTATCCCATTACATATCCCTTAGGCCTAATTTGTTTGCCCAATTTCCATTCTGTGAATAGTAACCTGGCTGCTATAGTACCGCACAGTACCGCCACTGCTATAGTGCCCTGCCACCACTATAGTACCCGCTGATCAACAGTACCGTCGTTGCTATAGTACCGCTATAGAAACCTACGCCCAATGGGTTTTGAACCCCCATTTTTCACGTAGGATTACGAGGTTCTTACCACTAATCCAAACCCCAACTACAAGTTTGTGTATAAGGATTCCATGTTAGATTCCATGGATTTTAACGATTTTTTAGAATCATAATTCCAAATGTATTCTTAGTAATTGTAAGGACAATCACCTTGAAAAATACATCATCATCATTTTCTAATTGAAATACATATCTCACTACCTCTTGAAAAATCCCACTATACCATCATGACTCTTGTGTATCTACAGTCGATTATTCTTCCACAACTTTTTTTATCAATTTATCTCAACTTCTATCTCATGAAAACATATTATTTATTGGTCTTGAACTTCTAAAAGTTAAAGTTTCCTCTAATTTAATACTCCATCCATGTGTTTTCCTTATATGAAAAAAGTACCACAAGACAATTTTTTTAGTTCGGTTATAGAGATCATATCTCTTTATTTATTTCAAATAACCAATAAATAAGATTTTTTCTAATTTTGGTCCCATATTGTTAGAAGCGAATCATAATAAGAGTGATTAAAATATAAAATCCTAATAAAATAAAAACTTGTACATTTCTTATACCATATCCCATATGGTTTGTTCACAATCCCTTTCAATGGTATGTATTTTAGTAAGAATGTAGTAGTTTCAAAAACATAACCATAAATTGAATGTCCAAATAGACTCATTATTTTTCAAACCATGTATAATAAGGTATGACTCTTACATTAATATAAACCATTAAATTATCATGTTTTAGTAAGGGTATATTGTGAAATAAATAAATAATATCTAATATGTGTTATGGATTTATGGATTAATTATTCACCACCTTTATCTGTTCTGAGAATCATAATACTCTTTCCTAATTGATTCTATACATTATTATGATACTCTTTGAACTTTTCAAAATTTTCATATTTATGGTTTATCAAAAACATATATTGTAAAAGTAAAAAAGTACCTAAAACCAAAACTCACTTATGTACTCATTGGTCTACATACATCACTATGTATGGGATCCAATAGTCCACTAACCCTTTCACATTTTCTTCATAAATATTCCTTTTCACCTTTCCTAATAAACAAGACTCACATTTACCAAGCAATTCAAAATTTAATTTGTTAAACAATACATATTTATAGAGCCTTTACCATGTTTATCATTTATCTGTCCAAGGTGAAGATTCTGAAGGTATGTTGGATTATAATCAACCATGAACTTTTTATTATGAATTTTATAAATAACATTATCTATATCAAGAATATATAAACCTTTCATTATATTCTCAACTCCATAGAACATTTAATTTCAATATATAGAAAAATAATTATCCTGAATAGAAAATGAAAATCCATTATTTTCCATATGATAAATAGAAATAAAATTTCTATTTTTGGTAGGAACATAGTAATAACTATCCAATTCTAGGATTAATCCAATGGGTAGACTTATATTATAACTACTTATTGATTATGCAAAAAATATTTTTCCATTACTAATACAAAGATCTACTTCACCTCTCCCGAAACCCTCCCCCCAAAGGTACCCCTACCAGTCTAGTAATGAGAGAATTGAGATAATAATGCTTGAATCCTTTCATTAATAGGACACAAGATAGTGATAAGAACCAATGTTATAAAAAAATAATAAATGGGGGAAATTCCCCTATATGATATGAAAAATTATAGAGATAAGATATAAAGCACCACCAAACAATTAATGCTCATAATAAAAGTAAATAAGATCCCAAGTGAATAAATTTAAGGTCATACATAAATTATACAACTAAAAGGAGATGAAGAAAACCAAATAAATTCCTTGTTAACGACCTAAAATCCCAAAGATATCATGAATAAATCCTCGAACAAGAAACATTCATGTCAATCAGTAACCAACTCCTGATAACCAAAAAAAGTTTATTTATATGTAGTGCGATCAAAACAAGTATACTCAGAAGGTTACTCCATCTAACCAATCATGAAAAAAAGATAAATCTAGTGAGTAAACAAATGAAATTAAATCATCACATATACTGGTTTACTATTATTCTCCCCAACCTAAACATGGATATCCTTTACTGAGTATCACATACAAGAGATCATATAATATAATAACAAAATATGGTATCTTTCTAGAACGTTCCCACTAATTTACTACTGTACCCCAACATTGTATGTGCTAAGACTTCTCTCTCAAAAATCCATCCCAAAGACAAATGGGATAAAGGAATCTATTCGAAAGACACTTGAAACAAATAATTTACCCCATTCATCACATCATCTCGTCATCCCTTCCACATCTTCATATAGTAAATTAATAGTTTCTGGGAGCCACCACAACTCATATGTTGTGAATTATACATCAAGTATTTTACCTTAGGCCATTAAATCCCTTACGTTGAGTATTATACCTCAAGAAATCACATACCATAAAAAACATAAATATAATAAATATTAGGATACAATATCCAGAGATACATGTGTGTGAAGAAACAAAAAGTGATTAGAACCCTTTATACACATATATGGGGAAATATAACCATTATGCATACCATCAAAAAATATTAATAGAATATGAGTGTGGGGTTATAAGGGGTCGTTAGCCATATCATAATCGTCAATCTAGATGTTTGGGAAAAAATCCTTCTAGAGCCCATTGGGCATCAGTTGTCCCACCGACATGGGTGCGATAAAATATGAAATCAAAAAATATACATGATATATATAAGTCTCCTAGCCACACTATGAGAAACTAGCTATCCTTAGACTAATCATTTTCTAACCTCACACATGACTTTCAACTAGCACTACTATGGTCTTGGTATAAAAATAATACACGAATCAACTTTCATTTTCATTAATAAATTAATTAACAACTAATAAATTATTACAATTATCATTTCAAATATTAAGATTTTAATATTCTAAGACAAGTTTTAATGGAAATATTAATTCTTCGATTATATTCTCAAGTATTTCATTATCATAAAAATTCATTATGAATCAACCCCATTATTTCATTAATTCATTTATTATTTCATAATCATATGGGGACTCTAGGACATAGCCCAAGATAACACATGAAATATAAAATTGTAGTGAATACCATAAACTTATTCCAATAGTTTGAAACAAAATATAAAAAGTAGACTAACGATCCATTATAAGAGAAGATTCGTTATCAAGAAAGCATCCCAACTTTCAGCACAACAACAACATGCAATCTCAGCTTCAACACATTATACCAGTCCCTATGTCTTCCCTAGCACCACTACACATCATATCACAAATGACATCCTAGTCTAAATTCATCATAATCATAGTTGTAACCCCATAACACCATCACATACTCAGATTTCCCCACCCATATTATATCTAGAACCAATATCCCATTCCCCCATCAAAGGCTCGGGCATCCCCATCCATTATTCTAGCCACACAAGGTTTACATTAAAAATAATCATGGCTCTAAATCCATATATGGTAAATAAATTTTTAATGTATTATTCCACACATAATTTCAAGGAATTTATGGATAAAAAAACATGTAATTCCATATTTTATTAAAAATGTCATGCTCTCTCATCCCTTATGCAATGATTTTGGTAATAATTAATTTTTCATTACTATCTTTAAATATCTAATTTATTAAGATAAAATCTATGAAACTATAGCCTTATAAATTTTACATGCCTAAATAGTATTTATTAAATTTGGTATTCCACCCTATGTTTCTCTTTTAAATACACCATCAATCATGATAATATTTATTTTAGAATTCCTATTTTATTATAAGAAAGCATTATCGACATTGAGTTGTTATTTAGTGCCCTAGAATATCATTGATGCATTACAAATATAACAATAGATAACACACTATTTAGTAAAACTCAGAGTCCATAAAACATATATCATAATGTATGAGATCACACAATCCTAATATTTCAACATGAATATTAGTATCACTATATACGATAATATTTATGGTTCCAATAATTTAATTAAATTTTAACATGTGATAATATATTTATGTAAGGATATCAATTCTTCAAATGCAATAATTTTTTTTTGTAAAAGAACAATCATAGAGAAAAATGTGTTAAATAATTTATTCCTCCTGAATTAACATTTCAAATTATCAATTAAGTCCAAACACACATTAATAATATTTACATAGAAACAAATACAATATTTAAACTTGAAAGTCAATTATTATTAAAATTTTATAATATCTAGAATTATAATCCTATTTATCATCAAGATTATTTAAACAGTTTAACAATGTATCATACTATCATTTTGATTTTATCAAATAATACTTGGTCAAAGTCATGTGGCTATGAATTTCCCTCTTCTGGATAATTTCTAGAATAATTACTACTATTATAAAATATGCAAGTTAAAATTTAATATCTTTTGATGTTATTAAAGATTATAAAATATCATTATCTACTACATGTGATAATTTTCTAGAACCCAATTATGGAATTAATATTAATACTATTTAATATAATTCTTCCAATTTGAAAATTCTAGAATATATGATAATTTAAAAGATATCTAAAGATTGAAATATTGATTATAAATTAGTTTTTTAAATTTAACAAAAACATGATAACTATTTATTCAATCCAGAAACTTCTATTTACATTATTAGAATAATATTAACCTAAAAAATACACTACATGAAATTCAAAAATTATCAGTAGAAAAGTTTTACTGTATAAATTTAACATCAATTTTAAATTTATGGAATTATCAATTCATCGACAGAATTACATAACATGTCATTTATCGTCAATTTGTTTCCAGATTATCACATTTTCATTTTTATGTGATTATTTTCCCTCATTATTATCTGATTATGGTTAATTTACTCCATTAAAAAAACAATATAAATCTTCATAATCTCACAGATTTGTTGTATAAAAAATATGGAGAAGCTGTAGATCCGCTACCTCATATTTTTATTATCAGTTGCTGAATCCCGGAGGATAAATGAGATAGGTACATTTCTTCAACAAGGTAAAACAATCATGTTGCATGAGGAACAATCCTATATCAAATATAGTGGGATTAAAAATATTATGGAGAGGAATTTGGACCATCTAGACATGAGAAATGAATAATGTCTTGAATATAGAATGTCTAATATTTTTAGAATTTACATATACAGTCACGATATAGAAACTTAAGAAACTCTATTAATATAAAAATTTTATTTCAAATTAGTTCTTATTAAAGAGGATTCCATTTAATTTTCATATTATTTCATTTAAAACTCTTTAAATATTTAAAATCATTGATCCCCACATTAAATTATCATTATTTATTTTGAAAACATATTACTGAAGGTTCTAGGAATGAAATATAATGTTTTTAAGCATTTTCACTATCCTTACATAAGATAACCTCTCTATATAATGGTAATATTTATTTACCCTTATATGGATTAGAAACTTTACGCTATCATAATTCATTTCTTATGGGTGAAATGATTTTACCCTTATATAATATGCTAACTTTATGACAACATAATGTTGTGTACAGGTAACTTATTCTACACATACTCAATGATTTTTACCCTTATACAGCCTTAAGAAAATCCCTGGTACCCTTAATCAGATACCCTTACATGAGATAGTACTACTAAACATGTACCCTTTTGTAGCTGGTACCCTTATATAGGTACCCATACATGAGATTTAGAGGTTATTAGGTACCTTTAAAAACACTAAAAATACCCTTACACATAGTTTAAAACCTTTATCTTACCCTTACATACCTTTTTAAAATTAGGCCACCATTACACAACTTATTTACAACCATTTTAACTCTTATGTACACCTTTAAAACATGACTTACCCTTACAAATAAGTATATCCATATATAAAGGAAAAAATAACATTTAAAAAATATTTTATTTTCATTTACATAAATTTATAAATGATTATGAAAATTATTTATTAACATATCCCACATCTCAAAAATAATTTTAAAATTATAACATCATTTTAAGGCCTCCAAATCAATTTCTAAAGAAATATTTGACACCTTTAAATTATTTCCTTAACATATAAAACCATTTCAAAACCAATTTATAAAATAAAAAAGAATGTCTTTAAAAATAATTTTAAATTTATGAATATTTCTCCCAAACCATTACAAACCCCAAAAATATAAAGCATGTTTTGAGAAAATTATTGAACTCTACATCACCCTTCATTAATTATCTGTTATCTATGAGTCTATGTTTATTAGCACATATGTGTGACACCCACCTGGTATCCAATACCCATGATTTTTAATTATTGAAATTAATTTCTATAACATTCAAATTGAATGACTGTGAATGTTTCTCCATGATAACACTTCTCATTCCAAGATACTAATATTTTTCTATATTATAGGTCATACCTTTTAACGATCCAAATATTTTTAGTTTGAAGTATTATATAATATACAATAAATACATATAAATGGTCCAATATCATGATTTATATATTTTCATCAAGTACTTTTAATGATAGTTCTATGACTAAAATTAATAACCCCAAACATCATATACATTTAGTTATAAAAGATTCATATTTCATTATGTAAAAAGACACTATGTCATGAAATTCGTCACTTTAGTTACTTAGGTAGGGATTTATCCCAATCAAAATAACGTTCTTTATTGGATTGTTGAGTGGAAAGATATTTGTCAATATCCATCATATAAATGATACTCCACTCTATTCATAAAAAATAAATAACATTGGGGTTTACAAACTAAGTGAAACCTAAATAAAAAGTCACAAAAAATCTTAAGGAAGATAATAATGGGTCACCCCTCAATGGAGAAAAGCTACCAAATTGGAATATTTTGTGTCACTCTTTCATGACCTATCCCCCGTTGCCCGTGTCGTGACTACCCCAAGCCTGCCTTCCATAGGCCAGGGGCTAGCAACAAGCACCAAAAGGCGTATTCCCTAAAACCGGGAAGGAATTGCCTTTATATCCTATAGACACACTCAACCAAGCACACAGTAAGATACACACACAAGAAAACTGTATATAAAAAAGATTGTTAAACGTAAATGGGGCTGGAATACAATCCCAAAAGTAAAGGTACAAGTACAACTAGAAATACAATACAACTGAAGAAAGAGAAAGACAACTACTAGGTCATCCTCTAAGGTTCCTACATGAATGGTACGTACATATCACCTCTTCAGCACTCCATGTCTGCCAGTCTCCTCTGCGTACCAACATGCCGAAATGTCCACCTCAGGGCACCGTCTAGTCCTGGTACCCTCAGCCTCGATCAATGTTGTCCATCGTCTGCACAAAACACAACATGGTGCGAGCATTTCCCATGAAAGGGTGAGTATAACAATACTCAGTAGGGACCCCAAGACCCTCAAAGGTCTCACCAAATCCACAAAGGATAAACCACAAATCATGAAAAACAATTAACAAACCTACTTAGGTATATGCCCATACATATACCTAAGTTATCATGTATACCCATCTCATTCATGAGGAAACTCAAGGCCCAATTCCTTAGCCAAAGTACCACTGTTCCAGGAAGGAAAGAATACCATGAAGGTAACACCAGAAAGGTAAGTACCACAAAGGTAATGCCACACAAAAGAATACCACTAAGGAATCACAATGAAGGTAAGTAACACGAAGGTATGGCACATAGAAGATTACCAAAAAGGTAATGATTCAGTTCACACCAGGTATAACTTAGGTACGGAAGTAAAGATGATTATATGTAACTACTAAATCATATTACTCTATTAAGAGGCAGAACTACGTAGGATCCTAAATCATCAACCCCACACAAGATCCTAGTACAGCAGACCCACGCAGGATACTAGTATAACAGACCCACGTAAGATCCCATAGTAGTCTCACGTGGATTCCTAGAGCTGATCCATGTGAGAATATTGAACATAGACCCACTTAGGATCCCAAAGCACAGAACCACATATGATCTAAATGCACAAACCCGTATAGTATCTTTTCCTCATGTTACAACCAGCAATAGGGTTCCTACACAAAGCTCACTTGATTCCAAGAGAATCCGCACCTCAAGCCTTAGGTTGATAATCCAACTACCACAAAGTTCGAAGAAGATGTATCCCAATGTACCACCACTTAAAAGGGGTCTCAACACAATATACAGTGTGTCAATTGGACACCCAATCTGTAAGTTATTGGACTTTTAGTCTTGAGGGACAAATTGGATTCGTGTTCGATCCAACCTGGTTGCACACCAACTTTATCCAAATCTCAAGTGGGGTATACCAAAATCACAATCTCGATCCAAGGTTTCTGGAGCCACAGACTATTTTTTAAATGGACACTCATAGCTCAAGATATGGCTTAAAGAACGAAACAAGTCAAAGTTTGTTCGTGTCCGGTCCGACCTGGCCCGACCCGACCTGGGCAGACCTGACCTTGTTCGGGTTGACCCAGACCGCTGGGCGGCCCGTGGTGTGGCCCGCACTGGGCAGCCCACTAGGTACCCCACAGTGCATGGCCCGAACTGGGTGGCCCGCTAGTCCATCGGTCGTCGGATGACCAGCCTCCTCCACATAGCGTTGTCGCGCACCACGCCAACCCCGACATCCGGTAGCGAGCCATCCGCCCTCGCTTCGCCGCCACAACACAAGGCCGCGACTCCTACATGCCCAGTGGCACAGACGTGTGTCGCCCCCTCCTCTTTGCATGTCCAGCAGTACACCAGCTGCTTCCTCTGCTCCGCCGTGACTGATAGGCCACAACGCTTCTCCGTCGGCGTGGTCATGCCACCACCGTCGTCGCGACCGACTGGAGTGTCGGCCGCCGTTCCCGAGTCCCATTAGTTTCCGTTGTCGACATAGTCACCTACAATGTTCTTCGGGTCACCGGGTGCACCCAGTGGCTCGTTCTTCATTTTTTAGACATCCAAACTCATCTTGGGATGTCACCATCATTTCAAGACCATCCAAATTCCCAAAGGTTGCGGAGTGGTTTGGCCTTGTTCATTTGGCCCAAACCCTACGTGTTAGAACAATAGAAAGTGACTTGTTTATTCTTGAATAATGAATAACATCAATAATGGGGTATGGGGTATGAAAAAAACAAACCCTAACATGGCATTTTTTAGAGGAGTCGAGAGATAGAAGACGAAGTCACTGAAGAACGTCGGCGTTCGTTACTTCCACAAGGAACTTCCGATCTGGGTTCGGGTTGATTCCTCATTCTTAATTGGAGCATGTTCTTCATTAGAGAGAATGAGTTTCTCCAAAGTTCTCCCAAGATCCTTTTCAAACGAAATCATCCAACCCAATAAAAATAATTAAAAGACAACTTATTAAAAATAAAAATAACAATTAATTAAAGTTGACACATTTAATTAATTATAGTTGGCTCAATTTATTAATTTGATAGTTGAGAGGTTTTCCCCAATTAAGAGGGGTTTAGATGGTCCCCACCACAAATAATTTAAAATGGGGGGTTTTCTAGCTCGTGTGATCCCCACCACCATAAATCTAGAAGAGAGGTTATAAAAATAAAATAAAAAAGTTGTTCTTTATTTTTTTTATAACCATGAAAAACGTGAGAGCTAGCTTTCAACTTTGACCTACTGCGGTCAAGGTGAAGGCCTCCTTAGGTTAATATCGGTGTTACGAGTTCAACAGTGTCCTTGGATTTCAATTCCAAGAACCAGTTCAAAAGTTACAAAAAACCGCTTGCATGTTTACTGAACGTACCTAAAAAAAAGTTCAGAAATTCATTCCGGGCACACCGGACCTCGGAATCATGCGCTATAAAATTTTGAGGACTCATAAAAATTCCCATATAATTAAAATATATTACATGGAAAAATCTGGGTCTTTACAGTCTCCCCACCTTAGGGATTTTCATACCCAAAAGACACATCACAAAAACTAGAAAAACAAGTGGGCGGTACTGAGCATTAATCTGAGCCTCCCGCTCGCATGTGCTCTCCTAGAGGTTCCCATGCTGCCAACACATGCACACCAAAGGTATCGAATGAGCAAAAAGGACCCAATCTTGTCGATCCTCGATCTCCACTGGAACCTACATAAACATCGCCCCATCGTTGATGTCTAGCTCGCCCCAGTCAATGATGTGTGAAGGGTCATGCACGTATCTCCTCAGCTAGGATACATGGAAGAAATCATGCACCTGGTGTAGCTGAGGTGGAAGAGCTAAGTGGTTATCCACCTCAATAACTCTGCTAAGGACCTGGAAGGGTCCAATGAACCTCATAGATAACTTGCCTCCCTGGAAAAATCTCCACAATCATCGTCGGAGTGAGACCTGTAGAAAGATGTGGTCACCATCCTCGAACTCCAGAGGTCTCTATCTCCTATCTGCATAAGACTTCTACCTACTCTGTGCAATCTTCATCTGCTCCTGGATGATCTATACCTTCTCAGTGGTAGCCTACACCATCTCTAGTCCCACGAGCGTTGACTCTCTTGGGTCCTTCCATCCCAAAGGTGATCTTCAAGGTTGCCCATAAAATTCCTTGAAAGGATCCATCCCAGTCATGGAGTGATAGATGTTGTTGTATACGAACTCCACGAAGGGAAGGTGATCCTCCCAGCTGTGAAAGAAGTTGATGAAGAAATTATGCAGCAAGTCCTTGAGGTTCTGAATGGTCTGCTCAATCTGGGCATCCGTCTGAGGATGGAAGGTGAGGCTCAAATGAAGCTTCATCCCAAAAGCCTCCTGCAACCCCTTCCATAGTTGGGAAGTGAAACGTTCATCACGATCAGAGATAATAGACGAGGGTACTCCTTGTTTCCGCACAATCTCATACACATAGAGGTGTACCAAGCTCTATAATGAACCCTACTCTTTGATCGGTATCAATTGGGCCAACTTGGTGAGTCATTTGATGATCACCCAAATAGAATCATGACCCCTAGATGTACGTGGAAGTCCTATTACAAATTCCATGGATATCTCATCCCACTTCCACTCTGGGACCTCTAAAGGCTGAACTAAGCCTAATGGTGCTTGATGCTCCGACTTCACTTGCTGACATTTGAGGCACCAAGAGATAAAATCTACTAATGCTATCTTCATTCCTGACCACCAGTACTGTCGTCGAAGATCTTGGTATATCTTAGCCACTCCTAGATGTACCGCTAGAGGGGATGTGTAGAAATCCCTCAACACTTCCTCCCGAAGTGACACTAGTACCATGGTATGTCCTCTGAAAACGATGACGTGCTCCCCACCTTCATAAAATCCATCAGGTGCATGTCTTGTGGATATCTGAGCACATTGATCCTCACAGTCAGTGTACCCACACTACACCTCCCTAACTTTCTAAGGAATTGGGGTAGTGACTATAAGAGACTGAAGAAAACTACTCCATCTCGATCCACAAAGGATATCTGCAAAGCAGCCAACTGCTCAGTCACCTCACCTAGCAGTTGTATACCAGATCTCTAACTGAGTGCATCTGCCACAACATTCTCATTCCCAGGAGTATTGACTATCTCGATGTCATAGTCCTGGAGGAACTCAAACCAACGCCACTGTCTCTAGTTCAGGTCCTTCTGAGAGAAGACATACCCGAGAAACTTGTGATCATAGTAGACAGTAAAATGTTCTCCCATAAAGTAATGTCGCCACATATTCAAGTTGAATACCACTGCTGATAACTAGAGGTCATGGGTAGCATAGTTATTCTCATTCAGCCTCAACTGTCAAGAACCATACATGATCAATACTCACTCCTTTATTAGGACACATCCAAGCCCAGTCCCTGATGTGCCACAGTAGACTACGTACCCAACTCCCTCCTCCAAAATTCTCAAGATGGGGGAACTAGTCAGCCTCTGCCTCAGCTATTGAAAACTCCGCTTTAATCTCTTTGACTACATGAAGGGTTGCCCCTTCTTTTTCAACGTTGATAATAGTGTTGCAACTCTAGAGAAATAAATCTCAAATCACCGATAGTATCTAGCCAAACCCTGGAAACTCCATAACTCCGTCACACTCCTGGGTGGCTCCCAAGAAAGTCCCGCCTCAATCTTCACTGGATCCACCAAAAATCTAGCCTTTGAGATGTCATGTCCCAGAAAGTGAATCCCTCGGATCCACAACTGCCACTTCGAGAGCTTACCATAAATCGGGTGCTCTCAGAGTGTGTCTAGAACTATCTACAAATGATAGGATCAATTCTCCTCAGTAGCCAAGTAGATCTGAATGTCTCCAATGAATACCACCACAAAGCGATCAAGATATGGCTAAGAGATCATGTTCATGAGTCCCATGAACACTGTTGGAGCATTGGTCATGCTGAATGGAATAACCAAGAACTCATAGTGGCCACAACAACATATGAAAGTTGTCTTCTGCACATCCTCATCTCCTACTCTGATATGGTGATAGCATGACCTGAGGTCTACCTTCGAGAACCAATGTTCTCCCTTCAGCTGATCAAAGAGGTCGTCAATCCTCTGGAGTGGGTACTTGTTCTTCAAGGTCACCTGGTTCAGGTGTCGATAGTCAACACAAAGTCTCAAGCTCCCATCAGCCTTCTTGGCGAAAATAATTGGGGCTTCCTAAGGAGAAACATTGGTCCAAATGAATCCCTTCCCCTACATGTCCTCTAGCTATACCTGTAACTCACGAAGCTCCATGGGAGCCATCCAATACGCTGGTGTAGATATCGGTGCCGTTCCAGGGTACATGTCAATGTAAAAGTCCTCCTCTCTGCATACAGGTAGATCTGTAACAACATTAGGGAATACATTCGCATACTGGTCCACCATTACAAGATAGCTTTGACTCTCCACATCAACTGCTTTGAGGGTAAGGCAAGCCAACTGATGAGTGATCAGCTGCACTCTCAATCGGGCAAGTCCATCCTATGATGTAAAGGATCCCTTCTCACTGGTGAAGGTAAACCTAGTCCCATCATCACTAATACTCCAAACTTCTCTCCTAATATAGTCAATATGGGCATGTTCTATACATAACCAATCCATAAACAAGATGACGTCGTAAGGCCTCGACGCTGTTACTAGAAGATCCCATCCAAAGCTCTCACCTCCTAGAGTAATCTCACACTACTGGAACCTGTGTGTAATCATCAAATCCTTTCCCGTAGGAGTCTCTTTCCATAAGTATCGAGCCAACAAATCCACTGAAATCTCCGAGCTCCGAAAGAGGGTACTGGAAATAAAAGAATGACTGAAACCTGTGTCTATAAGTACTGCAGCTAAGGTGGAGTAGTCACATATAATATCTTGTATCATCTCCATAGTGTCATGGTCATAGGCCTTAGCTACCTAGATCTAAGATCACCCCTTTCCACCTGAACCCTATGGTCGGGGCGGACCACTTTGTGGTGGTGGCAGTAACATCTCCAATCGTCGCCCACCACCAGCTACACGACCAACTCCTCTACCACGTCTTCCTGATTCCTGTGGACCTCCTCAGTCGAACCTATGTCTCTGCATGGGTGGTCCTTCGACCGTCTATTGATCATCCGTATGGCGGGTCGGACAGTCACGATCCATGTGACTCTGCCCACCGCATGTGTAACATTTCCAGATCCTCACATGACTAGATCTGTCTCCAGTGCCTCCCACAACCAACCCTGAATCCTTCAGTCGTCCAACTGTAGGTCTGGTCCTCTTGGAACTCTATGAAATATTTATACTGGAAGCTATAGAAGACTCTGCTACGTGATGCTTGGGGGTGGGTCTTGCTTCTAGTAACTGCTCAGTAAGAAAACTCTCCACTAAGAGGGCTCTCTCTAACACCCCCTCCTGCATCGGGATGCTGGGAGAAATCATCAAAGCCCTGATATCCCGCCTGAGTCCCTAATAAAAGGTTAGGTCCCTTAAGAATGGGTCCCTCACCATATCAGTGGAGTAGCGTAAGAGGTCGGTGAACCTCGATAAGTACTGAGCCATAGAATTGCGGCCCTGATGCAGATGAAGAAGCACCTTCATACACACTACGTGAAGGGTCGCTGGGACAAAATCTTTCAGAAACAGGCTCTCAAAGTCTCCCCAGATAGGTTTCACCTCATCATGAACCTAGAGCATCAAGATCCACCATATGCCTGCTGCTTCCTCTAGAAGAAAGAAGGAAAGGATCACCATGAGATTAGCTGGTGTCCCGACCAGTCGGAAGACTCTCACCATGGCCTCCAACCAATCCTCATCCCCCTGTGGGTCCATCTCACCCCTGAACCTGGGTGGCCTATGCCACTGGAACTCATGCAACAGACTCAAGCAGTGTGAACACTCTGCTACTGGGGTTGGTGGCATCGTTTACCCAATGGGTAATAGTACTGCTGGTGCCTCTACTGATAAAGGGCCATGCACCGTGGCCTCGTCACTCGGTGGGCTATCATCATGTACTCTACCCGGAACCCTAGATGGCTGTCTGCGTGGAGGCATCCAGAAAATAAATAGGTGCTCCATGGTCAATAAGTTATACCTGGTGAGCTGACTAAAAGAGTTCATAAAGAAAACTTTTCATAATAGACACACAATTATTGTTTTCATGCACTTAGTCAGAAATCAGATGTTTGGGTCCTCGTGTATGGATACGTCAGTCACCCCACCAACACTAGATTCCCTAAACTGATAACCAAACTAACAACACTTAGCACAATTGCCATTAAAATATCATAGTCCAATGTTCTATGGAGGAACTAACTCCCGTGATACCAATTTGTTGTGACACGTCCCCTGGGGCCCATTCTGTGACTACCCTACCCTCATCTTCCATAGGCCAGGGGTTGGTGGCTAGCCCCGAAAGGCATATTCCCTAAAACTGAGAAAGTATTGACTTTATATCTTATAAACAAAGTCAACCAAGAACACAATAATATAAAAACATAAGTAAACTGTATAGAAAAATGAGTGTTGAAAGTAAAAGGGGACGGAATACAAGCTCAATTGTAAAGGTACAAGTACAACTGGAAATACAATACAACTGAAGAAAGAGAAAGGAAACTACTAGGTCATCCTTTGAGGTTCCTAGTAGAAGGGTAGGTATAGATCACCTCCTCAACACTCCACGTCCGCCCGTCTCCTCTGCGTACCGATACACCGAAAGGTCCACCTCCAGGCACCGTCTGGTCCTGGAACCCTCAACCTCAATCAATGTTGTCTGTCTTCTGGACAAAACACAACAAGGTGCAGGCGTTGACCGTTCTGGGGTGAGTATAACAATACGCATTATAGACACCGAGATCCTCAAATGTCTCACCAAATCCACAAAGGATAACCACAAATCATGAAAAACAACTAACTACCCTACTTAGGTATATGCACATACATATACCTAAGTTATCTAGTATACCCATCTCATTCATGAGGAAAATCAAGGCCCAAATCCTTAGCCAAAGAAAAACTATTACAAAAAGTAAATAATACCATGAAGGTAACACCACAAAGGTATGTACCACAAAGGTAACACCACACAAAAAAATACCACCAAGGTATCACCACGAAGGTAAGTACCACGAAGGTACGCCACCCAGAAGATTACCAAAAAAATTATGATTCTGTTCACACAAGGTATAAATTAGGTATGAAAGTAAAGATGATTAGATATAGCTACTAAATCATCTTACTCTGTTAAGAGGCAGACCCATATAGGATCCTAAATCATCAGACCCACACAGGATCCTTGTACAGTAGACCCACATAGGATCTTAATATAGAAGGACCACATAGGATCCAAAAGTAGTCTCATGTGGATTCCTAGAGTGGATCCAAGTGATAATCTTGAACACAAAACCACGTAAGATCCCAATGTACAGACCCACATAGGATCCAAAAGTACAGACCCACATAGGATCTTTTTCTCATGTTACAGCCAACCACAGAGTTCCAGAACTATGCTCATTTGATTCTGGGAGAATTCGCTTGTTAATCCATAGGTCGATACTCCATATACGATGAAGTGCCATGAAGAAGTATACCAATAGGCCATCACATAAAAGGGATCTCAATCCAATATACGGTGTGTCAACTAGACGCCTGGTCTGTATGTTATTTTTCTTTTAGTCCACAGGGCCCTGTTGAATTTGTGTTCGATCCAACCCGAACACACACAAAATTTATCCAAATCTCATGTGGGGTATACCCAAAGGACCTTCTAAATCCATGGTTTCCATCACCGTAGACGGTTCATCAAAAGGACGCCCGTAGCTCAGGATATGGCCGAAATAATGAAAAGGGTCGAAGTTGGTCTGGGTCAGGCCCGACCCGGTCGGTCCGACCTGGTCGGACTGACCCCGTCTGACCCACACTGGGTGGCCCACGGTGGGTGGACGAATAGCCAGCCACCTCCACACGGTGCGGTAGCGCGCCACCCCATCACTAGCATCTGGTAGTGAGACGACCACCCTCACCTCGACGCCGTGATACAAGGCCGCGAATCCTGCATGACCAGAGGCATGGACGCACCCCGCCACCTCCCCTTTGTGGGGCAGGCCATGTGCCGACCACGGCCTCTGCTCTATCACGACTGACGGGCCATGGACCTTCTCCGGCAGTGTGGTCGTCCCTCCACCGTTGTCGCGGCCAGCCAGAGTGTCGATCGCCGTTCCCGAGCCCCACCTATGTCGGTTTCCAGCACCATCACCGGTGACGTTCTTAGGGTATCCGAGTGCACCCTGGTAGATCGTTCTTCATTCTGTAGATATTATCACTCATCTTGGGATTTTTCCATCTTTTCAAGACCATCCAAATTCACAAAAGTTGTGGAGTGGTCGGGTTGTGTTCGTTTGGCCCGAACCCTCCACGTTAGAATGGTATCAAGCGGCCTGTTTATTATTGAATCATAAAGAACATCAAGAACATGGTATGGGGTATACAAATAACAAATCCAACCTTGTTGTCCATTGGAGGATTCAAGAGGTAGAAGATGAAGTCGCTGAAAAACGTCGGTGTCCGTTGATTCTGCAAGGTGCTTCCGATCCAGGTTCGGGTCGGTTCCTCATTCTTCTTTGGAGCAAGTTCTTCATTAGAGAGTAAGAGTTTCTACAAAGTTTATCTAAGATCTTTTTCCAAAAAAATATTCCAACCCAACAAAAAGAATGAAGAGCCAAATTATTAAAAATAAAACTAACAATTAATTAAAGTTGAAACATTTAATTAATTGTAGTTGGATCAATTTATTAATTGGAGTGTTGAGAGGTATTCCCCCATATAGAGGGGTTCAGGTGGTGCCCACCACAAAGAATTTAAAATGGGGATTTTCTAGCTCATGTGGTCCCCACCACCATAACTCTATAAGAGATGTTATAAAAATAAAATAAAATAGTTGTTCTTTATTTTTTCTATTTCCATGAAAAACGTGAAAAATAACTTTCACCCTCGGCCTACTACTGTCGAGGTGAAGGCCTCCTTAAGTGAATATCGGTGCTTTGAGTTCAATAGTGTCCTTGGATTTCAATTCCAAGCACCGGTTCAAAAGTTACAAAAACCTGCTCGCATGTTTACTGAACGTACCTAAAAAAGGTCAGAAATTCATTCCGGGCACACCGGGCCTCGGAATCACGTTCCATCAAATTTCGTAGAATTGTAAAAATTACCATATAATTAAAAAAAACATTACATGAAAAAATATGGGTCTTTACACACTCATTACTCTCTTACCTTATAAAAGATAATCAAGAGGAACCCTGCTATCACGTGAAACTACCTGATTGGATAATCGCGATATTTACAAGTAGTTCTTTGGAATGAATCTCATACTTAGTATTTGGGATGTTTTATTTTTATGGTCTCACCAATTTAATATATTTCATATGCATAATAAATACACAACTATAACTTATTATTTAATAATTATCATTTAATGTTTTATTACTTTTTTTGCATGCGTGATTCTAATGATATAGTTTTGGAATACCTATTATAACCACCAAATTAGTGTTCTCACACATCTTTAATATGTAACTATTTACGTATCCAACATTTTTTTGTTACTCAATAAAAAAAATCCATATATATATTCACACATATCCAAATTAATCATATGAATAAGGTACAAAAACTTATCATAATAAGGATTAGAATTATATGAGATTGACTATCTCAACATGAGTAATCTCAAAGTGACAAAGATCACACCCCATTAATATTTTTAAAATAATTTATAGGCCTCTAGAATGGTAGGTAGTCAGACCCCATGTCTCTATCCCCAGAGATACATTACTTAAGAGAGAATCCAAATCGTGATATCTCTAGAACCTGATATTTATATACTATACTCAAAAACCATTCTCAATATCATAACTATAACACCTAACTGAGGTTAACGTAGATAAAAACTAAAATTTACAATATCAAACATATAATTTCAAGTAATGATCTATCCTGGATGAAATTTTTCAAAATAAAATTTTCATATATAATATTCAAAATTCATAAAAAATTATTAATATGAATTGTAAATGAATTTTAAAAATAAATCAAAATTTCATTTATTTTTTCAAACATTGGATAACAAGGAATAATTTATAAATAAATTCTATAATAAACATATTTCTAATAAGTAATAATAGAAATATTTTACTATTCATTCAATATAAAGTATTTTGTATATTCAATTATATGAAATTTATATGATATTTAATGAATCATAAACATTGTATAATTCAATTTCTATTAAATAATCATTTTTATATAATTTAAATATTTTTTAATTTATAAACACTTTAGAAATTACCCCTTAGGATTTAAAAATATTTTTTATTTATAGATCACAAGGCATGCCACATAATTCTGGTAAATGTTATTTAAATATTAACATTTAATAAGTTAAAAAATGTTTCATAAACATTTAATTAAATACTTTTGACCAATTTAAAATTTATTTTTTTATTTTTTAAAATAACTATAAATTAAAATATCCTAAAATAAAATTTATAATGATTTGTAAACAATTTTGAAACCAATAAAACCTTTTTAAAATTTAATTTTTTTAAATATCATTATATTTACCATTACACAGCATCCTTAGTCTGCTTAAGGGAAACCTACCTTTAACATCATGTAGAAATTATATGTAAGGGTAATCGATGGTAACATTTATATAGAAATTATGGGAAATGGTGAGCCGTAAAAAGAGAAATCTCATAAATGGAGTCTCCACTGACCTTTATGCAGAACTCATTACATAAGGGTTGATTGGGGGGACTCTTATAGAAAAATATTCTATATATGGGTAACTATACATTTTATTATACTTTATAAATGAAAAAATGATGACAATTATAGAAAACATTCATTACCTGTACATAAGAATATTCATAATGGAAATAAGCTAGTGGCCCTTACGTATCATCATCCGTATAAATGTGAAACATACATACCTTAACATGAGATGTGATTGCATTTAAATAAATCCATTTGTGTAAAGGTAACATAGATTTTACCTTTTAAAAGACCTTCTTAGTAAGGGTATAATCATATTTACCTTACATTTCTCACATAAAGTTATGTAACATGCATCTATTTTCTGTAATTTTTGTATTTCCCTGTTCTTCAAAAACAAACATTTCAGACAAATAAAATATTGAATAAAATTTCTCTAACACCACTAATGATTTTAGTTTAATAATATCATGATCATTGGCCCTAAAAAGAAAAAAAATATACAGATCAATATTCAAGAAATAAAATATGTTAATAATTAAAAAAAATAGAGTCGAATAGAGTACATAGTATTTGGATATTTCCGTAATCATTATCCTTACACTTGGGTGTTTTTTTAAGAATTTCATGGGGAGAATTAAACAAACCACCCTGCCTTTGAGGGTAAAAAATGGATAAAATATCCATGATCGTATCATGAGGATACCTGAAAACTAAAGTCATGTTGGTTCTTTTGTTTAAAAATGATAAACAATACATTGGGATGAAGAAATATTTTATAGAATACATCACATGAAACTGATGACCATATCACTATTGATGCAAATGACCACCCTAAATGAAGATAATGCTTATCATCTATAAGCTAATTCCAAGGCTCCTTAATTAAAATGGATCATATGTATTTCTTCTCATTGGTTTTAATAAACTGAACTTGATTTAATGAAGAAGTGTAAAGTTGAGAATAAACCAACCTTTGATTATAAAATAATGAAAATTGTTTATGACAGTAAGATCCATCAATTTCATCACATAAAACCTAATTTGTATACATCTAATGCATATCTAAAATAATATATATATATATATATCAAATATATAAATTTATAAAATGGATTTATTAAATGAACACTATATATAAAATATCATTATATATATATAAACATCATACATCATATAAATGTGTAAACACATCCGATTCACATTCATTTAAGTTCACATATAATAACATATAGTTAAAATATATGATAGATATTTCAAAATATATTTTTACAAGACATCCAAAAGGGTTTTTGGATATGGTTTCACAAGTGGTTACATATGATGTAACATAAGGTAAAAGTCCACTATGTCTATGACACGTTTAGTGAAAGTGGGAGATTAATGGAAATATGAACAAAAATGTCATATCCTACAATATAGTGGATGTCGTGGGTTGTGTGATGGTGATTTATAACATAATTAGAGTCACTATGGATTTTTTCATTGCATCGGGAATATTTTATTGTGAAATAATGTTTTTACATTAATTATCCATCTTAAATCCTATCATACTTGGTTATTCATAATAAGATTATGGATTTGAGGTGTTTGAAGGACTTTTGTTATTTTATGAATGCTAAAAATTTAATGTGCGAAATGAACCAAATGTTTCAAAGGTGTTCAAAAAATGATGTATTTTTTGTTAAATGCCAAAATTAGTATTGTTTGAACATTTGTTTTCTTGGAATCCTTTATAAGATGGTTTAATCCTTATGAAATTGGTATTCTAATTATAACTCTTCAAAGATGATTATTTTATATATTACGTCTCCCATAACATTAAACAGGGATTTAGAGAACTTTGGTAATGAGGGGATCCTTTCCCAACCATCATGATATTCTCAAAATCCATGGTCCTTTATCTACTCCTATAGGATCTTGATCAAGATCATGTAATGTTGTATAGGCTGGATCATCATGGTTTAAAGTCAATCAATACTTTATTATTATTAAATCCAAATGTCTAGATTGATCCTAATTGTTTTGGGTTTTCTTGTTTTTTTATGCTTCACCTAAGATGATGTTTATCCATTACAAACCCATCGATAACATTATTTTCATATATATTATTGCTAAAAATATATACTAAATCGAAACCACGAAATGGTGGCATAAACCTCCATGTTGTGGTTTGTGATAGTGTGAACCACAACATATTGTGGGTCATTACACTATAGTTTAGTGTATGAATGAATATACATTATGTGATAATGTGTGTTTCATATTATTTATTATAATATAATCTATCATAGAAGGTTAGATCATCATGTGAGGATGATTGAAGTAGATTGAATATCCATAATGATTAACTAGAAGTTGAAAAATCAATAGATGAATTTAACCTCATGTTAAAAAGGTTAGTAGTGATTTCAAAAAATTAGGATTCTTTTCTAAAATTGATGAATGTCTTTTAGAAATTTGGAATCCCAATTAATTTACTTGTTTTATATAAAAAAATTTCAATCTTTTTGACAAGTGTTTCATGTGATTTTCATTAGAGAGTTCTTGAGAACTACTTGAACCAAATATTACTAAAGATCTATCTATCTCTCTATCAAAACAAATTTCTAGAAAATAATTCCCATTGATTTATAGATTCATTAAACTCATAGAAACAATATGTGGAAGAAGCTAATTAGATTCTTCTTAGTGATCCCTATTAATATCATACAGAGAATATTGGATAGATAGGATCATTAGAGAAAAGATATTCATTCTTCATTTATTTGTTTAGTCCATGATGATTGTAATGAACCTATAGTATAAAAAGATTTGGTTAATTTCTTTCAACGTGTTCATATATGTTTTATTCTCTTCAAAAAACCATTAGTTGTATTAGATCTACTTATATTAGATTTTTATTGAGGTTTCAAAGAGGAAAATAATCTAAGGAAATATGAATCTACAAAACAATGATGTGTTTTTTAAAAAGTTCATGGTTCATTGAGTTTAACTATCCATGATTTCTTTTAAGAATAAAATGAGTGTGATTTTATATAAATGATAAATCCATGTCATGGTTTTTTAAAAACTAGCAGAAAATGTGTCCAGAATAGTGTATCAAAAAAGATATTATAATTTCATGGTTTACTTGGAAAACTATTATTATTAGTTTCAAAAAATGATTCACATGAGAAAACCATGATATAATCGAAGTAAACCACATTGTGATATCAAAAAATTTATTTATTTTCATTTAATTATTAAAATTACCCGACCTCATGAAAATGGAGATCATTTCCTCTTGAAATGAGTTTCCAATTGAGAAAACATAGGTTGTGCTTTTAGTTAAAAACAACTTTGGTTTTTAGTTTCTTAGGAATATTTTTCTTAAAATTCTCAAAAACCTTCATCGATGCATGCCCATACTAAAAACGTTTTTGTGGATGTCTTCTAGGTTTAGATTTTATTTATATTGTTGAATAATTTATATGGAGTTAATAAATTGAAAAATAAGGTATAACATAAACATATTTATATTAATATATGAAATTTTTTTAAATAATAATATTAAAATTTAAAATTAAATGCCTTATTTTAAAATTTTATTTAAACCATACCAAAAATAGTTTTAGCGGATTTGGTAAAGGTTTATGTAAAATGAAATATGTGATATTTAGTTCATGTAAAATGTTGACATAAAATATGGAATTTTTGAATGATTATAAAATGTTTCATAAATATAATATATTTTCAATATGAATGAGTTCATGTTAAATGCCATTTAAATTACTGTAATAAAATAATTTATATTAATGTAAATATGAATTTTTCCTGTTTATTTATCTTTAGAATATCCATAAATCATGTAAAATTATAAAGTGTATATTTTTACTTAATTATTAATTATTCATAATTTTTTTCTTATGGATAAATAGAATTCATATATTCAGTGTAACACCCCAAGATTAAATATTATATACTAATTTCCATTAGAACATGATATTTTTTATAACATTTGATTCATGGTACAAAAAACGAAAAGTTAAGCATGAAAAAATATATAATAATAGAAACAGTGGGAAAAAATTATATTTAATTGAATTCAGACATATATATATAAATAAAAATAAAGTCCACTATAAATTCTAAGTAATTGGAAAATTATATTAGTGTAAGTAAATACCAATAAGAATAACTCATGATTTTAAATTTAATCCTTTTAAATATTGAATTTTTATGTGTTTTTTATGAATCTAAAAACATTATGAATAAAATAAATCATTGATATGAATTGTAACTCCCAAACTAGGGAATCCTAGACCCGGTGCATTATTTTTATACATTGGCATGATTACAGGGAATCAAATACCAAAGTATCGAGTAATATAGTAGTTTTAAAAAACTAGATACATACATAGGGTCAATATTATAACTTGAAATAAAATAACAACATAATAGTTTCATTGAGAACATCCAAAACTCTATATTTATCCCTGCAGGTCATTCATAATAAAATTCTTCAAGTCCTGAGAAAATGAATCAAAAGAAAGGGGTGAGATCTAATGCTGAATAAAGGTAAGAAATATCTCAGAATATATCATAACATAAAAATTAGGCATGTTTAATTACTAAAAAATATGCCTTTAATAAATATTTTAACAAATTATTGCAGGAATAAGAGTTGAATAAAAAATGCCATAATCATGTGTATTTTACTAGTAAAATAACCACACTAACCATCAATAATATTTTCATTATGAGGGAATGCATTATGCAAGATATCATAACCATACCGTCAAGGCCTCGTGATAATACTATAAACAACTATACGATCAGGGCCTCGTGCCATGTCCTAGTTTGTCTCATGAGACCTACCGATGCACCGAGGGGATATAGCGGGACCCACTTGACACTTACTAAGTCCAATGAATTACTCATATTAATGGGGATAAACATAAATAACATACACATTCATATTAAAACCAACATATGAAATGTAAATAACTTTCCCCAAATAATAAGCATAAACACAAACCATTCAAAGTAAATTGGTGAATGGATTTAATATAGCACATACAAATTAAAACTCATCATAAAAAATTCAATTAAATATGGTAGATGATAACATAGAAGATAGACCTCAATGAAGTACAAGATTAATCAAATTGTTTTGACATAGATGAAGATAATTTTAATTGAGACCATTGAAAAATCATTAAGGAAATAATATTTCATCATTCCAAAGTGTCCCATACCACCTTGAAACATTCAAATAATAATAACCTTCAATATGATGAGAACAAATAGACTTTTTATATGATATAACAAAGGGTATTACATACACCACAAGAATTAAATAAGTGGTGATCAAGGCATATATCTTAATAATGTTAATGTGAGATGAGAAAAATCATTTTTACTTTGGAATGAAAAGTTCTTTTGTATAATCATTTTGATTTGTAATAATATCATATTTTAAACATGTATATCTGATAAAATAAAATTTAGTTTCATTTAAATTATATTTGAGGCTTAAATAATGTCTTATTGAGGTGAAATCATTAAAAAAGTGTTTTTAAATAAGCGTTAGAAATAAAACATTTTAGTGCGGTTTAAAGAAAATATTAAAGGATTTTAAAGAAAAAATGCATGTTTGCTTTTATAAAACAGGAAATGAACCAAAATATCTCTATCAAGTAAAAATACATGATTTTATAAAGATTAATATTTCATAAAACATATTATATAGTGAAATTAATAATAGGTAATAATTTGACAAGTTTCTTGAATCGATCTTGTATTTGAGGAATAATTTTTGAAAGATCCTTTTAAAACATATAAATACCCATAAGTGAAAGTAGGATTGTAATTTTTACATATATATTGAAAATTATCAATGAATATATGAGGAGTAAATATGAATAAATAATAATTTAATTAAGGTAAGTAGATAATAAAATTAACCAGAATGAAAATGGAAGTTTAGGTGGGAAGTACTTAAAACATTGTAATAAATTGAATCGTATGAGCCAAAATTAATAATCATAAAATGATACATTGAATATAATGAAATAAATAGACTCATGATATGAAAAGTCAATGGGAATTATACTTACACCATACACAAGTAGTAGTAGTGTATATGAAATATCTCACAGAAATTAAAGTGTGATGAAGAAACCCCTAACCTTATGTCTGAATGTCTTCTGCTCTTGACCCTAAGGTCCTGGAATATGAAATTAGAATTATTAATAAATTAATTAAGAAAATATTAAAAATTTATTTAGTTTATCATAATTTTATTAAGTTCATTTTTTCCTTATTGATAAGTTATAATATTGAATTCCGTCATTCGAGAGTGTTCGTTTCCTTGGATTTCTTGATCGGTATATTTGAATATGAGTATGGATGTTCATGTGGAATGGATGTAAATATCCAGAATTAAAATCAAATATTATTTATGAAAATATATAAGGGTTAATTTTCATTTATATAATTTGGTTACATAGAATGAGGATGAATTATTAGGTGAAATATTAATGACATTTAATTATATTATTTTTGCAGTATTTCAATTATTAGGAACTAGTTTTGTCCTATGTTTTAATAATATATATGTAAAATGGATAATGAATATTAAATAGTTTATAATAAATATATTATAGTCTTTTTAAAACATAAAAATGGTTTCATTACAAGTAATTAAGGTGAAATTTAAGAATCAAACATCGTCATCCACGAAGGTAAAAAATTAGAACATCATGGATGACAATTTTGTTTTTAAAATAAGAGAGAGAGAGAGAGTAAGAATATTGATGATGGTTCATCCATTAAAATGATATAATTACTATATATAGATGATACAGGAGTTATCATCATCATTGTGATAGATTATGTGAGGAGAATATAACAATAGAAAGGAACTTGAAATGAAAAAGAATGAAATAAAATGTGAATTTACCTCTTGAATCCACCTCCCTGAGAATCTCATAAAGGGAAAGGGTTTTGGTCTTTTGGAAAGAAAAAGTGATTCTTGGACGTGGGGAGTGACTATGGAAGGGTATTTGGGCCGAAATTTTAGGAGACTCAAGTCTTAGAGGAGTGAAGGGAAGAGGGAGTGATGGGGGGTTTTTATAGTGGAGGAGAGGAGTGAATTTTAAATATTTTCTTCATTATTTTATTTATTTACTCAAGAAAACCAATAGTTTTGTTTCATGTGACCCATGATAGTAATAATTCCATGTTATTTTGAAACATGTGGCCTTAAATCACTCATTATGTCATAAATAGTGCATTTAACTGATAATTTGTATATACTGTATTTTACCGTATTTCACTATTCATCAGAAACATGAGTATTTCAGAAAAATCCAAAAAATTAACCCTAACCATTTTTTGACGTGTATAATTAAATAATAATACCATTTTTGAAAATATTTTTCTAAATAATTTTAATTTATTTTTTAAATAAAATAATTATTTATTCCAAAAAAGCAACATTAAAACTATGACTTGTTTTATAAGACCTTGAGAAATTAATCAAGGTCCCATAAAATTATATTATAATCATAAAAAAATAAAGTAAAAATTTGTGATTACATTTTATGAAAATAAATTTCAATCTTAAATTATTAAAATAATTAGAAAATTTTAATTTAAATATTTATGTCATACAAAAATTCCAACACTTATACTATGATCTTATTTCCACTTTTAAGATGTCTAAATTGTATTTATACTTTCATCGGTGAAGTTTCTATTTTTTGTATGTTTTACTATTCATTACTATTCAGAATGGTATGTCACTTTTCATAATGGTATGTTACTATACACTAAAAATTAAGTTTGTCTTATTAGACTCTAAATATCTTTCTAAACTCAACCGTGTATGTCAGTTTTTAGATATTCAAATCACAGAGGTGGAAATATTATGTTAACTTGACTATGTTATAAAAAAGTGATGTTTTGTAGAGACTCTGTGTTTCATGCATTTTATAGTAAATCTATTTGTAAATTCCTGGGGTGTTACATTATCCACTCTTTACAAAAATTTCATCCTTAAAATTTGAAATTGAACATTGAAAGTTAATGGTTGATACTTGAAAATTACCTTGTGGGAAAACCACATCATGAATATAGTTAAAATATTCTATTAATAAGTGGAAAGGGAAATTCATTAGTTACTACAAAACAATGCGTTATAATTGGACAACATGGTCATAGAAAAATAGTCAAACCATCATGTAGTGACATTAAACTCTAAAACACATACAATGATAAACATAAACCATTTTTTAAATTGTCAAAATTTCTAAAATATAATGATTCAACACGTTATAATAAAGGTCTCTAAATTTCCAAGATTAACTTATCATTAACCCTTAATATACAAGAACCAGCTCTAAAATTCACATTCCAAACATGTGAATAACATCATCATGTATCCTCTTAAAATATGGTAATAACTTTTATTACCTTAAAAACCATATTGGAAACATGCATTATTCTATATTCATTAAAAAAGATACATGTTATTGGATATATTCCATAAATAAAAAAGTGTTGTTTACTCCATCGATGATAGCATAGATCACTTCTGCACAAGTCAACAACATGTTTTAAGGTTGTCAGTACTTATCTGAATCAATAATTTCTTTATAATTATCACAAAATTAGATATATATTAAGGGTTGTCTTTCCCTCAATCATACATTTTCCAAAATGTTTAACTTCCACTGAATATCTTTTCTTGGTACCATTCAACTTATTATTTCAAATCCATAATGGAAAAGTATTGTAGTACAATCCTCATAAATTCCATAATTCTTATAACCAGTACATTAATGAAAAAATATTCAAATGCCATGATTCTTGACATGGCATATTAATATTTCTACTTCATCTACGGTACCATCATAACATGATCATTTTTCGAAATCATAATTTGTTGTAAACTCCTTTGAAGTTTGGGACATTGATTCACATAATGTCCCATATCCATGTAGTTGAAGCATTGAATATAGGAAAATTCTTTCCTTGTCATCCAATTATGAACTTGGTGGAATTTTTCTCTACACTTGAAGTGAACCCCTTTTCCTCGCAAGAATATACTAAGGTGTTTCTTTCCAAATTTATCACATGTGGGAAAACCCTTCATTCCATTATTCTCGTTATCCGAATATTTATCTACTATCCTATTATCCTTTGCTTCCCTTCAAATCTGTAGGACTCATAGAAGTCTTCGCATACCTTGTCAACACATGAGACTATTTCCCCATATGATGAGGATACTTGAAAGACATTATTCCTTTTAAATGATGGATTAATACTATTAGAGATATGATCCTTCTTACTCTTTGCATATTGTAAAGTGGTGAATTTCTCATTCTTTCTACAACGGTCCATTTATAATCAATTCTATATTATATATTAGCTCGTAAAATTATGAACTCTCTATGTCTCTAAATATGGTATAAAATATAACATAAATTTTTGAATCATAAATCCAAGAACCATATTCTTTGGTTACTTTTGGGGCATAAATACATCATAATTGTTTTTAATAAGATTATGAATTAACCAAATCATATCCCCCAGGAGTGTCAAACCAAGAGTGCTGCAAGACCCATTATCGCGCACCAATTACTTTTCGAGTCTACCTCAAAGCAGTGTTTTCGGGTTTTACCCCTAGTTACATTAGTGCCAGAGCCACCTCTACTTGTTCTTATCCAAAAATAGATATATTTTCTTGATAAAAAAAATAATTTATTCCTTACCAAAATTCTAGGATGTCCTGGTATTTATATCCCCAAAGTCTATCTTAGGGTTTTGTTCTCTAGTCTACTTTTTCTTTATATAGTTTCCATGTTTTCTACTAAACATCATTTGATACCAACCATAACACCCTGACCCCATAAGCCCAGAGCCAATGCATTACTTTAGTACATTGTAATGATAAAAAGGAATAAAATCTTGAAGGACTGAGTAGTTTAGTGGTTTTGGAAAACTAAATACATACATAGGTTCAACATTACAACTTAAAAGAAAAAAACATAATAGTTTTATTGAGAACATCCACAAATCTATATTTGTCCCTAAAAGTCATTCATATTAAACTTATTCCTATCCTGAGAAAATGAAATATAAGAAAGGGGTGAGATCAAATGCTCAGTAAGGGTAAGCAATATAGTAGAAGATATCATAACATAAACATTAGGCATGTTGAATAACTAAAAACATATTCCTTTAACAAAAATTTGTACAGATTATGGTAAGAATAAGAGATGAATAAATAATTCCATAATCATGGGTATTTTACAAGTAGAATAACCACATAAACCATAAATACTATTTTTATAATGAGGGAATTCATAATGTGGAACATCATAACCATATCGTCAATGCCTCGTGCCAAGACCATAAATAACCATTTTGTCAAGGCCTCATGCCATGACCTTGTTTGTCTCGTGAGACCTACCAATGCGCAGAGGATCTATAAAAATCCCCATTAGACACTTAATAAGTCTAAATAATTCCTAATATGATCAATGATAAACATAAATAACATACATATTCAAATTGAATCCAATAAATGGAATGTAAACAACTTTCCTGGAACATTAAGCATAAACACTAACCATTCAGAGTAAATTGGTGAAAGGTTTTAGTATAACACATCCACATTCAAACTAATAATATAACTTTCAATTAAATATGGTATATTATATCATATAATATAATCCTTAATGAAGAAAAATATTATACAAAGGATGTATACATAAATGAAGATAATTTTAAATGAGACCATTGAAAAATCCTTGAATAAAAAATCTTTAAACATTCCAAAGTGTCCCATACCACCTTGAAACATTAAAATCATAATAACATATAATATAAAGAATAAGGAGACTATTTATATGATATAAAAAGGGCAGTACATAAACCAGATGAATGAAATGATTGGTGAACAAGGTATATATCTCAATAAAGTTAAAGTGAGATGAGAAAAATCATTTTTACTTTGGAAAGAAGTGTTCTTTTAGACAATCATTTTTATTTGTCATGAAATCATATTGTAAACATCTAAATCCCAGAAAATAATATATGACTTCATTGAAATTATATTTGAGGGTTAAATAAAGTCTTATTGATGTGAAATCATTTAAAAAGTGTTTTTAATGAAGCTATATAAATAAAACATTTTAGTGCGGTTTAAGGAAAATATTAAAGGATTTTAAAGTAAAAAAGGAATGTTAGATTTAATAAAACCAGAAATGAACAAAAATATATTTATCATATAAATTTTTTTGATTTTATAAAAATAAATATGGCATAAAAGAGATTATATAGTGAAATTGAAAATAGGTAAGAATTTGAGAATTTCCTTGATCTGAGCTTGTATTTTAGGATAAATTTAAGAAAGATCCTTTTAGAACATATATATACCAATAAGTTAAAGTTGGATTCTGGTTTGTACATATATATTGAAAATTTTCCCAGAATATATGATAAGTACATATGAATAAATAATAATTTAATTGAGATAAGTATATAATAAAAGTAACCCGAATGAAAATGGAGGTTCAAGTGGAAAATTCTTAAATCATTGTAATCAATTGAATCATATGAAACAAAATTAATAATCATAAAATGATACATTTAATGTCATGAAATAAATGGATTCATGATATGAAACATCAATATGCAGTATACATACACCATACACAATTAGTAGTTGTGAATACACAATATCTCACAAAAAATGGAAGTGAGATGATGAGACCCCTTACCTTAAGTTCGAATGTGTTGCACTCTTGAACTTAAGGTCCTAAAATATGAAATTAGACTTATTAATAACTAAATTCAGAAACTATTATAATTTTATTTAGTTTATCATAATTTCATTAAGTTCATTATGTCCTTATTGATATGTTATAATACTGAATTCCGTCGTTTCAAAGTGTTCGTTTCCCTGGTTTTTATGATCAGTATATTTGTATATGAGTATTGATGTTCGTGTGGATTGGATGTAAATATCCATAATTGAAATTACATATTATTTATTAACATATATAAGTGTTAATGGTAATTTATATCATTTGGTTACATTGAATGTGGATGAATCATTAGGTGAAATATTAATGACATTCACTTTGATTATTTTAGCGGTATTTAGATTATTATGAACTAGTTTGGTCATATGATTTAATAATATCTTTTTGAATTAGTTACTAAATATTTAATAAGATATAAAACATATATTATAGTGTGTTTAAACAATAAAAATGTTTGTATTAACATTAATGAAGGAGAAATTGAAGAATTAAACTTCGTTGTCTATGAAGGTTGTAAATTGGAACCTCACGGACGATAATTTTGTTTATAAAATAAAAGAGAGGGAGTAAAAATATTGATGATGGTTCTTCCATTAACATGATATAATTCTAGTATATAGATTATACCAGAGTTATCATGGTCATTTGGATATAGGAGGTGAGGATATGATAACAATATAAAGGAACTTGAAATGAAAATGAAATAAATAAAATGTGAATTTACCTCTTGAACCCACCTCCTTCAGAATCTCTGAAAGGGAAGGGGTTTTGGTCTTTTAAAAAGACCAAGAGATGCTTGGAAATAAGAAGTGACTAGGGAAGGTCTTTTTAATGATAACCATGAGGAAATTCAATGCTTAGATGACTAAATAGGATAGGGAGTGATGTGAGGATTTTATAGTGGAGGAGAGGAGTGAATTTTGAAATATTTATTCGTTATTTTTTTAATTCCCTCAAAAAAACAATATTATTGTTTCCCGTGACCCCTAATAGTAATAAGATTATGTGAGCTCAAAATAAGTGGCCCTAAATCACACATGATGTCATAAAGAGTGGATTTAGCTGATAATTTGTATATATGGCATTTTACCGTATTTCACTATTCATAAAAATTTCGAGTATTTCAGAAAAATACCAAAAATTTACCCGAATAATTTTTCAACGTGTAAAATTGAAAAGTCAAATCCATTTTTTGAAAGTAATTTTCTAAATATTTTTAATTTAATTTTTAAATAAAATCATATTTTATTCCAAAACAACAACATTAAAACTATAACTCGTTTTATAAGACCTTTGGAAAATAATCAAGGTCCCATAAAATAATCTTATAATCATAATAAAATAATGAAACAATTTGTGAATAAATTTTATGAAAATAAATTTCCATTTTAAGATAGTAAATTAATCCAAAAAATTTAATTTAAATATTTATGTCATACAAAAATACCAATACCTGTACTATGATCGTTTTCCCACTCTTAAGATGTATAAATTGTATTTATACATTCATGGGTGAAGTTTCTATTTTTTTGTATGATTTACTATTCATTACTATTCATACGGGTATGCCACTATTCATAAGGTTATGTTACTATTCACCAAAAAATAAGTTTGTCTTGTCAAAATCTAAATATCTTACGAAACGCAACCATATATGTCAGTTTTTCGAAATTCAAATCACAGAGGCGGAAAAATTGTGTTTACATGAATATGTTATAAAAAAGTAGCATTTGGTAGAGACTCAAGGTTTCATGAATTCTATAATAAATCTATTTGTAAATTCTTGGGATGTTACATAAATAATATATTAATACCATAATGATTAGTAACTGATTGAAAATAAGAACAAGAATAGTTCATATTTTTCAAAAAAACTATTTCGTTATTTTATTTCAATATATTATTATATTATCATTTAAAATTAAAATTGATTTTTTTATTTTTTATTTGATAAAATAAATATTATTTTTAGATTAATCATGTTAATATTAGTTTAATATGATTTTTTTATTTCTATGAAATTGTTGATTTTCAGGTGAATAGTGAAAAATAATTTTTTTACCAAAACTATAGATTTAATAAAACCTTTTATTTTATAAAATTTTTATTTAAGGATTAATAAAACCAATTTTTCAATACCATTTTGAATTTATAATTCTTATGTTTAAAATTTAATGAAATTAAGTAATATGTTTCTCTAAAAACAATTTTTGATTATTTATATTAAATAATAGTTTTTACCACTTTTAGAAATTAAATATATCAACATGGATTTAATATATTATATCAATGTGATCATACTATATATTATGTTCCATATTATTTTTATAATAAAAGTATTATTACTAATATTAAAATTAATGAACATGATAATTGTAAAACTGTTATTTTCAAAGAACTTTTTATTAAAATTGTGTAATTTTTATCTAATAAAATAAATTAATATCTTTTCCAATTTGAATTTAATATAAATTGTAAACCTATATTTAAATAAATTATCAGTTATTCAATTTTAATTAATAGTAAATTAGATAAATAATGCAACACCCTGAGACTTTATAATATTTGTATTTTTGAACAAACTTAATTGCTTACTATATTTTTATGCGACAACATGTTAAGATTACTCTACACACAACAATGAGTTGTCTTGCGTTACAAACAACACCCAATTTTTCGAACAACAGTTTATTAACAAAATAATATTATTTAATATAATATATAACCCAGTCATTAAATTGGTAGTTATGAATAGTATTAACCACAGTTTTTATTTTATATATTCCATATAAGTTTAACATTCATATTATGTGTTTCTTAGATATTATATAACAACAAATTCAATTTTTTGGATAAAATAAATATTAAATAAAATGTAGTTTTTCCAGCTTTAGATGTCACACCCATTTTAAATCCAATATTTGAAAATATTATATATTAAAATTGAAGAAATAAACTTCTTATTTTAAATAAGGACATCCAAATATATTTTGTAAATTTTTTTTTGTTTTTTTGATAAATTTCAGATTTTGATGAATAATGAAAAATACTAAATTTTAATGGATTTTTTTAATCAAAATGATTTATGGTGTTAAATTATAAATTTTAATGGTCTTAACGTATAATTTGATTATATTTTTATAATTTAATATTATTTAGGTCATTGGATTTTTTTAACATTAAAATTAAATCTAAACACATGTTAGTCTTTTGATAGTTTTTTACATTTGAAAAAAACTATTTTCTCATTTTGTCAACAGGGATTAATTTTTAGTTAATTATTGAAACTTATGTTATTTAAAATTTTAAAAATGGATTCTATATTTGGAATTATTGGGTTCAAAATATTTTAATAGGTTACTTTTTTTTATTATGAATAATAACTTTTTAATTTTTTTATTACCGTGATTAAGGGTAAATAAATTAATTAAAGGTAAAAATAATATTATAAAATTATTTTAACACCTAAAAAAATTTTATTGGATGAATAAATTCGTCTCTTACCTTTTTTTTTCTAAATGTAATCACATAATGATCACTTTCCCATAAATATGACAAGAATATAATAAAAATCAATGAATGTCGCAAAATGTGACAGTCTCATTTTATATAAGTATATTAATTTTAATATATGAATAACTAGAAGATAACATAGATTATAAGTATTATATAGAAATATAATTGAAATTTTCACATCATATGAATTTATCTATAATTTTTAGGTAATAAATAATTACCATTAATGATGACACAATAGTGATGGAGAAATTATTTTAATAATAAAATATCAAATGAATTATTTTAAAATATTAAAATAAATTTAATTTCACATAATTTAGGTTATCAAAGTATTCTATTTTTGAATATGGAATGTTAGGGATATGTAAAATTAATTGGTTCTAATTTATCTTGTTGTATGTATTTTATTAAATTTGATGTTATCAACAGTGTCAACATTGACACTTATGATATTTTATGAAAATAATATTTCATTAAATTATTTAAAAATAATAAAAAATATTAAATAAGGATAAGGAGAGTTTATATGTTCTAAAATATCATAAATTCTCCATTTATGGTCCAATTGACATTTGATAAGTGAAAATTACATCCCCTTAGTAAATAAACATTTCATACCATTGTTAAAATTAAAATGGGTTAATTAAGGGTTAATCAAAATGATAAGGATTAAAATAGCACAAAAACATGCCTAAATTATATTTGTTGGTAATATTACAACCTTATCTCATATTATCTTTGAATACAAGATGTTTTGTAGTTATTTTTTTTATATATTTTAATTTTTTATAAATTAATCCTTTGGGAAATCCCAAAAGTGTCCCTTTCCTTCATTATAATAGGACACATCCTCCCACATTTCTTCACACCACATTGAGCCATATAGCTCGACCAAAACATGCCCACATAATCTCCCATATTCTCTACCCTCATTCTAAAAGCCTCTCATGGGGTATAATTCTTCACAAGGAAGCCTTTTGGTATAAAACGAAAGAAGTTACCCACTTAAGACGAGGTTAACGCACCCTTGACTAAATGATAATACAAGGTAAGGGTTAATTTCACAATCTCATCTTTTATCCAAGATATTTTATTTGAATTATTAACTGGGGAATATTTATCATTAATGTCCATGTTTCTTAAAAATACATTTTAAAACATTTTTATTATTTCTCATCAATTGTTTAAAGTCATTTATACCCATAATTGAATTTTTATAAAACATTTTGAAAGGAATATTTCTGTCATTTTCCAAAATAAGGCACCTTTTGACATTTTCAAAAAATTAAGGAAAGAATATATTTTTAACCTATATGGCGCAAGCAAATTTTTCTACTGTTACGTCGCCATATCATTTTAAAGAATCCCTTAGAATCATACAATGTTACTTTCAAAATAAATGTTTTCTTTTATAATTGTGTAGCCTTTAAAATATTTCAAAGTAAAAAGGGATATTTCTATAAAAAGTTTTAATGATTTATTCAGATTATTTTCATCTATGTCAATATCAATTTTTGGATTTTTTTTACTTAATTAAGGTTGATTTATTGAAGGTTTTATGATATGTTTGACTGTGGATGGGAATTTTTATACCATTCATGATTTATTGTAAAGTATTAACATTTCATATGATAGTTATAATAAAACAAATTATGTTATGTTTTACCCATTTTATATGGGGAATGAATTGGACTTAGTAAGTGATGAGGGAGGCCCATTATAGTCCCTATATGCATCAATAGGTCTCATGAGACAAACTACATATGAAATTGGGTGAGACCATGCCCATGCATTTTCACATATGGATTTGGCTGAGGCGTTAACCATTCATTTCATAGATTTCTTGACCAAAGACTTGATGGAATGTTTCAGATGTATGACATTATGAATTCCCTCATTATGATATTAGTTTTTGATACTACAAGTGATTATTCTATTATTAGAATATCCATGTGAATGATTAAATGGAATTATTTGATTTATTATTTCTATGTAATGATTATGTTTATGTTTAAAAGTATTGTGTTTCAGTTTTATATTTTCCTTAATTTATATGGTTATTTATGATATCTTCTGATATTTTGTTTAACCTTAATAAGAATTTGAGCTCACCTTATTGGTATGTTTTATTTTACCAGAATTACAAGAAGGGTTTTATTATTGTAATATAGGGGTAAGAAACAAGGATAATAAAATTCTTAAAGAAAGGACTATGTTTCATATTATGTTTTGAATATTAATGAATGTTTTATGTATGAAATATTTTTTCTATGACTACTAAAATGATCAGTCTTTCAGGACTTGATTCCCTGTATCATGCCAATATATCAAAATAAATAACTAGATCTAGGATTATGGGGTCAGGGTGTTTTAGTTGGTATCAGATGAAGTTTAGAAACAAACTTGGAAATTAGATTTTGATGGATTTGATCAGGGATCATAATCCTAAGATATAATTTCAGAATAATTATAAAAGTACATCATAGAATTTTTGTTAAATATAAATTATGTGTATTTTTGAAGCAATACATCCCTATATAGATACTAAATTTGGAAGTGATTTTGGAACAGATGTACCTAGGAGTAACAACTCCACAAGGTGTTCTATGCCTGACTTAGGGTAACCTGGTACATGACAACTAGCCTTACTACGGACCTAGTTTGACACTCCTAGGGAATATGCTTAGGATAATTCACTTTTTCATCATAAACCATTACAGAGGATTTATGAGAAAATATGTCCCCAAAGAAACAATTTTTATTATTATGGGTTTGATATGGTTAAAATTTTCAATTTATGTTAAGTATTTTACTAGTTTAGAATTATGATTTATGATTCATAACCGAATCTAGTGTATTCAATTATTTAGAAATAGTGCATAGTGGATGTAATGGAAAATGTATCAATTCATGTACTCCATGTATGTATTTACCTCTTATGCAAGATAATTATAGGGGAGTTCGAGACACAACTAGTGAATCACAACTTATAACCATTATAAGACAACAAACTCAGGTTGTGAATAATAACCTTATCCGTTTAGAGCATCTTAATCCACATGTTAGACCAATTCATGAGACAAAAACCTACATTATTTAACGGGACTACAAATCCATTTATAGTTTAGAAATGGATAAGTTCCTTATAGAAAATATTTCTTTCTTTAGAATGAAATGAAAGGAAAAAAGTTTTCATGGTGATTTATCATCTCTCAAGAGATATGGATCAATGGTGGTAATTAATTTAAAATATGAAAGATGGTGAAAAAGTTAAAAATATGGAATAGAGGGAGTTTAATGAACTTTTCTTATAAAAAAAATTGCCTCATGAACAATGAGATGATATGGAGAGAAAATTTCTAAGTCTAAGATATAAGGAGTATGATAATGTTCCAAAGTATGAAGCTAACTTCACAAGGTCAGAAAGGCATGATGCGAACAACATCCATAACCCAAGGAGTATGATTGATTGTTTCTTTTATGGGTTAATGATATTTATCTTAAATACATTGGTCTCCAAAAAATTCTTATCATATGAATATATAGTCTCATGTACTATCAATATTGATAATGAAATTTCTAAATCATAGGAATTTAATAGGAATCCGGAGAAGAAGAGAACGATGGAGCAAGAGAAAGATAATGGGAAAAAGAGAAAGATGGATTTTCCCACAAGTGACAATTGTGGAAGGAAACAACTTGGTGCCTAATTAAACGAAAAAAGAGTTTGTTTCATGTGTGGTGAGAAAGGCCATCATTCTCATGATTGTAAGGGAAAAAGAATTTTCAAATGTTCAATGCTATAATTATAATGATACGGGACATTATTAAAATTATTTTACAAAGCGTCAAGGAACTATGGCTTATAATATTCAAATGGATCGAGGTCAAGCTTATGTTGTTACTATAGTTGAAGTGGAATAATTAATGTAATTATATTTTTATATTCATGAATTATTTGATTATATTTTTTTTATAAAACTAATGTTATATCTAAGGATTTTACTACAATACTTATTCTTTAAGGATTTGGAATCATGAATTATTTCATCAACACTTTTGAGATTATAAATGTATTTTTCAAAAATAGATACATTACATTGTTTGGGTAATTTTATGTTACGAATGATATTTGGAAATTTAGAGACCTTTTTGACTGTGAATTTGGATAAGAGTTTTTAGTAAAAGTGTTAATGTTGGAATGGAGTAAATTAATCATTAGATATTATTTTTTTGAGTTTAATGTATGATTTATTAGGATAAACTTATTGGTTTAAGTAAAAATTTCAAGTATTAAGAAAATACTTAGAGGCCTTATGATTTATAAAAATTTGTTCAGGTGTAAAAAAATTATTTTTGAACATTAATTTCAAAGCTTAATGGATGAAGTGAAAATAGATCGAAGCACAACCAATGGATGATATTATGCTTATGAGATGGGAAACAAATAAATTAAATGATTTCCCAATAATTCATTATAGGGACATGATCTCGAAACCAAAAATGCTATCCTCATAATTTTTATGATGAATAAAATGATCCCTTAGACCATTATATATTTCTAACATTGTGACTATTAAATTTCTCCACATCATTTTCCCATATCACTCTTTATCAGAACATGATGGTTAGATTTTTCTTTTATGTCCATATATTTCTACATGGAACCATAGTATTCATTATCTATAGTGACCTTCCTACTTCCTTTTATTTATTTTAAAATAGAGGCTCATTAATCCATTTTATGATGTGGTATTTCCACAATGATATTTTGAAATGATAAACCCCGAATTTTCAATCCCAAGTTTAAATTGTGAGAAACAATTTATTGAAGGAGGGGAGAAATTAACATCCCAAGACATTGTATTATTTTCATTTCAAAATAAACATAATTTATTAATTTATTTTTATATAACACCATATTATGTTTACACTACACACAATAATGTGTTGGATTTCATTACACATAAGGCACAGTTTTACCAAACAACAGTATATTAATAAAATATTTTTATTTAATATAATATTTAACACAGACATTAAATTAGTGGTTATGAATAGTTTTAACCACATTTTAAACTTTATATTTTCCATATAATATTAACATTCATCTTATGGGTTTCTTAGATATAATATAACAACAAATTCAATATTTTGGATAAAAGAAGTATTTTTCAAAAAAATGATGTTTTCCCACCTTTTGATGGTGCTACCATTTATAATTAAATATTTTTAACTTATATATATCAAAACTAAAAAATTAAACTTCTTCATTGGAAACAAGATATACAAATTTATTTTGGATAATTTTTTTGTGTTTTTCTGATAGCTTTCATTTTTGATGAATAGCAAAAAATAATAAATATTAATTGAAAACAACTTTTCTAATAAAAATAGTTTATTGTATTTAATTATAAATTTTAATAGTTTTAAAGTATAATTAGATAATATTTCTATAATGTAATATAATTTAAGTCATTGGAATTATTTTTACCTTAAAATTAGATATAAACACATGTCCATCTTTTGATGTTTTTTACAATTGAAAAAACTGTTTTCTCATTTTGTCAATGGGGATTAATTTTAAATTAATAACTGCAAATTATGTGATTTAAATTTAAAAAAAGGATACCAAATTATTAATAATTCTTTCTAAATTATTTTTATAGGTTACATATTTTCTTGTATATTATGAATGGTAGAATTAGTAATTTTTTTATTACTACGGTTTAGGGTAAATCATGTAATGAATGGTAAAAATAATATTATAAAATTACCTTAATACCTATAAAAATTCTATTGGATGAATAAATTATACCTTTATAATATATGGTTTTAAATGTAACCACTTAATGGCCAATTTCCCAGCAATTTGACATGGATATAATAAAAATCAATGAATGTGACAAAATATCACACTCTAATTTTATATAAGTATATTAATTTTAATATATGAATATCCAGAATATATCATTGATTATAAGTAGTATATGGAAATATAATATAATTTTCTACATTATAGATATTTATCTATAATTTTTAAGGATTAAATAATTATCATTAATGATGACAAAATAGCGACACATTAATTATTTTTTTAATAAAATATCGAATAAATGATTTTAAAGTATTAAAATAAATTTATTTTGACATAAATTTAGTTTGACATAATTTATTTGATCCAATAATTTTATTCTGTCAATATTATTTTCATGTTTTTGTTTAAAAGGATTTTTTTAGTTTTATACTTTCCTTAATGTTTATGGTTATTTATGATAGATTCATCTATATTGGTTATCCTTACTAAGAATTTAAGAACACCCAATTTGTATTTTTTTCCCAGGATTCCAAGAAGGGTTTTATGATTGATATATAGGGTCAAGATAGACTGATAATGGCATTTTCAAAGAATGGACTATGTTTAATATTATGTTTTTAATTGTAATGAATGGTTCATGTATGAAATTTATTTTTCAAGACTACTAAAATGATGGGTACTTTTAGAAATTATTCCATAAATCATTCTAATTTATTAAAATAATACCCTGGCTCTGGGCTTCTGGGGTTTGGGAGTTACAATGAACACCTAATAGAGAAATCAACACTTTTCTCCAAATAGTTTTTCAATATGTAAAATGTTTTAATTTTAAAAACAAACATTTATAAATTATAAATTGAATTAGAATAAATCGATATTAAATTTAGGTTCATAACACCAAAATTTGGTAATAGGTGTAATTTTATATGTTTATTAAAATATATATTACTTGGGTAAAAACTAGTTACCCTGGTAATAACAAAAAATGAATATGTAAACATATATGAGAAAATGAATTAAAAAGTGTGTAATTTTTTTTATAAATACTTTAATGAGGACTTACTGACCTAATAATGTCTCATTCTCAATTATTTAGAGTTTTAGGAGCCACTAAACCTAGAAGAGTGTAATTCCATCATTGAAAAATAATGGGTTATTACAAAAGTCCACTTTTATTCACTTCTAAAAGGAGATACTTCAAACCATTAAAGAATACTCAATCATTTGAATTTATTCTTAAAAATCTAAAATATTTATCAGCCTAAAATATTTTGTCAATTTAATAATCCTATTTTCTCAATTATTTAGCCTAAACCCTTTATTTATAAGTACACTTCCAAGAGAAAGTTCAATGTCCCAAAGTGAGTACAATTTCAAATGTGCCTCATCCCAGTTGGTGAGGACTCCTTAAGTGCATCCATGATACCCATATTTGAAACTAGGTAGAGACATATTTCTGGTTCACTGTGGTAGTATTGTAGTAGTTACAATTCAATACTATATCATCCAGAACTATTCACCTTGGGCCACTGGTTTGGTATTGGAGTACTCAAGGCCTTTGGGCCACCCAAAACATCGGGTCAGTAAGGCTTTGGGGCCACCTTTAAGGCCTTCAAGGCACCTCAAGGCCTTTAGGCCACATGATTAGTGCATTTACCCCAAAAGGACTCTATAAAAAAAGGAGTAGCCTTAGTTGAGGATTCAGAGAAAGTGTACTCACCAAATATGAACCAAATCGATTTTGATGAATGAGAGGGTATGGAAATTCCATCGGAACTAGACTGTTCTTTAACAATAAGCCTATCCAGACGACCATGCAAAGGTGGAGAGCTACTATCACGATGAAGATGCTGGGGAGGGGCAGTTCCTTGTAGTTATAGTTTGGTTGAATTCACTAAGAGCATCAGGGTCATGTAATCTCTTAAGCCTATGGGCCATGTAATATCTCTAAGACAACAGACCTTGTATGGGTTCCCCCTCATCCCTTCAAAGGGGGTTATCAAAATTCTATAAAAATGAAGGCCTTCGGGCCATTCGGGTTAAAGTGAGTATAACTTAACCCTTATATTATTATTCTTATTATTTCCCATAAAAAACTATACTAAAAATAGTAATATAATTTAATAGTTATAATTATTATATTTAATTTTTATTATATTGATATAATAACCCTTATTCATTATTTCAAATATACATAGAAAATCAAGAGAACGTCGATCGTGCGTTGTGCGGACCACTACTTCCATAAAGCGACATCTTTAGTTTTTAACTATCACCTATATGAGCTGGTTATAAGGATATAATTGAATAATAAATGTAACTTATATAATATTATTATTATTAAGAATATACAAATTAAAATTTACATTTATTTCCTCTCATTCATCTGTAAATGAAAAACATTAATCATAGGTTGTGCGAACTACCACCTCCATGGAGTAACATTTTTTATTTTTTATATTGATTTTATGTATTTATACAAAAAACTGTATTATGAATCAAAATGTTAGAATCATATAAATAATATCACTATTATTCTTTTACAATAATTTTTTTAAATAAATAGTTTCTCAACCATACTCACCCATAGAATTATTGTATGTTCATGTTTGGGTCTTTCTAACCATCTTCTTGAAAAAATCTATAAACATATGTCATGGATGAATATAGGAAAATAAATACTTATATTATTATGAGTTTATAAGAAAATAATTAAAATTTTATGGTTCTATAGAGGTTATTTTATGTACTAAAATTTTAATTACAATGTTATATTCGATTGCTAAAATTACCGATGTAATCCAACATCGATTCCTTTTTCACACAACATAACTAAAACACTAATTGAATGAGATAAAGTCTTCATAAATAAACATATGTTATCTATTATAGTAATTAAAATTATTTATGAATGATGTACATTGGGATAAGAATAATGGACAACACCATTATTATAAGACATGTTCAAAATGATTAAGATAACTCTCACCTGATATTGAAAATAGATAATATCTAACTTATAAACATATAGAGAATAATTACAATTGAAATTTATAAAGATTTAAATATATTAATAATTTTTTGAAATATTTTAATAATATAGATATTTTTTTATACATAATATTCATGTTCTTTTATGGAATTCACGAGTTAAGGTAAGGGATTATTGGTCTTAATTATAACTTTTTGTGTCATGTTGAGTTTTATAAATGATTTTACATTTAATATGGAGTTATTATAATTTAATTCCCATGAAATTATATTAGTATATATATTTTTTAATTCATGGTATATTCATAGGAAAATCAAGTTCCTTTGTTTATTCAACTTTCGATTCAACTATAATCCATTCCATAAGGGTTTCTTGTCTAAAATTTCCACTCATTGAGACATGTTACTTATATACCATTTTTTCTATGAAATGGTGTATAGAATACACATTTAATATTTTATCTCATGATCATCTCCTTATTCATGAGTGTTAATGTTTCATTTTAAATTCTATCCTTCAAGGTGTTTTGATTCAAAAGTTCCTAAAGCTGTAATTGTTATCCATGTATATTTTTAATTCCATGAGACATATTTGATATTGTGAAGTGTACTTTCTTTTATATGGTGTATTCAAATCCCTATTAACTTAAATTATAATTAACATCTTTTATTTGATTATATTTAATTGTCATGGTTTCCCCCTCCTATTATTTTGACTCTTATATTACTATTAACATATTGGTGTTTGCACCTCAATTTTACTTCAGTGAGATGTGCTTCTTATTCATCACTTATTTATTTTCACTATGTACATAATTTTCATGCATTCATTTATAAATCAAATTAAACTATATTCTTTTTGGGGAATAAACTTGAAAAAGTCTATCACCAACTTTATTTTTCCAAATTATTCTATATTATAGGGATGATTTTTCTTCCAAAGCATTTGCTTTAATAATACTCTATTTTTCATTACATGGTTTGAATGGAATTCACCTAGATAGAAATAAATCGATCGATTTGGGAAATTATTGACTTAACCATATACCATTACTGTAGGTTCCGAGTGTAGTGGAAGCTTCTATTGATGTTATGACTGAATCAAATTTTATTATTCAATCACATTTAGTCATTTCTTTAAATTATCATTAGACCATGTACAATGAAAATAATAGATTAAATATACTATATTAATACACTAGAACTATAGGAAGAGGATCTTCACAAGTAATTCATAATTAAATTATGAGAAGATATAAAATTACCTGAAGTTGTAATCCCACATTCACTGATGATCTGATGGAAAGAAATTAACCACACCATATTGTGCTATAGGATTCAAGTGTAGTGTCCCTATAGCTGTGATCCACACATGTACCACAATATCTAACCAACACCCTAAAATCTATGGGCTCTTGGAAAACTGATCCTAATCACTTGGTTGTTTGTAGTTGATTACAACAGTTATCTTCACAAAGGATGAATAATCCATTGTGTTCTTTTAAAATATTTTTAGATAAATAGAGGAGAGAGATCCGTAGGCCTTGATCTAACCTCACCTTATCCATTTTACACACCAAGTGGATACATAAAGTGATATAACAAGATATTTTTTGTAATGGTATAGGGTTGAAAAATCATAAAAACTCCCCCAAGCATCATTAATATTCTTAAATGACCCCATATCCATTAATAATAATATTAATACTATTAATAACTTTATATACACAAAATTTTAAGAATATAAATAAATATCATTTATATTATTCATACCATTAAACTATTCCACTTTTCCTCACTGACATTTACCGATCCGTGTAAAATGGCTATTTAATTAAATAAAGACCAGTTCTTTATTCTATAATAAATATAAGAAATATGATATTTTCCAAAATTAAAATCTAATATTTTTTTATCATTAAACACACTTTATTCTTTTGAATAACTTCAGATTTAATTATTTTGACTAAAAACCAAAATAAATATTGTTTATTCTAACCTATTAAATTCATTACTTGAATTAAACTATGATTAAGGATAAATTTAGTGTGTGACCCTCTCGGCCTCTTTCTCACTGGCATTGTGTATAACCACATAAAGTCTAAGGTTAACATCAAATAACATTCAAGGGAATACATATTAAATTAATCCAATGTCATAATGACATCCAACCTCCTATAAATATTTATCATGTAATATAATAAATATATTGTGATATCTCTAATTTGGAAGGTTTCATGTCAGTTCCATCAAATTATATTCTTGGTGTATACTTCTTTGAATTTATGAAATTTTAACTCACCCACAAAACAAGATGGACTTGGATTTATACAGGAAGTTGTATTCCATCAAAGGTTATGAGATTTCAACTTCTATAATGGTACAAAAGAGAATAATCATTTCTCACATTATGCATTATCACTATATCACTTTTGAAGCACCTAATGTACCCTACCTAGACATGATCATAAATCATCATGTTTTACATAAATACATCAATTTGTGTGAGTCATTATATCCATTAATGATAGTATTAAATTATAAATATTAACACACACATCCACATATAGAAATATCCAGTTACACATGGAGATATGGATTTCCTATTTCAGAAGTCTATTCTCATAACCTCAAATTTGGAGATTAACAAAGGTGAACACCATGAGAAGGAATATCAGTGTTTTATGTTCATACTATTTTTGATATCTTATATTGTATATGTCCCATTAGACAACATCATCTATCCATAGAACAAATTTCATGAACAAAATCGTGGAACCTCAAAGATGTCATCATAACAGGGAACTACTATAGTACATCAGCATGAAATTAATTCCAAGGACATTATCACATAAAAATATAATACATAAGAATAATTAATATGTGATAAGAAAACTTCTTAAATTAAGAAAACATGTAATCAATCACTAAATAAGTTTTTCTAGGGAACCAACTCCAACTGACTCCAACTTACACTAGGGAAACTAAAAACTACTTTCAGTCACCTATCTTTCACATGATACTAATTCTCCTATTGAGATTAAAAATTTGTTAAGTGGTATACAATATTTTCATCGAAGGTTACTCGTCTCACTATTAACTTCAAACCCTTGAGTAAAATACCTCTTGTGATGGAACATCTAAGGTATGTTCTTTTTTACTTTGGTGTGACTATGGATCCTTGGAGAAAGCCACTACTACAGTGTTATCATAGTAAAATGTGATAGAGAAATTACTACTAGGATCCACTTAAAGCTCTTGTAAAATGTTTCTAATCCACAATTATTTCGTGTAATAATCATAAGATGAAATATACGCATAATCTATAGTAGAATCAGTGACAACCGGTTCTTAGAACTCCACCAGTTCATAACTCCTCCATTGAGACAAAAATATATCCTGGCCAAGACATCAATTCATTTTGATCTAAATGAAAACTAACATAAATATAACCCTATATAACTAGCTCTTCATCTCCTCCATACACCAGGACCATATCATTAGTTCTATATAGATACTTAAGGATAGTATTAATAATAGTCCAATTCTATTCACCTCAATCTCCTTTATATATACCAACCATTCTTAAATCACAGTTAACATCAATAATTTTACATAACATTGAATTTATGATAGATCCTCTCAATAATGAATATGGGATCTTACACATTATATCTCTTTCATCTTATGTTTGGGGACACATTTTCAATGCAAGATGCATAATTTGTAATGTTGGAACCAATATGATCATGGATTATTCTATAATGAACATTTTTAGTATATGGTTAATATATATACCTTGAATTAGTCTGAAATACATCTTGGATTTATCATGAATGATACTGATCCATATAATAAATTCCACTTAACCAAATTCTTTTAGGTAGACTAACTTTCTCAACCAAGATTTAACATCTTTTAAGGTTGGTATATTTTTCCCATTAGTAATATGTCATCAATATATACTACTATGAAAATATTTTTACTCCCAATAAACCATTTAGAAACACATGACTCACATTCCATCTAAATGAAACCAAATTATTTCATAGATTCATCTTATCAAATATTCCATCAACTATAATCTTTATTTAATACATAGATGGATCTCTACAACTTTCATAACTTATTGGAATTTCTTGGAGTTGAAAAACCTTATTGTTGTGTCATATACACATCTAATTTAATGTTTTAATTAAGGAATTAAATTTTGACATCCATTTTCCAAATATCATAGTCATGGTAATATATAATGAAAAAGAAAATTTTAATGGATTTAAACATGTAAATTGGAGAAAATGTTTTCTCATAGTCAATGACTTGATTTTTTCAAAACCCTTTAGCCCATAGTCGTTCCTTATTTGTATTTAATTTAACTTCCATGTATACTTTTTTCTTGAATACCCATTTAAAACCAATAGTATTTACATAAATTTTTTGATCAAGAAAAACCCAAACACAGTTTTGATACATGGAATCCATCTCAGAATTCATGGATTATTTCTATCTTTCACCATTTGAGCTCTCTCATTACAACTTATAGGAGAGAGGTTTTTTATCATTAACAAGTAAAAAGTCTCCATTTCAGGGACTATAAAACTATATATCTCTATTTCTCTTACTTCTTTATAACTCCTACACAATACTTGGGTTTTAGGAATACCATCTTCCATAGGGACCCATGGAATTTGTTCCTATACCAAATTTTATGTATCTTGAGCATCAAATTCATAAAATACAAAATTTCTCCCAATATACTACTTAATTATGTGATCCTTCTCATGAAAGGAAACCTATCATGAAACAATAACATTATTATTATATGGGTTGTATAAGTAGTTTCCACCTTAGTTGGTACTCGGTATAGTTTGTAGAATGCTTTCTAAAATGCATATCCCCTAAAGGATAATAGAATTATTGCATTACCCATAATTGAAATTATTATATACAACAAGGTAAAACTCATCATTTCACTAAAACCATTCTAATAGAGTGTATAAGTTAGAGTGATTTGAGAAAAGATATCCCATATTATATATAAAGTCCATGATGTCTTGGTTAATATACTCACAACCTCGATCTGATCAAAGTCTCATTATCTTCTTACCAAGTTAGTTCTCAACATCATTCTAGAGCTATTTAAATTTCTTAAAGGATTCATACTTATACTTCATTAAGTTTATATAACCATAACTTATAATTTTTTTGATTACTGTAATAAAATATGATAACCCACCTATAGCCTTTATTTGAAAATGTCCACACAAATCAGTGTGTACCAACTCTTGGATCACTATGGCTCTTCAACCTTTACCACTGAATGGGGGGTTGGTCAACATACTGTGTAAAAGAGTATAAGTAACCATCTTAACATAGTTTTTTTCAAATTATTATTGTTTACATGACTAAGATAGTGATTCCATAATTGGGGTTCATATGATTCACATTTATTTGTTCGGTTATCAATTACAAAAACATGGTTTTAATAATTTAATACTCAAAGACTGCTATTAAATTATGTCATACCATAACATATGCGGTCTTTATAAAAGAAGAAAACTTTATCAACAAATATGAATTTTAATCAATCCAAATATATACCAGAAATGGAAATTAAATTCTTTCTAAAACTAGTAACATACTAATAGTTCTTAAAAAAAACTAATCCTATAGAAAATGTGATATGGGAGTTTATAATATCTAGAAAAGCCATAATCACTCCCTTGGAATCAAATAAATCAACCTCATCTCTAGAAATCATCTAAAATATACTTGGTTCCTATATTTGGATACAAATATTATCACCACAAAAAATATAATAACCAACTTGTAAGTATGGAAATATTACACTCATTAATGAGAACACATGAAGCTTACCCTTTATTCTTTGGCTGGGTGCAGTCACTCTTTAGGTGGCCCTACTTTCCAAAAACAAAATACTATCTCTTTTTTATTTCCTTTAATACGGGTCTTCTTCTTATTAGAAGGATAGTTATTGGGATCCTTATACATTGGATGAGTTTTGAATCCTTTTCCATGTTCTTCCAATTATTATTTACTATAGGGATAGGGGGTTTTTTATACCCAATGTATTTTTCATCTAGGTGAATAAGTGCAAGAAGTTCCAAAAGAGTCTTCTAACTATTTCTCATATTATAATTCCCAATAAAAATGGAGAAGTTTTTATGTAGTTAGGATAGGATGAGATCTTTGTGAATATCATAAGAGATCTTAAAACACAAGATGTCCATATGCTCAATGTAGGTAATCATCTAGAACACATGTGCCCCATTTATCACTGACCATCCAATCTTCCACATGAATAATGTACTGTAGATCTCATACCTCTATGATCTCAATTTCTCTTGATAGAGATCCTTAATATGAGACAAAATTCTATACACATCCATTTCCTCATATTTATTTAAAATCTCATTGGGAATGTAGGTAAATATAAAACAACAGGCATACATAGAGTCATCCATAAGATTCAAATAGAGAGATACTTCTTTATCACAATATTATATGTCAAGTGACTCCTAATGTGGTGTTTCAACTACATATAATTTCCTTTCATGGTATTGTATAATGCACATGAGCCTATACCATTCCTAGAAATGTTTACAGGTGAGAAGGTTATCCTTCTCCAATATGGATCATTGTGATATTATCGAAGCCATTTGATTTTCCATTTCTACAAATTAGGAGAAGATAAATAATACTTGTTTTGATTAAAAAAATTAGATTAACAAAATCAAATTTTATTAAATTCCATTAATCTCACACTATTTTTTGAAACCTAATATCCCTCACCATCAGTTTCAAAATATCTTATTTCTTAGATATTTTAGTGGAAAGGATCCATGTACAACTTCTCATAACCCAGAATTGGGTATTTAAGCAATTAAAAATTGTTTTAGGTAGGAATAAATTTACAACTACAACAAATCATAGTTCTTTTATTGATTTAGTGTACTACCCAATCTTGTAATCCTATGTTTTTGAAAAAAATATTTCCTCAACCATTTCCTATTAGTTAAACCTAGTCATTCTTGGGTAGCCAACCCATGATGTAAACTAAATTAATTTAACACAAAACCTCAAGATAAAATCTCCATTTTAATTTAAAGAACTACAACTTGGGTTGGTCGAGTACTTTGAATTATGAATTGGATTCTAGTAGTGAATGGCTATGTAGACATAATATTTTTGTTTGATATACTTTTATACTTATACATAAATCCCATTTTATCCTTTTACATCCCTTGTTAATATTATGTGGATTTTACATAAGTGATTAAAAATGTCTGATAAATTTATATTTTATTCCTTCTTGAATGCTTACTAGTTAATTTATCAGGTTATCAGGTAGCATTAAAAATCATAAATAATTAAAAATGTAATAAACATAAATAAGATTTTAGTGGAATGATCATGAGATTATGTGATCAGTTTTTTTATCTAGTAGATGATAATATAACTACTAACCCTATGGGAAAAAACACCATAAACTATAACATGGATCATGTTTCAACATTCAAACTTTGATCATATGTATCACCTCGATTGATTTCACCAAAACTCATTGAATCAGGCCATCTCCTCTCACATGGGAGATCCCTCCTTTCAAAAACATTTACTCACACACAGGTGATGGGATCCAATGGATTGAATAAAGGGGGTTTACATAAAAAACCATGTGAATTTAAGACCATAAATATTAAGGAGTATGGGGGATGAATCAAAGAACCTAAATAATATTTTAACCACAATAAAATAATAAATTTAAAGAAACTAATCATACACGATGTATTTTCTAGTCTGGTGATCATCCACACATCAACTTGTAAAAATAATACACTTTCTATCTTGTTATCAATAAATTACATTCATTCATTTAATTAAGATAATAATCCACTAATTAATCCAACTAATTCAATTTATCTTAATTACATCCAATATATTTACAGATATCTAGATATCTCTCTCAATATATATATATATCTTGATATATCTATATTGATATATTTCTATATATATTTCTATATATTTTTATTGATATCATTCCATATATATCTATATATATATATCTTGAAATATCTCTAGATATCTTTCTAGATATATCTATCTATATATATTTAAATATATCTTCAGTTTCATTAAAATTTATTTATATTTAGAGATTTTTCTAGATTTATTTATCTAGATATATCTACATAGATATATCTCAAGATATTATTCTTAAAATTTATATCTAGATATATATCTAGATATATATCAGGATATATCTATCTATAAATATATCTAGATATCTTTCTAGTCATATCTCTAGACACACCTCTAGAAATATCTCTAGATATTTCTTTCTTGATAAATATATATACATATCACTTATACGATTACTGATTATGTTATAAAGAATGAAGAGAAGAAGATATATAGATTCCATATTCTTAAAATGAATTGATTTAAGTTAAATAAAATTAAAACAAATGGAGTAAATAAAAAAATAAAAAAATAATTCTAAATTGAACATTAGATCACTCTCATACCACATATAGGTTTTGGGTATAGCAGAAGCATCCCTTGAAGGTATGACCAAGTATGATTTTAGTCTTAAATAAATTTTAATTATAAATTTACATGATCCCGAGACCATGTAAAATGAAAATAGTAGATTAAATAGACTACATTAATATTCCATAACTATAGGGAGAGGATCTTCACATGGAATTCATTATTAATTTATAAGAAGATATAGAATTGCCTCAAATTTTAATTCTTCTTTTGTTGATGATATGATGGAATGAAATTCATCACAACATTATTTCATTGTATTATTCAAGTATAGAACCCCTCTTGTGATGATCCACATATTCACCACAATCTCTGATCGACATAATAGAATGCCAGGTGCAAGCACATCTGATCGTTATCATGTGTATTGTTTGTGGTTGATCGTAGTAGTTCTCTTCATGAAGGATGAAGAAACCTTGGTGTTCTATAGAGATATTTTGAGTGAAGAAGAGGATAGAGATCTATAGGTCTTGAGATAATCTCAAATCATCAATTGTGAAAACCAAGTGAACAAGGATTGTTTTATAACTAAATATTTATTATATTGGTTCATGGTAGGAAAATAACCAAAATGAACACACCCATATTTATTATTCTTCAATAAACCCATGTTATTTATAATAAAATTAATATTATTAATCACATAAAATGTAAAAAAAAAACTTTTAGGATATAAATAAATATCATTTATATTATTCAGACCATTAATCTTAGTTCGTTTTCCATAAACAAAATTTACCATTCCACAAATAATCGATATTTAATTAAATAAATATAACTACATTATACTACAATAAATATAATAAATATAATATTTTTAAAACATGAAAAATAGTATTTATTATTATCATTTAAATCAATGTATTCTTTCAAATAACTTAGGATTAAATTATGGGAATCAACTAAACCTGAATAAATATTATTTATTCCAACCTAATGAATTCAATACTTGAATCAAAATAAGATTACTGATACACATAGGGTGTAACCCTGTAGGACTAATTTTCAATATCATTAGGAATAACCACCTAAAGTATATGGTTAACATATAATAACATGCCATGAAATCCATAGAGAAATAAATTATTATCATAATTGAATATGAATCCCTATAAACTTTTACAAGGTAATATAATTATTTTGTTGAGATATATCTAATCAAGAAGGTTGCATACTGTTGCCATCAACATATACACTCATCATCTCTTTTATTTAACTTCTAGAATTGAACTCACCAACTCAACACCATTTACATGGATTTATATAGGTATTTATATTCCATAAAATGTCCTAAGATATTTTTTCCTATCATGGGGAAGATGGGATAAATCCTTTCTAACATTAACAATTAACAAAATATCACTCATGATAGACCCATCATACCCTATGTAGTTGTGAACATATGTCATCACTATTTTCATCAATAGATCAAAATTCATGATTCATGATATCCATTAATTATAATCTTAATGTATAAAGATCATTACACACATCCGCATATAGGAATATCCAATGTATCATGGAAATGCAGATTTCCTATTGATGGGTCTATTCATATAACTGCCTATCTTAGAGATTATTAAAGTCAAAAACCTTGAGAAGGTGTCTCAATGTCTTATGATCCTCTTACCTATGATGTCATATTTCATTCCATAAGACAAAATCATGCATTCTTAAGGCAAAGTTTAAAAATATGGTCATGAAACCTCTAGGTTCTCATCATATAAGGAAACAACTGTGACCTATTAGTGTGACATATGTTATAAAGAAATTATCAAATACAAATATAATTTAGTGGAGTAATAAAAATATTACAAGTAATCATATCTTAATTAATAAAAAATGTAATAATGTACTAAATAAGTTGGTTCTTGGAACCAACAGCAACAATTACTCCATATGGTGTTAATTCTAAGTATTATTATATAGAAAGATATTCTATTTATTGATTAGGAAAATATAAAAAATTTGTATAATTATTATTTAAATAAATATTTTTATTTATTAGTATGGAATGCTGGTTATGTATTGAATTGTTTATTCATCCTTCATATGATGAATTCATTAGAATAAATTAGAGATGGGTGGATCTCAGTATAGATATCCCTTCAATGAATCAATAGGTATAAAGAAACAAACTAACTTTGGTATTTTGGTGTATTTTTACCTAGAAAAAATATTTCCTAAAAATAGGGCCTTGATGATAAGATCATGATGTCTAAGATCATGATGTATTAGAATAAGGAATTGTATTAGTTGTATAGAATTTTTAATTTCATCACTAAGAAACCAATTATTACCATCCCAATATTTATTTATTGATATATGAACCATGGATATGTTATTATCACATTTTCTTTGATTGTGGAATTATTTTAATTATCTATTCCTATCATATTATTTATTCTTATCTAATTCTAACTTATGATACTTTATTATTATCAATTATGTTTTCCCTTATTGAGCATTTAAGATCTCCCCTTTTTATGTTTTCATTTCCCCAGGTTATGCAGTAATGAATTACACATGATATGTCTAACATAATAGATTTTATAGGGAATTTTCTGGGAGATGTTGAATTATTATTATAGAGTAATTGTTTTCTTATATGGTGTATATTTTCCATTTGAAAAGATATACATGATATTTTTTAGTTAAAATTGTTTCCTAACTCTCTTAAACTCTAAATCTATAATCTACTTAAAATAAACATGACTCAACATTTTTTATTAATATTATATTTTTTGAATTAAAAAAATGGGTCGCTTCATTTCATTCAAATTCAATATGTAATGAAGAAGTTTATTCACACTGGATCCTATTAGCATTGTTCTTGGGTATCATAGTTGGTAAAGAAGGAGGTTTTAGTTAACTTTAGAGGTTAGTATATTTGTTGAAGATAATTTAATGGTTGGTATGTTAAGGTTGATAATAATTTAAACATTACAGATAACTCTTTAGGTTTTTTGAAGTAATATCGAATATTTTTGTTATTAGTCTAAGATATATTTAGTGATAACCCTAGTGATAGGTTTAAGACATAAGTTTAAGAAGAGGATAACATCTTTAAGATTTTGTAATGAAGATATTTTTAATTTCTTCTTGAAATTACATCCCCATTTGAATATTGACAGATGGATTTAGTTGTGGGATATATGCACCTAGGATTAATAACTCCAAAAGGCTTGTTGAGTATAAGAAAAATGATCAATATGGCCAGGAAGAGTAATCCTAATACAAAACACCATGATTTAAACTTTATAGGGATATTAATTTGTTAAGCATATTATTTTTACTTACAATTACAAAGGGTATACTATGTTATGTAATTAGTTTAAGGAATATAAAATAACCCAACATATAGATACCAAGATTGAATTGAGAGTGAATTAGGTTCAACAAAAATATAATGTAATAGTTTTATAATGTAATAAAACTTGAGGTTGAATTTTTCATTTAATTATCATATAATAATTATATTATGGTGTTCATTACTAATGATTAACTAATTTTTTTTTGTAATGAATGTAGCCCAAAGGAAACAATTTTACTAATTGATTTTTCATAGTCAGTATTCAAGTATCACTGAGAGGGAGAAGGGGTGAATCGGGGATATCCTTTTATTTTATGATTCATAATTTCTGAAAAAACCTTCGCCTCATAATAAAGAGTTATTTCCATTCTGAACACAATCCGAACACATATCTATTTGAACACAAGAATTTACAAGGTTCACTACTCAATAAGAGTAGTTACGTCCTTGGTATGGTTTTGAAACTATCTAATACCACACAATAAACAAGAAAACAATCCTTTGGTGTAGAATACACTGCGTAGGATATAACCGTACACTCGTGTATCACTTTGAAAACAATACAATAGTGTTTGTGCTTTTCCTTTCACAAAATTATGAAATTTAATGTTTTGGTGCTTCTTGATCTGATTTCACAAATCATATCTTTCAAAGAAATTATTATCTTTTATACCCAAAAGCTGGTAGAACCTTTCTTCCATCCCCTGAGAACTTATCTACCCTCTCCGTGTACATTGTAGTGTGAATTCTTCATGGAAAACCTTCTTCCTTCACGAACTGTCACTTCACCATGGATAGTCACCACTCTGCATACAACACCTGCTCTGCGTACCGCACCTACTCCACATATCAAACCTACTCGACATACTGCATAGGCTCTGTGTACTATAGGATTCCTTCTTCTGCGGACTGCTCCTTCTAATTCTGTGAACTATTTTATCTTCAGTATACCACTTCTTCCTATGTAGAATATCTCCTCCACTGAATACTCCCTTCATAGAATTCTTCTCATGAACTACTCCATACTTTACAAAATTTCATCCTGTAGTGAAGATGTTCTCTTGAAAATAGATATCAAATAATGATGGGATTGGAACTCCTTATATAGGCAAATATATCTGCAAAATCATTTAATCTGAGAATACCCAAAATTTCAATGTGGTACAGTCTTCACTACATACCGCTTATTCTGCAAACCATTCCTTCCTACATGGCCTGCATACTGCCTTTCTTCCTTCACGACAACCAAAATCACCATCACATTTTTGTGAATAATGATCCATACCACATACTACAAGCATTCCGCATACCATGTTCCTTCTATATACTGCATGAATTCTCCGTGAACCATTCTCTTATGCGGTCTACGTCTCATGCTTCACAGTTACCTTCCCTCTATGATTCCCTTCAATGTTCTTCATACCAACATATTTATTCCACAAACTGGTATTCATGGTCTATGTTCTATGTTCCCCTATATGGAAATATTCCTTTTCCTAAAACCAAACTCTCAATTTTGAGGCCCAAAAATTTGGCAAACACTGGGAAATGATGCCACATCAAAATATGCTTCGGCAAGAACACCCTTGCTTCTTCATTTTCATTTGGATTATTCAAAAATCAACTTCCTTGATTATAGAACATACCAATAATGATATATAGTCTTTGTCTTATCACCATTGACATCATCATATTTTCAAAGGAAAGTGTTTTCAATTGCCTATCTTCCAATAACATCATTATTTCTAATCAAAATAGAATATTATTTACAACATATACATGCCCCTATCTTTCATAAGCCTTGTATCAGATTTTTTACCAAAAAAATAATGATATTTGTGAAATAAAAATCATAAAATCATCAGCTGATTTTCAAAGACCTTTTACGAAGTGAATTGATTTATCCATTTTAACAAAAAAATAACACTCTAAAAAGAAAAATATTCATAAATCCTTTCCCATCTAACTTGGTCATAACAATATCCCCCTTTGGATTTTGTTTCCAATTAGGATTCATAAAACATAGAATTTTTATGCTTAAAAAATGTATTACTTGTCAAAAATTTTAAGCCCACATGATCTAACTAATTTTAGGAAATAATAATTTTTGACATAAAAACCATGCTGTCTAAAAGTAGTGACTATGAAGCCTCTTCAACTTTTCTTATCAGTTTTCTCTAAAACAATCAACTTTATTCCAAGACTTCTACCTTGATATTCTTCACTTCTTCAACTATACGGGAATAAAAAATGTTTTGTTTCCTACAAGCACTTCAAAAAACAGTTATAATATCTCACACACCTACATCCACTCGAAAAAAGAGAGAATAGTACACACACATACATGTTGCATTCACATCTTACCCACAGCTCCCCCTTTATTCATGTTTCCATAAGGATATATTTATGAAATAATTCCCCCCATTGAACACACTATCCAAAGGTAACATGGGAGAGTTGATAAGAACACATACCTAAACCTTGATGAAAATGAGGGTGGACACCCATGTTCGACCTCAATTTGTAAAATGGTTCCTTGGGTAAAGGTTTTGTGAATATAAAAGAAACATGTTCAAAGGTATAAATATATTCCAGATTCAATTCATTATTCTACACATGATCTTTGATTATGTGTTAATTTATGTCAATATGTTTTGAATGAGAATGTTGTACCAGATTCCTTGTATGATTGATTTATCTTTGATTATCACATCCCAATAGGAAAGGTAACATCAGTTCAACATGTAAGTCTTCCAACTGAGTCTTTATCCACATGATTTTGTAAGAAACTTGAGTGGAATCAACATAGTCGTATTTATCTATTCTAAGAGTTAATAATTTCTATTTATTTTTATTCTAACTAACAAAAATTTTACCTTGAAATAAAACTCCCCCAGATGTGGATATTCTATAATCAACATTTCTTTCACAATCTTCCTCTGAATACCCAAACATGTAAATATTTTCTGATATGTAATATCATATTCTAAAATTAGTTGTTCCATTGATATATATGATTATTAGTTTTCAAAAAATGAAATTTGATTCTTTAGGATCAATCTAATATCCTGCACATAATTTAATAGTATAGAAAATGTCAGGTCATGAGGTATTCAAATATATCAAAATTCAAATCAGCCTTCGAAAATAATTTTTGATAAAATTATTTGCCTTTTCCACATTTATACAACATGGTTCCCACTGAAATTGGTGTGGAATCATGTTTTGAATCTTCCATGCCAGTATTCTTATGAATTTCCTTAGCATACGTTTTTTGAGAATGAATAATGTGTTTCTTGTTTTGTAGAATTTGTAACCCAAGAATTTATTTCATTTCTCCCAAAATGGACATCTCAAACAATTTCTTCGTATATATATAAAATATATCGCATGACCTTTAATAATTCCCATGAAAGATAATTTCCTCAACATAAAAAATTACCATGAGGTAAAAATCCTAATTTTCCTTGATGTAAAGATTGCTATGAACTCTTCTTTTCTTAAAACTCATATTCCTTAAGTAGGTATCAAATGTGGAGTTCCATGACCTCAGAGCTTATTTTATCCCATACAAGGATTTATTAAACCTACATACATGACTTTTATTTGTTTCAGCAAAAAAATACACAAGGATATTCAATGTAAACTTCCTCATCAAGATCCCAATTCATAAAATTTTGTAACCGCATTGTGCAGCAATAGTGATAAATATTCTGGTTATTTCTAATCTTTCCACTAGAGAAAATGTCTCCTCAAAATCAATACCCTCAATTTGTGAGTAACCTTTTCACACAAACCTTTCCATTTTTATTATCACTTCATATTCTTCATTCAACTTGCTTCATAAAACCCATTTAGTCCCAATAACATTTTTGATATCTCGATTGGGCAGAAGTTCCCAAGTTTCATTATTTTCTATCTAATAAAGCTATTAATTCATAGAATGAACTCATTATAGATGCTCAAAATCTTCTTTTACCAAATTTGGCACCACTTTTGAATACAAAAAATTATGTGTAAGGGAATTCTTTTTCTTCTTGTTTGATCCTTATGATGTTGATCACAAATAATTTCTGAGATTCCTCTTGTTTCCTCAGCCATGGAAGATATTTTCTTGTATATCCATCATTAATAGATATTGATGAGTCTAATTCTTCTACATGAGTATAATTACCATTATCTGAAAAATCATCATAATTGTTAACATAACATTAATTATGCTACTCAAATTATTTATCACCAAAAGTTTTCTTTTCTTTTTCAACATTTTATAAAACTTTAACATTAATAGAATTAACAAATATTCCCCTTTCTTTGTTGAAACATCTATACTCTCTTCCTTCTGATGAATAGCCAAGAAAAATTCAACCATCTCCTCTTCGCTCAAACTTTTCAAGGATTCCACCTTTTCTCTTTATAATACGTGGACTCCCAAAAAATATTAAGTGATTCAGACTTAGTGTTTTTCCATAAGACATTTCATATGGAGTCATATATGAACATGGCCTATATAAACATCAATTTTGAATATATATTGAAGTAATCATGGATTTCCTCCAATAATAAATAGAAACACCATATTCATGTAACATAGTTCTCCCCATTTCAACCAGACTTCTATTCTTTCTTTTAGAAACCCCATTTCGTAAAGGTGTGTATGGGGAAATGAACTCATGAAAAATTCTATGCTTATCAAGATAGTTTTCAAATTCGTCATTCTTATACTCACCACTATTATCAGTTCTCAACTTTTTCACTGTATACTCACATTCTCTCTTCAATTTCCTCCTAAAACTCGTAAATTTTTTTAGAGCATCAGACTTATGTTTCAAATATATAACACAAGTAATGAGATTTATTTCATCAATGAATGCGATGAAGTACCTATCTCCATCGATTGATTATTTTAACATTGGCCCACAGATATCAGAATCAATAAGTTCTAGGGGTTGTTTTGAATAAATGTTGACTCTCTTATGCACTGAGTTGATAATTTTTCCTTTTTGAAAAATAGTGAAACACCAGTCTCTTAGTATTGAAATATAAGGAATATCTCAGACACTGTCTCACTTTGGTAATTTTCTCATATTTCTCTAACACATGACTCCTAGCCTTTTAAGCCGTAATTTATTTTCTTCCACCATAACCATCTAACAAGATTTTTTAATTTCCCCAACTTGGAACATGTTTCCTTTTGTACATTGGCCTCTTGTAACTATATTTCCATCTTCTTAACTTTTTAAAACAAACCACTCTTTTCCAAAGATAACATTATTACCCTCATCAAAATGTTTTTAAACAATTAACAAGTTGTGTTTTAGCCAATCATCATATAGTGTTTTCCTATATTTCATCGTTTCTTTTACAAAGATGGCTAACCCACACCATTAATCCTCAGGTACTCATCATTGCCAAATTTCACCATTTCTTCTTTAAAGTCGTTCACATTTTTCAATTGCTTTAATTATCCTATCACTTGAGAGGGACACCCACTATCAATAATATAGGGCATTTCCCATTTTATATCTTTCAAAGAGGTTTAAAAAACAAGATCATTTTCTTCTTCCTTTTCGTTCTTCACCTCTAGATTTTGAGAACTGTTAAGGATTTTTGTGTGTGCCGGTAACAAAATAAGACAAACCTTATCAAGATATCTTGGTTTATTGTATCTTTTACAGATAGTTTCTAGTTGTTGGAATCTATTCTCAATTTTCACATCAACCTTGTCAGACTTATTTAGAGCATCCTTCCCAAGATTCTTCTTTTGAGAGGGTTGACTACCCCTCAATCCTTGCCTTCAATAACATGTGGAATATTAGTAATATTATTGGTTAAACCAATACTTATTTGTTGTTTTTTTTAATCCACCACAGTACTAGCAATATCCATAAAAAGAATATTTTCTTATAAAACATCCATCTTAACCGGATTGTGAACATGTTTCTCAGTAGCCTTCTTAATAGGACATTATTGAACATCAACCATTCTGTTTTCAAACAAAAAATTCTTCTTTAGCTCAGATTACTTTATAGAGTTATCAATTCTGGAAATAATAAAAAAAATTCTAGAATCATTATTTTTAGAAGTTTATGAGTTTTCTACAGTGTAAACTTTTTTCACATACATACCTTTCCTAGATATCTTCTTCTCAGAGAAACCTTAATCATTCTTCTCAACCTTTGAAGGTAACTTATGTTGAAAATTCATAGGTTCATCTTTACTAGATCATTCACCAACTTATGAGACTGATTTTCTAAAATTTATATCCATTTTTTCAACTTTAGAGAGTTTTTGTTGACATGTTTCAAGTCTTCTATTTTTTCCTACAGCTTCACGTCTATATGTTCATTCTAATTCTTTTCTTTGCCAAGATAATTTTTCATATCATCAATCTCTTTTACCAGTTTTAATATCTCATTAGAAAAACCTTATTTATTTTTTAATGAGGAGTTTTCATTTATCATCTTTATTTTTTCCTTTCCGAGCCTTCTAATCCCTCTCAGACATTCTTTCAACTCTTCTTTCAAATGAGATTCATGGTGATTTTCTTCTTCTTAATATCTCTAGCTCCCAAAATCTTCGATATTACATGCTATAATAAATGTATTCTCTCCATATTTTTGGAAAATGATTTTTCAAATTTGACTTCACTATCTTCTTCATATTCATTTTTGGAAAAAAATCATCTTCATTTGGATTTGATGAACATTTTATCTTTCCCTCTAGAAAAGGATATATTTTTTTCAACTTGTTTCTTCCATGGTATTATTTTCCTTCTTTATTCTTCATCATTATGTTCGTATTTCTCTTTTTGATGACAAAAAAATACCCCATGGATTCACATTTAAAACACTTTATTGGATGTTTAACTTTTAATTTTTCTGTACCTCTTCTCACATTTTTAGAAAATAGGGATAAACTTTAATCCAAAATCTTTACACACCACATTTGCAGAGTTTGAGTCAGTAAATTCTTTTTCTTCAAGATCCTTCTTAGACTTCTATTTATTGGAATCTTTGAATTAAATTTATCTACATATATTTTTTATAATCATAGTATTATCTCTTTTCATTTAATAGGCAATTAGAGTACTATGAAAATTATCCAATAATAATGTTTTAGGATATTGTCTTCCAATGAAGAAATTTTAGCATCAAATTTAATGGAAGAATTTCATAGGATCTTTTCATTAACTATAGAATCCTCCCAATTTTCACCAAGAAAAATGATTATATTGAAAATGTAGTTTACCCTAGTAATGAAGTCCCCAATAGATTTATACTCACCCATTTGAAAATCTTAATACTTCAACCCCCAGATTGGTAGTTTTTCCTCCTTTAGTTTTGTATTTCCTTCATAGATGTTTTTCAACTTATCTCAGATACCTTTATCTATGGAAACACCTTTTAATCATATTAATTCACTTTCAGAAAGTTATAATAGTAAATAATTAAAATATCTCCTATAATTTCCAAGATTCTTCTTATCAACAGGCGTAAGAGGAACCTTGTCACCAATAGTAGGAAATCCATCTATTGTAGCTTCAAGAACTTCATACCCAAGAGACATAAGATAATGAATCATTATATCTTTCCATATTTGATAGTTATATCCATAACATATTAAGATACCATTACTATTCAATAAATTCATATTCTCCATCATAACTTATCTTCCAAACTATAATGAAGAACAAATGAAGGAAACCTTTGGCTCTAATACCAATTGATGTTTCCTAGTTAGGATTAAAGTATCACTGAGAGAGGGAGGGGGTGAATCAGTGATATATTTTTCTTTTATGTTTCTTTATTTTTGAAACAACCTTTTCCTCTTATTAATGAGTTCTTTCCCAAGTGAACAGAATCCAAACACACATACATAGGAACACTAGAATTTACAAGGTTCACTACTCAATAAGAGTATCTACATCCCTGGTATGGTGTGCAAACAATCCAATACCACTCAATCCACTAGAAAAAAATCCTTTTGCGTGAAATAAAATGAGTAGGATATACCCTTACACTCATGTAGCACCTTGAAAAAAATATAATAGTACATCTTCTTCTCCTCGCAAAAAATTATGCAATTCAATGTTTTGGTCCTTCTTGATCAGCTTTCACAAATTTAATGTTTCAATATAATTCTTCTCCTTTATACCCAGAAGCTGGTAGAAACTTCCTTCTGTTTGCCATGAACTAATTTTTCTCTTCTACATACTATGTAGTGTAAATTCTTCATGGATAACCATCTTCCACCATGAACTGTCACTTCTCTATGGACTATCACCATTCCACGTACCACACCTACTCCTCGTACCACACCTTCTCCGTGTACCACACCTGCACCATGTACCAAACCTATATCAAATACTATAATTACTCCCTGTAATATAGATTTCAATCTTCTTTGGCCTGCTCCTTCCAATTCTGTGAATAATTTCTTCTTTCATGCACTACTTCTTCCTATGAGGAATGTCTCCTTCGCAAAGTGCTCCCTTCAAGGAATTTATCCCACGAACTACTCTAGACTTATTCAAATTTCAACCTTTAGTGAATATTTTCTCTTAAAAATCACTCTCACTTAATGATTGGATTTAAACTCCTTATATTTCCAAATAAATCAGTAAAATCATCTAATCTATGATTACCCAAATCTTTAATGTAGTACAGTCTTCACTGCATGTCACTCATCTCAAAAACCGTTCTTTCCAACATGGTATATGTACTGCCTTTCTTCCTTCTCAGCTACCCAAATCACCATAAAATTTTCAAAAATAATGAGCCATCCTATGTACGACAAGCCTTCTGCATACCAAAATCCTTCCATGTACTACATGAAATTTCTATGAACCGTTCTAGTACGCTGTCTACATCTCACACTTCGTGGTTCCCTTCCTTCACTAATTCCATTCAACATTATGCGCACGACTATATTCATTGCATGAATTTAAATTCATGGTCTGTCTACAGTGTCCCCCTTTGTAAAAATCTTCCTTTTACAAAAAACTAAACTCCCAATTTTGAGGCCCAAAAATTTGGAAAACACTGGGAAACGACCCCACCTCAAAATATTCTTTGGAAAGAACACCCAATATTATCTTTTGTCATCAGGATTATTCGACAATAAACTTCTATAATCACTATTCTTATCAATCGTGATATATAGTATTTGACCGATCAACATTAACATTATTATATTTTCAACAGAAAGTATTGAAACATAACTATCATCTTTAAAAATCATTATTTCTAATCAAAATAGAATACGATTTGAAATATCTTTACTCTCTTGTCTTTCATATGGATTGTATCACAATTTCTCCAAAAAACATGTGATATTTTTGAAATAAAAAATAGCAAAGCATTATTGGGTTTTCAAAGACCATTTAAAAAGTGAGTTGATATATCCTTTTAAAAAAAATAGGACAATAATCTAAAAAATAAAACTCCTCTTACATCCTTCTCTAACAAACTTGGTTATAAAAATAATGAATACTATGGATAATTCAATGATTTACCCAATGAAAAACCTAATAGGATGAGAGATAGAGTTATAAATATTGTGATTATTGAAAAAAATATCCTGAATTATGTTTAACAATGTGATGAAATTGGAATACCAAAATACACAAATGAATAGATTGGTGGAGTCTCATGGATGTTTGGGTGATAAAGATGACAAAGGAATGAAGATTCAGCTTCTTACATGTCAAGAATGTGGAGAGAAACATCTACGATATTACATTAAGAGAATTAGAATTCGCTATAAGATGGAAAATAAAGATCATAATGTTCATGGGTTCATTGGAAAGAGTAATTCTACAAAACTTCATTCCTTCACTTGTAAGGAAATTGGACGTTATACTAATAAATTCACTAATTTGAAGGAAAAAAGGTAAAACTATCACCAAAAACCACACAGACCTTGAGAAAAAGGAAAATCCTAAAAAATATCTAATATTAATGTTGATAAATATTATTTTATATAGATTTTACAATGAATTATGACATGTAATTTTTCCCCATCTATTGTATACTGTGTTATAAATAAAAACTCTTGGTGTTATGATTATTATTAAATCTTCTTTATTGTTTGTGAGAAGTTACTTCTTATGAATCAAATTTTTTCCACTAATTTGATGTGGAATTAGGAATTTATTATACCTATATTCAAAGGGATCATATAAAATTTTTCATTGAAATATATCACTACATTCCCTAAGTCAACCGATTATCATCTATCAATGTTTATTGTGAACATCCCATAGAGAATACTTTTATCATATGGGTCCTGATACCCAACCATGGGTTTCTTAGTGTATAAAATAGTATGTTTAATATTTCTTTTCAAATTAAACCTTTGATCTTGTTTATATTGAGGATACACTCAAATATTTTCCTCAAAGTAAAAAAAATAAAAATTGTGAGGAAAAAATTTATATCAGGGGGAATATAGCACCTCAAAATTATAGATTATATATTTTATTTCATTTAGAACCTAATGTGTTCGATATCATATGATTTATGAAACACCAAACCAAAACATACCACAGATAAATTTATGGCAATAGAAATTTTGGGTAAAAATATATGTAACCAAATTATTAAATACCTATATAAACAAAATTAAAGGTCATTATCAATGCCATGTAATTGAAAAATTAAATTAGTGTAAAAAAATAACAAATAATTCCCATTTATTATTTAAAATCCATCATTTCTAAAAAGTGACTAATTAATGTGTTTTGAAGAAAATAAACACATTAATGATATAATATATTTTATATATGAATAATATATTAACACCAATTTGTTTATTAATTCATAGAAAAATGAATATGAATAGTAAAAATATTTTTTCAAAATGTTATTTTTCTTATCCAGAGGGATTTACTTATATTTTTATATTATAATTTAAAATTAAAATTATATAATTAAATAATTTTATTTTGATAAGATAAAATTAAATTTTAGACTTATTATTTCAATATTAACTTTAGATGATTTTTTGGGATTTTTATGAAATAGTTGATATTTCGATGAATAGTGAAAAATATGTCTTACCAAAACCATACCATTTATGAAATTATTATTATATAATCAATTAATAAAATTTTATAAAACATTTTAATTGATCAAATATTTATTTAAGGATTAATAACATATATTTTAAAAACCATTCTAAATTTATAAGACCTATCTTTACCATTTTATGAATTTAAGGAATATTTTTATCTAAAACAATTTTTTTAGATTATATTAAAAATAAGTTTTCATCTATTATAGAAATAAAATTTACCAAAATTTATTTCATGTTTTATATAAATATTATCATATTATGTATTACTAATATTAAATTTATTTACCATAATGATTGTAAAACTTTTAATCTCATAGAATTGTTTTATTATCTTTGTGTAATTTTCATCCAAAAAAAAATCTATCATCTAAAAATTAAATTTAATATCAAATTTAAACATATAATTATATAAATTTTTATACCATTAATTGGTTATCAATAATAAATAATATTAAGAAATCTTAATGGTGAAAAACATTTAAAAAGAGTTTTTTATATAAAAACTGCTTTTATTTAAAAGTTAATTTTCATTTAATTATAAATTGAATTAGGTAAAATTGATATTTTATTTAGATTCATGGAACCAAAATTTAGAAATAAGTATTAATTTATATTTTTATTAAAAGACGAGTTACTTGGGTAAAACCATGTTACCTTGGTATAACAAATAAAGGATAAAGTAAAAATATAAAAGATAATGACTTTTTTCATGTTTAAAAAATGTTTATAAATACTTGGTTAAGTATTCATAAACAAAATATAAACATATAGCTCATTTTTTTATATTTTTAACCATATACCCATGAATTGTGTCATTCTATTATTGAAAATTATTGGGTCCTCATAAAAGATCCATTTTTCATCACTTATAAAGGGGTGGACTCCGAACATTTATACTACACAAATTAATTAGATTTTTTTTCTAAAAATATATAATTTTCCTCCTAATAGAGAAATATATAATTTTAACAATCTACTAGTTTGAATTAGTTATCATATTCTCTTGACTTCAAAGGATACTTCTAAGAGAAAGTTCAAGGTTCCAAAGTGTTTTCATTTTATCCTCCTCTTTTCCTTCTTATACTTTCCCTTATAAACTTATCATTACTATAGATATATAATAAAATAAATATAATTAGTTTACTTAATTGATATTATAACTATATAATAATCCTTATTTATTCCTTCCCATCCACTTAAGAAATTAAAATAATGGCAATCGTGCATTCTATGAAATACCGCCTCCATACATCGACACCTATGGTTTATCACCACTTCCTGTATTGTCTAGTTATGAGGATGGAATTAAAGAATAAATGTAAAATATATAACATAATTTTAAATATTTAGTGTCTAAGTATAATTTGACTTCATTTCCAATCATTTATCGGGAAATGAAAACATCAATTGTGTGTTGTGTGGACTACCGTCTCCCTGGATAAATGATTTTCGTTTTTTCATTTTTAATATCAATATTTATCCACGCCACATAAAATATAAACCAAAACTTTAAAAAAATATAAAAAATATAATTATTATTTTAATATAATATTATTTCTAAATATATAATTTCTTAACCATGGTCACCCATCGAGTTATGATGTTCTCAAGTTTTCATTTGTCTAATCACCTACTTAAAAAGGGATATAGGAATCTATTATGGATGACTAAGAGATATTAGATAATAATATTATTTTATGTTAATAAGGGGATAAATTTTTTTTATTTTTATGGAATTTTTATATTAATTATTTAATTTATTATTAAAATACCGTATTTAATTGAAAAAATTACGGAAATAAGATGACACCAATTCTATTTTCATACTGTATAACTAAAATACTAATATGATGGGATAAGATAATTATAAATCAATTTATGTTATCTATTATAGTAACATATAATAACCATAAATTATGAACTTTTGGATAATAATAACCAATAACACCGATACTATAGAACTAGTTGGAAACGATCAAGATAACCACAACCGATATTGAAAATAGATAATAATAACAAACTAATATATATGTAGATAGATAATAACTATCTAATATATATATTTTAGAATAACTATAAATGTAGTTTATGAAATTTTATTGATATTAATATTGTTATGTAATAAGTGATTAAGTTAGTTATTTTTGTTATAAAAAATATTGGAATTCAGGAATTATGGTATGGGATTCTTGTTATCCATTCATACTCATTGAAACATGTTATATTTGGAAAACTACTTTCCCATTTATATGGTGTTATTATAATTTAATTCCAATAAATTGATTTTAAAATATTTTTTATGTAATTAATTGGATATATAAATCAAAATTTATTTTCTTTCTTCATTTAGAATTCAATTCAAGTGTTACCCAAGTAGTAAGGGTTTCATATCTCAATTTTTCACTTCTTGAGACAAATTAACTATCATACACCATGTTATATTTAGAATGATAAATATAATTCAACATTAATATTTTTTTTCATGATCCACTAATTATTTATGGTATTTATTGGTTTAGATAATATTTTATCCTTCAAGGGATTTTAATTCCCATTTTCTTAAAGTTTTTAGTGTTATGTGTCTCTATTTTCAATTTCTTGGGAAATGTTTGATATTTTTCACTATATTTTATTTTTTATAGTGTATTCACTTCTCCATTTCCTGAAAATATAATTAATATATTTCATTTAATAATAATTTAATTTCATCATATCCCTCTCATGTTATTTTATTTATTATGTTACTATTACCATAGGGGTGTATGCATCTCAATTTTATTACACTGAGATATTCTTTTTATTAAAAACTTGTTTCAGTTTTGTGATGTTTATATTGGCCCAAGATTACATTATAAATCCTCTATTTTTTTAATTTGATGGATTATACTTGTGTAAATCCATCATTTCCTTTATATTTCCAAATCACCCTCTATTATGGGCATGATATTTCTTACAATTTGTTTCATATATAAATTCAATATTTTTCATCACATTATTTAAATGGAATTCACCTATATATATATACAAACATTGATTGATTTGAGAAATTGATGATGCAACTATATTTAATTACTCCATATGGTGTTAGTTTTGGAGATTATAACATACAAATCTATTCTATTTATTTATTGAGGAAATATTTAAAATCCATATAATTATTATTCCAATATGGGTGTTTATTTACTATCAAGGAATGATTGTTATATAGTATTTAGTTTATTCATTACCTTATATGATAAACGCATTGGAATTAATTAGTGATAAATGGGGCTTGATATAGTGAGTACCAAATTGAATTGATAGGTCTCATGACACAATCTTTCTTGGGTATTTTAGTGTATGATTGCTTAGAAAAAAATACTACATAAATCTAAGTACTTTTAGAAAGATCATGGAGTATTATATTATGGCATGGAATTATATATATGATATTATTTATTTAATTTTTAAGGAACTAGTTATTTTCATCTATGCATTTGTTTGTTGATTTCTCATCCATGGATATTGTAACACCCCAAGATTTTATGAAAAAATATTCTTTTTAATTTCATTATTGTCTTGTGTTGTACGCTACACCAAAAGGATCTTGCACAACATGCATCCTTGACTTGCCTTGCATTACATGAAATCGCAACCTTTCACGATAGCGTGTGTAGTACGCAATACCATGTTTCACTAAACAACGATATGCTATTAAAATATTATTAAAACTAGTCGTTATGAATAGTAATAACCACTTTTTGAAATTTTGTAAATTTTATTTTTCAAAATGGACTTCATTTTGGGATTTGGTATATTTAAATTAGCTTAGGGTGAAATTTTGGTACTTTTCGGATAACTTTCATTTTCTGATGAATAGTGAAAATTACTAAATTTTATTTAAATACATCCTTTTTAATAGAAATAATTAATAGTGATAAATTATTAATTTGAGTGGTTTTAAAGTATATTTAGAATATATTTTTACAATTTAATACAATATTGGTCATTGGATATAATTTCACATTTAAACCAGACATAAACAAGTGTCAATCTTTTGGTAGTTATTATCTCTTAAAAACACGCTATTTGTTTTGACGACGGGAATTAATTTTTAAATTAATTAATACAACTGATATGTTTTGAATTTGGTAAAATAGAAATAATTTTTGAGTTCATAATATCAAATATAGCTTAGGCCTAATTTTTTGTATTTTTCTGGAAACTTTCATTTTTTTTGATGAATAGTGAAACCACTAAGTTGTAGTTAAAAAACTGAATTTTTCATAAAACTTAATTTTACCGCTTCTGAGGGTGGAATTTCAAAAATTTTAGAGACACGGTTGATGTCAGTAAGTAAAATGTGGTTCAATGAGATGAAAATAATTTTTGTTGAATAGTAACTTTTTACTTTTTTTTACCACGGTTAAAAGTAAATAGGGTAATTAAGGGTAAAAATGATATTATTATTACCCTAACACATGTCATAATTCTATTGGATAAGTGTAATTCGACCAAAAACAACCTTAGGAATAAAATATGACCATTTAGGCCCACTTGGATTAGATTAGGACATTTATTATTAATTTATTTAAATAAGGGTTAAAATAGTTAAAATCAAAGATTAATAATTATATCATTTTTAATATAGGTTTATACATAAGATAAATTCGACTATAAATATTAATTAGAAAGATAAAAATATTCCCTACATAATTGTATTTTATTTTTAATTTTTAGAAATTAAATAATTTAATTTATTTATGACACAATGATGATGCAGTAATTATCTTATTAATGAAATATTGACATAATTGATGTTATAAATACCAAAATAAATGTAATTTTTGACTTTTTATGAATTACACTGATTTTCTAGGTTAATATGACATGTTATTATTTATTTAATTAACTTTTTTCGAACTAATCATTCTGTTATGATTTTCAAAAAAATCAATTACTAAATAGTGTCAAAATTGACATAAAATAGTTTTTAAAACAAATATTATATTATTAATTGTTATTTTATTCCTAAAAATCTAAGTTTCTGCCACATGACTTAGATAAGGTTATATATATTAATAATAAACAACTTGGGGTTCGTTTGGATTCTTATAGTAAGTTTATTAACCTTATATTATAAGAACACAAAAAGACACGGTAAAAGTAAAATTATCTAACTTAAAGTTAAAACTAAATAATAAGGTTAAAGTAGTAAACTAAACATGTCCAAATTCTATTTGATGAGAGGATTTAGATCCATCCCCACCTTAGCATTGAAATAAATCAATTTGGAGCTATTTAAAACCGAATTTGTCTTTATAATAAAATAATATTTTTAGTTATTCCAAAGGTGCCCCTCTCCTCCCTTATAAAAGGGCACCCCCTCCCTCTCTTCCTCACACCACGTTGAGCCTTCAAGATCGTCCAAACAATGAAAAAATATCTTCTCCACTTCCCTAGAAACATCCTAGAGGTTCTGGTCTTCCTCAAAGACCAATTTTAGTGCCCTAAGAGGAGGTCTCAAAGAGGCGATTCAAAGAAGAGGTAATTTCCGTTACCGATTCTTTCACCTTTATTTCTTCTTGCACTTCTTCTTCTTAGGTTGTTTCATTATGAAGTAATAACATCAGTTTCAATCATATACTGATATGTTATTATAAGTATGAATCAACCCTATTTCACCATCTATCCATCCTACGAAAAATGAAATCACCGCCCGTGCGTACGTACGGAATACCGTCTCCACGCCGTGGTGAAATATATTTTCCACCACCACCTTACTTGGATGGGTATAATGGTGTAAATAATAACTATATATGAATACATTAAAGTGATATTGATTTGGAAATAGTATACATACACTCCAACACAGTCCCACGATCATGAGAATGATATCATCGCTCGTGCGTACGTACGGACTACCGTCTCCACGATGCGATGAGATTCATTCTCCACTTTAACCATTTATGAATGATTATAAAGTATATATAATAAGTAATCATGAAATATATGACATAATAATGATACTGGATTTATGTGTATATATATGTATGTCATCTACTTAATTACATTCAACTCAATAAGGAAACAAAAACATCGTTCATGCGTACGTACGACCTACCGTCTCCATGAACGGTGTATTTCTTTCCATTTACTAATTTATTATATAAATGTTTATTCTGAATATATATTATATATAAATCATGTTTTATATTCTGGAATTAAGTAATCATGATCTAAGTAATCATATGAATAATTACAAGTCAAAACACGGACGACAAATGAAACAATTTTACCCAAAATGCTCTTTAACATGGAATTTACAAAAGAATGGGTAATATAAAGTCATAAGTGAACCATATATGATATCATAACAATGATTATTATTCTAGAATAAGTCAATGACATTATTTAAATCATTATACAGGAGGTTTGGACACTTACGAAGCAAATCAGACCTAAGGTAAGGGAAAATATCACAATCTCATTTTTATCTGAGATTGTTTATACTTATAAATATATTGGGGTGTATTTTATCATCCACTTACATGTTTCCTCAATATTTAATATTATTTTTTTCCACCTACAATTATTTAAATCCAATTTTACCCTTCGGTTAGTTTTTAGTAAAAGATGTGAAAGGAATCTTTTGTCGTTTTTCATACGAGGTACTTTTTGACTTTTCTGAAAAAAGGACGAGAATAATGTTTTTTTAACTTATACGGCATGAATGGATTTAAAAAAAAATTATTTCCAAGAAGATTCTTTTACAATTTTCCAAGTTTATTTTTAATCAACTTATTTTAGTTTGAAATTGAATGACATGTTAAGAAAGGAAAAATGTTTTTGAAGTAGAAAGGATATTTTCCTCAAGAATGGAGTTCAAGAGTTTTATCAAAATTATTTTCCATCTAAGATAATATAGGGTTCTGTTTTTATCCTTATTATTACATGGATTGGATTAGGTTGTGATGGAAATATTTTTATGAATTCCTTTATCTTATATGAATTGTTTTATGATGTCACGATGTTTAAGATTCCCATTTTTATTACATGGGTTATGCAATGATGTATGATTTAAGATTTTGTGGCACACATAAGAATGGTATAATTATGAGATGTGTGGGACCTATATCTCCCTCCAATGCATTGGGTAAAGATTTTATATCTCATGAGATAGACATGGCTGGAACGGTAGGTTATACCGGTTCAGTGAAACATGACTAAAACGAGGAGTGAACTCGGTTCAGAAATGGAATTTGTCCACTAAGATAGTCTTGGAAATGAGTCTTGACTAATAAGAAATGATTCTATATGATTATGTGTGTATGAGATAAAGATTAATGTTTGAAGTTATGATTATTGGGATTACAGTTCACTACTATGATTTATCCCATGCTATGATATTATGATCTGTTTTGCAGGTTAAGACTTCCAAAATGTTATGTTCTTATGAATATGTTGTGATTGATATTTATTTTTTTTACCCTTACTGAGCATTTGAGCTCACCCTTTTATGTATTCTTTTCCCTAGGATATAAAGAAAGATTTTAGGTATGAAAAAAATGGAATATCTTTATGGGAGATGTTGAAGATCTTTCACCACGATTAGAAGATTATATTCTGAGTTTCCAAAGACACTAAACTATTATGGTCCTTGTGTGTGTGTTTTTGTAATATACTAAGTATTCCACAAAAGTAATGTAATGTCCATGTACGTTAATCTTCGGGTCTCTACAGATATGTTATTCTTAATGTTTCTTTGATTTTGGAAATATTTTAATTATCTATTACAACCATATTATTGATTCTCATCTTATGGTGATTGATGTTATTTAATTATTTTCAATGATTTTTTCACTTATGGGTAATTTTAGATCACCCCTTATTAGGTTTTAATTTACCCAGTATATGAATCAATGTATTGAATGAGATATATCTAAAATAATTGCTTGAGTGGGTAATTTTTTATAGATGTTAAAGACATATTATGAAATAAGTAGTTTATTATATACTTGAAAAAAATTCAATTTGATGAGATATACATTAGATTTGTTTGCTAGATGTTTTTCCTAACTCTATAAAATTCTAAACCTAGAAGTTCTGTCGAATGTATGTGACTCAATATTTATTATATATATTATAATTATTGATGGTTAAAATTGGGCCACTCTAGTTCAGATCAAAGATACTATTTTAAGAAAGTGATTATTCACAGCAGATATTAGGAGTGCAGGTCTATAACATCACATTGTGTTTATATGTTACATTATTATTTAGGAATATAAAGTGTTATTTTATGAATGAATTTATGATTTAGTTTAAAGTGATAAATTTATTTTACTAAATTTCATACCATGCATATACAGAGTTTTATGCTTAATATGAAATAAGATTTAGTTTTTTTTAACTAGGAATATTATTTTTTGTTGGTTAGGAACTTAAAATTTATATTTTTTCATAATGTATACATATTAGGGTTTAGGAGTTTTTGGGACAGAGGTAAACATTGATTATTTATCTTGGTATAATGGGACTTAGAGTTGGACTTCTCACTGGTGAAAGTGCTTCAGCTCTACTATAAAAACATGGGGGTTGTTTATCCCCCACACCATAGTTAATATTACAGAGATTTTAGTTTTTTATGATTCTGAAACATTACATGAAAAGGATTAATGTACATTATGAATGAGATATATTTATATATGTGTGGATATAATTAAAATTTATTTTTTGGTAAGTAAAATAAACTATGAGATTTAAAAAGTGTTATATATTAAAATGTTTTTAAAATATTAAATTGGTTGAACGTATAGGATACAAAAACTAAATTATTGTAAAAATGTAAATATTAAGGGAATATATGATATTATATGGCATGATTTTAGAAATATATTAAATATACTATGTTATAGATTATTGAAGTCCTAAAATAATTCACACATTGGTTTAAAACCCTAGGAATGTATTATACCAAACATAAACAGTCTAAAAAACACCTCCAAAAGATAAATAACAATATACATGATGAATAATAAAATAATCCACTATTAAACATAAGTGATGAAAATCATATTATATAAAAATAGAAAACAAACCAACACAATCCTCCCTTTTCCATCTCTATGCACAGTGATAATCATCTCATTCAATACTCCATGGCTCATACCCAATGTATCCATCAACCCACATGAAGAGGTTCCTTTCATTTACATAGATAACTTAAAATAAGATCTATATGAATCCTAAAGAAATAAATTTGGTGTGTGAGTACATCTTATATAGTTGGATGTCACCATCCCACCCCAACCCATATGTTACAACCCATATATTTTAATAAATTAATTAGTGAATTATAATTTTAACTAAATGATGGTATAAAATATTTTTATAAAACTATACGATTTCAATTCATAAAAATGAAAGTTTTTTACTTTATTTATATTATTTTTCATCATGAAACTTTTTAAATACATATTGAAATAATATAAATTAATTATAAGTTTATGAAATTTATTGTCTTGACAAGATATTTCCTGATATATTATTTTTATAAATAATGTTAACAAAATTGAATATTAAATGTAACATATTTTGTTTAAATGAAACATAATATTATTTTCATTATCGTATATATTTATGAATTTTTTTTATAATTACTTTTAGAATGTTATTATATATATACACACACACACACATATATATTACAATTTATGATTCATAATGTTAATGTTTATATAAATACTCATATTACTTTAAAAACAATAGAAATAATAAATAATTTTTTAAATTTAAATCAAATAACAATGTTATGTTAACATATAAAAATATATATGTGTTTTAAATATAAAAACTATAAAATGTATGTTTTGAAATTATGTTAATTATGGATTAAATAATCAACTATAACAACAACACTGAAATTAAAAAAATGAATATAGATATTCATATATATATGTTACAAAATGATATAAATATTAGGATAATTGTTTTATTAAAAAATGAATGAAATGAAATTTTTGATGATGAAATCAAGATTGAAGAGTTCTGGGGTTTTGGGAGAGTTGTAATAGTGAGACCCGAGCGGCGTATTCAAGGGAGGATCGGTGCGAGCAATGGTCGAAGCCATGAATGTTGCAGAGATAGTGCATGACGTTGAGAGGTGATCGCTAGTGGAGGTCTTTGCCGGTGTGGTATTGTATGGCCAAAGGCAAGGAAGATTATTTAGAGTTGATGTTGGGGGTTTCAGTTCTAGATGGAATCATTTATCCAGCCAATTTCAAGTTGCGGTTAGGGTTTCTTGCTTTAGTGAGGTAGGTTTATCTCATTTCAGTTTTCTAGATATGCAGGTAGGAGTCTATTTACTTGTCTTTGTTATTCCGAAATCCTGATCTAGATTCATTCTTAAATGTTTTTTCATTGTATTACTGTATTTTTTTTCAATTACATCTTTCAATCGATATTTATGGACTAATAGTTGTCATTTTTGAGTGTTATAGGTGATATATTTAATGTGGGTATCAATTTGTCAATAACTTTAGCTGTATTAATTTTGGATTCATCTATTTCAACTAATAGCAACAATATATATATATATATATATATTATCTATTCAAGTACAATGTTGCTGAAGAAGCAGTCTTTTGACACCGCATATTCATGATTTTTTATGATTTGGTTATTTTCACTACTCGATTTCAACCCTAATCTAGATTCTTCTTTGACGAATTCCTCTCAAATTGAATGTTTAAATGTGGATTTATTATCTTTGATTTTACAACAAGACAACCCATCTAATGAGTAAGTTGGAAATAAAAAATGTATAAATTATTTTTCCCGTCTTCTTATATTTAATGTATGCAGTGAAAGAAGAGAATAATATATATATATATATCATCTTGTCATGAAATCTGAACAAAATAATAAAATAATTACTTGTAAGAATATAAATAGAATACTAGTACTTCATCTCCACCCTCAAAATTAGAGCATCGCATGTTCTTTTCATACCTTGAGTGGGTATTACTGCTCTTCATGAAAAGAAAACTATTATCCAGCCAAAATCTTTTTCTAGTCCTCTGAATGGTCTGTAAATATTCCATTAGAGGTAAGGGAGGATTTATTTTCCTCTAAATTTATATTTCTTTCTAATATAAAAATTACATTAAAATTTATTTATAGTTTTGCGTAACAGAGAAATATCTATTTTCAAGTCTATGTTTAATTGAAGTCTTATATTCAAAGCAATTTCTTATATCTGTTATGTCAAGTTATTTTGTTACCCAAATTATATTTGTGTAATAGAAAATTTATTTCATATCTAATTTCTTTACATTCAAAGTTGAGTTTAATGGAAGTTTTCTCCATTTATCATCTAATGTCTTCAATGTTTTATTAAATTTTGTGTAAGGGATTATATATTTTTAGATGCTTTATTTACACTTTCAATTCATTTTTTAAGGAATAGTTTGTTTCTTTAATTAAAAATTATGATATTTATTTTCTAAAAGAGATGTATTTATATATATATATATATATATTTAATTCTATGAATATTAGGGAATTCAATGATTCATGCCATCTAATTTTCGGAATTGAAATAATCTATTATATTGAAATTATTTCACATATTTTCAACATGTATTTAATAGATCATGTTAAATTATGTCATTTGATAATTCAAATGTTTTATTTTCCAAATTTAGTGAGATATTATTTAATCCAAAATTATGATTTTATGTTTCAACTTATATTTTAAGTATCAAGATTATGTTTCATATGAATTATAATAATTATTGTTTTAATTAACTATTAAATATATATATATATATAGTAATTGATTATTTATGGAATATTATGAATTAAAATGATGGATGTACATGTTGGGTGGAGAAAAAGGGAGTGATGGCAAGAGGGGGGCTGAATTGCCTTTTAAAAAATGATTAACAATTTAGAATCAAAGTTGAAAGTGCAGCGGAAATAAAGAGGAAAGACACAAGAATTGATAACGGAGTTCGGCCAAAAACCCGGCCTACGTCTCCGCTCCCAACTAAACCGTTGAGAGATTCCTACCGCTTTCTTTTCAATGGTTTTAGCAAGAAACCCACTAGGCTTTGAGGTAGCACTAGGACCTATTACAGCTTGCTTTTAGTGGTTTAGCAAGAACCCACTTGCTTTTGATGGTTGAGAAAGAACCCACTATCCTTCTTACAGGTGAAGGATAGCTGACCTATGTCTCAAGCTATTTAAAGGAAAGCTTGACAACCTCTTCACACCTTAGAGGTGGTGTGAAACCCAAAAGAGAGAGGAATAGAAAAGGAGTTGGGGTTTGTAGGCACAAACCCAATTTAAAAGCTCAAAAAGATAAATACAATAAAACCCGTAATTGGAGAAGCCTTGGGCGCCTTTGATTGATAGGAGAGTTTGAAGGCCGCTTCCAAGCTTCTTTGGTGGTGCTCTTGGATGTGGAATTGGATGGAGCACTTGGGGTTCCTTGAGGTGGCTCGCCGGAGGATTGCCGAATGATCAACAAAGTGTCCTTGGTCTTGGTTTTTGTTCCGGTTGGTGTCCGGGGCTTCCTTGGCCTTTATTTATAGGCAAAGAACCCTTTTGGAGTCTTCGGAGCCGTTGGAGAGGCTTAAAGAGCCGTTGGGAGCCAAGTGGGCCAGCCTGGTCAAACTGCAACGGCTAGTTTGACTGGCTCCACCGGCTGGCCGGTACAGTCCCACCGGCTGGCCGGTGCTTGAGGAATTTGGGAGATTTCGAGTCTTGGCTCCACCGGCTGACCGGTGGATGGGCCACCGGTTGGCCGGTGGCTTGGCAGTAGCTGATTCTTCTTTTCCAGGCACCACCGGCTGACCGGTGCCAGAGCCACCGGCTGGCCGGTGGGCAGACAGTAGCTACCACTGTTTGACTGGATGCCACCGGCTGGCCGGTGGTCAAGCCACTGGCTGACCGGTGGAGCCTGGCAGTGGCCAATGCCTCTGCCAGGTCCACCGGCTGGCCGGTGCTATCACACCGGTTGGCCGGTGGACTGAATTTCAGTCCACTTCTTGTCCATTCTTGGGCCAACTTCTTGGCAACCTTGTGCCTATCATTCAAAAACACTTCAAACAAAATTAGACAAATAATAAGGTGATTGTGATCATGAAAATCAAACAACGAGGGGAACGAGAGGTACAACAATCTCCCCCTATTTTGATGATCACAATCACCAAAACAATTAAAGTAAAAACAAAAATTAAAGGCATTCTTTTAATGAATAAATTGAAAATAAATGCTAAGCAGAATCAAAAGGTTTCTCCCCCAATCAATCAATAAATTCTCCCCCTTTGTGATTATCAAAATAGCTCGGGGCATAAAACTTGATTAAGGGAAAGGGTTTGAAAAACTAGATATGAGAATTGAAAAATCAATTGAGATTTTTGAAATTGAAATGAAAATTTGAATAACAGTTTGAATTGAAAGTTTTGAATCAAAAACCAATTGAAATTTGAAATTTGAAACCAAATGAAATTTTTGAAATTGAGAGTTTTGAATCAAAAATGAATTGAAAATTTAAATTGAAAAATGAATCGAAAGAGATTTTTGAATTTAAGAAAATTTCTCCCCCTAAATAAAACAAAAAGATCATCGGGGAAACGAAACTATTTTTGGCCCAGAGAGACTCGCCAAAAGGGATTTTTCAATCCAAATTTGTTTCATGGTGGGTCTTCTCCTATAAAACTCGTACTTATAAAAAATAGATTTGGGTTGACCGTACCGGGTTTTTTTGCAATCACACTCATAAATGAGGTGCCCGGGTTTTTTGCAATAATTACAAAATTTATAACTAGAGCTCCCCCTTACAAAAACAGTGGGTGCATGGGAGGAGGAGGCTTGGTTGGTATAGCCAAGTCCTTGAGTGGTCCTAGAAACCCTTTGAGAACCCAATAATTTGGTCAAATTTTGTTCACCTTGGGTGAACTTTGCTAAGGATTTTCTAAGGTCCTTGATGGTTGATTCCAAAGAATCAACATTTGGGAAATTTTGGATTTTTAGGGAGGGTTCCTCCTTCTCTTTGAGAAGTTGTTCTTTTTCGGAGGAAAGTTTTTTGAAATTCTTTTTCAAAGAAACAAATTTAGAAGAAATTTCATGAAAACCATTTTCTAATTGGTCTCTAGCATGTTGGAGTTCTTCATATGATAAATGATTAAAAGAATTAGAAGAACTAGAGGAGGAAGAAGAGGAAGAGGATGATGATACCTCATGTTTTGCCATTAGGAATTTTGTACCTTGGTCGCTTGAGGAGGAGGAGGAGGAGGATGATGAGGTGTCACTCCATGTCTCCTTGAGGACCTTTTTCTTTCCTTTTTCCATTTGCGTGGCCCGTTTTTTGTTGAGTGGGCAATCGGGCTTGTAATGCCCTTTTTGGCCACACCCGTAGCATTTTTCCTTGGGCTCCGATCTTTTGTCGGGTTCTTGCTTTCAATGCTTGCGGGATTTCTTCTTCTTGTGCTTCTTCATAAATTTGTGCATTTGGCGGGCGAGATTCTCCATTTCCGAGTCGCCGCTTGAAGATGAAGGAGATGAGGAAAATGAGGATGATGAGGAGGAGCTTACTTCTTTTTGTACCTTGAGGGCAATGTTCTTTGGTGTCTTGATTGGTGTGCCCTCCTTTTGAGCTTGCCTCCTCATCGTGATCTCGTACGTCATTAGGGATCCGATGAGCTCTTCGACCAGCATGTTCTTTACATCCTTAGCTTCTTGGATAGCCGTCACCTTAGGTGCCCATGAGTTCAGAAGGACCCATAGAATCTTCTTGACCATTGCTTCAGCTGAAACATCATCACCAAGAGATTTTCTTCCATTGCAAACGTCAGTGAAGCGTGTAAAAATTTCAGAAATAGACTCATTTGGATGCATTGAAAAAGATTCAATGTCTTGTCTATACATATCTAATCTAGTATCTTTTACTTTATTAGTGCCTTCATGGGTCACTTCTAAAAGCTTCCAAATTTCATGTGAAGAAGAGCAAGTAGAAACACGATTAAATTCATTTCTATCTAACCCGCAATGAAGAGCATTCATGGCTTTTCCATCAAGCTCAAAATTTTTAATATCGGCGGGGGTCCATTTGGATTCGTCGGGGGAAGACAAAGAATAACCTTGCATGACAATTTTTTAAATAGGATATCCTATGCTTCTTAAAAAATTGGTCATGCCGGTTTTCCAATAATTATAGTCGGTCCCATCAAAAAATGGAGCCCGACCCAATGAGTAGCCCTCAGGGGCGAAAGAGGTAGATGCCATCAAAAAAAATCGTTAATTTGAAACCGGTTAGGGAATTATTCAAATACTCCCTTTGATACCAATTGTTGGGCGGAGAAAAAGGGAGTGATGGCAAGAGGGGGGTGAATTGCCTTTTAAAAAATGATTAACAATTTAAAATCAAAGTTGAAAGTGCAGCGGAAATAAAGAGGCAAGACATAAGAATTTATAACGGAGTTCGGCCAAAAACCCGGCCTACGTCTCCGCTCCCAACTAAACCGTTGAGAGATTCCTACCGCTTGCTTTTCAATGGTTTTAGAAAGAAACCCACTAGGCTTTGAGGTAGCACTAGGACCTATTACAGCTTGCTTTTAGTGGTTTAGCAAGAACCCACTTGCTTTTGATGGTTGAGCAAGAACCCACTATCCTTCTTATAGGTGAAGGATAGCTGACCTATGTCTCAAGCTATTTAAAGGAAATCTTGACAACCTCTTCACACCTTAGAGGTGGTGTGAAACCCAAAAGAGAGAGGAATAGAAAAGGAGTTGGGGTTTGTAGGCACAAACCCAATTTGAAAGCTCAAAAAGATAAATACAATAAAACCCGTAATTGGAGAAGCCTTGGGCGCCTTTGATTGATCGGAGAGTTTGAAGGCCACTTCCAAGCTTCTTTGGTGGTGCTCTTGGATGTGGAATTGGATGGAGCAATTGGGGTTCCTTGAGGAGGCTCGCCGGAGGATTGTCGAATGATCAACAAAGTGTCCTTGGGCTTGGTTTTTGTTCCGGTTGGTGTCCGGGGCTTCCTTGGCCTTTATTTATAGGCAAGGAACCCTTTTGGAGTTTTCGGAGCCGTTGGAGAGGCTTAAAGAGCCGTTGGGAGCCAAGTGGGCCAGCCTGGTCAAACTGCAACGGCTAGTTTGACTGGCTCCACCGGCTGGCCAGTACAGTCCCACCGGCTGGCCGGTGCTTGAGGAATTTGGGAGATTTCGAGTCTTGGCTCCACCGGCTGACCGGTAGATGGGCCACCAGTTGGACGGTGGCTTGGCAGTAGCTGATTCTTCTTTTCCAGGCACCACCGGCTGACCGGTGCCAGAGCCACCGGCTGGCCGGTGGGTAGACAGTAGCTACCACTGTTTGACTGGATGCCACCGGCTGGCCGGTGGTCAAGCCACTGGCTGACCGGTGGAGCCTGGCAGTGGGCAATGCCTCTGCCAGGTCCACCGGCTGGCTGGTGCTATCACACCGGTTGGCCGGTGGACTGAATTTCAGTCCACTTCTTGTCCATTCTTGGGCCAACTTCTTGGAAACCTTGTGCCTATCATTCAAAAACACTTCAAACAAAATTAGACAAATAATAAGGTGATTGTGATCATGAAAATCAAACAACGAGGGGAACGAGAGGTACAACAGTACATTCCTGTTATACTCAGATCATGATTATATCCATATAACGATATGCTTTCATGACATTTCATATATGCATACACACAAACACACACAAACACAGATATATATATATATATATATAAAGGTATATACACGTATACTTGATCATGAATTAAACATTAGAAAAAATTAATTTTTATTGTAATATTGATGAAATTCTAAGTGCATGGATACTGATTAATCTTTCGTGTGATTATACAATGTCATGTATCATGAGATTTTATCATACCAAGTCTAATATATAATTTTCAGTAAATATTAGTATTTATTTCATACAAGCATGATTATAAATATATTTTAAAAACTAAAACACCAGTAAAAATTATATGTATATAAGGCAGGGTAATACAACGTTATTTTATAAAAACCGGTACCCGAACTTTGTAAATATGATAAATAATTGGATAGAGAATCCATCCCTAAAGTGGGTAGGCCCAAGATAGCTTCCAAAGTTACGAGTGGAATTAATTGTTTTTTTAAGGGCTTGCTTAATATTTTCAACCAAATCACTAGATTATTTTAAAAGCGTTTTCGAAATATAATTAATTTTTAAAGAATTATTGTATTTTGTAAAGGTTGTTTTACAATTGTATTTCTAGATGAATATTTAAATGTATTATCAAATTGATATTTTAAATGAGATTTATCAAAGGGTTTCAAAACACCTTACTGGGAAATTGAATGCTCACCATTTTATTTTAAAATAATTTTTCACTAGTATCTTAAGAGATTATTGTAGATGATGCCGCTTTTGGGGTTAGCATGCACAAAAGCATATTGGGATGCTATTTTATTTTTTTATTTCAACTCAGATAAATGTAAGGTTTGTTATAATCTTCTAGAACCTAGACTGGTAAAAGGTCCCCATTTCATTATTGTGTTTTGTAATTGTTCATTTTATTTTATAAAAAAATTACAAAGAATTTTTAAGCACTGAGTCCACAAGAGTGGGCTTGGGGTGTTATAATTGGTATTAGAGGGAGGTTCTAGAAAACATTAGATATTACACGTTGTCTCATGAGAAAACAAAATCTACGCATTAGAATTTTCTTTAGTTTGTTAATTCCCTTATGTGTTTCAATAATTCTGAGGATGAAATTCAGAATTTTGGTAAGTTCGAAAAAATAATTGAGAGGGCACAATTCAAATAAGGGGGGGGGGAGAATGTAACAACCCATATATTTTAATAATTTAATTAAGGAATTATAATTTTGAATAAATAATGGTATACAATATTTTTATAAAACAATGAGACTTCCTTTAGTAAAAATGAAATATGTTTACTTTTATTTATGTTATTTTTCATTAGGTCTCTTTTTAACTATATAATGAAATAATATAAATTAATTACACTTTTATGTAATTTAGTATCTTGACAATATATTTTTTGATATATTATTTTAATAAATAAATATAATCAAAGTTAATATAAAATGTAACATATTTTTTTTTAAATGAAACATAATATTATTTTCATTATAGTATATATTTATGAATTAGTTTTATAATTACTTTTATAATGTTATATATATATATATATTACAATTAATGATTTTTAATGTTAATGTTTATATAAATACTCATATTGCTTTAAAAACAGTAGAAATAATAAATCATTTTAGAAATTTAAAACAAATAATAATTTTATGTTAACATTCAAAATTATATATATGTTTTAAATATAAAATCTATGAAATTTATGTTTCAAAATTAGGTTAATTATGGGTTAAATAATCAATTATAACAAAAACATAGAAATTTAAAAAAAATGAATATAGATATTCATATATATATATATATAACAAAATGAAACATATATTAATATAATTGTTTTATAAAAAAATAAATGAAATGAAATTTTTGAAGATGAAATCGGGATTAAAGAGTTATAGGGTTTCAGAAGAGTTCAAAGGGTGATATTCGAGCGGCGTAATCAAGGGAAGATGGGTGTGAGTAGTGATTGAAGCCGTGGATGGTGTCGAGATCTTGTACAATGTCGAGAGGTGATATTGAGTCAAGGTCCTCTCCGGTGTGGTCTTGTATGACCACCGATGAGAGAGATTATTTGGAGTTTATATTGAAGTTTTTGGTTCTAGATAGAATTGTTTCTCCATCCAATTTCAAGTCGTGGTTAGGGTTTCTTACTTCTGTGAGGATGGTTTATCTCATTTCGGTTGTCTATATATAAAAGTATGTGTGTCTTTACTTGTTTTTATAATCCAAAATCCAGATCTAGATTCATTTTTAAATGTCTTTTCATCATATTGTAGGATTTGTTTTCAATTTCATCTGTCAATCGATATCTATGGACTAATAGTTGTCGTTTTTGAGTGTTATAGGGGATATGTTTAATGCAGATATCAATTTTTCAATAATTTTAGCTGTATTAATATTGGATTCATCTGTTTCAATCAGTTTCAACAATGTATATATATATATTATCTATTCGAATACAATATTTCTCGACAAACAGTCTTTCAACACCACATATTCAAGATTTTTTTAAGATTTGGTTATTTTCATTGCTTGATTTCAATAGAATCCAGATTCTTCATTGACCTATTCTTCTCTAATTGAATGGATAAATATAGATTTATTATCTCTGATTGTACTGCAAGCCAACCCATCTATCGAGAAATTTGAAAATAAAAAATGTATAAATTTGTTTTCCTGTCTTCTTCTATTTAATATATGCACTGAATGAAGTTAATATATATATATATATATATCATCATGTTGTGTAAGATGAACAAAATAATAAAATAATTATTTGCAAGACTATAAATATAATACTAATACTTCATCTCCACCCTCAAAATTTGAGTATCACATGTTCTTTGCATACCATGAGTGGGTATTGCAGCTCTTCATGAAAAGAAAACTATTATCTAGTCAAAATAGTATTCTAGTCCTATCAATGGTCTGTTAATGTTACATTAGAGGTAAGGGAACATTTATTTTCCTCTAAATTTAAATTTCCTTTTGATAAAAAAATTACATTAATATTGATTTCTATTTTTTTAATAAATAAATATTTATTTTTAAGTCAATGTTTAATTGAACTCGTATATTGTAAGGGATTTCTTATATCTGTTCTGTGAAATTATTTTGCTACCCAAATTATATTTGTGCAATAGATAATTTATTTTATATCTGATTTCTTTACATGCAAAGTTTATTTTAATAGAGGTTTTCTTTATTTACCATCTAAAGTATTCAAATAATTATTTAATTATGTGTAAGTGATCATATATTTTTTTGGATGCTTTATTTACAATTTCAAGTCCATATTTTTTTAAGGAATACTCTTTTTTTTATTTCAAAATTATGATATTTAATTTCTAAATGAGATATATATATATATATATTTCATTCTATGAATATTAGGGAATTCTATGTTTCATTCCAGCTATTTTTTTGATTTTCAACAACCAATTATTGTGAAATTATTTCCCTTATTTTCAAAATGTATTTATTTGATCATGATAAATTATGTCATTTTATATTTCAAATGTTTTATTTTCCAAATTTAGAGAGATATTATTTAATCGAAAGTTATGATTTTCGGTTTCAACTTATTTGGTAAGGATCAAGATTATGATTCATATGAATTATAATAATAATTATTTTATTTTATTATGAATGCATACATATATATATAGAAATTGATTATTTATGGAATATTATGAATTTAAATGAAGGATCTACATGAATGTCATACTCATATCACGATTATGGCCATATATCGATAAGATTTCATGACATTTCATACATGAATATGCATATATATATATATATATATAGAAAGGTATATACACATATACTTGATCATGAATTAAACTTTACAAAAATTTATTTTTATGGAAATATGGATGAAATTTTAAGTGCATGGATGTTGGTTAATCTTTCGTGTGATTATGCAATATCATGTATCATGATATTTGATCGTACCAAGTCGAATATATAATTTTCCATAAATATTTTTTTATTTTATCCAAGCATGATTATAAATATATTTTTGAAACTAAAACACTAGTGAAAATTATATGTATATAAGTCAAGATAATACAATGATATTTTATAAAAACGGGTACTCAAAGTTTGTAAATATGATAGGTAATTGGATAGTGGACCCATCCCTCAAGTGGGTAGGCCCAAGATAGCCTTAAAATTTATGATTGGCCTTGATTGTTTTATTTTAAGGGCTTGCTTAATATTTTCAACCAAATCACTAGATTATTTTAAAATCGTTTTTGAAATATAATTAATTTTCAAAGCATTAGAGTATTTTATAATGGTTGTTTTACAAATGTATTTCTAGTTGAATATTTCAAAGGTATTATCAAAGTGATATTTTTAATGAGATTTATAAAAGGTTTTCAAAACACCTTAATGGGAAACTGAATGCTCACCCTATTATTTTAAAATGATTTTTCACAGGTATATTAGGGGATTTTCATAGATGTCGTCACTTTTGGGGTTAGTGTTCACTAAAGCGTAATAGATGAATATTTTATTTTTTTATTTCAACGTTGATAAATTTAAGGTTTTATCTAATTTTCCAGAACCTAGACTGGTGGAAGGTCCTTGTTTCATTAAAGTGTTGAGTAATTGTTTAGTTTATTTTGTAAATAAATTTACTCATCATTTTTAAGCACTGAGTCTAGAATAATGGGCTCAGGGAATTATACCATATTTTAAAAAACTAGGTGTATGTTGCGGCCATATAAATTAAGTAAGAAACAAATAAACTAGGAAAAAATTAATCAAATAAATTTTTAAATAAGTAAACCTTTTTTTATATTGAATCTCTTAAATAACATGATTTTATACCTTTATAGTAGGACCTAATAAAAATCAATTAGATGCTCTTCAATATATTCTTTGAATCCTAGTTGGTGAACCAAGAGATGAATGATAAAATTATATCCTCTATTGGTGGAAACACACACACACACACATACTTAAAAAAACACCGATATTCATATACTACCTTGTTCTTATAGGGAGGAAAACACACACACACACACATTTATCCACCCATATACACATATCTATATAACCTCATATATGAGTCATATATACATCTAAGGAGGAGATTAAATGTGAAGGATTTGGGTCCCTAGAAATAATTAACTGCATGCTTTCAGCTACTAGAATATAAATAAAAATATTATTATATATCTTTTTTTATTTTTTGTAACATTAATATGAAAATTTCCATAGATTATTTGTTTCATTGAAAGGTTATAATAGTTCCCTTATATAACACAAACCTTGAGATGATATTTCAGTTTTCTTAAACATATATCTTATGGTCTAGATATCATTAGTATGATAGGCTCAAGAAGGTTTTTAACTATCAGGTGTTAGAGTCTCACAACACATTGAGAATTCATCTCATAAAGTTCTCACATAGTTATATCCAAGAAGGGAGTTTATGTTGATAAATAAATTAATAATAATTCAACTTGTTTTATATCTCATTAAATATTCCCATCCAAGAACATGTGAATCATTCCTTATACTTGATGTTATTATTAATGTATAAAATGAATCACACACTTTTATGTATGTATTAAACCTATGGATATGTATATTCATTGGGAGGATCAATAAATTGGGTGTGTTATACATGATATGAAATTAATTCAATAAGTCAAAAGAGGATTCATCACATAAATATCAGTTGAAGAAGATATATTTGGCCCTTTTATTGAAATGGAACTATCAATTTAAATTTATTTCCATAGTGGTTCATAGACAAGTTCATTTTAGAAACTCAAAAATAGATAAATCAAGAATATATAGTGATGAAACAATAATTCATCCAATTTGATGAGATATTAGTTGACGAAGGGATTTCATTACAGAGTTGAATTCATATGAAGGTTTTTATTTATGTAATGATAAATTGTTTCTGTATGAGTGAAATTCCATGTTTCTAGAATTTTATCATCAAATTTAAATAATTTCACCTAATATGACCGAGAAATATGCATAGAGGGTCACAGACTAAGTGTATTCTAAATTTCATTCATTTTTTAAAATTTAACACTGAGAATGATTATTTTAAATGTATTGTGGAATATTAATTATTCTAGAAATATTGATAATAATTATTCAATGATGATATATTAGAGTTTAAAATATGTAAGTTGAATTTCAACTCTTGTTTATTATCTATTGAAACCAACAAAAAACCAAAATTAGTCACCTACCCACAAATTTGGCTAAGCCTTAGACCCTTCAAGTTATATCAGATCAATAATATTATAATTTATAATTTTTTATAATTTATTTGACTAATTTAATGATTTTTATCCAGTTTTTGTTTTCTAGGTTTCTGTTCTTAATCCCAAAAGTCAAGATAACCTGTTCATTTTAATTAATATGGATTAGAACATGAAAATACATGTGAAGAACTCTCAAAGATCCCATATAAAGGTTTAGAGGTTACTAAATAAATCACATGGATACATGTAATGTAATAATAAATTACGCATTGTGTTCTTGTGGTCAACTCACACTAGGTGAGAGCTACATAAATCTCATCTTGTCTTTTTAATTGGTATGTGGCATAATTGTACCCCATGAATTTACCACAAGCTTGATACATGATTTTGTTGGGATTTCATGGAGTGTATCTGGTGTACAGACTATGTAAACCTTCAATCCTTTTGACCTTATTTAAATTTTAAGAAGCATTGAGATAAATAAATGGCGTCATTACGTGGCATATATAACTACAATATGAGTGACACAATGAGACACTACCTACACAACATGTTTCAAGAATGTACATACAATGTGTCATGTTCCAACCCATGAAATGTATAGGTTGATATTTTTGGCATATCTTGTGGTCCAAAACACATAATGGTTAAAGTGATAAAAAATACATAATGTGTAGATGGTTATATATACTATGTGAAATTTTTCTTTCCACACATGGTATATACCAAATTATTTTTAACCTTTATTGTGCTAAAAATTTAATCTCATAGAAAATATAATCCTAGAATACGCATAATGGTTGTTTTACCCACAATATACTTCACACACTTTTCTAGTGGTACACACCGTGTGTATTATCGTGTGTTGTGTGGTTAAACATGCCATATAAAAAATAATTATTGACCCACAAAACTACATATAATTTATATCATAATATGATGTTTATGAATACATTCCATGAAAGTACATATTACATGACATGGAACATAAACAACATGTATCACATGAAATATAAAGTGACAGTACACACCATGTAAGAATTAAATACCAGAAATAGATTTAATTCGATATAGAAGGTATAAGGTATATGGCCTCCTAAGTTCATTTTGTGTACTAAATTATATAAAAAAATTAAAATTTATTTAATTTATTTAAAATAAAATAGGATGAGAATATTATTATAAATCAAGCCCTGTTAGGATGAAATATTATGATAAACAAAAACTAATAAAATAATGAGTTGATTAATTTATTAATTTTAGGAAATCTATCTCAATGAGATTGAATTGAAATGAATGACATAAATTCTAAATGAAAAGAAATTATGTATTGTGATTGACAATGAGATTGACCAAACTATGATTGTGTTGAAATTATTTATTTAATTAAATTATTTATTTTAGGGTTATATATTATAATTCATTATTAAATTAAATATGATGATTTGGGAATAATCCATCCCTCCATTATTATATAGAGGTTTGTAAGGTGAAGGTTTATTTTATGTAACCTTTAACCACGGATACCCCTCATTTGTAAGTGAGTAAATATTTGTAAAGGATGGAGATAACAATGAGAGGAGATAGTTCAGGACAAGATCCAATGTGAATACATCCTAGAAGACACACAATATATTAGATAAATGTTGTTACCTGAGCTAAACATGGGTCCAAAATTTCCCCCTAGGGTCAAGGTTCATTTATCACCACTCGATAAACCAACCAGTGGATAAAGCCCATGACCATTGAAAATATTTATTATATTTTTTCCATTCCTGATTATTTATTTATTTATATTATTTATGGTTTATTTGGATGATTAAACACGATCACATAATAAAAATAAATTAACAAGATTGAGAATGAAAATATAAAATAAAAGTATCATTCATAAATTATTTTATCATAAATGGTTAATTAATTATTATAATCTAATATATTATTAACAAGAATGTAAAAAATAAAATAATGTAATATTTAAATATAAATTAAAAAAATACCTCAATAAAAACAATAAGTCATAAAATTCCATCCATCAGTTGAGTTAAAATGAAACCATGGTTAATTTTTTGGTCTATCCCTCATTAATAAACATTAAACAATAAAAGAGTTCTAATAAATGTAATGGTTTTTCTCTTAACCAAGTTAAAATCAAGAGTAGTTACCCCAAGAAGTCTTATTATAACATGGAGGTAATAATTGTGGAAATATGAGTTTAGTATTTTTGGTTCGGAGGGTCTACTCAATAGATCAAAGAGTTATGAGTTAATAAAGTTGAGAAATAAAGGATACCTAAATACCATTTAAATATTTAACAAGGACCCCATATGATTTATTTTATGGGGAATATGTATCCTTTCAATGAGAATGTTTGAGAGACTATATATTCAAAATCTAATGGTGAGAGATATTGGGATTTGAAAAAATAACATGATACTAATTAATATTTATTAATTAATTGAAAATTTTTAATCAAGATAAATGATTAATAATATATTTTATTTAATGTACAAAATAGAAAATTTGACCATTGGAACACTATAATCAATATTGGAAAAAGAAATAATTCTCACTAGTAAAAACTTACAAGAGCGTTATAGGCTCATTCACATTATTCTATTACATGAAAATTTATTTCATGTGTAAGAATAAACTATTCATAATCATCCCCCTTAGGGTGCAAGTGATGTTGAAAGGGATTCCTATCGGATACACACAGAGGATGCATCAAATGTTCATTACATTATGTTATCATCTATGTCTAGATAGATGAAGGCAAAACACATAGACATGGATGTATACACCATGATAGATCCACAAAAAAAATTCAATGGAGAAGTAGAGGCTAATGATAAAAGATATTTTCACTATACTATACAATTATATAATGGAAGACATATATCTATATAGTGATCATGTACTAAAGATACTTAAGTATATCATTTAGTTAGTAATGTTGGGATTATATATCATTAGGAAACTATCAATTAATATTATATTATCATCCTTACAACCAATATTATCTATATTCATAAATAAATATTAAATTAATATTATAGTGAATTCACTAAATTATATTTTAAAAATGATTGTCTAAGTCAATTAGGCTTTGTGAGAACATTTTTTTGAACCCCTTATAGTGAATGATATGAGGTAAAAGATTGAGAAATATAAAAAAGTTCAATGTTAATGGTTCTTTCTCAACACCACTCAAAAATGAAAAAAATCCATAGGGATTGGAATGAATAAGAGGATATATTATTTACATGTAGTAAGAAAGCTAACTAGAAAAGGAGATATAATGAATTTATGAATAATAAATAAAAATTTTATACTTAATTTATATTAATCCTTATATATGATATTTTAAATTCTATTTTTGGGTTTTAAATATATAATTCAAACATTTGTATCTAAATACATTAATCCAAGAAAAAATAAAGGATATAATAAGTAAGATTAATCTTCAAGTTATTGATGGAAATTAATAATAAATTTGTTAAAGAAGATCATAACATCAAGATTTACATATGGATTTATTGTCATAATAATATTGTTTTGTATTGAGTTTTACCAACACATTTAAATCAGTGTCTAGTTCTAAACAAAATTTGACATTATTTCAAATATGAAATGATTTTTTATTATATATCATAATTAATTGATCGTTTTTTTATACTTTAATCATTGATATCCAAATATCAACAATTTATTATGAATATAAAATATAACACTCAAATGTAAACCTAGTTTTGGAAAGATATATTTTTTCAAGTAAAAATAAAATTAATTTTCCATAATATCCTAAAAGTGTGTTTATAGAATTGGGTGCTAAATTTTTTAGGTATTTGATAAAAATACTTATAATGTTTTAAGAAAAATAAACATTTAAATATTTAATTTTTTATTTCCATAAATATTCTAAATCTAGCTTAACCAGATAAGTGTAGCCTATTATAAGGATGAGGTATAGGTGGATTCATTTAATTAATAAGATTCCAATAAGAGATTTAAGGAATGTGAAAGTTTAGTAGAATGTTTTCTTGGTAAAAGAAAATATTTTCTAGTTATTTTAGTTAAAGAATATATTAACCAATAATTCATGAATAATTATAATATAGATTGGAGTTGTTATTGAAGTCACATTACTTATACACTTTTTGGTGATGATGTTAGTAAAAAGAGGATTGATGTGAGTACAATAACTATTGGATTTATAATAATAATCTTTCTGGACATTATTTTCAAATGTAAATGTTAAACAGTTTATCATATGAAAAATATATGTACTAACTGATATAATGAAAATTTTAATATAAAACAAATCCATTATTTAACAAAATCAATTGTTTTTTTGAGAACTATTTTTATGTCTAATTTTAGAAAAAAGCATACAATAAAGAAATACGTAGTGTTCATCATAGTTAAATATCATAAACTTTTAATGATATAAAAATTTGTAAGATAGAAAGTTAATTGTTAAGTGATTGATTATATTGTTATAAGAGTAAAATGATTTTATTTTGAGATAGTGGGAGAAATATAGACTTAAATTAAGTTAATTCCCTAGATGAACTTGATTATTCATAGGGGCACTAATGTCCACACAATATAGTGGGGGTAATTTCTCAAGAGACACAAATAATGTAATAAATATAAATCCAAAGAGGTGTTTTTATATCACACATGTTGGGTGGTTTATAGAATTACATCATAATAAATAATAAGTACCTTAAAAGTAATCAGAAAATTGAAACATGATATGACTGGTAGGATCATATAATTCAGAAATCAAATCTATGTACCAAAATCCACTTATTTATTTTTGTGGGGTCTCTAGTTGATGTAAATATATTCGTGCGTGCTAAACAAGAAACTAGAAAAATATGGTAATGTTTTTACCTTTAAGGTATGATTAGTTAATGAAGTATTCTTGAATAGTCTCTATATAGATAAGTTTTACACAGTAGCTTATATAGGCTAAAATATGAAGGATAATTTTATTAAAGACAGTGGTGGTCATATCTATAAATGCATAGTATTTTAAAGCTTCTAATGTAGATTTAGAAGCATCTTAAGTAATGAATTATTCTAGTTATTGGAATTTTATCAATAAAGGACAATACTGTTACAATATGTATTATAATAATATTATATCAAATATAGTAGCCAATAATTAAATTTTAACACAGAGGAAAAATGATAAATACTTAGGTATATCACCTATTATGAGTTTTCATTATATAATTGAAGTCATGGTAAGAACAATAGTCATAGAAGAATGTGGGAGGCACAGTGGCTGTCACTATACCTCTAACGAAGTGTTTTATTTCAGGTGAGAGAAAATATGTTATTGATTAGTAGTTGGATATAGTGAAAGTCGGAGTCTATTGGAATTGGTTCTTAAAACCAACCTGAATTTTTAATTTTTATTATAGCAATATTAATAGATATGTTATCACAAAATCATTTTTCTTCTATGTAAAATTAATGCAATAAGTTCCTAGGAGTATTTATCAGATCAAATGGTTACAATAGTCCCCCACTATAATGATAAAATAAAGATACTATGACAATATTTTTCAACATATATCTTATAGTCTAGACCAAATTTTTTATGGGATGTATATGATGTTTCGTATGATGTTTCACTATCCAGAGGTAGAGGATCCTAAGACATTGAGACTTATCAAGAAGTTATCACCTTTTGATCTAAATTAAAAAAGGTCATTAGTAAAGATACACAAATTAGGATTCCACATTTTTATGTGTTATTAGATATTCCTAACTGTCAATTTTTTATTTGTCCTCAGACTTGTGAATATTATAAAAGTGTATCACGAATCACATACTTTGATGAATGGATGAAAACCATGATGATATATGATTGTAAAAGGTAGAATATATTGGGTGTTTCATAGGAGATAAGAAATTAATTTAATAAGTTAAGAAAGTATTTTTTATATTTTATATTAATAGAAGAAGATATATCTAGTCATTTATTGAAATATATCTACTTGATTAAAACCATGACCTTGGTAGATCATATATGAGTTCATTTGAATAATTGAAAAAAAAATAAATCAATCATATAGGGTGATAAAAAAATATTACAATATAATTGATATGATATCAGTAGACAAATATATTATATAACATAGTAGTTTACCAAGTAAGGTTGTCATCATTATGACATTAACTAATTTCACTATTAGTTCATTGGTGTGTTTCTAGACATTGAACATGGAATTTAAATAAGTTCACATACATCCATTGAGAATGTGACCCTAGAAGTTCATACTCAAAGTGTATCCTGAATATCATTAAATTCTATTGAATTTAATATTATGAATAAATATAACATTAGATTTTTGGAATATAATTATTAAAGTAAAGTTGATCTCAAAAATCCAATCATAAGATATTTGAGTTCTGAATATGTGAGTTAAATTTTATCTGTTGTTTATTATTCACATGGTAATAAATAAATATTATATTATTCACCTTTATATTGAATAGAATGATATATAAATATTTACTTATTTACATGTGAATATTGAAATAAATGTTTATTCATGTGTATAGTAAAATTAATTATTATCTATTAATTGAAAAAATAATATTTATTTGATTGAAAATTTTATAATTAATGGTTTATTAGATTCAGTGGGAGGATTAATGGGTTGAGTTGATGGCATAATTTTTTTTATATATTTTATTTAATAACAGTTAAAAAAATATTAATTAAATAATTTAAGAAATTATATTTAAATAAACACATGTTATGTGATATAACAATGATTTTATTATTTATTGTACTCTAGTCCTGCAATACACCCTAAGCTGTGTGTGTGTGGGGGGGGGGGCTAATTATGGGGAGATAATATTTTTTCTTATCATTAATCAAAATTGGATATTTTATTCTTAATGTAAAATAAAACTGAAACATGTATTAAATTTATAAACATATTAAAAAATATAGATCATAGTAACATGTTTTTTTGGTCGCCTATGAAAGGATACTCTTACGAGTACATATCAATGATGTGTTGATATTACTGATTAACCACTACATCGCTAGTATGTAATTAAAGACATTAAGAACAGTTCACTACTCAATAATGGACCAAAAAAATATGTCACCCAATATCTATTTTCAAGAGGGATAAAAAGATGGAATAGACCCCCATGTTAATCATATAAGATTTAAATATGAATTACAACATCAAACAATAAGGGTATTATCTATGAAAATGTCTACTTCCATTACAGATCTTTAATGATATGCACAACACTCACTAAGTTTTTCATTCATCATCTTCAATGTAATACCATCTGACAGATTCTCTTTTCTAATATAGATATTCAATGATACTTAACTTCTGATCATATATTCTTACTCACACTTTCCCTTTACTTCTTCTTCCATTATGTGTTTTATTACTTCCATTATTCATAGAAAATATTATATATCTAGAGAAAATTTTAATTTAAAATTTTAATTTTAAACACAAATTATCTTTCAACATCCATAGATTTAATTCTCAATTTCTGATCATCCACAATCATATATTCACCATTGAATTTGAATTTGGTAGTGTAAGTTGTATAATTAATAACCAAACCTGTAATTATTTTATACATCATCTTTCCTATTATAATTATATAGAAACCATATATCCATTTACAACATCATTCTCTGTAACATGATGATTCACTCTTGACTTAACTGATTTCAACTACTATTAAGGCTATAGAGTACAACAAACCTATGAAAATTCCTATAGACATGGAAAAAATCTTGACCATAACTTCACCAAAAATAGACCTTGTATGGTGAAATCTTCCTCAGTAATGGAAAATTATCCCACTAAATTCAACCTATGGTATGTACATTCTTTTATATTATAATTACCTAGAGTCTAAAAAATATAAGGTTTCCTTGATCCTTTACTTTTTCTAAAATGTGGTGTGGAATTATTTGTGTAGCATAGGTTCTTAAAAACCACTAATGACACCAAAATTCATCTTAGCATACACTATGGCATGGCGGTCTATTCTGTAGTATGGTTTAGATATTGTAATGCCTATATTTGACTTTCAAATTAGGGGGTGATTATTTATTAAAAAGATAGAAATTTTGTCCACTATTTTCACACTATAGTAGCACCCTCTACTACAAACCCCTATCTATTTCCACCCCACACTAGAATGTTTCTCCAAGAATTATCCCATTCTATGGTTTTCTCTCCTTTAATTGATGACATATATTAGAAATATTATACCCCTCTACCTCTATTGAAGGGTATTCCTTTGATCGTGGTCTGATTTCTCCTCGGTGGTTGTCTTCTTGGGTGAAATTGTCTTTATGGTGTATTTTTTTTAATAAACTCCATTCACCACTATAGAATAGTCATTTATATTATGAAATTTTGTAACTTGAAACTCCATAAAGGGAAATGTAAATTGTTCTAATGAAACTGGAAAGAACTCTTATGAAAATTTCATGACTCTATCATTTTTTAGTGCAGTCAGAGAAATCAAGTCATGGCCATATTCCTTATATCTTGGTTTCTACATACTTCTTCCAGAATGAAATTATTATTTTCATTTAAACTTCAATATCCTTCAAATCAATTCAAAAGTCTTCCAACCCTATCAAACACCTTGAAACAAATCCCACACAACAAATATGTGGTTGCAACAATCTCCCCTTTTATATTTTGTTCCCAAATTTTTTTTCAAACCTCATCAAATCACCACAAAAACTCCATGAATTTGATTAGTAGTACCCCCCTACAAGAAAAATTTTTATTCTATAGTCTTTTTATGGACTCTCTTGGGCCTCTTCATTCTCACCCATATTGAATATAAAATTCAAGGGATTGAATTTTCTAAAATGATGAAAAATATATCCATATAAAATATACCAAATTTCCAAATCTAGAAAAATAAAATTCAACTAGTCCTTGAAGAATAAATGAATCAAATAAAAATAGAGGGAAATTAGAAATAATGAAATAATGTATTCATGTCCAGAAAACACATCAAACTCCTACAAGGCATCCAATGCCCCTAAGATTTTTTCTCTCGCTCTCTCTAAATTATTTATAAATAGATAAGAACCTATAAGAATAAATAATAACCAAAATAAATCCCTAATGTGATTAGGGGAGGGGTAATCCAAAACACTTTAATTTGAGGAGTTTTTTTGAACTCCAATGTTAAACCAACACCGTTATAATATATATGCCTCAAATAGTTTAGTGAAAATATCTACCACAAGATATTGAGTTTCAAAAAATTATAGATTCAATATGTTATTCTCTATTTTATCCTTCATGAAATGGTACCAGATCTAAATTTGCTTTATATGATCTTGAAAAAAAAATTACAACCCAATAACACTTTTTTATTGTATTTTGTCATCATTATCTAAAGTACCACTTCCCCAATGTCTTCCAAAAGCTTCTTGATTCATATAATCTATGTATAATAATTTGTAACTATAATATATTCTGACACTACTATGATGAATGAAAACCCTTATTATTTCTTTCTTATCCAAACAACACAATTATTCTAACCACAAAAATAAACACCACTTAGGGATTTTTGATCCAAATTTTCACTGACCCAATCAAGAGCCAAATATTCCAAAAAATCATCATTCTTTATAGACATGAAAAATAAACTATAATTTAATGTTCATTGAACATAACTCATTATTATTATCACTCCCAAGTGATTTTTTTTCTTAGTATAAATCTAAAACCTTTCTACCAAGAATTTAGTATAGAAAATGTCTGTCCTTGTCATAGTAAGAAAAAATTAATTACCAATGATTCTATTTTTATAAATTTTATTCTACTACATCACTATCCTCATTTTTACCATGTTTTGTTCCAATCATTATTATAGTTGAAATAATATTACACTCCTCTATTTTTAAGTTCTTTAATATGATACACACTTAAATTGATAAAAAATGCATTTCCTTAAAATTGATAAACTCATATCCCCAATAAATTTTGAAAATATATACTCATTGATAAATCAAACATCTAACTAATTAAAATTTTAAATTTATCAACATTATTATTCATTTTTCCATGATGTATGATGTAATCAACATGCACCAACCCCATGAATTGGTCTTCTTATGAAATCTTAACATAGAGGCTGTGATCAAACCCTCATCTTATAAAACCCATCTAACCCATAAAAGTATCCAACTAAGAATACTGATCAAAATGTCCTTTTTTTAGGCTATACGATGGATTTTTCAACCTGTATTCTTTAGAATCATCATTACTAATAAAAAGTTAAACTGGATTTTTGATATAAACCTATTAATTCCAGACTCTTTTGAAAAATGTTTTCTTAATATCCTTATTAAATATTTCAAATGTTATTTTTTATTTCCACTACTACAAAGAACTAATATAATTTATTCTTTCCACTAGTGAATTTTTTTTCATAATCGATACCATCTACCTAAGAACATCCCTTACAAACCAATTGTTCTTTATTTTAGATAAATTTTCAATTTTTATTTAGCTTATTGATGAATACCCAATTTTTAAAAAAATTATGGTTTTATGGTATTTAAATTAATAACCAAGTATTATTTTAGTCAATATGATACTATTCATTATTCATATATTTCATTCATGGTTCCTCCTTTGATATTTCATTAAATTATGTGGGTTTTACCTTAGATAATTGAGAAGTGTTCTCTATTATTTTCATTCTTAAGGTATAAGTGAGAGTACAATTGTCTCCAATGATAGCTCATGGAATATCATGAACACAAATCCTTCTTGAACAAATCACCACTTAAATAACCTATTTACTTTATTCTTTTATATGTCCAATCTTTTAGGCATCATCATCCTAACCATTTTTTGATTCTACCAAGTCAATATTAGTTTCTTCACATTATTCAAAAAAAGATTCAGAAAATAATAATTAATTTTATTTGTCTTCATTCTCAACAACTTTTACATCTGAAATTTTAATAATATTGTCGAACCTCTTATTAAAATATTTAAATGGATTAATATTTTTTGATTATCATAGGAATATTCTTTTATCCACTACATCAAAGTATTTTCCATCATTTCATTATTTATTTTAGATGAACAATTTTCTTCTAAAGAAATAGAGATGCTTCAAAGAATATTTCCTTCTTTTCCTTGTTTCATATAGAAAATTTTCTACTTTTGGACTGAGTAATACACTATCATTATTATAGAGAAAAACATAAACCACTTATTTCTACTAGCTACCTGATATGAAACTATTAAGAAAAAAATTATTTTAAATGTTTATGACTATGTGATTTGTTCTTTCAATAACACTACTCTATCAGTGTTTTCTCTCTGAAGAAACTTCATGTTTAGTATTATGATTTTCTAGTTTATTTTTAACCTCATTGGATATGTATTCATTTCTATTATCTAAGATCAAAATTTTTAGAGTTATTCTATCTTCCTTTCATGGTCTTCTTCAAAACCTCATTATGTAGATCAATACTTCTTTATTTGATTTAATAAACATAAAACATCCCATTACAAATTAATTATCCAATGATAAGATTAAATACCTCTCACTATAGGTTCTTTCCTGACCAATTAGAGCACACACATCATGGTGATCCAATATTATCAAACACAATTATCTCTCCTTCCTTGGAAGATATATATTAAGAACTATATTTCATATTATACAAGATTAAAAAATATTTTCAAGATCTCATTTCTAGTTAAGAATATGCACTACTGCTCTGAATTTTGACAATTCTCTATACTTTGTTGATTAATATGGCCAAACCTCTAATTCCACATTCTTTTCTTTAAAATTAAGGATACATGTATTTTATCTACTATTAAATATATATAAATTATTGTTTTTCCTCTATCCCATCACTAGATAATTCCTAGAATTTCATTTGATGCTACAACCCTTTTAACAGAATATGAAGTCCAAAACTAAGCCACAAAGTTGGATAATGCTCAATAAATTATGACAAAGAACATCAATATAAATAACTTCTGTATTCTTCAACTCCCCACCAGGCAGTTATGTCTTTCCACATCCTTTAATATTTCATGCCACATCATTTCCCAAGTAAACTAGTCCATCAACTCAAATGATTAAATACTTTAACATATTCATATTCAACTTTCATACATGATGAACACCCACTCTGCATAATCTAGTTGATGGTATTATTTTCTTTTTATTATGAAATAATAACCATGTTTCTCTTCTCATAGTTCTTCCATCACTTCAAAGATAATGAAAAATTAGTTGATACTTTTTTTCATGTTAACATAATTTTCAATACAAGACATTTAGTATAAATTTTCTTCTTCAAGAGGATAATGAGTATTACGGGAGGGAACTAAATTAGTCTACATTGAATAAACCTTACTTATTCCATCATATAATTATATTCTTCAAATCTAGCTATAATCATATTCTATATATCCAAATTTTGAATTATTAAAATTGTAACCATATGAATATTTTCTTACAAAATATGACAAGTATTTTTCAAATCCCCTTTTATGTATTCCAATTTCTTTCCATCTTAGATAAATTTCAGCTTCATTATAATAAAATAAAGTGTGGCTAATAAAACAATAAAACTAAGATTTCATAAATGGAAATATTCTATTGTTGTATATTATACACATATCACAATATTTTTTTAATTTTTTTTGTTAATAATTTCTTAGTTACTGTGATATTTTCCCTTAAAATGCTTCCATATGCTCTTGTTTCTTATATAGTTTGTCTTAAATCATTCACTATCAAAGACAACATAGGGTTTTCTTTCTTTTTAATTTTACTTTTATCACTCAAAAGTTCATCAAAAGTTTTTTTCCCTTATTCAAAATTTTATTTAAAAACATCATCAAATAATTACCCAAACTAAAGAATCTTATTTTATCCAATTGTTTTAGTATCCAAAACACTCTTGTTTCACAAGGATATGCATTCTTCCTCAAGAGTTTTAATCTTCTTTAAAATATCATTAGAAAATATACTAATATCATAAATGATATTAGTTTATTCCTAAAATTATTAATATATAATTCACAACTTCTTCAAATTTCACATGATTATTATCACATCCCTCATAATATTTTCAAGATAATCAAATCTAGATTTAATTTCATTGACACAAAATAAATACTCATTAAATAAGCCTCCAATTTTCCGATTCTTCATTATCTATAAATGAATATACTAAAGATCACCATATAGTTCCACTTAGTGACAGAAAACTCATTATGATTGATATTTTTTATGATTTTGTTTTAAAAATATGCATAGAATCCATCATTTCATCTTATATATATATGAAATAATCTATATTTCAATTCCTTATAGTGGATATTCCTCATCATCCTCTTCTTATTTACTAAAAGATAATTTTCTATAAAACATATTTCATTCAAATTTTCAAAATCAAACTTCTATGCTGATGGAAAATTAATTTTCTATTTTGGAGAGAATTTATACTAATAATACATTTCATCAAACCTATTTGAACACGTAGAAGTGATGTTTCCAACATT